>CM030368.1:53674595-54274595 GCA_017893485.1 Hemerocallis citrina
GCCGTGGCTGCACTAGGTGGGGGCCTGGTTGAAGCTTGTGTGTGTGTGCTTCATGTGTGAGCATGTGAGGCTCACATGAGTGAGTGAATGTGTGGAATGATAGTGGATTATATCCCACATCGGTGAAGGACGAGGAAGGAGAAGTTAAATATAATAGCTCATGATCATTAGGTGCCTAAAACCTATAACACATTTTGTGAGGTAAGCCTGAAAGCTATAGCACCTTTTGTGAGGCAATTCTGTGGTAAGCCGTTGTTAGGATCTGTTTTTCACGTGTGTGCGAACACGTAGCCACATGCGTAGCTGAGCCGGGGTCGGGGCTTTACAAATGGTAGCACCCCGAATTCCTGTATAGCGGAAGCTCGAGACATAAAACAGGATCTTTCCTTCAAACGACTACGTAACACAGAAATATCACAGAAATTTTTTTAAAAAAATCATATATTTTTTTCTCATGTCCAAATGACTACAACAGAGTGTTACATCAATAATTACCTCAATAATCCATAGTTTACGTACACTGTTTTAAATTTCCTTCGATACGACCGAAATTTCTGTCGAAATTTTGTTTCGGCTAGTTTGCCTATACGAATCACATATTTTATACTCTATATCATTTTGGACCGAAATGTATAGATTTCGGCTGAAATTGCCGAAATATCGGCCGAAATATTGCCGAAATTAGCGAAATATTAGCCGAAATAGACACAAATGTTATTGTGAATGTATATAAAAAAATTTGTTTTACTTTTTGCATATGTCTTTCAATATAGGACCTTAAGCTAGATAATGTGAGGATTTCGTCTCGCTATTGTTTGTATATATGCAAAGTCAAGTAAGTTTATTAACTAATACATTTTTTTGAATCAATGCAGATTCAATTTAGTTATATACTTATGTTACATTCTCTTTTATGTTGTTAAATTCTGTGAATATTTACCGGAATTGATTCTTGTTATTAGTTACATTATACAATATTTTATTTGATAAATGACCTGTAGGACATATAATATCTTATTTAGTATCCAAAAAAAATATTTATTGAGTATAGAAAATGAACATCCGATATGATCACATTTTTCCCGAGATCTCCTCCGATATCTCCGATACGAGACGAAATACCACTTACCGAGAGGAGTCCGAAATCCGAGATTTAAAACCATGTTTACGTAGTATACTGATCCATGAACTGGTCAACAATCTCTCCTTAATCACTCCGCTCAGCTCGGGTCCTCTGCTCCACAATGACGCTCTCATGATCGGGCAGTCCTGCACACTAATCAACTGTGAGCACATCAGTTAAATGTGACTGACACAATGCAGATGAAACCCGCGATCTTCCAACCTAACAAACAGTATTTTATGCAATAAAAAAAATGTGAAGCCAAACCACAAGTGTCAGTGTATGTCATGTCCTAAAGTCTAATGCACCACTCCAAATGCATACAATGCACTTATTGTAATGCAATTCATTTGGAAACGTATACATCCCATACTATATACATTCCCAAAAGCAACTTCATTGGAAACGTATGCATCCATACTACATACTTTTCCAAAAGCAACTTCATTGAAAACATATGCATCACATACTATATACTTCCCAATGAGTTTGTGTTCTTCAGATGACAGGGCTCGATCCCTCGCCTTGCATTCTACTCTTGTACTCTTTCTTAATTCTGACATTTATCTAGTGACTGATGAGGTTGCAGGTGTTCGGTCTACCCCGCTATTGTAGTGGGTAGTGCCATGCCGGGACCCTATGGTCTCTTCTCGCTCCTGTACACCCATAATGGTGTCAGCCCTTGCGATCTTTCTCCACTCCCGGGTCTTACATACATCACTCGGCCCAGAACCTGTGGTCTCTCTCCACTCCCGGAGAACACCTTGGAACCTCCACTTGAGGCACCGGACCTTGTGATCTCTCTCCACTTCCGAACCTCATCAAAAGTTGTTACGACATCGAGGTTGTAGCGCGCCGATTTCCATATACATGGAAACCGTGACACATGCCAAGATCTTTCCTTCAATTAGTCACGATACACAAAAATGCTGGAAAATTTAAAACTTTTCTTCAACACAGAGTTATCACGCAGTAATTACAAATATCAGTTTGTAATACTAACTGTAGCGCCTGCCCTTTTTCCTTTTTGACTCCAAACTCAATTCTTCCAATTTCTATATCACTTTAAACATAAACTAAAATAGTTATGTTTCAAAGAAAAATTGGGCAGAGTCTCCCCTGTAATTTCTGCCCCAAAACAGAAAAAGCTTACGGAATTTTGCTCTAAATTCCGTAGCTTACATCACAGGCAATAATATTACGGGCTCCCCAGGCCAAAATGAGCATCATCACACAGGCAATATATATATATGCTCTGGGGGCCAAACTCATAACGGTTTAACAATTATCAAATTAAAAGCATAAATCCTTTTGAAAACGTAGTAAGTTTTTAGAAAATAACCTGTAAAAACCTACAACGACGTCCGGCACTCCACACGAAATGGTTACGGGTCAAAACCATATCCTGCCGCCTCACACTATGCTCTTCATCATCATCCATATACTTATACATCAAAAATACAATTTAAAGCATAAATCTTTACTATTTACAATTAAATCACAACAACGAATTATAACTAGAGCTCCACTCCACGAAAACCTGTACCTACACCTCACCTCTGCACTGCTGAAGACCTGTAACAGTAGGGACCTAGGGTAGTCCAGGGACTCCCTAACCCCCAAACACTAAGGGGTTAGCCATTTCTGGTGTGAGTATAATTTATTAAATAAATAAATAAATTAAACTTTACAAGTAAAAACATAACGAACTCACAAATGTCAAGATCAACAAATCTTACTTGACATCTGAACATGTAACCTCATAAATGGGAATTCACATCCAATACTCTCTGAGCCATCACCTGTAGGTATATCCATACCCACTCACAACATACTTATCTTTAGTAATCATTTGAATAACCCCTCTCATAATACAAATATCGATCTTATTGCATAATATCACGTATCACATCATAGACATATGCATTCATTCGCATTCTACCACATTCATCCATGTCCAACCAAGCATCTCATTGCACATTACCATTTACATGCATTTCATCACAATATACTCCACATCCCAAACTTAGTTTGGCAATAACATATCACAACCCAAGCCGAACTTGGGTGATATCACATCACGTCCCAAGCCCATAGCTTGGTTATCAATTTACTTCAACTATCACACTCACAATTCATCTTGAATGGAAGAGATACGTGTACATATAATTGATGTGCCAATGTATGTTATGACTTAACTCTAATGCAAGATTACTTAATACAATGATGCTCTTATTCTAATGCAATGTCAACTAAACTAGGATGCTCCTATTCTAATGTCAGCAAGTCTCTGAAAGCAACATGCATCCCATACTACATGCGCCCGATCTCAAGCCGTTTTCTCCATATATAGGGATTGAACCCGCATTATGAATTCTAATTGTACACAACCTGTTCCTGACAGATACAACGTGACTGATGAGGTTGCAGACGTGGTCAAGTCCCACTAATGCAGTTCGCCAGTGGTGTCCATGTTGCCACTGCTATCCGGCTACCGGACCTCACTCAAAAACCTGACGAACCGTCGGGGATACTGCGGACAGAGGAGCCCCCTGCCGCCCCCCTGGTCGGACCGTAGTCCATGGCCTGTTCGCCCTCTTGGCATAGGACCTGACGGAGTTCCGGGGGTCCATCCCCCCTAGCTCCGCCCGCCTTATCATGGCACTTCAGGAATTAACAATCAGGATATGCAACCCATGTCCCCAACTAGTGAGAAGGCATCGTACGTAACCCTTTTGACAGGAGGGTACAACCCAATAACACCACCTAAGATCGGCCCCAAAGAAAGGTTTGGTCGTACGGTGCACCCTACTACCAACTCCCCTTCTTTCTGGCAAAAAGGTTAAGTAATGATTTTATATGTCACTACCCTAATGATGTTACTACTCCTATGCAAGCTTATATAATTTCCAACTTAGATTATCATGGTCGAACTCGTGGTCCCTCGATCCAAGACTCGAGTAACAAGATCACTCTCACTCATCCCTACTCCTAACTTGGATTCTACCAACACTCTCGGCCCACGGTCAACCTACATCGGTTAAGATCCGTCGATGCCCGAGGTAAGATCTATCCATTTACTCTGAGGTGGTAGGATGTGGTCTTGATGGTCGATGACCCCTAGGGTGATGATATCACCCTAGATGAGCACAACAAACTGCGTATTAGCTAAGAAGCTACATACGAGTAACCAAAAACACATACGAGCTAAACAGCTACGTATAGGACCAACAGCTACATACGGGCCAGTCGAGCCGCGCATGAGACAACAACATACATACGAGCCAAATAGGCTGCGTATGAGACTCACAGCTACATACGGGCCAGTCGAGCCACGTATGAGCAAAACCACATACAAACAACCATTAAGGCAGTCAAACCTAGAAGCAACCAAACGTGCTTACTAGCAAACTTTATCTTCTATAATTATAAGCAACAGAAGAATCTACTAAAATCAACTTAGCATGGGTTTCTTCTACAATCAACCCATCATGGCATACCTACTATAATCAACTCAACATGAGTTTCTTTCTAAAATCGACTCAAACATGATAGGTTTTACTGGAACGTCACATAGGCATGAATGGGTTCTTCACACAACTCAAGCATGGTGTTCTACTACAACTGAACCATGGGTTTCTTTCTATAACAATTCAAACATGGATTCTTACTATACCACAAGGGTGGGTTCTTTCTCTACAACAATCTAAATCCATAGGGTGGGTTCTTTTACTCGGTACTACTAACAACTCAAATGGGTTCTCTTTGGCATACACAAATAATATAGCCCTAGGAATGGGTTCTTCCTCAACCTACAACACGTAATCCACAAAAGGTGTGATCTTTTAACCCCCTACCACTGGCAACATCCAAAGATTGTTTCTTTATCATACTACAACTAACATAATCATCAAGTTGGGTTCTTTTAGCATCCACAATTTACTCAACTCTCAAAATGGGCTCTTTCTCAACCTCTAACAATTCATACCCAAAAGATGGGTTCTTTTAACATCCACAATTTACTAAACCCTCAAATGGGTTCTTTTCTTCACCTACACAAGCAGTAATCCTAAAGGTGGTTCTTTCTTCATATACATAACAGATAAGGAGAGCAAACACTAAATTAGAAGTAAAGAATCCCCACACAATTCAAGATTCAATTTATCCAGACTCCTTTAAAGCATCAAATACGTATATAAACCATACTCACCATATTTTGATATCCTCATAAGAATATAACTCATCCTCATATACACATATATGCTATTCAACATCCCTTAAACATCACTTCATAAATAAATCATACTCACCATATTCTTACAATCACAAGATACGTGATAAATCGATACTCACATAATTCTTAACATACAAAAACACGTAATAAATTAACACTCACTATTTTTCTTAAAACACAGCAATATATCTAAATAAATTAAACTCACTATATTTCTTAAAACACACAAATATATATAAATTAAACTCACCATATTCCTTAACACACAAAATATGTAGATAAATTAGTACTCACATATCCGTCAAACCACAACAATATATAATAAACCAACTCACATATTCATCAAACAACAAAATATATAAATATACTAACTCACATATATCTTTAAATCACGAAAATATATAAATAATATAACTCACATAATTTTTTAACACACAAAAACACACAATAAATTAACTCACATAATTTTGCGAAGATCCAACGCGCCATGCCATCTCGCATCCAATGGTCGCAATATATCCTATCACCAAATTTCAAAGCAATTAAAACTCAATTTATCCAAACCAATCATAAAAGCTAATAACGCTATCCCAAATATCACACAAGCGTTTATTGAACGCTTGGGATATACACGTGCGATGCATGTGATAATCTAATGCCTATGGTATTTTCATCCCCAAATAATTACTAAATCGCCCCCAAAGAATTCTAGTAGCTCAACTATAATTTCTACTACTATCCGACAATTAATTCATATCCATATAATTCTCTTTTACAACCTCAAATGCCTAATTTACTAACAACTCACAATCTCTCTAATAACCTACTAATTTCTCACATATACAATTTTCAACATCTCAAAATCTCTCTACCCTAACATTCCTACTCAATAAAAATTAACCCAACTAAATTTTATACAATAAAATAGTTAGGGTTTTACCTTCCCGAATCCAATCGAAAATCCAACGCTACCACCATGTAGAGAATCCCTCCATTAGTCTACCCCTAGTTTTAATTTGGAATCCATGGAGAATCGGAGGAGTTTTGAGGTGGGGAAGTACCGATCGGTGAAGGGTTCTTTTGGGTTCGTTTTGATCGGGAATGGAAATGGGAATGGGAAAGAGAAGAAGGAGAAGAAGGAGGAAGAGGGAAGGTGCGGGTCGGGGTTCTCTTCGATTTGGCTGGGCGTGGACGAACGGGAGGAAGGGAGGAGAGGTCGGGGCTTCTTTGGGTTCGGTATCGAACCAGGAAGGGGAAGAAGGGAAGGAGAAGGAGAAAGGAGTTGGGTTTCTTCGTTGGGAGCAAACGGGAGGAGGAAGGGAAGAGGAGAGGAGGCCGGGGTTTCCATCGGTTTGGGATTGAAACCGGGAAGAAGAAGAGAAGGAAGAAGAAGGAGAAGGGAAGGAGAGAGAGAGAAGGGGTTTTTTGTAAAAAGGGAAAATAAACAATAATAGATGATAAATATCTAGGGGAATGTTGCATATAAGCCCTCTAGTCTTAACACATTTAAAATAAAGCCCAACTCTCTACTTTAATAATTCCAAACAATACAAAAATACATTAAAACTACTTCGTAGATAATCCGTATAAAATAATTTAATACGAAAATAATAATAAAATAAAATCAACAATATATCTTATATTTAACAATTAAAAATAATTGTTATCAAAAATACATAATCGCGCAAAATTCTCAATCGCGCACACGTTTCGATGCAAAATAGCTATATGCTATTTTTCCGGTCGTTACAGAGGTAACCCTACGTGCTCCTCATTTGTAATGATATCCCATAGCATAAACGGAAACTTAAGGGTTCATCCCCTAAGGTCCGACATGACTTGTGACTTACGTCTGCATCTCGTTCTCATCACTAAATCCCAGAAATTAACAGTCGAGACAAAGTCGCACGTGTCCGAGAATAGACAACACCGCACGTGTCCCCTTGACAGATGAGTACACGCCCAACTAATGTCTATCCTTACTAACACATACTAGACCAACCTATAATAATCCAATTTCCTACGGACTGATGTATGTAAGAACGATCATGGGTAAGAGTGGGTTAGAGGTACGCCTGAGATGGAACTAGAGCAGTATGCTAGTAGAGAGACCAGGGTCAGTACGCTAGCAGAATCAGGGTACTCCACTTCATGTTGACTAGAAAGGCAATCCTGTATCAGATTGCATGTCCTAGGCTCAGCGCGAATGCTGAGTTCTTAAGGAGGGGGTTACTTAAGAGTATATATATATAATATTATAAGAAGAATATAATATAATATATGTATATAAGATGATAGGGTATGGAGGTGTGGTGGTTGGTTGTGATGTGGGCCCGGGTTGGGCTTGTGCATGCCACGTGAGAAAAGAAAAGAAAAGTGAATGTGTGCACATGGCATGCACGTGTTATGGAATATGAAGTGTGTGAGTGGTTGTGTTGGATTGGTTTATCCCACATTAACCAGAATGAGTGTGAGATGAGTATTTAAATTAGATTGCCTAGGATCAAGAGGTACATGAAAGCTATAGCATATTTTGTGAGGCAAGCTTGTGGTGGGCCATTGTTATGATCAGTTTTTCGCGTGTTGCGCACTCGTATCGGCGTGCACAACTGAGCGGAGCTCGGGGCGTTACACATGTGCCACTTAGTTATACATGACACTTAATTTCATGTGGCACTTAGTTCCGTCATCCAAAACAATATCAATAACTATAAAAATAACGATGCATGATACGATAGAAACATAATGATAATCAAGACAAGTATCAAGAATTGCTGTAGTACATGATATAGAGACAAGATGGTAATCAAAAAGGTTTCGAATGATAGGTGCAAATGCATGATATGGAAATGTTCTATCATTCCACTATATTAGTTCAATAGTTTAAGCATGAATAATAATATACATATAGTTCAACTCATATAGGCCAAAAAGTTATAAACCATGCAAAAATACGATCCTGGGCAGCAATACATGACGGCATTAAAACTCATTTTCCCGCTGCTACCGCTGCTATGGAAAAGAAAAATCGATTCTGTCAAAGGTTCTAGAAAGTTGACTCTGTAATACCCCAGATCTTGAGCGAACAGTCGACTGTTAGGGTTAGCAGCCGACTGGTCTGTGTACAGTCGACTGGTGTGTGTAGCAGTCGACTGCTACACGGGATTTGTGAAAGGATTGAGGAATATAGTCCCATATCGGGAATTTGCGAAGATAAATTGAGTATAAATACTATTGCCGAGGATCAAGAGTCACCAATTCGGTTAACCACCTTTTGGGAGGTAGCCTGTGGTGGGCAGTGGAACTACATAGTATTTATAATTTGTCTGAGCATTGGGGCGGGGCGTTACAAATGGTATCAGAGCCGACTTTCGACACCGGTGCTGAGAATCATTGATCTCCGGGGTTGGGTATACTCTGCGGTGTTGAGAGTCACAGGTAGTGATTGATAGCCGGGTATCCGATCTGCGGTGTTGAGAGTGAGTGATCTACATCGGCTAGAAAGGGCGGTCCTACACGAGATGTGTGCCCTGTGCTCAGCGAGGACGCTGATCCCTAAGGGGAGGTGTATGTAATACCCCAGTTCTTGAGCGAACAGTCGACTGTTAGGGTTAGCAGCCGACTGGTCTGTGTACAGTCGACTGGTGTGTGTAGCAGTCGACTGCTACACGGGATTTGTGAAAGGATTGAGGAATATAGTCCCATATCGGGAATTTGCGAAGATAAATTGAGTATAAATACTATTGCCGAGGATCAAGAGTCACCAATTCGGTTAACCACCTTTTGAGAGGCAGCCTGTGGTGGGCAGTGGAACTACATAGTATTTATAATTTGTCTGAGCATTGGGGCGGGGCGTTACAATTGGTATCAGAGCTCTGCTTCAATGTAATAATAGACATAGTATGACAACCAACCTAGGTGTGGACACTAGAGAGTGAGTACCTAGGTGTGGACATCAGAGTGTGAGTATCACATAGAATTAAATTATGATGTTTGGTTTGAAATCATGGTTTGGGGTATGGTTATGGCTTTGCCATAGGGTAATGATTTGAGTTTGAATTGTATGTGTGCTCTAACTTTACCCTCGTTTTGCAGTAATCACGATGGTTGCACCCAGAGGTAGAAATAGTGGCAACAATGAGGATGGATCGGGTAGTTCTCGAGGAGCGGGAATTGACCTAGAGGCTGAGTTTGCTAAGGTTTATCAGACCTTGAACACATTGATGGCATTCAATGTGGCGCAGCAGCAAGCGCAGCAGCAGAACCCGCCGCCGAATCATGGAGCTGGGCATGGATTGGTGAATGCCGACCCCATAAAGCAGATTGAATCCTTTAAAAGGATGAGGCCACCAGTCTTTGAGGGGCAAGCTGATCCAACAGCAGCAGACGATTGGATTCGGAAGATGGAGACGATCTTCGAAGTATCGGAGACTCCAGCAGCCAGTAAGGTGAAGTTGGCTTCTATGCAACTTGAAAAAGACGCTGGTGTCTGGTGGGAGTCACTGAAGAGGACTCTGGGAGATCAGCCTTTGACATGGGAAGCTTTTCTGGAGGAATTCAGAGATCGTTTCTTTCCTCTTGATGTTCAGGAGAAGAAGGCGACTGAGTTCATGAACCTTCAGCAGGGGAGCATGACTGTTCGGGAGTATAGGACGAAATTTGCTCAACTTTCAAGGTATGCACCAGAGTTGGTCACGGATGAAGCAAAGAAGGCCAAAAAGTTTGAGCAGGGCTTGAGGCCGAACTTGAGGTCAAGGATGGTTCCGTTGGGTATCAGGAAATTCGAGAAGCTGGTCAGGAGGGCCGCGATGACTGAAGAAGATATGGAACTGTTTCAGAAGAAGCAGGATACATGGAACTGGAACAAGAGGCCAGCATCAGGCCAGAGTGGGAAGGGATTCCCCGCGAAGCAGGCGAAGTTCAGTGGACCGGTGCAGAAGGCACCTGGAGCTCAGGGAGTGACCTGCTACTACTGCAAGGAAGTAGGACATTACAGGTCAGCATGTCCGAAGTTGGCAGAGCATGTTTGTTCTCAGTGTGGGCAGACTGGACACTCAAAGCCCCATTGTCCACAACTGAAGAAAGATGGTTCGGGTGGAAGCAAAGTCCCGAAGAGGCAAGGGCGAGTATTTGCATTGACCGAGGAGGATGCGAGAAACTCGGAAGATGTAATACAGGGTATGCAGGAATTTTGATTTCTTTCATTTTTGAATCAGTGTAATGAATAAAAGCTTTTATTTCAGAACAATTTAAGATTGAGTATCATTCTTATTGTAACAGGAGTTGTTTTAATAAATGGAATAAAAGCAAAGGTTTTGTTTGACACTGGTTCATTGCATACATTTGTATCACCAAGTTTTGCAAAGATCTTAGGTTTGGAACCTAAGCTATTTCCAGGCAGGGTTTTGTCGGTGGCAACACTGTCAGGTGAAGAGCTAGTAGCGGATCGATATTACGAGGGCTGTGATATCGAGATTGGTGGAAGGATGTTCGGCATCGACTTGATCGAGCTACAAGTGTTGGGAGTGGATGTCATCGTAGGCATCGATTGGATGGCTATATATGATGCCACAATTGATTGCAAGCAGAAGGAGGTGTTGGTGAAAGCACCAGGTGGACCTGCAGTAACTTTCCAAGGGAAGAAGAAGATCCCGCAGGTGGCTGCAATGGTATCTAAGAAGTCTATTGCAGATGAAGTCAAGGGCATTCCGGTGGTTCGAAAGTTTCCTCAGGTGTTCTTGGATAATTTTCCAGGATTACCACTGCAGAGAGATGTGGAGTTTTGCATCAATGTTCAGCCGGGGAGTGCGCCGATTTCCAAGGCTCCGTACAGGATGGCACCTGTAGAGCAGGATGAAGTGAAGAAGCAGATTGAGGAGCTTTTGAGCAAAGGGCTTATCAGACCGAGTTCATCTCCGTGGGGAGCGTCAGTGTTGTTGGTCAAGAAGAAGGATGGGTCGATGAGGATGTGCATTGACTACAGGGAGTTGAATAGGGTGACTATTCAGAACAAGTACCCACTGCCGCGGATAGATGATTTGTTCGACAGACTTCGATGAGCAGCGGTATTTTCGAAGATTGACTTGAGGTCAGGATATCATCAGGTGCGAGTCAAGGAGGAAGATGTGAGCAAGACAGCGTTCAGGACTCGTCATGGGTTGTATGAATTTTTGGTGATGCCATTCGGGTTGACGAATGCGCCAGCAGTTTTTATGGATATGATGAATCGGGTGTTGAGGCCATTCATTGATTCCTTCGTGGTGGTTTTCATCGATGATATTTTGGTATATTCGAAGTCGGAGGAGGATCATTCTAAGCACTTGACAGCGGTATTACAGACATTGCAGGAGCACAGCTTGTATGCCAAATTGTCGAAGTGTGAATTTTGGAAGTCTGAGGTAGCTTTCCTTGGTCACATTCTTTCTAAGGAGGGAGTGGCTACTGATCCTCAGAAAGTGGAAGCAGTGAAGGATTGGCCCAGGCTGACATCAGTGAAGGAAGTCAGAAGCTTCTTGGGATTAGCTGGTTACTACAGGAGGTTTATTCAGGGGTATTCTCAGATTGTAGTTCCATTGACAGGTTTGACCCGGAAGAGTGTGGCATTTGTGTGGACAGATAAGTGCGAGGAGAGTTTCCTTGAGTTAAAGGAAAGGTTGACTACTGCACCTATATTAGCATTGCCGCAAGCAGGGAAGGATTATGACATCTACAGCGATGCATCTCTCAGAGGTTTGGGTTGTGTCTTGATGCAGGAAGGCAAGGTCATTGCGTATGGTTCGAGGCAGTTGCGTCTGCATGAGAAGAATTATCCGACGCATGATTTGGAGCTAGCAGCTATCATTTATGCCTTGAAGCTGTGGAGGCATTATGTTTATGGTGAGAAGGTCAATATGTACACTGACCACAAGAGCCTGAAGTATATCTATCAGCAGAGGGATTTGAATCTTCGTCAGAGAAGATGGTTGGAGGTATTGGAAGACATTCGTCCTGAGATCAAGTATCATCCGGGCAAGGCGAATGTAGTGGCTGATGGACTTAGCAGGAAGAGTAGTTTGTCAAGGTTGATCACTACTCGAAGAGAGTTGGCAGCAGAGATCGATCAGGCAGGTATCGAGGTGGTACTGCGAGGTTTAGGGGCATCTTTGGCTCAGTTGAGACTGCAGCCGTCCTTGAGAGAGAAGATTGTGGAAGGTCAGAGATCAGATGCAGAGATCCAGAAGATGTTGCAGCAGGTTTCAGAAGGCAAGTTATCAGAATTTCGTGTCCAAGATGGAGTTCTTTGGTTGGGTGAGAGGTTGTGTGTTCCAGATGATGCAGAGTTGAGAGAGAGTATCTTGCAGGAGGCACACAGCACATTGTTATCAGTTCATCCAGGAGGTACGAAGATGTACAGGGATATCAAACCCCACTTTTGGTGGTCTGGCATGAAGCGAGATGTAGTAGATTTTGTGGCAAGGTGTCTGACTTGTCAGCAGATCAAGGCAGAGAATCAGAGACCTGGAGGATTGTTACAGCCATTACCCATTCCGGAGTGGAAGTGGGAGAATATCAGTATGGACTTTATCACAGATTTGCCGAGGAGTTCGAAGGGCAATGACTCGATTTGGGTTGTTGTGGACCGATTGACTAAGTCGGCACATTTTCTAGCCATGAAGATTACTTGGTCAATGGAGAAATTGGCTGAGTTGTACATTGGAGAGATTGTGAGGCTTCATGGAGTTCCTGTGTCAATTGTTTCTGACAGAGATCCGAGGTTTACATCAAGGTTTTGGAGAAGTTTACAAGCAGCTTTGGGCACCAGGACTGATTTCAGTACAGCATTTCATCCGCAGACAGATGGTCAGACGGAGAGGGTGAATCGAGTGCTGGAAGATATGTTGAGAGCTTGTGTTATGGACTTTGGTGGTAGTTGGGAGAGATACTTGGCATTGGTTGAGTTTGCTTATAACAACAGTTACCATGCAAGTATTGGGATGGCACCGTATGAGGCTTTGTACGGGCGGAGGTGCAGGACACCTGTATGTTGGTATGAGGTTGGCGAGAGGCAGATGTATGGTCCTGAGATCGTGCAACAGACGTCAGAGCAGATTGAGTTGATTCGCAAGAGATTAGTTGAAGCTCAGAGTCGGCAGAAGAGTTATGCTGACACTCGACGGAGAGATTTGGAATTTGAGGTTGGGGATGCAGTTTTTCTCAAGGTTTCTCCGACCAAAGGAGTGATCAGATTTGGTAAGGGTGGCAAGTTGGCGCCGAGGTATATTGGTCCGTACAAGATCGTGGAGAGGATTGGCAAGACCGCATACAGATTGAAACTTCCAGAGGAGTTAGCGCAAGTACATGATGTGTTTCATGTGTCGCTATTAAGGAAGTATGTGGCCGACCAGAACCATCAGTTGGTAGAAGTTCCCGAAGATCTACAGGTGAACTTGAGCTACAAGGAACAGCCTGTTGAGATCGTTGATCGTAGGGAGAAAGTCCTTAGAAGCAAGGTGATACCTATGGTCAAGGTATTGTGGAGGAATCAACAGTTCGAGGAGGCTACTTGGGAGCCAGAGGATCGCATGCTGAATGATTTTCGTGAATTGTTTGAATGAATGTATTTCTTGTATGAGAATGGAATTCTTTGAATGATTGAACTATTGATTGATACATGATGTAATCTTTAATTTGATTGCGATGTTATATGAAATTATTTGGATTATGATCTATCTATGAAGTATTGTTTCCTTTTGTTGGTATGTGTTTGAACTCATTAGTAGTAGTTCTGAGGACAAAACTCTTCTAAGGAGGGAGTGATGTAGAACCCCGTATTTTCAAATATTATTTTAATTTTTGAAAATGAACTTTAAATAATTTTGAGTATTTGAAAAATATTTTCTAAAAGATTTATCTTGTGTACACGTGCAAAACACGTGCAAATGACTTTTGAGAAGTTTGAAAATTTTAGTTTTCCTTATGAAAAATCATTATTTATTATTTGAAAATTATTTAAGATTTTTCCAGATTTTTCTGAAATTAATTATGCCTATTTGCAATTTTTGAGAAAAGAAGGACTTATTTGCAAAACTGACATTTTGAGGGTTTAAAGCGCAAAAATGCATTTGCTGGACATTCCGATCAGTATTTGTTGAAGTTTAAAAAATATATTTTTCTATTAGATCCTAACTTAAATGATATTTGATTTAAATTTCAAGAATAGAATAATATATGCAAGATGTATTTTGGAAAGGAGTATTTTGCAAAAGAGGGAATAAAACCCTAATATTCTATCCGGCATATATAAGGGAAATCCTTTTCCCAGCCGTCATTGAGAACTCACAGAATTTTGAGATTATTTTGTGGAGCAAAAAGGAGGATTCTTGGATCTAGCAAGGAGAAAGCTTTTGGCGGATTTTCATCAAATCAAAGGTGAGTGGTTTGTTTTGTTGTTTTGTTTTGCTTTGCTTGTTTTGTTTGTCTTGATTGATGAATGACGTAAGATCTTGTTATGCTTGTTTATGATCATTATGCCATTATTTTGTTAGTCCCATTGAATGTATGGTATGGATCTTTTATTTGTTATGGAGGATGAGAACTCTTGTTGATATTTGAACCATGTATGAGAAAATATTAAGATTTGTTGAGGAAATGTTGATCTATGAGATCGTATTGTTGGGAGACATATTAAGAATTGATTTTGTTGTGATTAGATAGTAAACACCTGGACCTTATGGTTGTAAATCAGATTTGGATTAAGTTATGAAGACATTTTGTTGAGAAAAAACCCTAATGGGAGAATTAAGAATTGAGATCATGAGAATATGAGATTGGAGAAATTGATTGATTGAGTAATGTAACCATGATGGAGATTATTGAGAATTGTTTATTTGCCTGGATATGAATTAATTTTATGATCGATGAATCTTTAGAATACTGCCGTTTGATTTGTGTTCAGACCTATACTTTTTGTAAATCCGTAGCCGACAGTCGACTGGACTGTGAAGCAGTCGACTGGTACGAGCCTACTGTGTATTTTCAGTCTTTGAGTTTTGTTCGGGACAGTCGACCTAGACTGAGGTCAGTCGACTGATCCTCTGTTTGTGATTTTGTTCAGTCCTTTCGGGACAGTCGACCTATGACCTTTCAGTCGACTCAAATACTTAGATTATTTGACGAGGACTATTTGAATTTGTCTCGGGGCAGTCGACTGATGACTTGTCAAGTCGACTGGTCATGCCTTAGATTATTTTTTTGTAAAATGTTGGGATATGTCCTCTGGACAGTCGACTGGTCCTTTATGCAGTCGACTGGTCCTGAAGGATCTTTGTATTTGATTGTGAGATATTTTGTTTAGTGTTTGATTTTAAGATGTTCAGTTAAGTATTTGTTTTTGAGATGTTCAGTTAAGAACATGATTTTGAGATATTTTGTTGAGCCACTTGTTAAGTGGAATTTGTTCAGATATTTGTTTTTGAGTCTCTAGAGGTAGGTGACCCTAGTATACCGGTGTTTGTTCAGTTCTTTGTTGAGGCCCATCGAGGCAAATTTTCAGTTATTCAGATTTTTAGTCCGGTAGGGTACACTACTCTAGGAGATTTGTTCAGTAACCCAAACTAATAAGGACAGGCATTAGTAGTGTCATGACGAATGGGAACTTGAGTTATGCACCTCAGTATGGCTTTTGATGTAGGATTTAATCTCCTGAATTATCCAAGTAGTTAACTTGTGATGTGTGATTTATCTCCGGAATTATCCAGGTAGTTAACCTGTGATGCGAGGTATTTCTCCTGAATTATCCAAGTAATTATCTTGAGATGTGGGATTGAACTACGGAATGATCGGAGTCGAGGCGACGCTTTTGGGGTATTATTGTGATAAGGAATCTATGTTTAGATGTGGGATGATCTCCTGAATTATCCAGGAAAAATACCTGTGATGTGGGATCAATCTCCGGAATGATCAAGCATGGGAAAATTATCATAGTCTATCTTCATCTCTTAGTAGTCATCGTTGTCAGCATGTAGTCATGACGTTTTCTTGAATCACTTTTATGCATTCGGATTTCCTGTTTTTACACACTTGGCTTTTGGTTTTGGTATCACCCATTATTCTTTTGTCGTACTTCATACTTTAGTGTTTGATTATTATTTGTTGGATATTATGTTTTAAGTTCATTTATGCTATTGGTTTGATTTGTTACCACTCACACCATTTATGGCTGACCCCGTAGTTTTGGGGTTAGGGTTCAACTCTAGCCTCACATGTTGCAGGTTATTGCTTAGATTGGAGGTTGGATGCTTGAGTGGGCAGTTTGAGATAATTGGATTATTTAGTGATGGGTGTAAAACTGTAAAGGATATTTGAGATCATTATTGAGTTGTAAACAAAATATTAATGTGTGTTGAGATGTTTAGACTTCTGCTGTAATTGTAATAATTGTTGTAATAAAGAAGAAAAATTTTAGTGGTGTTGTTGGTGTTTATTGTTGTATTGAAGTGGATTGCTGGGATTTCGCCACTTATTTTCTAAGCTCTCATATTAGAAATTTGGGGCGCTACAGAGATTGGTACACGAGATGTGTGCCCTGTGCTCAGCGAGGACGCTGATCCCTAAGGGGGGGTGTATGTAATACCCCAGATCTTGAGCGAACAGTCGACTGTTAGGGTTAGCAGCCGACTGGTCTGTGTACAGTCGACTGGTGTGTGTAGCAGTCGACTGCTACACGGGATTTGTGAAAGGATTGAGGAATATAGTCCCATATCGGGAATTTGCGAAGATAAATTGAGTATAAATACTATTGCCGAGGATCAAGAGTCACCAATTCAGTTAACCACCTTTTGAGAGGCAGCCTGTGGTGGGCAGTGGAACTACATAGTATTTCTAATTTGTCTGAGCATTGGGGCGGGGCGTTACAGACTCCCTTCTGGATTCAATGCATATTCACACGACACATTCTAAGGTCAGTAGCTAGACCTAACAGTCAAATGTTTACAGGTACAATGTTCAGGCAGCAGTACAGGGTCAACTTCTATGCTAATAACTCTACTGTAAATTCATTAATAAATCTTCCAAATTTTATAATCTAATTTCTAACATTTTCTACAGGTTTGTCTCATATCAGATGTCACGCCCCGCTTCCCAGAATACGGAAACACAGGCACGTAACTGAGGCCCAGCGAATGATGCGAATACATCATTCATAAGCTGTATATTTAACTCAACAACAAGATAATAATATCAACCACGCAAGTATATAAAATCACAACAGGATAACAAAGTACATGACATATTATATGACATAATACAGGACATAACCAACAACTGGAAAAGAACGTAGTTACGGGTCAAACACGCCCGAATTACAACAAGGATTACATGAATAAAACATGAATTAAAATAACATGAAATTAAACAACACTAAAATCTCTGTTCAGCAACACCTTCGGGTAGTTCTCCATCTGGGCCTGCAAGTATATTATTACAAGGGAAAAGAGACAAAAAGGAACCCGTTAATGCAAGTCACGGGCCGCAAATGGTATAAGCTAACGGGACAAATATAGAATAAAACAAAAGCAGGAAAGAACAAGGAATCAAGAATCATATAATAGAGCAAATACAACATGCAACAGGATCAAGAACAAGGCCTCACGGAACAAAATAGCATGCATGTAAACAAGTAAATAATCCATAGAAACATGTAACATGTAAACGAGTAAGCAAGTAAACGTGTCAACATGAACGAGTAACATGTAAACAAGTAAACAAGTCATCATAAACATGTAACATGTAAACGGATCATGCAAGTGTACGTGTCAATGTCCTATCTTTTATTAACCTAACTAGGTAGCACTTCAAGCGTCCCATACCACATGATTGCAACTCGCAATCAAATGAACGTTTAGATCAGTGGTGGATTCTATAGGTCACGTACTCGGAAAAGTTGTATCTTGTTCGAGATACGTGCAATGTGGAACATGTAGTGTAACTTGTAGCATGAAACATGTCAAGTAAACCTGTAATTTAGCAAACTTATAACTTGTAACTTACAAATTTGCAGCGAGGAACCACGAGCCCCCGACCGAGTATGCTCTTCTATATTGCCCACTACTAAATCTTTTTCCTTTTTACCCCGGCTTGTTATCTTTTTATTACAATTAAACATGAACAAAAACTACATGCAACAACAAGGACGGGCAACATGGCAAGAATAACATGACAAGATCAAGTATCAAGACTTATACAATGCAGGAAACATATTTCAGGGCTTATAAAACATGTGATGCAACTAATGGCATGCATAACACTTAATCAAGAATATAATATATTATAACAACATGCAACCTAATAACAAGCAATTCATGCACAATATCATGTATATTTCTAAGAGTATTTATATGTATCGTGTTCATGCAATATATATGACAAGAAGTATTCGTGATCTTGTACGAATACGGGATCAATAGATTATATATAATACGAAGAGAGTCAAAAATATACTTGCGGTATTTTGCAAAATAGCTTGTACTAGAACAAACGGATTGTACAAGAGACACTTGCCTGGTATTTGACGATGATTAAATTGAAACAGAATAACGGGATCAGTATACCGGGCAGCAGAACACGTGCAAGGTATTTGTGGCAGCCACGCCAAATTAGCAACTCCTAAAATAGCAAACTCCCAACTTCACTTCAGTAATAATTCCTTCACAACTCCAAAGTAGTAAACACTCTTACCCAATCTTCTTCACAACACCAAACACCAACACCAGCAAATCAACGCCAAACAGTAACAACAATCCCCAATCCCAACACAACAACAACCTTCAGTATAATCCCCAACAGCAACAACAATCCCAACTCACTTCCTCTTCTTCTTCACAAAAACAGAGGGAGAGAGAGAGAGAGAAAATGGGCGGGAGAAGAGAGCGAGTGATGGGAGAGTGGCGGCAAGTGACTGAGGGGCAGTCGGCTGGCGGGGTTCGGCAACTGCTGGACGGCGACGGAGTGACGGCACGGCGTGTGACTAGGCTCGAGCGGAAGGGGAACGACGAGCGACTGTGGAGTTCTCTGAGCAGTTGGGTTCTTTGATAATGGCGAGCAATTGGGACGGCAGAAACGACGTGAGCTCGACGGGGAAGCAAGCGAGGAATTCAACTGAGGGAAGCCTCGAGTGGAGTAGTTGAGTGGAAACAGGGGCTGGTCGAGCGGAGGAATGGAATGGGCAGCACTTCGGTGAGGAGCTTGTGGGTGACGGAGTTCTGAGCAACGGGAGTCGAGCTTGGACGGCGAGGCGATGAGCGCGACGGGGGAAAGAGCCTGCGGAGTTGTCGAGTGGAGGGGAGAATGGCAGAGGCAGAGTGCTTCGGCGGAAAAGACGAGCGGGTGTTCGGGGTTGGCAATGGCGGAAGTTGAGGGCTCGACAGGGTCCTCGATGGGTTCGATTGCAGTTGCAGAGTCGACTGGAGACGACGGGGACTGGCGCGACTGGAGCGAGAGCACCGGCGGGAGGGAGTGGAGCTTTGAGCGGAAAGGGCGATAATGGCGAGGGGTTCTCGGCGACGGGAGGAGCACCGGGAATGGCGAGCGGTGATGGGTGAGGAGTTCGACTGTGGTGCTTCGAGCGGTGGTAATGGCGAGGCTTCGGGTGGAGGAGGAACAAGAAGGGGGGATGGGTTCGGGTTTTGTTTTGTTTGGTTTCTTTGTTTTGGTTGGAGCCGGAGGAGGGAGGAGATGAAAACGAGGAGGATTTTATATAAGAATATAATAAGAGTAGAGTAATGGGGTAGAAAGTAGGGGTGGTTACTAGGTTGTGGGGGAGTGTGCAGATACGGGATTTGAGGAATGGGGAGTTGGAGAACGGGAGAGAAAAGTGGGGGAGAGAATAAATTCTATACGTGTAGGAGTAGGATAATAAGTCTGTACAAGTATATGGGTTCTGGATTATTGGATGGGCTTGGGCTTTAAAATGGTTTCAAAATGTTTAAATAAAACATTTGGCTTGTTGGGCTAAAATTCTGGGCTCAGATTTAATTTAACAAAATCAAGTACAAATTGGGGCTTTAGAATAAACAATTGAATTTCAGATTAACAAATAATAAAATTAAAATACAAAAATGGGCTTTTAACATAGTTAAACAATTGGGCTTTGAACTAAATATTAAACAATCAAATAATTTGTATATTGGATTATAAAATAGTTTGAATAATAATATAATTAATTAGGAGAAAATACTTACAAAATACTAATGATTTAAAATACAGAAAAATACTTGAAATTTACGTATTAATGAAAACAGGAGTTACAAATCCTACCCACCTTACAACAAAATTTCATCCTCAAAATTTGCGCAGGCGGTACATAGGATAGAGCAAGAGCAAGCCATGGGATAACAAAATAGAGAATTCAAAAGGGAATGAACAAGGTGGTGGCAATACCCGAATTGAAGAGAATACGGCAAGAAAGAAATAATAACATGATATTCAATATTGAATCAACAATGGGGATGAATGCAAGTGCAGATGAATGATGATCCAAGAATTGAAAATGCAACAAAATAACAAATACCTGCAATTGCACTCAGGCAGTCTCTGCTTCCACTGCAATCGAGTCGGGGGCTTGACCGCACTCTTTAGCTTGTCCTTCTTTGGGAGCTGTTCCTCTAATTGGTGCACTTCTGCATACCCTTCGGCAGTTCCGAATCTTGTGGTTCTTCGCTCCGCATGCGAGACATCGACGATTGGCTTTCCAGCAATCCTTGTGTAGGTGACCGATCTTGCGGCAATAGCTACACGTCGGATTCTTCTTCTCACGGGTCTGCTTCATGATGGCGAAGGCATGATGCTGCTGTGCAAATATGTTCAGTCGAGTGAGCTTTGCGTACTCCTGAATCCTTTCCAGACTGGCTCTTATCAGCTCGTTGTGTTCCTTTTGTAGTTCCATCATTCTTCGCATCTCCTGGAGAGTAGCAGCGATATTCACAGATGTTTCATCCTTGGGCGGGGGAGTCGAAATGTCCTCACTAGTCATAGTCTGCAAAACCATCAAGTTGGTGAGTATCCAGGTTGGTTATTCATTATCCATGTGATTAACGTGGTGTACATGTTGTTGAGTTAACCTGATTGAGTCAAGCCTGTCTAATGTATTAGTCAACTAACACATTAGCCATAACCTGGCTCTGATACCACTAAAAACCTTGTCACGCCCCGCTTCCCAGAATACGGAAACACAGGCACGTAACTGAGGCCTAGCGAATGATGCGAATACATCATTCATAAGCTGTATATTTAACTCAACAACAAGATAATAATATCAACCACGCAAGTATATAAAATCACAACAGGATAACAAAGTACATGATATATTACATGACATAATACAGGACATAACCAACAACTGGAAAAGAACGTAGTTACGGGTCAAACACACCCGGATTACAACAAGGATTACATGAATAAAACATGAATTAAAATAACATGAAATTAAACAACACTAAAATCTCTGTTCAGCAACACCTTCGGGTAGTTCTCCATCTGGGCCTGCAAGTATATTATTACAAGGAAAAAGAGACAAAAAGGTACCCGTTAATGCAAGTCACGGGCCGCAAGTGGTACAAGCTAACGGGACAAATATAGAATAAAACAAAAGCAGGAAACAACAGGGAATCAAGAATCATATAATAGAGCAAATACAACATGCAACAGGATCAAGAACAAGGCCTCATGGAACAAAATAGCATGAATGTAAACAAGTAAATAATCCATAGAAACATGTAACATGTAAACGAGTAAGCAAGTAAACGTGTCAACATGAACGAGTAACATGTAAACAAGTAAACAAGTCATCATAAACATGTAACATGTAAACGGATCATGCAAGTGTACGTGTCAATGTCATATCTTTTATTAACCTAACTAGGTAGCACTTCATGCATCCCATACCACATGGTTGCTACTCGCAATCAAGTGAACGTTTAGATCAGTGGTGGATTCTATAGGTCACGTACTCGGGAAAGTTGTATCTTGTTCGAGATACGTGCAATGCGGAACATGTTGTGTAACTTGTAGCGTGAAACATGTCAAGTAAACCTGTAATTTAGCAAACTTGTAACTTGTAACTTACAAATTTGTAGCGAGGAACCACGAGCCCCCGACCGAGTACGCTCTTCTATATTACCCACTACTAAATCTTTTCCCTTTTTACCCCGGCTTGTTATCTTTTTAATACAATTAAACATGAACAAAAACTACATAAAACAACAGGGACGGGCAACACAGCAAGGATAACATGACAAGATCAAGTATCAAGACTTATACAATGCAGGAAACATATTTCAGGACTTATAAAACATGTGATGCAACTAATGGCATGTATAACATTTAATCATTATATTATAACAACATGCAACCTAATAACAAGCAATTCATGCACAATATCATGTATATTTCTGAGAGTATTTATATGTATCGTGTTCATGCAATATATATGACAAGAAGTATTCGTGATCTTGTACGAATACGGGATCAATAGATTATATATAATACGAAGAGAGTCAAAAATATACTTGCGGTATTTTGCAAAATAGCTTGTACTTGTACTAGAACAAACGGATTGTACAAGAGACACTTGCCTGGTAGTTAACGATGATTAAATTGAAACAGAATAACGGGATCAGTATCCCGGGCAGGAGAACACGTGCAAGATATTTGTGGCAGCCACGCCAAATCAGCAACTCCTAAAATAGCAAACTGCCAACTTCACTTCAGTAATAATTCCTTCACAACTCCAAAGCAGTAAACACTCCTACCCAATCTTCTTCACAACACCAAACACCAACACCAGTAAATCAATGCCAAACAGTAACAACAATCCCCAATCCCAACACAACAACAACCTTCAGTATAATCCCCAACAGCAACAACAATCCCAACTCACTTCCTCTTCTTCTTCACAAAAACAGAGGGAGAGAGAGAAAAAAAATGGGCGGGAGAAGAGAGCGAGTGATGGGAGAGTGGCGGCAAGTGACTGAGGGGCAGTCGGCTGGCGGGGTTCGGCAACTGCTGGACGGCGACGGAGCGACGGCACGGCGCGTGACTAGGCTCGAGCGGAAGGGGAACGACGAACGACTGTGGAGTTCTCTGAGCAGTTGGATTTTTCGATAATGGCAAGCAATTGGGACGGCAGAAACGGCGTGAGCTTGACGGGGAAGCGAGCGAGGAATTCGACTGAGGGAAGCTTCGACTGGAGTAGTTGAGTGGAAACAGGGGCTGGTCGAGCGGAGGAATGGAATGGGCTGCACTTCGGTGAGGAGCTTGTGGGTGACGGAGTTCTGAGCAACGGAAGTCGAGCTTGGACGGCGAGGCGATGAGCGCGACGGGGGAAAGAGCCTGCGGAGTTGTCGAGTGGAGGGGAGAATGGAAGAGGCAGAGTGCTTCGGCGGAGAAGACGAGCGGGTGTTCGGGGTTGGGGTGGCGGAAGTTGAGGGCTCGACAGGGTCCTCGATGGGTTCGATTGCAGTTGCAGAGTCGACTGGAGACGACGGGGACTGGCGCGACTGGAGTGAAAGCACCGACGGGAGGGAGTGGAGCTTCGAGCGAAAAGGGCGATAATGGCGAGGGGTTCTCGGCGGCGGGAGGAGCACCGGGAATGGCGAGCGGTGATGGGTGAGGAGTTCGACTGTGGTGCTTCGAGCGGTGGTAATGGCGAGGGTTCGGGCGGAGGAGGAACAAGAAGGGGGGATGGGTTCGGGTTTTGTTTTGTTTGGTTTCTTTGTTTTGGTTGGAGCCGGAGGAGGGAGGAGATGAAAACGGGGAGGATTTTATATAAGAATATAATAAGAGTAGAGTAATGGGGTAGAAAGTGGGGGTGGTTACTAGGTTGTGGGGGAGTGTGCAGATACGGGATTTGAGGAGTAGGGAGTTGGAGAACGGGACAGAAAAGTGGGGGAGAGAATAAATTCTATACGGGTAGGAGTAGGATAGTAAGTCTGTACAAGTATATGGGTTCTAGATTATTGGATGGGCTTGGGCTTTAAAATGGTTTCAAAATGTTTAAATAAAACATTTGGCTTGTTGGGCTAAAATTCTGGGCTCAGATTTAATTTAACATAATCAAGTACAAATTTGGGCTTTAGAATAAACAATTGAATTTCAGATTAACAAATAATAAAATTAAATTACAAAAATGGGCTTTTAACATAGTTAAACAATTGGGCTTTGATCTAAATATTAAACAATCAAATAATTTGTATATTGGCTTATAAAATAATTTGAATAATAATATAATTAATTAGGAGAAAATACTTACAAAATACTAATGATTTAAAATACAGAAAAATACTTGAAATTTACGTATTAATGAAAACAGGGGTTACATTAGAATTACATCAATAAATATTTCAAGTAGTTTACGTGGACGATACATCTCAAGCAGGAAATATGAAAAATTAGACGTTATAGCACAAAAATCTTCATTACTCGCAACCTACAAGTCGATTTGCAATATGTAATCTACACTTGGAGGGTTACAAGATACATCTATTAAATCTTAATTTTGGTTACAAGGACTGGGTCTAATTCTATACACAAAATTTGGCAGACAACATGGCAGCAAAATCGATTACTTTGTTTTAACACTTTGATTCACAAAAGAATAGGATTTATAGTCAGAAGTACATTCATGTTTCTATTCAGTAATTAAATCAAATTTATATTAAGCATATGTCTATGAGAATCATGATTCAAAGTATCAATCAACATTAACAATTTTTAATTTAATTCTACGACATGGTATTTGTATACTTGGTGATTATAATCGTGAGTAGTGTATGCACATAATGATCATGATAAGGGGCTTTCTTTATTGGTTTCACTATGAATACGAATTGAAAGGAAACAACATGAATATATATATCGATGGGTTCACGATTCGAGTAGATCAAGCAAAGATCACAAACAAGTGGACAATACAATAGATCAATACAGTAAGACTACTTGCAAGAGTTTAAGAACACTTGCCTATTTTCAATGAGAACAAGAGTGATAAGCACTACGGGGAGAGATGAACCGACGTCGACTACGGCGGAAGCACACGGCAGTGACACAATAGCAAGACAACAACAACACAGCGATCGAAGGCAGCAATAACGCAGCAACAACAAGAACGGCGACGACAATAGCCTCGACAACAACAACAAGCAAATGGCAACGGCGTCGGTTCGTATGGAGCAGTGCGTGGTGTTGTTGTTCTAGTTGTAGGGGTGTAGTGAGAGTCGATGTTTTGCTCGGGGTGAGCAAGAAATGGTGAGGGGGAGGGTGGTGCACATGAAAGGGTGTTATGAACTTAGGAGAACTCTCCCCTAAAAGCTAGCTGTTAGAGGGAGGATACTAAAGTTTATAACTACCCAACATTGGCCCCATCCAACCAATGTTGGACTAAATTGGACCCTAACATTCGACCATGCTTCCATAATCCGACGACATCGGTGGCTTTCACTCTAGCGACACTGGCCAAGCCCGGACCTATTAGTAATTTTAATCTGGCCTCTAGGTAGCCCTTTCCGACTCTTGGCGGCTATCACTCTAGCGACACTGGCCCAACTCGAGTCTACCAGTAATTTTAATGCAGCCTCTAGGTAGCCCTTTCCGGGCAAATTAGGAAGTATGAGGTTGGCTTTGATAGCAATTGTTACGAACTTAGGGTAACTCACCTCTAAAAGCTAGCTGTTAAAGGGAGGGAACCCAAGTTTATAACTACCCAACATTGGTTCCCCATCCAACCAATGTGGGACTAAATTGGACCATAACATTTGTTAGGGATCGACATGAAGCTGTTGATTTGTTTGTTGTTTGTTGTTGTATTATGTACAAGGTTAAAGCTGTGTATCAGTGTTATATCAGTTATTACGTGCAGTATGCACCATTTCCTAGTCTTTAGTGAGTGGGTATTGTAGTGTGCTAGTGATAAAAAGAACATTAGTCTATAAGGGTTAATAACCCGTGCTCTATATGTATTTCTCCTTCCTATAAAAGGAAGACAACATTAATGTAAGAAACAATCAAGAAATATAACTGATTTGTTTTTTTCCCAATTCCTCTTCTTCTCAAATCCCAACTCTCTCAAACCTTAGCCATGGTCAATTCGAAACCTACTCAAATTCCGGGCCCTAACAAGTTGGTATCACAGCGGGCTTTCACCAATGGCAACTCACGAGACGTCGGAGGCACGTCGATGGTGAAGGAGGGGATCCGAGCATTAAAGTTGCAGATGGAATCGATGTTGAAGAAGCTCGATTACATCATAGGGAAATTGGAGGAAGTGGGGAGCAATCTACCTGGGAAGCAACCATCGAATCCTCAGCAAATTCGGTAATCAATTCCTCAATCGAGTCATCATCAGAATCCATCAACCGAGGTATCGAACCCTAACTTCACTCATTTCAATTCTAGAGGTGAGAGTGACATTGAAATTCAAGAGAATAAAAATATGGTGAAAGTTCGAAAACTTGAAAATATGGAAATGGGAGATGGTAATGAGGGTAGTGATGGTGATGATGAGTACCACTACAATCTTTGTTGGGCTATTTGTTCCTGTAAATGATACCACTGCAACTAACTGTTTAATTAAGATTTGTGCTTCAATTATTTTTCTAGCAAAAGATTTGAAGTGGGTTTGACTCCACTAGACTTCATTTTCATAAAGGATACTGATAGCTAAATTTGGAAGGATGAAAAACTGGAAGAAGCTGAAAATGTTAGGGTTGAGAGGAACGATGTTGCTATTACTACCGGGAAGAATGGAGATGTAATAGTTGGTGATAGTTTGTTGAGTTTTGAAATTGATGTTGTTAATGTTGGAAGGAAAATTCAAGATGAGGAATATGAAGAGAAACTTATGATAGCTCCCACTGCTATTGAAGAGGTAATCAAGATCTCTTTGGTACCGTTTGTGAAATGGATGAAGGTACTACCTTAGAGAATCTTCTAATGAATAGATTTGTGAATGAAGTTGGAAAGAACAAGACTGAAAATTGTGAGTTGGAGTGTGGTACTAGTCCTATGTTTGATATACTTATGTTTGAAGTTTTCACATTCTCTGCTTCATTTCCTAATCATCTGCCAAGTGTTTGTGGTAATGTCTCAAAGACATTTTTCGCTTATCTTGATCTCCTATTGTGTGTTCGACAAAATGTCAAGAAGACGATATTGGAAGTTCTCATGGTTGTAATTGGCAGTGATAAGGTAGTACTTAATGGATGTCCCCTACTGATTCGAACAAATGTGGTTCAATCAAACTTCTTGCAACGCTTAATGTTTGATTCATTTATGTTAGAGAATAATAAGTGTGAGCTTATAGAAGAAGCAATGGATATCTATCAAGAAACTGAGATTTCGGAGATGACGAAGAAGAAGCTGCAAAAAACACAGAGAGCTCTAATGATTGTAGCTGATTTTGGCTGTGAGGATGCAATTCTTACAAATAATGTGGATGTATCTGCCAGTTCCCATGAGAAGGAGGATGGGAATAAGAGAGTCGAGGTCGAGGCTCATCTAGGCCTGAGAACAGTTGAGCTCATTTGGGAGAATCATGCAGAGGTTGGAGATGATAAAGAAGAGAAATTACTTGAAACAGTGACTGAAGATTACGAATTCATCACAATCGTTGAGCAGACTGGGAGTTATGAAGAAGGGAAAATTTCTTCAGATGAGGAAATAGTCTTGGCTCTTAATCGAATTCGTGTATGTAATTCGATAAAGCTTGCTGCAGAGAATAAAAGGAAAATGCAAGTCTTTTATGTTGTTCTCTTGCAGTATTTTGCAGTCCTAGCAACTCAAAAGTCATTGAGTGTCAAAAGGTTAAATTTCCTTGTCAAACTACTGATAGAAATGAGTGTAGAGACTCCATATTTTGCAGCTATTTGTGCTCGAGAACGGATGATACACATACGAAAATAGTAATCTAAGGATGTCAAGAGTCCAAAGAAGAGTAGCTAGCCTTCTTTGAAGACTTTGCTTCTGTTCCGACTTTGGTCATTAAATTTCTCATGCTCTAACATTTGCCATGCTGTTATGACATGCTACCCCATAGTATCAGGTCAAGACATTGCCATTGGATCATTTTTGTGTTCCATGGGTTTCTCTGTTGCTAAACCATCTAAGAAATTATGCCCTGGGGTGATAATTTTTATGAAAACATTATCTACCATCGAGTCAAAACCAAGTCTACATCAACCTTATCAGCATCACCATCTATTGGTGTTAACAATGGCATAACCATGGCTTGTAATACATGATAGAACGACGGAAGTGCATCCTACTGATTGATGAACACATTATTGTTCACATTTAGAAGCAATAATCTTATTGTAAATGCACATTTAAAAGCTCTATATGTGGTATTTAACTCTTATTTTCTCTTTTCCATAGAAAACAGCCTATAACAGCAAAACAAAGCAGATTCCAGACCAATACAGACTACAGCAGAGATCAGTCGACTAATTCCTCAGCCAGTCGACCGGACAGAGAGTTTGCTAAGCCTCGGCATAGTCGACTTCCCCAAACACCAGTCGACTTGACCGAGAAATCGTGAAGCCACAGATGTCTCAGTACCAGTCGACTTACATCCAAGGCAGTCGACTGGTATGCGACGGAGTGAAAGGATAAGATGCAGCCGAATCTAAATCTAAATCTATCCAAAACCAGGCTATATGCGAATCCTCCAACAAACCAAATCTAGAGACTGGGAATTAGCAAAAGGCGTGGTTAACAGATAAGGAAAGGAAGAAGAAACGAGAAAGAAATAAATCATCAAATCAATTAAAGAAGGACTTTCCTGAAAAAAAAGTGCAAACCCTAATTCTCTGGCCATATTCTATAAATATCAGGAAGAAAGCATTATTCAAGGGGCTTCGGATCATCATCTTCCACAAACACCCACCACCGAATCACACGAGTTTCTGAGCATTCAAGTCATCAACAGGGGCATTATTCTATCAGCATCGAGGAAGGAGATAGGAGATCAAGTATTCAAAGGCAGCCGACTGTGTGACAGCCAGTCGACCTCATTGCCGGACTTCATTAGTTTATTTCTTCTTCTTCTATTCTTTTATGTTGGTCATGTATTCGAACTCGTTGATTAATAAAAGTATTATTATGTGGAACTAATTTCATAGTTGGGTAGATTGAAGCCATAGTAATGTAGTGCTATGTTCTTCTGAATTCTTCTATTTACTTATTGATTGAACCTGATTGAAGTGATATAGATTTATGATAACCAAACTTGTTCTCGAAGCTCTGAGAGCAGTCGACTGAGGTGAGAGCCAGTCGACTGACATATAGAGCTTGAGAATATCAAGTTTGCATTACCATTTATCTGAATCTGTTATATGAGCATATTGAGACGACCCGAATCTCGTGCCCGTAAATTGTAACAAGGGAATCCTTTGGGGTTCTTGGTTCAACCAACTTAAGGGATCTAGATCTGATACCAATTTTTAGAACCTTGAGTGTTTATTCGTTTCCACTGATCTTATGTTTTCTTTAAGTACAACTTAGTAGACACCATGCTAAACACTTAATGAAAGAAACGAATTAGAGTAGATACCATGCCTAATTCTTGGCTTAGGGAAACAGTACTTTAAGGAGTAGATACCATGCCCTTGAAGGGAACAAACATGAGTAATAAGAAGAAGTTCAGTAGGTGACTTAGCATTACTGACTATTGGTGGAGATCTAAACCCAACTACTTCATAAATATTTGTGATTCAACACTTCTTACTTTAGTTTTAATCTTTTTATTTCTTTTAGACTTTTAAAACAACTTTTTATGATTCTTAGTCTTTTTATTGATTAGTAAGTTAAAGTCTTCAATCTCTGTGGGATCGACCCTTGCTATTGCTACACTTTTCCAAACGATTCGTGCACTTGCGAGGTTTATAATTTGTGTCTAGTTTTATCTCTTTATTTAGGTAACTAGATTTCACAACAAGTTTTTGGCGCCGTTGCCGGGGATTGTCTAGTATTTTAACTTACAGATCAGTAGGAAGTTTTTATTTTCTTTCTTTTAATTTTATTAATCAGTATTTTTCTTTTAGGATACAGGATTTTGGTGGATGCACGGAAGGAGATCACTTCGTCCAGAGCTACTACCTATTAACGCAGAAACAGAACGCACTTTGCACAGACTAGGTAAACTGTTTGCAGCGCACCAGTCGACTGTTCACACGAACCAGTCGACTGTCCAGAGACCCAGTTCACATACAGCAATGGCTGGGGAAATGCCAAATCGAGTGCCAATGCAGGACAAGTTCACGCCTAAGAACATCGAGCAACCTTCCTGCATTGCATATCAACCTAATGTCACAGGGAACATGCATCTATCTCCTCAGTTACTTAGTATAGTTCCCCACTTTAGTGGCAGACCAGATAAAGAGCCTCATCTCCATTTACAAGACTTTTTTGATCTTTGCAGGACACAAAGCGTCCAAGGGCTTACCCCTGAACAAATCAGGTTAATCTTGTTTCTTTTTTCCTTAAAACTTAACGCTAAACTATGGTATAATTCTTTGGAACCAGGATCAATAAACTCATGGGAGCAATTGGCGACAAAGTTCTTAAAAGAATTCTTTCCAGTCCAAAAGACCAAACAACTGAAAAGGGAGATTCAACTCTTCCAACAAAAGGATGGAGATTTATTCTTCGAAGCATGGAAAGATTTCAAGAACAAACTTCTCAAATGCCCTACGCACAATATGCCTAAAGATGATCAGGTACAAGCTTTTTATGAAGGTTTGAACGATACTAACAAGGCAATTGTGGATTCAGCTTGCAACGGGATCTTAATGAGGAAAAGAGGTGAAGAGGCCATTGAACTATTTGAAGAACTCAGCGAGAATTCACAACAATTCTCAACAAGGAGGGGCCCTTCGAAAAAACAGGGAGTTTACAAAATCTCTAATAACAATAACATTCAATTGGAAATGGTAAACATGAATAAGAAAATTGATATGCTTGTTAATGCAATGTCTATGATGGGTGGAGTTAAAAATCAAACAAATGAAATTTGTGCAATTTGTTCTCATGTAGATCATACCACTGATACTTGTCCCATGTCTTCTTTCACAGATCAGGAGCATGCAAACTATGTTGGTCGAGGAGTGTTTCCACCAAAGAACAATCCATTCTCAAACACATACAACCCAGGGTGGAGGAACCATCCAAACTTCTCCTGGAGCAATAATCAGAATAATCAAGGGACTCAATTCACACAAGGACATGCACGGAACTTTCAAGTAGGAAGTGGGATTGATAGGCCAGTTCAAGAACAGAAGAAGTTGGATTTTGAATCCACCGTCCTTCAATTGCTCCAACAACAACATCAAATAAGCAACCAATAAGGGCAAGCAATTCAGAAGTTGGAAACACAGATTGGCCAAATTACTAAAGAATTAAGCGAACGAAAGGCAGGGGAACTTCCTTCACAAACCATACCAAACCCTGGAGGTCAAGAACAGCTCAAATCAGTAACAACTCTCAGAAGTGGTAAGATAATTGACAACAAGGTTGGAACACACACCGAAGAAACAGAAGAACAACCATCAAAAGTTTTGGGTTCCAACAAGGTAGGTGAAAAAGTAAAAACAGTTGTGCCACCATTCCCTCAAAGGTTAGTCAAGCAAAAGAAAGAACAACATTTATTTGACATTTTTGAAACTCTCAGAAAGGTAGAAATTAATATCCCCCTACTTGATGCTATTAAACAAATTCCCTCTTATGCTAAATTTTTGAAAGAATGTTGTACTCACAAAAGAACATTTCAGGTTAGGGAGGATGTGGCCTTGACAGAGGAAGTGAGTGCTGTCTTATTAAGGAAATTACCCCCCAAACTAAAAGACCCAGGTAGTTTTACCATTCCTTGCAGGATTGGTGAGCACTTCTTTGAGAAAGCACTATTAGACTTGGGGGCAAGCATCAATCTCCTCCCATACACCGTCTATGAAAAGCTAGGATTGGGGGAACTCCAACCAACATCCATCACATTGCAGTTGGCGGATCGCAGTATCAAACGACCTAGAGGTATTTTGGAAGATGTCCTAGTTCAGGTAAACGATTTCATCTTGCCTGCTGATTTTGTTGTGTTAGACATGGAGGAATCCTCAATGCCATCTTCTCTACCAATCATCTTAGGTAGGCACTTTATGAGTACGGCTGATATAAAAATTTGTGTTAAAAAGGGTACTATAAGCATGAAAATAAATGGAGAGAAGGTTGAATTTAAAATGTTTGATACACTGAAATTTCCACATGATTATCATGAATGCTATAATGTTGATGTGGTGCAGGAGATTGTTGATCAAACATTTCAGGTACATAGCGTTGAACCACTACAAGACACAATTACACAATCTCTAACTTTATCTAATGTTGAACAGGAATACGATGACTGGGAGATTGCAGAGACAATACATCACCTTGAAACTCCAAAGTCATACTCAGGTAAGTTTGTACCAGTATTTGAAACATTGGTGACTGATGACACTTTTGTTTCTGCAGACAAGTCGACTGGTGCATTAGACAAGTCGACTGTTGGAGAGGATGAGTCGACTGCCCAGACTGCTACCAGGGACCAGTCGACTACACCGAGACCTCCACACTTAGAGCTTAAGCAGTTGCCTGACCATTTGAAGCATGCATATTTGGGTGAGAACCAGACGCTACCAGTGATAATTGCTGCAAACCTAAGTGTACAGGAAGAAGAGAAGTTGCTAAGGGTATTACGAGAACACAAGAATGCTATAGGATGGACCATTGCAGACATCAAGGGAATAAGTCCATCCAAATGCATGCACAGAATACTTCTTGAAGACAACGCAAAACCAAGCAGGGAGGCACAGAGAAGGCTTAACCCAAACATGACGGAAGTGGTAAGAGCAGAGATTCTGAAGCTACTAGATGTTGGCATCATCTACCCTATCTCAGATAGCAAATGGGTAAGTCCTATACATGTAGTGCCTAAGAAAAGTGGAGTCACAGTGGTGACAAATGAAGAAAATGAACTTATTCCGACAAGAGTGACCACATGATGGAGGGTTTGCATTGATTACAGAAAATTGAATAACGAAATCAGGAAAGATCACTTCCCTCTTCCTTTTATTGATCAAATGTTAGAAAGATTAGCAGGATATAGTCATTATTGTTTTTTAGATGGTTATAGTGGCTATAATCAAATTGCTATTGCCCCAGAAGATCAAGAAAAAACCACTTTTACATGTCCTTTTGGTACTTTTGCATACAGGAGGATGCCCTTTGGATTGTGCAATGCACCAGCTACATTTCAAAGATGCATGATGAGTATATTTTCAGACATGGTGAAAAGGTTCATCGAGGTATTTATGGATGACTTTAGTGTTTTTGGATCTTGTTTTGATGAATGCCTTAACCATTTGCAGCTTGTGCTTAAAAGATGTGAAGAATGCAGTTTAGTGCTGAATTGGGAAAAGTGCCATTTCATGGTACAACAAGGTATTGTGTTGGGACATGTGGTGTCAAAAAGAGGCATAGAGGTAGACAAAGCAAAAATCGATATAATATCAAAACTACCCCCTCCCACTACAATTAAGGGTGTTAGGAGTTTTCTTGGACATGCAGGGTTCTATAGAAGATTTATAAAAGATTTCTTAAAAATCTCCAAACCCCTTTGTGATTTATTAGCTAAGGATGTTGAGTTTGCATGGACTGAAGAGTGCACAAATGCTTTTAATACATTGAAAAATCTTCTCATTTCTGCACCTATTGTCATGGCACCAGATTGGAGCCATCCTTTCGAGCTCATGTGTGATGCAAGTGATTATGCTTTAGGGGCTGTGTTAGGTCAAAGAATCAATAAGAAACCCCATGTTATTTACTATGCTTCTCGAACTCTAAACGATGCACAGCTAAATTACTCCACTACTGAAAAAGAAATGTTAGCTGTTATATTTGCTGTAGAGAAGTTTAGATCATATTTGATTGGTTCTAAAGTTATTGTTTTCACTGACCATGCTGCTTTGAGATATTTATTTGCGAAAAAAGATGCTAAGCCTAGGTTGATCAGATGGGTGCTGTTGCTTCAAGAATTCGATCTTGAGATTAGAGATAAAAAAGGAAGCGACAATGTTGTTGCAGATCACATGTCCAGACTACTGCAGGAGGAAGAGAGAATTGTGCTCCCACTTAATGAAAATTTCCCAGATGAACATCTCTTTGAAATAAACTTATCCTCGGGACAGTCGACTGGTAACAGGACCAGTCGACTGGTATCTCACTGTTTAAATTTTCATGGTTTGCTGACATTGTAAATTATCTCACCGCTCATGTTTTCCCTCCAGGTATGACAAGTCAGGAAAGAAAGAGACTGGTGGCTATGTGCAGGCACTATTATTGGGATGATCCTTATTTGTTCAAATTTTTTCCTGATCAAATTATAAGAAGATGCGTGGCAGAAGATGAGCAAATGAGCATTTTACAACATTGCCACCAATACGCATGTGGAGGACATTTTGGACCAAAAAGAACAGCACTCAAGGTACTGCAATCTGGATTTTATTGGCCTAAAGTATTCAAAGATGCTTTTTCTTTTTGCAGGACTTGTGACAAATGCCAAAGGACAGGCAACATCTCTTCTAGAAATCAAATGCCACTGCAAAACATCCAAGTGATCGAGCTTTTTGACGTTTGGGGAATCGACTTCATAGGTCCCTTTCCTAACTCATTTGGTTATTTATATATATACTTGTTGGTGTGGATTATGTGTCTAAATGGGTCGAGGCTGTCCCCTCAAAAACTAATGATCACAAAGTTGTTGTCAAGTTTTTGCAGGAGAACATTTTCACTAGGTTTGGTACACCACGAGCAATAATTAGTGATGGAAGGAGCCACTTCAATAACTTTCCGTTTGCTTCTTTGATGAAGAAGTATGGTATCACACATAAAGTGGGCACCCCATATCATCCTTAAACTAGTGGACAGGTGGAGATCAGCAACAGAGAAATCAAGAGCATTTTGGAAAAGACAGTCAACACAAGGAGAAAGGATTGGTCGCTGCGCTTGAACGATGCATTATGGGCCTATCGAACCGCATACAAAACACCCATCGGCATGTCACCATACCCTTTGGTTTTTGGAAAAGCTTGTCATCTACCAGTGGAGTTGGAACACAAAGCTTATTGGGCCATTAAAAGGTTCAATTTTGATATGAAACAAGCAGGTGACAAAAGAAGATTGCAACTAAATGAGCTTGAAGAGTTGAGGCATGACGCATATGAGAATGCAAAATTGTACAAGGAAAGGACAAAGTTGTACCATGACAAACAACTAGCAAGGAAGGAATTTTATGAAGGACAGAAGGTATTGATATACAATTCAAGATTGAGACTTTTTCCAGGCAAGCTTATGTCACGATGGTATGGGCCATACATTGTCACAAGAGTCTTTCCACATGGTGCATTGGAGGTTCATAGCCAAGAAAAGAATCAAACATTTAAGGTGAACGGGCATAGAGTGAAGCCGTACATAAAGATGAGTCTAGAACCGCAAGAGGAAGATGTGAATCTTCAAACCATTCAATACATCGCATGAACTCATCATGTCTAGCTGCAGACAGAAAACACAGCGCTTATTGGGAGGCAACCCAATTTTTCAGGGGAGTATTTACACTTTCCCTCTATTTTCTTTCATTTTATCTTTTATTTTCAGTCTCTCCTTACTAGATGTGACATATGCCTATTTTTAAATTTTCTTTCGAACATTGAGGACAATGTTCCATCTAAGTTTGGGGGTATTAGGGTTATTTTATAGAGTCTTTTGAATTTTTTTTAGGACAGACAATTTCTTATAAAGTAAGAAGAAGGATACTTATTTACTTTAGGATTGTTGAGTTTCATAGTTCCCTACAAAGTTATATAAGTCATGCGATTATACATAATAAACAAATGTGATACCTTTTTTTGGTGAGTATTCTCTTTAAATCTAGTCCTAAATTGAGTTTAAGTAAATAGAGTGATAAAATATATATATATATATTTGAATAAAGTCAATCTACTCCAATGTTTTGAGTGCTTAGTAACTAGGGGTATTCATCACCAATGTTTACCTTTACGTCAAACGGCAACTTGAAATATGAGTATGCAAAGCACTTTAGAGTTTGTGACTTGCTGAGTAACCGGGTGGATTCATCACCAATGTTTCGCATTCGCGTAAAAAGGCAAGTGACAACTTTAGAGAAGAGACTAAAAAAAATAAAAAATAAAAAATAAAATAAAATAAAAAAAACTCTAGTTTGCTACTCGGTTTGTAGTAGAGAAGAGGGGATAATCACAGATTGAGTAGTCGCATACTATAACTACATTAATTGCATGACAAATATGATTGAGTCTGGGGATTATGACTAAACAATTGCACTAGAGAAAGTGGGTATGTGTAATTTTACTTTATCTGAAATTGTTTATAGTCAATATGTTGATGCTCACATAATAAGAATTCTTGGTGGTTGAATACTATTATTTTCCCCTTATTCATAATTCTAATTTGCTTGAGGACAAGCAAAAATCTAAGTTTGGGGGTATTTGATGAACACATTATTGTTCACATTTAGAAGCAATAATCTTATTGTAAATGCACATTTAAAAGCTCTATATGTGGTATTTAACTCTTATTTTCTCTTTTCCATAGGAAACAGCCTATAACAGCAAAACAAAGCAGATTCCAGACCAATACAGACTACAGCAGAGATCAGTCGACTAATTCCTCAGCCAGTCGACCGGACAGAGAGTTTGCTAAGCCTCGGCATAGTCGACTTCCCCAAACACCAGTCGACTTGACCGAGAAATCGTGAAGCCACAGATGTCTCAGTACCAGTCGACTTACATCCAAGGCAGTCGACTGGTATGCGACGGAGTGAAAGGATAAGATGCAGCCGAATCTAAATCTAAATCTATCCAAAACCAGGCTATATGCGAATCCTCCAACAAACCAAATCTAGAGACTGCAAATTAGCAAAAGGCGTGGTTAACAGATAAGGAAAGGAAGAAGAAACGAGAAAGAAATAAATCATCAAATCAATTAAAGAAGGACTTTCCTGAAAAAAAAAGTGCAAACCCTAATTCTCTGGCCATATTCTATAAATATCAGGAAGAAAGCATTATTCAAGGGGCTTCGGATCATCATCTTCCACAAACACCCACCACCGAATCACACGAGTTTCTGAGCATTCAAGTCATCAACAGGGGCATTATTCTATCAGCATCGAGGAAGGAGATAGGAGATCAAGTATTCAAAGGCAGCCGACTGTGTGACAGCCAGTCGACCTCATTGCCGGACTTCATTAGTTTATTTCTTCTTCTTCTATTCTTTTATGTTGGTCATGTATTCGAACTCGTTGATTAATAAAAGTATTATTATGTGGAACTAATTTCATAGTTGGGTAGATTGAAGCCATAGTAATGTAGTGCTATGTTCTTCTGAATTCTTCTATTTACTTATTGATTGAACCTGATTGAAGTGATATAGATTTATGATAACCAAACTTGTTCTCGAAGCTCTGAGAGCAGTCGACTGAGGTGAGAGCCAGTCGACTGACATACAGAGCTTGAGAATATCAAGTTTGCATTACCATTTATCTGAATCTGTTATATGAGCATATTGAGACGAACCGAATCTCGTGCCCGTAAATTGTAACAAGGGAATCCTTTGGGGTTCTTGGTTCAACCAACTTAAGGGATCTAGATCTGATACCAATTTCTAAAACCTTGAGTGTTTGTTCGTTTCCACTGATCTTATGTTTTCTTTAAGTACAACTTAGTAGACACCATGCTAAACACTTAATGAAAGAAACGAATTAGAGTAGATACCATGCCTAATTCTTGGCTTAGGGAAACAGTACTTTAAGGAGTAGATACCATGCACTTGAAGGGAACAAACATGAGTAATAAGAAGAAGTTCAGTAGGTGACTTAGCATTACTGACTATTGGTGGAGATCTAAACCCAACTACTTCATAAATATTTGTGATTCAAAACTTCTTACTTTAGTTTTAATATTTTTATTTCTTTTAGACTTTTAAAACAACTTTTTATGATTCTTAGTCTTTTTATTGATTAGTAAGTTAAAGTCTTCAATCTCCGTGGGATCGACCCTTGCTATTGCTACGCTTTTCCAAACGATTCGTGCACTTGCGAGGTTTATAATTTGTGTCTAGTTTTATCTCTTTATTTAGGTAACTAGATTTCACAACACTAATTTCCTCATGGTTATGGACATGAAGCTTGGTGCTACTTCTTCCCAGTCGAATAGTTTCAAGGCTAGCATAAGCGTCACTGTAGTGGAAACCTTGAATAGATTTATCCACATATATAAATTGAGCTCTGATATGGGTCGGATGACGTGGCCCCTCCTGGGCCACAGGATCCCCTCAGAAAACGTGCACCTCCGGATCATCCGGATCCGCCACGTCAGCGTCAGAAAACCGCCCGGGCCTCTGCCACGTCAACCTGGAAACTGCCCGGGCCTCTGCCACGTCAGCCCTATACCGCCCAGGTTTCCACCGCTTCAGCCCCACGGGCAACCGGGTCCAGACCCGGCCCCAAACGGGTTCAGACCCGGTTGGCTTTTCCTATAAATACCAGACCCCTACCCCTTATCCAGGTAATCAATCTTTTCCCACTCAAAACCCTAGTTACTGTTACTCTCTCTTAGTAGCTGACTAAATCGTCGGAGGGTCTGCCACCGGGACCAACCCCAGTGTTCCTAGACCGTCTGCAGGTACACGAGACCTCGGATCCAGGGCCTCCTAATCCGAGCCGAGCATTCAGCCACCACCTCACTACCGCCTACATCCGTACTGTTCGCCCGGCTGAGGGTCGTCCGCACCGGAGCTTCCTCCACCAATACAAATCGAGTAAGAACTCACACCTGGTGCATCCACACGCCTCCCAAAAACAAACTGCATCAGGTTGGCACCGTATGTGGGAAACTCTACTGCGGACGCCGGCCCGAGCTCAGCCATCAACGATACCCCGTCAACCCGAGCTCACATGGCGCCCAAAGCCACTAGAGCTATTACCTCCGCGCATCGGCAGGACGTGCCTCCACAGGGCGTCGGCGCCGACGCTCAGGCATCCAACAACCCGGGGGTCAGTCACAGACTCCAACCGGGTGCCTCCCGTCCGATTCAACCCGACCTGCGGGGGGTAATCCAGAATCGACAGGCAAGCCGGAGTAGGGGAGGGGCCGCTTCCAACTCGGCTCTGAACCATCCCAAACCTCCGTCCCAAGGGCAGGGGCCGGCACTCAGCCGCATCGGTCGGCGCCCATCGGCTCAGCAAACTGAGCCGAGCGAGCCCCAGTCACCCACCGAGGAGTTTCAAGACTTTCGGAAAGAAATCATGGAGGCCATCCGGGGAACCCCCGTTGATGAAGACGTCCGGCGCTCTCGCTCTCGGTCGGGTGCCGAGGCCAGCGTGTCTCGCATCCCGACAGTCCAGCCGGAATATGACGACGATGTCTTGAAGCGCCTCCAAGAAATGGAAGACCGCCTCGACCGCTTCAGGGACGGCAGGCCGAGGCCGGCCCAGGGATACAGGCCCATCCGACCTCTTTTTTCCACAGCCATCCTGCAGGCAGAAATACCCCAGAACTTCCGTCCACCTCAATTCGAGACTTATGACGGGGAGGGCGATCCTGCTGATCACATGGAGGGCTTCAAAACCCTCATGATGATTCACAGTGGGTCGGATCCCCTCCTGTGCCACACCTTCCCTGCCACCCTCTGGGGTTCGGCTTGGGAATGGTTCTCGAAGCTTACCCCCATCTCCGACCATTCCTTCGACCAATTGGAGGGCAACTTCCTCGCCCACATTGTGACAAGCCGAAAGGCCAAAAGGACAAGTGCATCCCTACTTGGCCTCCGGCAGAAGGAAGGAGAGTCGCTTCGGGTGTTCGTCCAAAGATTCACCGCTGAGGCGAGATCGGTCTCCTCCCTCGACCCAGGGGTCGCCTCGGTTTATTCTGGCACAACGTCCATCACGGACAGCTGAAGGCCTCCCTAGCGAAGAGGCCCCCGTTAGACTTTCCCGACCTCCTCAATCGGGTCGAGAAGTACATTCGGGCCAAAGAGGCCCTAAATCCAGAGGACTCGAAAGAAGTCCCCAGGAAGGGAAAGCGCAAGGCCAACGAGGTCGAGTTCGCAAAGAAAGCTCCGAGAGACGGAGGCACCGCGAAAAAGGTTTCGTCGGTCCCTCACTTCGAGAGATACACTCCTCTGACACAGAATGTGTCCACCATTCTCTTAGCAATCGAAGACAGGGACCTCGTGAAGTTTCCCCCTCGACCGTCCAACAACACCAGTAAGAAGAGGGATCAGCGATTCTACTGCCGCTTCCACCGGGACAACGGGCACGACACAGATCATTGTCGTGCCCTGAAGGATGAAATTGAGGCCCTCATCCAACGAGGGTACCTCCGAGAGTTCAAACGGGAAGATGCCCAGGACCAGAGGGATACGAGGAACAGGAGGGTTTCCCCTCCTCCTCGAGCGCCCAGATAGCACCCCGAGCGGGACCAGAAGCCTGAAGAACCCGAGGGCCAGGCCATCTTACATTGCGTCCACGGAGGGCCAATGGGGGGGGAGTCCAACACTTCCCGCAAGGCGTTCATTCGGGATGTCAACACCGTCCAGGGCCCCTTCTCCCCCCAGGTCCAGCAGCTCCCTGTCACCTTTTCGGGGGAAGACCTGGAAGGAGTTCGGCTCCCGCACTGTGACGCACTCGTTGTCAGCCTTGGTATGGCGAACTTCGAGGTCCTTATGCATCCTCGTTGACAATGAAAGTTTGGTAAACATCCTCTTCCTAGAACCCTTTGAGAACTTGAAACTCTCTCGAGACTAGCTAAAACCAGCCGGATACACACTGCATGGATTCTCCGGCGTCCCGGTGGCAATAGAGGGTATCGTCACTTTAGACATCACGCTGGGTACGACCCCAAACAGAAGAACCGAGTCCATGGATTTCATGGTTGTGAACGTCAAAGCAGCCTACAACGCCTTACTCGGTCGCCTCGGGCTCTGCTCGCTCCAAGTGGTTCCCTCGGCCTACCACCAGAAGATAAAGTTCCCTTCCAACACTGGTGTCGGGGTTGTCCGAGGAAATCAAGAAGCAGCATGCTCGTACTACATGACGGCCATCGGGGGCAGTGTATTTCACCTCGACGCCAACGAGCTACAACCCGAGAGAACCCAACCAGAGCCAGAGCCGGCAGATGAGTTAGAAGATATCTCGTTCGAGACCGGGGACGTGTCGAAATGCTTCCGAGTGAGCTGCTCCCTCGCCCCCAACCACAAGTCTGCCTTGATCGACTGCATCTGCCACAATGTCGACCTCTTCGCATGGAAGCCCTCTGACATGCCCAGTATCTCCGAGGATCTCATCATGCACAAACTCAATGTGATCCCCAGGTCGAAGCCAGTTGTCCAAAAACGCTGCAAGTTCGCCCCGAAGCGACAGCAGGCGGTGAATGCGGAAGTGGACAAGCTCTTGTCTACACGTTTCATACAAGAGGTCAGCTATCCTGAGTGGCTGGCGAACGTCGTCATGGTCAAGAAGGCGAGCGGGAGCTGGAGAATCTGCATAGATTTCATGGACCTCAACAAGGCGTGCCCCAAGGATCCGTTCCCCCTCCCCAGCATCGATGCTCTTATCGATGCCACATCGGGTCACGAGCTCCTATCCTTCATGGATGTCTTCTCAAGGCTACAACCAGATCTGGATGTTTCCTCCCGACATCACGAAGACGTCCTTCGTCACGGACCAAGGACTCTACTGCTATCGGGTTATGCTCTTCGAGCTGAAGAACGCCGGTGCTACTTACCAGAGGCTCGTTAACCGAGTCTTCAAAGATCAAATCGGGCATAACATAGAGGTGTACATCGAAGACATGTTCGTCAAAAGCCAACAGGGACAAAATCATGTCGCCGGCCTGGAAGAGGCCTTTGGGGTACTTCGAACCCACAACATGAGGCTCAATCCGACGAAGTGTGCATTTGGCGTCTCCTCGGGAAAATTCCTCAGGCTCATCGTCAGCCAGCGCGGCATCGAGGCGAACCTCGAAAAAATCCAGGCCATAATAGACATGGCCCCTCCCAGGAACATCAAAGAAGTCCAGAGGCTAACGGGGAGACTAGCGGCCATCGGTCGTTTCCTCTCCAAGTCTAGAGAGAAGTCCCTTCCATTCTTTAAAGCTCTGTGCGGAACCGAAGGGTTCGAATGGAGTACTCAGCAACAGGAGGCCTTCACCCAATTAAAAGAGTACCTCACCAACCCTCCTCTCCTCAGCAAGCCCGAACCAGGTGAGCCGCTCTAGCTCTACCTTTCAGCTTCGGAGAACGTCCTCAGTGTCGTCCTCGTTCGAGAAGAGGAAGGGGTCCAAAAGCCCCTGTACTATGTGAGCAAGGTCTTGCTCGACGCTGAGACCAGATATTCCAGGATGGAGAAGGTAGCATACGCCTTGGTCATGGCCGCGCGAAAGCTCTGTCAATATTTTCAGGCACATTCGGTCCAGGTACTCACGAATCAACCCCTGAAGGCGGTGCTCTATAAGTCCGAGAGCTCGGGGCAACTAGTCAAGTGGTCGATCGAGCTCAGTCAGTACGACATCGGCTACCAGCCAAGGACGGCCATCAAAGGGCAGACTCTCACCGAGTTCATCATAGAATGCACCATCTCCGAGCAACCGACAAGCAAGGAAGCCAACTAGACATGGGAAGTTTATGTCGACGGTTCCTCTTGCAAAGCAGGGAGTGGTGCGGGCATCATTCTGCAGGGGCCAGACGATTTTCTCCTTTAATACTGCCTCCGTCTCAACTTCCCGGCCTCTAACAACGAGGCCGAGTACGAGGCCATGATCGCCGGACTCAACCTGGCTCATCAGGCCGGTACCTAGACAGATCAGGGCCTTTAGTGACTCTCAGCTGGTGGTCAACCAGATCACTGGGAAGTACGAGTCCCATGACGATCGGATGATCAGATACCTGGCCGTATTCTACCGACTATTAAAGTCCTTCGACGAGTCGGCCGTCTTAAGGATCTTCAGGGAGCAGAACGCCCAGGCCGATGCCCTGTCAAAGTTAGCTTCCTCATCCTTTGAAGGCCTCGACCAAACCGTCCTGATTGAAGTCCTACTGAAGCAAAGCACAGACTTCCTTGAGGCTCTGTGCATGGAAGACGGAGATCCTCCCGATGACTGGACCACTCTTATCAAGAAATTTCTAATCAAGGGAGAGCTCCCCGAAGACCGGGCTGAAGTGAGGCGGTTCAGGGTCCGTTCAGAAAGGTTCGCCATAATCGACGCAACCCTCTTCAAAAGGTCCTACACAACAACGGATGGAAGACCCTACCTCCGCTGCCTGACCCCTGATGAAGCAAAATATGCCCTCAAGGAGCTACACGAGGAAATCGGCGAATGCCATATGGGAAGCTGCTCGCTAGCACGAAAGGCTTTGAATCACGGGTACTACTAGCCCACCATGCTACAAGATGCCCTCGCCCTACTGAAGAAGTGCCGGTCCCTATCAATGGTTCTCCCCTGTGAAGAGGGCTCTGCAAGCAAATCTCTGTTCCATGGCCAGTCCGACCCTCTTTACGATGTGGGAGATGGATCTGGTAGGCCCATTTCCAAAGGCAACGGGACAAAAGAAGTTTCTCATAGTGGCAATTGACTACTTTACGAAGTGAATCGAGGCAGAGCCGTTAGCAACGATCACCGAGCAACAGACCCAACAGTTATTCTAGAAACACATCGTCTGTCGGTTTGGGATCCCACATGTGCTCATCACGGACAATGGGACTCAGTTTGCGGGTAAGCATTTCGAAAGTTCTGCGAAGATCTCGGGATCCAGCAGCGCTTCTCCTTGGTATGCCATTCCCAGTCTAATGGTCAAGCCGAGAACGCGAACCGCCAAATCCTCGACAGTCTCAAGAAATGACTTGATAACTCTACCAAGGGTTATGGGTCGATGAGCTGCCAAGCATTCTCTGGGCCCACCGGATGACAAAAAGAATCCCCACGGGGGAGTCGCCATTCAATCTGACATACAGTGCGGAGGCTGTCATTCCACTAGAAATCGGGATCCCTTCACCCCGGATCATGGCTTTCGACGACGCAAGTAACTCTGCTCAGCTGCGAGCCGACCTAGACCTCAAAGACGAGGTCAGGGAGAAGTCCGCAATCAGAAGGAGCATCTACCAACAAAGGATCGAAAAGTTCTACAACAAGAAGGAGCGTCCCACCGACATCAAACTCGGAGATCTCGTCCTCCGGAAGTTGGCTGTGTCCAGCCCCGGCCAGAAAAGGAAATTGGCCAGCGTTTTGTGTAGAGTTCAAATTTTATTATAAATATGCTAGCTTTCTTAAAACAAGTTTGTGGCTTCGTATTGATTCCCATTAAAAAATGTGTTCCGGGCTCGATACTTGGATTGCGCCGCGAGCCAGAAAAGCTTCTCTTGCAAGCTTACGGTTCGGCGCTCGGATAGCATCACGAGCCACAAAAGCTTTCCTTACAAGCTTGAGCTCAGCGATCGGATAGCATCGCGAGCCAGAAAAGCTTCTCTTACAAGCTTACGGCTCGGCGCTCAGATGGCATCACGAGCCACAAAAGCTTCACTTACAAGCTTGAGCTCGGCGCTCGGATAGCATCGCGAGCCAGAAAAGCTCTCTTACAAGCTTACGGGTCAGCGCTCGGATAGCATCGCGAGCCAGAAAAGCTTCTCTTACAAGCTTACGGCTAGGCGCTCGGATAGTATCGCGAGCCAGAAAAGCTTCTCTTACAAGCTTACGGCTCGGCGCTCGGATAGTATCGCGAGCTAGAAAAGCTTCTCTTACAAGCTTACGGCTCGGCGCTCGGATAGCATCGCGAGCCAGAAAAGCTTCTCTTACAAGCTTACGGCTCGGCGCTTGGATAGCATCGCGAGCTAGAAAAGTTTCACTCACACATCTTCCTGAGAACAAGTGTGGGAGCTCGGCATCGACCTCGAGCAAGGCCGGGTCTTTCTTCAAAGCACCTCAACCTTAATGCTCGGCGACGACCTTCGGCTATACCTGCTAATGGCTTTCTCACCGGTGTGGGGGCTTGGCACTTATCCCTAGCATGGTTTGGTCTTCTTCAAGCCCATTAACCTATGCACAAGGCGACAACCGCCAGCTACACCTGTGCCGTCTTCCTGAGAACAAGTGCAGGAGCTCGGCGTCGACCTCGAGCAAGGCCGGAGCTTTCTCCAAAGCACCTCGACCTTAATGCTTGGCGACGATCTTCGGATACGCCTGCTACTGGCTTTCTCACCAGTGTGGGGGCTCGGCACCTGTCCCTAGCATGGTTTGGGCTTCTTCAAGCCCATCAACCTATGCACGAGGTGACAACCACCAGCTACACCCGTGCCGTCTTCCTGAGAACAAGTGCAGGAGCTCGGTGTCAACCTCGAGCAAGGCCGGGGCTTTCTTCAAAGCACCTTAACCTTAACGCTCGGCAACGACCTTCGGCTACGCCTGCTACTGGCTTTCTCACCGGTGTGGGGGCTCGGCACCTATCCCTAGCATGGTTTGGGCTTCTTCAAGCCCATCAACCTATGCACGAGGCGACAACCGCCAGCTATACCCGTGCCATCTTCCTGAGAACAAGTGCGGGAGCTCGGTGTCAACCTCGAGCAAGGCCAGGGCTTTCTTCAAAGCACCTCGACCTTAACGCTCGGCGATGACCTTCGGCTACGCCTGCTAATGGCTTTCTCACCATTGTGGGGGCTCGGCACCTGTCCCTAGCATGGTTTGAGCTTCTTTAAGCCCATCAACCTATGCACGAGGCGACAACCACCAGCTACACCCATGCCGTCTTCCTGAGAACAAGTGCGGGAGCTCAGCGTCGACCTCGAACAAGGTCGGGGATTTCTTCAAAGCACCTCGACCTTAACGCTCGGCGACGACCTTCGACTATGCCTGCTACTGGCTTTCTTACCGGTGTGGGGGCTCGGCACCTGTCCCTAGCATGGTTTGGGCTTCTTCAAGCCGATCAACCTATGCACGATGCGACAACTGCCAGCTACACCTGTGCCATCTTTCTGAGAACAAGTGCGGGAGCTCGGCGTCAATCTCGAGCAAGGCCGGAGCTTTCTTCAAAGCACCTCGACCTTAACACTCGGCGACGACCTTCGGCTACGCCTGCTACTGGCTTTCTCACCGGTGTGGGGGCTCGGCACCTGTCCCTAGCATGGTTTGGGCTTCTTCAAGCCCATCAACCTATGCACGATGCGACAACCGCCAGCTACACCTGTGCCGTCTTCCTGAGAACAAGTGCGGGAGCTTGGCGTCGACCTCGAGCAAGGCTGGAGCTTTCTCCAAAGCACCTCGACCTTAATACTCGGTGACGACCTTCGGCTACGCCTGCTACTGGCTTTCTCACCGGTGTGGGGGCTCAGCACCTGTCCCTAGCATGGTTTGGGCTTCTTCAAGCCCATCAACCTATGCACGAGGTGAAAACCGCCAGCTACACCCGTGCCGTCTTCCTAAGAACAAGTGCGGGAGCTCGGCATTGACCTCGAGCAAGGCCTGGGCTTTCTTCAAAGCACCTTAACCTTAACGCTCGGCAACGACCTTCGGCTACGCCTGCTACTGGTTTTCTCACCGGTGTAGGGGCTCGGCACCTATCCCTAGCATGGTTTGGGCTTCTTCAAGCTCATCAATCTATGCACGAGGCGACAACCGCCAGCTATACCCGTGCCGTCTTCCTGAGAACAAGTGCGAGAGCTCGGTGTCAACCTCGAGAAAGGCCAGGGCTTTCTTCAAAGCACCTCGACCTTAACACTCGGCGATGACCTTTGGCTACGCCTGCTACTGGATTTCTCACCTGTGTGGGGGCTCGGCACCTGTCCCTAGCATGGTTTGGGCTTCTTTAAGCCCATCAACCTATGCACGAGGCGACAACCACCAGCTACACCCATGCCGTCTTCCTGAGAACAAGTGCGGGAGCTCAGCGTCGACCTCGAACAAGGTCGGGGCTTTCTTCAAAGCACCTCAACTTTAACGCTCGGCGACGACCTTCGGCTACGCCTGCTACTGGCTTTCTCACCGGTGTGGGGGCTCGGCACCTGTCCCTAGCACGGTTTGGGCTTCTTCAAGCCCATCAACCTATGCACGATGCGACAACCGCCAGCTACACCTGTGCCGTCTTCCTGAGAACAAGTGCGAGAGCTCGGCGTCAATCTCGAGCAAGGCCGGAGCTTTCTTCAAAGCACCTCGACCTTAACACTCGGCGACGACCTTCGGCTATGCCTGCTGCTGGCTTTCTCACCGGTGTAGGGGCTCGGCACCTGTCCCTAGCATGGTTTGGGCTTCTTCAAGTCCATCAACCTATGCACGAGGCGACAACCACCAGCTACACCCATACTGTCTTCCTGAGAACAGATGCGGGGGCTCGTCGTCAACCTCGAGCAAGGCCGAGGCTTTCTTCAAAGCACCTCGACCCATACGCTCGGCAACGACCTACCCCAACGAATGCTTCAACAAAATTTTTCATTAAGGTTTAGAGCGTTCGCCTTCGGCAGACGCCCCGAACTTTGAGTCAATTGGTAGACCCTCTTCTCGCCCGTGAACAACTCGGGGTTTACCGCTTTCACAAGCCAAAACTACGAACTGTTCGAGGATGGCAAGGGAGCCACCGGCCCTCGGCTCTCTCCGAACCTCCGAGCCAATTGGTCGGCCCACCACTCACCAACGAACAACCCGAGGTCTTACAGCCCTTAAGGCCCAAATCCCGAATTGTTCGAGGGTGATTAGTGTGCCTCCAACCCGGAGCCCTCGGAAAAGTATTAACTTCGGGGCGCCCGCCTACGGCAGGCACCCATGTCGAGCGGCAGATCAGCCACTCTTACTTCTTGGCAAACAACAAGGGGGAGTAGGGGTTATATAGCCCCCTGAGGCGCGCAGTTATTGTGTCTAGGAATGCGAAAACGGTGGAAGGCGAAACGTCGCCATAAATGCTCATGGGGAGGCAAAACGTCGCCATTAATGACTTATTGAAAGGCAAAATGCCGTGACATATGCGCCCGTTGCGACAAGTCGCCTCGGTGGCGACCTCCTGCCCAACAAGCTCGGCAACCATCCCCGGCAACTGAAACTATCAAGGTTCAGAAAATCAAATGTTCTTATTATTACTCATTGCTTACAACTCAATGAACGTCAGTAAAAAGACAATGCAAAGCTTACAACTCACTCGCACTCAGCTTAAAACTCGAAATCGGCGCTACCTTCGGGGCTCCTCTCATGATCGGTCGGACCAACCAGGGAAGAGACCCCTGCCACCGAGCTTCCTGCATCTTCTGGCTGGGTACCCTCCAATAAAAAGGTCGGAGACCGCCTCGGGGTCGAGTTGCTCGCCTCCTCGATCAAACTCACGCCCAACACTAACTTCAGTCTACGGATCTCCAACTCCTTCTCAATGACGGCCTCGTGAAGGAAAGACTCCGAAGCCGACCGCCCACTCGAGGCATCCGAGATGGACCAGTCCGTCTCGATCACCCACCAGTCCCGGTCGGCTATGGCTTTCTTCAGACGAGCCACCTCCAGACCGAGCTCCCTAGACTTGTTCATAAAATAGCTCACTGCGGCGGCCCGGTCCCCAGCCTGTTTTCGCTGGCGAGCCAGAGCTGCCTCCATTGCTTCCTTCCCTGCTCGGACCAGGGATCCCTCGGCAGAAATGGGGTCGGCAACCAAGAACTTGTGCGTCTATCAAAAGGCAAAAATAAGCAATCACAAGGAGAGCGAGAAAATGCACAAGTCATGAAGCCTCGGCCAAAAAAGCTATATTTCATTACTTTCAAAAAAGGTACAAAACCGTGGTGGCCAGTCCGCATGAGGCATATATAGTCAAAAGGAAAAGAAAGAAAGAAAGAAAGGCCTAAATCTCTGCTTGAGGGGGGGGTGGCACCTCATCGTCAGCATGGCCTCTCCCCATATCATCGCCACCGGGGGTCGGCGGAAGGTCCGGCTGCCAACCATAGTGGAGATGATCCACGTTTTGCTCCGGGAAGATCCTCCGAAAGTGTTCCTTGGCCTGGTCGTAGGCCTCGTCCTGCGCCATGATCAGGGCCTCTGCCGACGCAGCCTTCATCCTCGCCAAGGCCTTCCGCCCCTTCTCCGCCTCCTCTTCGATCTTTTCCTTAAGACGATCGACGTCCTTCTGGTGATGGTCGAAGATCGAGGCCATCTGGGCCTCGTGGACAGCCGCCATGCTCTGAGCCTCCTTCAGTTCGTCGGTCACCTTGTTCAGCTCGCGGAGATACTTATCCGCATTCCTCCTCTCCACCATGACCTCCCTCTCCAAGCACTTTTGAAAGTACTGCCCATGAAGCATCGCCTGTCCGAAGGAGAAAAGGTTGGGAAAAAATTTCACCAAGATCAAAACCAGAAAGAAATTCAAAGTCTCAAGCACTTACCGAGACCGACGCCTGAGACCAGCACATGAAGGCCTGGTCAGCCGTCTGCGATGCCAGCGCCATGAAATCTTGCTCGGTGGCGGCCTTCCTGACAAACTCCATGGACACGGGGCCATCAAGAAGAGAGTCCCCCTAGACGATCGACCAGTCGAGAGCAAAGGGCCGCAGCCCCTGTTGCCCCACCATCTGCTCGGCAGTTGGACGAGGTGGGGGAAGCCTCTTCCCTGGGGCTTCGAACGTCTCGCCCGAACTGCCCCTGCATCCCGAGACGACCTCGGCATATGGGGGTGATCCTTCTTTGCCTTCTTTGCAGGAGAAGGCTCCCCGGCTACCGGGGTTGGTCCCTTGCCGGACCCCCCCAGCTTAGGCGGCCAGCTTCTCCTGCTCCACCATCTTCCTCTTCTCTGCCCTCGCCTTCTCGGCGAAGGCTAGCAAGGCACGCCTGTCATCCACTTGCTTGGACGTCATTTCTGCAAAAAAGAAAGAAGAAGAGCTAACATTAACACGAAGGCAGAAAGATGCAAAAATTCAGAACGAAACATACTGGGGTCGGTTGGGCTCAGTCCGACCCGGGCCAAGTGTAGCTCCGTCACTCGGGGCCACGCGATGCTGTGCCCCCCTACGATCTTTTCAACCTTCTTCCACTCCTTATCCGTCAAGTCACTACGCTTCGGAGGTTTGTGGTTGGGCTTGAAGAAATTCCACGAGGTCGGGATCCCCCAAGACCTCTCGCTCCGGACCACAAAATATTTCTCCTTCCACCCCTTGATGGAATCTGGATGGCTGTGCACCACCTTCTTATGCGGCCTGGGCGAGAAGTAAAATATCCCCTCCTGATCACTGAGCGAGCTGATCCCTAAAATGGTTCGGAAGTAGGTCAACCTCGGCTTCACGCCCTTCTCTTGGCACTTCAGAATAAAACAAATCAAGTGTTTCCAAGAGTTTGGGCCATACTGCATTGGGCATAGCTTCGCCCAATTTAAAATCCTCTTGACAAAGGGGTGCAGCGGTAACCTCAGCCCCGAGACAAAGGCATCCTCAGGAAAGAAGCAGTATCCCGGTGTGAGAGCTGTGGTGGGTCGAACGTCGGGGTTCAGAATGAAGACTTCAAACTCCCGAGGAATGAAGTAAGTGGCCCTCAGGATGTGAAGATAGCCCGCCTTCAAGATACACGGAATGCCATCCATCCGAATCTTCACACGGCCCTCCTCGCCCAGCACATGAGGAACGGGGCCGATATCCTTGATATCATCAGGGTACATCTTGATCGACCCCGGATTTTTAAAGGAAACCGGGGGAAACTCGAGCCCCGGTCTAGGGGCATATTCATCCGGAGGAGGGGGCTGTCCGGAAGACTTAACTTCCTCTTCTTCCGACGAGGACGAGCCTTCCTCTCTGGAGACGGCGTCGACAAAGGTGGCAGAGGCGGAAGGTCATCTCCGACCCCGACCGACCCTCTTGTTGTGCCTTTGCCAGCACCTCTTTGAGCGCCCTCCCCTTCACCTCCATCATCTTCATCATCAACGGCGCCCTGACCCTCGGGATCCTGATCCTCCTCGTCCTCGTCCTCACCATCAGAATCCTGATCCTCCTCACCCCCCTCCTCACCTTCGGCATCCTGATCCTCCTGATCCTCCTCACCCTCATCATCCTCGTCATCACCCTCTTCCTCTTCCTCCTCCTCCTCCTCTTCGCCCTTGTCCACAGGCTCCTTCCCCGGTCTTCGAGATCTCAGCGGCGACACTACGAAGGCTACATCATCACCGCCATCCGACCCAGGGTCTGTCAGGACCTCCTCCTTGACCATATATTTACTAAGGGACGAAGACATCTCTGACTCGGATTCCTTCACGGTACGGCCCGACGAGCTAGCCTCGGATCTGGACTGTGTGCGCGACATTACTAAGCAGAAATACTAACCTGAAGTGTAAATCGTGCGATCACCGGAAAAAGTCACCGACGGCAAGTAAGACCCTGTTCTCGAAAAATTGGAAAGTGAGTAAAGAAATGAAGAAGAAAAAGTGAGGAAGGGGGGGATTTATAAGGAGAAAGCAACTCCTCAATTTCCGCAATTAGATCTGGCCGTTGAATCTTAATCATCAAGATCTAACGGCTGCTAAGATCTGGAATCGCTTTGATTCTTGTGCTCATGACGTAAGCAGAAGGCACAAAAATTACCCAAGTACCCCCAGGCCTCTTTCCAGTAAACAAACTTTTTTCGACAAGTCAAGAAGGCTCAGAACTCGGATGGCATCGCGAGCCACAAATTCCTCTTCTATTTTCACAAAAGGGTCGACGCTCGGATGGCATCGCGAGCCACAACTCCCTTCTCTATTTATTGAGGAAGTTCGGAGCACGGATGACATCGCGAGCCACAAATTCCTCTTCTATTTTACAGAAGGGTCGACGGTCGGATGGCATCGCGAGCCACAATCTCTGTCCCTACTGTCCAGGAAGCTCGGAGCTCAGATGGCATCCCGAGCCACAAATTCCTCTTCTATTTTCACAGAAGGGTTGACGCTCGGATGGCATCGCGAGCCACAACTCCCTTCTCTATTAATTAAGGAAGCTCAGAGCTCAGATGACATCGCGAGCCACAAATTCCTCTTCTATTTCACAGAAGGGTCGATGCTCGGATGGCATCGCGAGCCACAATCTCCAAAGTGAAATGAAATGAACCAACCCCAGCCGTCAAGACTCCTACTCCTAAAAACATTAAATGAAATGAAAACATTCACTCGCTGCTACCAAAGTACAGGGGCTCGGACCTCGGATGAAAGCGCGAGCCCCAAAGATATCCCCAATTCAACAGGGGGCTAGGAGCTTGGATGACACCGCAAGCCCCAAGCACCATCCTCTATTCAATAGGAGGCTCGGAGCTCGGATGACACCGTGAGCCCCAAGCACCCTCCTCTATTCAACAGGGGGCTCAGAGCTCGGATGACACCGCGAGCCCCAAGCACCCTCCTCTATTCGACAGGGGGCTCGGAGCTCGGATGACACCGCGAGCCCCAAGCACCCTCCTCTATTCAACAGCGGGCTCGGAGCTCGGATGACACCGCGAGCCCCAAGCACCCTCATCGATTCACAAGGGGCTCGGAGCTCGGATGGCATCGCGAGCCCCAAAAACCCTCCTCTGCCCACCAAGCAAGGGGCTCGTCTGTCGACCCCTAATGCTCGACAAACCGAGCTCCGACAAAATCGACCTCGACATCCCCTCGCCCTTCTAACTTGCGAGAGGGTCGTATGCCGACCCTCGGAGCTCGTCTATCGACCCCATATGCTCGGAAAACTGAGCTCTAACCCGGTAGACCTCGACGTCCCCTCGCTCTTCCAACTAGTGAGAGGATCGTCTGCCGACCCTTAACTCTTCTGCCGACCCTCGAAGCTCCTCTACTGACCCCAGACGCTCGGCAAAACGAACTTCGATCGGATAGACCTCGGCGTCCCCTCGCTCTTCCAACTAGCGAGAGGAGCGTCTGCCGACCCTCGGAGCTCCTCTACTGACCCCAGACGCTCGGCAAACCGAGCTTCAATCGGACAGACTTCGACGTCCCTTCGCTCTTCCAACTAGTGAGAGGATCGTTTGCCGACCCTCAGAGCTCCTCTACCGACCCCAAACGCTCGACAAACCGAGCTTAACTCGGACAGACCTCGACGTCCCCTCGCTCTTCCAACTAGCGAGAGGATCGTCTGCTGACCCTCGGGGCTCCTCTGCCGACCCCAGATGCTCGGAAAACTGAGCTTCAATCGGACAGACCTCGACGTCCCCCCGCTCTTCCAACTAGCGAGAGGATCGTCTGCCGACCCCCAAGACTCGTCTGCCGACCCTAAGGCTCGGCAAGCATCGCTCCGACTCTTCTACGCTTAGCATTCCTGTGCAAACTCCAATAAGGGATCCCTTCCTCCTACCCCCTGGCCTCTTCTGGAAGTAGCAGATCCTACTTTCTCACCGCACCTTCCACCCTACTCTTCCTACAGAGGCGAAGGACCACTCCTACACGGCTAGTTCACCCAGCCCTCTAGGAGTGTGGGGCTTGTGATATGGGTTGGATGACATGGCCCCTCCTGGGCCACAGGATCTCCTCAGGAAACGTGCACCTCCGGATCATTCGGATCAGCCATGTCAGCATCGAAAAACTGCCCGGGGCCTCTGCCACGTCAGCCTAGAAACCGCCCGGGCCTCTGCCACGTCAGCCCTATACCGCCTGGGTTTCTACCGCTTCAGTCCCACAGGCAACCGAGTCCAGACCCGGCCCCAAACGGGTCCAGACCCGATTGGCTTTTCCTATAAATACCAGACCCCTACCCCTTATCCAGGTAATCAATCTTTTCCCACTCAAAACCCTAGTTACTGTTACTCTCTCTCAGTAACTGACTAGATCGTCGGAGGGTCTACCACCGGGACCCACTCCGGTGTTTCTATACCGTCTGCAGGTACACGAGACCTCAGATCCGAGCCTCATGATCCGAGCTGAGCATTCAGCCTCCACCTCACTACCGCCTACATCCATACCGTTCGCCCGGCTGAGGGTTGTCCGCACTGGAGCTTCCTCCACCAATACAAATCGAGTAAGAACTCACACCTGATGCATCCACATGTCTCCCAAAAACAAACCACATCAAGCTCCTTTTCGAAAATATTCTTGCCAGTTTCTTCAGTGTTGCATGAAATATGTCAGAAAAGAAACTTACCAAGCTTGTTACAAGGCAATGTGAAAGATGTCATTGATTGGATAAGTACAAAATCTTAGGAGCATCAGATGTTGAGGCAACAACTTCAAATGTGCAAGAAAAAGCTTGTTCCAATCAAATTACTTAATCCAAAATTTGAGAAGAGCTTTGTTAAAGGAAGAGACCACGACCATAGAGAAAAGGCTGAGATAAAGAAGTGGAAGAAGATGTGAAGAGTACAACAAAGAGGAGATGCTGGGACATGGAACTTCCAAAGTTTGAACTTGCGACAAGTTCAATTTGATCAGGGAAGGAGTTGTTAGGGATCGACATGAAGCTGCTGATTTGTTTGTTGTTTGCTGTTATTTATTGTACAAGGTTATAGGCATGTATCAGTGTCGTATCATTTTTTACGTGCAGTATGCACATTTTCCTAGAGTTTCTTCAGTGAGTGGGTATTGTAGTGGGCTGGTGATGGAAAGTCCATTAGTACTTTATATGTATTTTTCCATCCTATAAAAGAAAGAGAACATCGCTCTAAGAAACAATCAAGGAATATAACTGATTTATTTTTTTATTTTTTTTATTTTTTCCCTAATTCCTCTTCTTCTGAAATCCCAACCCTTTCTCAAACCCTAGACATGGCCAATCCGAAACCTACTCAAATACTGGGCCCTAATAGAGGGACAGGATGGTCGGGTTTGGGTGCTGTTAATGGCAGCAAAGGGGTTCGGGACAGAGCTGTTTGGTGGTGGAGAATGGCAGGGAGGTCAGGATGTGGAGTTGAAGAGGAGTTCGGGGTTTCGGGAATAGGGTTTCAATGGAGGTCGGGTAGGAGGGCAGCAAATGGAGAGGGGGCTGGCATCGGGTAGGAGGGCAGTAAGGTGGTGACTGAGATGAGGATGAGACAGTAGATGCTCACAGGTGGTGGTTTTTTGTGGATATGATGTGTGGCTGATCGGGTGTGGGGAGTTTGGGTTTCGGGAGTTGGCAGTAAGGTTGAAGGAGATGAAGGATTAGGGGATAATAATGGAGTTGTTAAAGAGATTTAATAGGAGGTGGTTGAGATTAGGAGGGGGGATGGGGATTAATGGAGATAATGGGGTGAATGGTTTAGTTGTTGATATGGCTAAAAATAGGATTAAATCGGGACCGTTCAAATCGAGTACAAATCTTAAAGCTCTTAGGGGTAAAATGGTAATTTCACCTACAAACGGGTCTGAAATGGGAACAGAGTCTTTCTTCAAAGCCCAATAACCCATAAATGGATCTGTCCTATTGGGTATGTGTAGCAGCCCGCTACAAACCAACTCAGGATATTTAAAGAGTAATTCAAATTTATGGTTATCTCTATGAAACGATTTAAACTCTACATCTTATCCAAAAACACTGGGAAGTAGAGATAAATCCTTATCTCGAAACGGGTCCCTAAGGCGACTATAAATACCCCTCTCCCCCCCACCATAACAAGGTAATCAATCTTTTTCCACAAAAAGCTCTTTCATAATCTTCCTGATTACTGACAAGAGCATCGAAGGGTTCGTCGCCGGGATCCATCCCGGTGTATTGAACTTTTTTGTAGGTCAACGGCAGCGGCAAGAAACCAGTCAAATACCGGTGAAAGTCAACAGGTTTGCTTTATTTTTTCCAAAAAGAATCCACAAATTCATTTGTTTGTTCCCACACCAAAATTAGCAGCAACAGATTGGCGTCGTCTGTGAGAAACAGAAAAAGCAATCCAACCTTACTTCATCAATGAAAGTTGTTTTCAAACCATGCATCCGAAAGAGACGGGGAAGGCAGTGGCCTCCAGCCGAAGAGCCACTCCTTTTCATCCTCCTCCTCCGGTCCAAGAGGTTCTTCCTCAACAGCCTCCTCCTCAATAGGCCCCTCCAGGGTCTCAGGGGGGCTGCCCAGGGGGGCTCTCATTGGAGTCATCCAAAGCAACATCCTCTTCATGACCATGTCTCAGGTCCACAATCCTTTAGTTGACTCTATGGCGTCTCAAAGCCCTCCCGAGAAGGATCTCCGTCAAGTAATTGTTAACCGCCAGTAGGGGGTTGACCTCTGAACTCGCTTGAATGGATGGCAAGCCCTTGAGGGAGTCCATCAACCTAAGCACCCAGGCGCCTCGAGAGTTCGGACCACCGCAGACCGAGGACCAGAATATCCCCTCCCCCAAGGAGGCAAAGAGAGTCCCCTCCACGTCATTGGCGGAGAAGTCATACTCCAGTAAGTCGAGCCACACCTAGGGATCGCCGAGTTGGAGGGGCACCAGTCACTCAGGTTGGGCTCCAGAACTTCAAACAAGATATCATGCGAGCTCTTAATATCGTCACAAGTCAGGATCAGCGTGCCCCTAACCCTCATCATTCCGCCACTCACGAAGGAAAGTCTCGAGGGTCGACTAGATCCGACCGAAGGGATGACTCGGCCGCCGTCGTCTCCACGAGATGGAGAGATGCCTCAATAAGATAAATCCCGAAGAAGAACAATGGACCGATCGGTTCCACCCCAGCAGACCTCCCTTTTCTAAGGCCATCATGGAAGCTCCGGTCCCTGAAGCCTGTAGGCCGCCCCGCTTTGAATCCTACAATGGGGAGTCGGACCTGGCCGATTATATCGAGAGTTTTAAAACTCTCATGATGATTCATCAAGCCTCGGATGCGGTCCTCTACAAGGCCTTCCCTACAACATTGAGGGGACCAGTGCGAGAGTGGTACTCCCGTCTAACCCCTGCCTCCATCTTCTCATTCAAACAGTTTGAGGAGCTCTTCCTCACCCACTTCGTAGGCAGTCGCCGGGCTGAGAAAACAAGTACATCTTTGGTGACCCTCAGCCAAAGAAGGGTGAACACAGAACGCCTAAGAGATTACGTTCGACGCTTCACCGCCGAAGTCCGGTCTATTGCCTTCCTCAACCAATCAGTAGCCTCGGCGGCATTCTGACACAATGTCACTAACGCCGACCTCAAGGCGTCCCTTACTAAGAAGCCTCCTCGAGACTTCTCAGAACTCCTGCTTAGGAGTGAGAAGTGCATCCGAGAGGAAGAGGCTCTTAACCCCCCCACTCTTGAGGAATCATCTTCCAGGAACAAACAGAAGAATACAAGCGAAGAAGGGTCCCAGAAATTCCATAGGGACGACAATGGCCAACGCAGCCCAGCTCCTCGTTTTGAGAAGTTCACCCCCCCCCCCCCTCAATGCTACTATATCAGCAATTCTATAGAGGTGGACAAAGAAGGGCTACTCTGCGGTCCCCCTAGAATGAATACCCTTAGCAAGAAAAGAAATAGGGATAAGTGGTACCGCTTTCATAGGGACCACAGCCAAGACACGGATGATTGTCGGGCTCTTAAAGAGGAGATCGAAGAACTCATATAGCGGGGACACCTGGCCAAGTTCGTCCGAAAAGACAGGGGCCGATCTTCCACCTCGAGGATCCTACAAGCAAACAGAGAGATCCGCTGAGTTCCAAGATTCTGAACTCGGGGCCATCCTCCACCTTATCCATGAAGGTCCAATGGGGGGAGAACCGAACTCCTCCCAAGAGGCCTTCACCCTATAGTAGAAGTAGGATTTCAGTTTTCAATAAGGCTGATGCTTGTAACACAACCAAAAAGCATGTAATGATGGCTCGTCCCAATGAAGCAACCACTTAGTTTGTTTCAATAAAACTTAGCCTTTTCTATTGAAAATTATTGCATTTGCCTCATTTCTATGTCTCCGAGTCACATCTACGACTCGTTAAACGGTAAGTTCGGATTCCAGCTTGTCCTACAGGGTTTCTCCCACAACTTACTAAGCTCAAAAGACGAGTTTGGAGTCCAACACTTGGTTCGACGTTGCTTTAGCCATTTGCAAACAAGCAAGTGCGGGGCGGCTCACCATTCGGAATTGCTCCTATAACTCGTTAACTCTCTTAACAACAAGTTTGGAGTCCAACACTTGGTTCGATGTTACTTTTGCTACTTGCGAACGAGCAATGTACAAGGTAGCTCACCATTCAGAATTGCTCCCATAACTGTTTAAACTCTCTTAACAACAAATTCAGAGTCCAACACTTGGTTCGATGCCGCTTTAGCTACTTGCGAACAAGCTTGTACAAAGTGGCTCACCAATCGAAATTTCTCCCACAACTGTTGATACCCTCGTAACAACTAGTTCGAAGTTCACAATGAAGTTGCCCTTACAGCTCGCAAGTATGCGGTTTTGGGGCTCAAAACAAACATTCATACTACTCCCACTACTGGTTAAATTTTGCAACAAACGAGTTCGGAGCTCAACTCTCCCTTAGAGTTGGTCCTCAAATTTGTCTCCCGAATGGCTCTCTCCTAGAGTCTGGTGAAGCTCTTCGCTCAGCTCGCCTCTAGAGCGGACCTCTACTCAACAAGATCGGAGCACAACTCTCCCTTAGAGTTGTTCCTCAAAACTTATATCCCAAATGGCTCTTTCTTAGAGCCTGGTGATGCTCTTTGCTCTGCTCGCCTCCAGAGCGGACATCTTCTTAACGAGTTCATAGCTAAAACTCTCTCCTAGAGTTGCTCCTCGCACTCGCCTCTAATGGATCTTCCCAAGAGCCATACAAAACACTTCTTAATTTCATGAAGACAAGTATGTTGCGGAACTATTTTAACCATGAAGAAGAATAATTCTTCAACAGACTTCCGAAGAAAAATTCTAGTTCTTCGAGTCAGCTTCGAAACGAGTGGTCAAACACCCCGATCGGACCTCCATAGCTCCGCAAAAATTAGTTACGGTGAAGCTCGCCACGACCGTTCTCTAAGCAATACAACAGTTCGTCGAACATGACATACGGTTCGCCAAGTGACACGTTCGTTCGCCAACCATCGCGAGTGTTCGCCGCATTCAAGCGTTCACCAAACGGCCTGAGCCGGCCGAACAAACAGTGATCCGATCAAAAAATTAGCAAAGTGGTGTTGACTACTCAACGGTCTAGAGCCACGTGTCCCTCATCTGTAGCACGATGCATGCTCGCCGTTTCAAGCCGAACAAAAAATGTTCTTCAAAAATCTCCTGATTCGCATATTCATTCGTCAATGTTCTTCAAAACGTTCGCAGTGATCGCAAGATCGAGCTGAGCAGAAGTGGATCTAAACAAAAAATGAGAGAAAAACTCTGCCTCAAGATTCGCGCTCAAACCTAGATCAACGGCTTAGATTCGCCTAAAAAAGAGTGAAAGAGAGAAAAGAAAAAATTAATTAGCTGGTCGGGTTCAAACCCGCTCTCTCTCTCTTCTTCCTCCTACGAAAAAGCAATCTCCTGCCAAAAAATCCAACTCACCACGTTCGCCCAACTCCACATCAAAGAGCTCCAACTCCCCCCGTTCACCGAGCTTGAGCTCCTCGACCAACTCCTCACCACGTTCGCCGTCGAGCTCCTATGTCGAACCCCTCCACTATTTCGAGCTCCAACGTCGTCGAGCACCCCTCCACTGCATCGAGCTCCAACGACGTCGAGCACGACTCCACCATTGAGCTTGACCCCATCTCCCGCTTGCCAAGTCAAGCATCGCCACCATCATCGAGCTCCCGCGAACGAGCTCCGCGAGATCTCCTCTCCTTCTTCACTAAGCGCCGATTGAACGCCATTATCGAGCTCGACTCCACCACCTTAATCAAGCTCCAACCTGGTGTCGAGCCTCGCCGAAATCCTCATCGAGCTCCAGAAGCTCCCCCCCTCTTCCTCGTCGAAGTTTCAACAAGCTTCAAATCCCTTGCCAATCTCCGAGCTCGACACAACCTTCGTCTCGCCAAAGAGCTCCATCAACAAACTCCAAGTTCCTCCCTCATCTTCTAGCAGCACTTCCTCACCTCCCTTCCTCACCGAGCTCCGAACGCCATTACAGGGCTCCAAAACCCTGAGCTCCGAACCCACTGTCAAGCTCCAACGACGAGTCTCCTCATCGCCATCCTCCTTCCTCGTCGCACTCCCTCCTTGTTCGCCGTACTCCTTCCTCGCCGAGCTCGCAGCGAACGATCGCCGTAGCCTTCACCGACTGCTCACTGCGCTCGACCTTACCTGTTCGACGAGCTCCATCTCAGACTCAAACCCATTGACATCTCCTCCACCGCTCGAGCCGCTCACCCTGCCTCCCGCTCGAGCGACCACACGCCGCTCTGCCTCGCCTCACCATCATCGTCAGCACTCCAACTTCTTCTCTCCAAGACGAGCTCGACTATTGCCGTGGTCGAGCAAAAAACACAAGGAAGATGAAGACGAAATAGGAGGGCGGGAAAGAAAGAAAGAAAATAAAAATAAAAATAAAAATAAAGGGGGGGGCACATGGCAATCAACGGTCAATGTTGACTGGCCACGTGGCGAAGTCTGGTGGGTCGGCTGTAACACCCCGAATTCCAAATACAACTGAATTCGAGTTCCATAGGATCTTTTCACTTCACTTCGTACAATTTTATAAGGAAATAAAACTTTACTTTACATCAGAGTTACATTTATATTTAACCCTTAAAAACAGCGGAAGCAATTTTATAATTATTACATGAATAAAATACAATAACACTTGAATAATCTTTAAGCATCAATTCCTCTTTAGTCTTTTTCATTTACTTTTATCCTGCATAAGAAATGTGGGCACATCAGTTCATTCAACTGACGAAATATTATACACGGCCATCCTCTCTATGCCGGAAACAGTATAACGATTCTCAAAACTTAAACAATCACAAACTTGTTCACAAACAAAGCTAAAGGGGCTATCCTATTGATGTCGTGCTGTGAATGTGCACTTAGTCCTTAATGCAATTATTTGTTATATGACACAAATGCTCACTTGTTCGGATTCTATGCATCCCATACTACATAGGTCCGAGGGCAAGCCCTTAATCATTCTTCATCTTGTAGGGTTCAATCCCTCGTTATGACTTAATCTACTTTTGTAACTACGGTAAGTATCCTAGATGTTGTACGCACTACGAACTCATGTCTAGATGCCCTGGAGAGAATCCCAACGCACTGACACATGACTCATCATGCAGGCATCCTATGGTAGTTCACCTCCTACCATAAACATGACACCACCCGCAGTCGCCAAACACCCCACGAGCATCGCCACAGGGATGGTACTCTGGAGCAGTATCCACGTCCTACTCATGACTCATCATGGGACATCCTGTGGATACTCTCACGCCGTCAATCCAATAGCCCTCATACTCAATGTTTTTCTCTTACTTTCATCACATCTTCACTATGTAACTAGTCCTTAATTTAATTGAATCATGAACAAAATCAATTCCTTAGGGTTAGCACTCCCACTATACCGATCTTATTCATTTATTTCACGTTGACCCAAACTTGGTCTTTTCATTTCATATATCATCTCAATATTTCTTTCATTTGCCGGTATGAGGCTGAGCTGCACCCTAGTTCTTAATTTCACTCATACCAATAACGTCGAGTTTTCATACTCATAAAGCCTTTTTCATGATTAATCATAATTCACATTTAATATTCAGTATTCATGTATTCATATTCGCATTTCTTCATAACTCATCATGTCAGTTAATTCAATTTCATACACAATATCACGCATAAACAATTTAATTCAATCCTTCTAACATATCACAATTAATAGTTCATATCTCCCACATAATGCTCTTAATCTCTTTTTATCAATACCAATTTCACAATCACAATTTCATTTGATTTCACAAATTCATACTAAATTTTATCTTTACAAAAATCTCATTTTAAACTCCCAAAATAATCCTTTTTTTTTTCTTTCATCAAAAGAGACAATTTAATTTAATAATTAAACACAAGTTCATTCTTGAAATTTAGTCTCAAATTCTCTATTACTTTTCATCAAAAGTCATAAATTTATTTCATGAAGTCTAAATAATTTAAAGTAATTTCCCACATTTTTTTCCCAATTTATAACTCATTCTTTTTATAACCCAATTCCATTAATACACTCTTCCAAAAAAAATGTTTTTTAAAGTCAAAGCCCACACCCTGCCTCGAACCGACAACCAGCGCCCCAAAGACAGGGCCCAAGACCGCTGCGCCAACCCGCTAGAGCGATAGAGAATGGGTTTTAATTCTTTTATATTCAGTCTCGGCAATTTGGGTTTTTTTTTCAAAATAAAAACAAAGGTCCCCTACTCAGGATCGAACCCGAGACCAGAGACCAAGCCCCCCTCGCTACTGTAGCGACTGAGACCAACCTGACCAACTAGTCTAAGTGACCATATCATTTCAAAGTGAATTAGAATCCAAACATCACATCCGTAAATTTGCAGGAAAAGGGGAAAAGAAGAAAACAAGTACCTGTCAATTGCAAGTCGCGGGTCACAAATAATGTAGGATACAAGCACATGAGGAAACTAACTAATAGCAAGGCAAACTAACAGTACAGTTGATTTATGTCAAAGGCAATGTCATATAGCGACTAACAGTGTCTAGTAACAGTAAGTTCAGTATATCAGTGAATCATGATAACAGTATAACAGTATTAGTCTAACAGTTTCAGTCTAACAGTCTCACTCTCAGTCTCACAGTATCAGTTTTATGTTCTTACAGTCTTGTGTGTATTACTAGCTAGATAGCACTTCATGCGCCCCAAAATCATATCACATGGTTGTTACAAAAAACAGTTTCGCTTGTAGATTTCTTAGGGGATCATATAGGGCAGTGTACTTATGTATCAGTAACAGTAGCAGTAACAGTCAGAACCTAGTGGTCCTCCTCCGATTACACCCTCCTATAGGGAAGTGTGCAATCAAGTAATCAGTAACAGTAATCAGACAGTCAGAACCGAATGGTCCTCCTCCGATTACACCTTCCTATAGGGAAGTATGCAGTCAGGTAATCAGTAACAGTATAGCAGATGCTCAGTATGGGAAACACGGACCCCTTCCAAGTACATATTTCTATAATTTCCCACTACTAGATATTTCCCTTAAACCCCAGCTTGGTTACTTTTATTATGGTTATCAAACAGACATGAATGTGTACTAAATAGTACCAAACTATCATGGTATAATCAGTATTAGGTTCAGGGAAACAAATAATCATGCATGGATGATATATATTCACATAAACGAGCAAAACAGTATATGTTCATATTCAGGACAGCATGACAATACAGTACTAAAACAGTGATTTTTGTCGCTACAGAAATGCAAATATGGATCCGTCGAAGAATCTGGAAAATAGGTATCCACACAAATCCAACGAGTATAATTAAGTCACATAGTAATTCACAGCATCTTAACTCAAAACAAGTTCGAAGATAGAAAACATGTCAAGTCAGAAATCAGGAAAATGAATTCTCAGTCAGATAAACAGCAATAAAACTCATCAAATAAATTCACGAAAAATCTGGGGTATTTTCCTATATGTCTAGAATCAAAATATAAAGTTTCATAATATTCCAGTAAGAATAGATTAGTCATCAAAAATACCAAAGTATCAAGAAAACATAGTTTAACAAATCTGGAAATCCCAACACTGCTGTACGAAAACTAAGATATCTCGCAACCAGTAAAACGAAATTCAATTCCGCCAAAGGGATATGAAAATAGATAGATTTTACTAACTTTCACATTTCACAAACATTTTTCATACAGTATAAGGAATCATAGTGAAAATATGGTTCTTTACAGAACAGCGAGCAAAATACAGCATGTATAGATTTTAGAAACGAGCATGAAACATCACATAAAACTTATCAATAAAATTCACCAAAATTCTGGGTAATCCCTAACTTAATAAAGAAACACTGACCAAAATATTGGATCAAGATAATATGTATAGAATAGTTCTTGAAAATAGATTGTTAACAAAATCAACCAAAAACAAAATCTGGAATAGATCGACACCCCTGTACTAAAACAGTCAAAACTCAGTCAGACGAAATCCAAATCAAGCAAAACCAGTGGGGTTTGAAAATAGACAAAATTATCTAGAATCCTTATTTTATACTGGAATCAAGATACTGGCTGTAGCATAGACGAAAACAGCAATCAAAACAGAACATCCAGAATTTACAGATTTCACACTTCAAAACAAGAATATCATAACTTCAAGAATATTGATCCAAACACATCCAAACTTGAAATACAACCTACCAAGCATCTAAATATAATGATTTAGGGTTATTAACATGTCCACACCTATTATTTCACATGGGTCTCAATCCAAACACAAATTCACACAAATATTCACATACATGATTAAAAATCAAGAATTGGGCAATTCCTAGGTTATTTCATATTAAAATTTGTGTCATGAGTGATCTATGGCCAAATTATCAAAATAGAGACAAAACCCATCAAGCAAAACACAATCTATGGTTGTCTCTAGACCCAACTACACTATAGGTGAACTTTTGGACTTGTATCAAACAAATGAATTGGAGTACAAGTTACTTACCTTAATTTGGAGATGAAGAGTGATGCAAATCAAAAGTGTGAGCAAATCCCACGAACGAAAATCCACGAACTCACGAACGATCCACACGCGCACTCGAGCACGCGCAAAAAAATTCCAAGAGCAAGAGAGCGCGAGACGGCGGATGGAAAGGAAGCAGGAGAGATGAAGCATGGAAAATAGGGTTCAATGGTTTGGAAGAAAATATGCAGCACGGTTTGGAGAAAAAGAATATGCAGTCGGATTGCAAATATATATATAGGGTATGATATATGTTAGGGTTTGAAGATGGGGTTGCACATGACGGCTACAAGGAGAAAAAAATTAAGAAGTGGGTCGATTGCCTTGGGTAGTAATCCGGGTGGGGGTTTATAGTGCAACCGGGGTGTATAAGTGTTTAGGGATATTAGGAAGTAGGTATTAGGTTGGGATACTAGGTGTAGTATTTAGATTAGGATAGTCTGATGGGAAAAGGTAATTGGTAGGCATATATGGTAACAGGCAAAACGTAAGGAATCAATCTGATGTATAATGGTATAGGATTTGTGTATTAATGCATATTAGAATGGATCCAGGTGATAGTTTTAGGTAATGGATTTTAAGATGGAATAATGGGTTTGTAGATGGGTGTTGGGTATATGTGTGAGTTTGGATATGAAGATCCAAAATGGGATAGAGCACAAATGAATGAATTAAAATAACAAAATGGGGATAAAAATAAATTTAACAGTGAGGGTCAAAAATAATGGCACGAGCAAAAAGAGACGAATCAAAAGACGGACAATGAATCAAGAACTCAAATAAAAGAAAACAAAATAATAAAATGAAAAAAAATATTGAAACAAAAATCCAATATACGGTCCAAAAGAAATACAAGAGGAATACAACGTGAGAAATTTCACCAAAATGAAAAATACACTCAAAAATAAATAAAACAAAAAATAGGGGTTACAGTCCTACCCACGTAACAAAAAGAATTTCGTTCTCGAAATTCAAAAAGAAGATACATAGGATAACCCCAAAAATAACCAGAAGAACTAAACAAAAACTACTCAAACAAATGAGAAAACTTCTGCTGAATTTCCTCCTCCAACTCCCAAGTCGACTTACCAGGCGAGTGAGGATTCCAAGCAACACGAACCAACTTGATGACCTTGTTCTTAAGCACTTTCTCCCGCTGATCCACAATGGTGGAATCTCACAAGTCAAATTCGGCCGAACGGTCAACTCAGAATAATCGATCACGTGGCTCTCATCTCGGATATATCTCCTGAGTTGTGAGACATGAAAAACATCATGCACTCCTGATAAAGTTGGCGGCAATGCAAGACGATAGGCCACCTTGCCCACTCGCTCCAAAATCTCAAACGATCCAATATACCTCGGGCTAAGCTTGTCCCCGCCACCGAACCGAATGACACCGTGCCACGGCGATACCTTGAGAAAAACATGGTCACCAACAACAAACTCCAAAGCTCTCCGATGAACATTAGCCCACCGCCTCTGCCTGTTCTGAGCTGCTTGCAAATGATTCCTGATCTGAACCACAACATTCATTGTCTTGGTGATCAACTCTGGACCCAACAACTGCCTCTCACCAATGTCATCCCAGCACACTGGTGATCTGCACTTCCGTCCATAGAGTGCCTTGAATGGAGCAGCTTTAATACTGGCTTGAAAGCTATTATTGTACGAGAACTCTACGAGATGCAAATGATCCTCCCAAGACCCACCAAACTGAAGCATGCAGGACCTTAACTTGTCCTCAAGAGTATGAATAGTCCACTCTGACTGTCCATTAGTCTGGGGATGAAAAGCTGTACTGTACTTTAATTTACTCCCCAAACTGTTCTGAAGACTCTCCCAAAACTGAGATCTGAATCTCGTATCCCTGTCGGATACAATACTGACTGGAACCCCATGAAGTCTAACAATCTCTTGCATATACCTCTCAGTAAGGCTCTCAATAGACTGACCGACACGAAAAGGAATGAAGTGAGCACTCTTCGTCAAACGGTCGACAATCACCCAAATAGCATTGTGACCCTTAGGACTCCTCGGCAAAGCGGTCACAAAATCCATAGTGATATGTTCCCACTTCCACTCTGGAATAAGAAGCGGTTGAAGAAGTCCAGCGGTTCTTTGATGTTCTGCCTTAACATGCTGACAGACTAAACACTGAGAAACAAACCAAGCAACAGCCCTCTTCATACCATGCCTCCAGAAATGAGGCTTCAAATCTCGATACATCTTAGTACCGCCAGGATGGATAGAATACGAAGACTGATGAGCTTCTTCAAGCAACCTCTGACGAACTTCACCCTTAGGGATGCATAACCGGGAACCAAAACGAAGCGAACCATCTGCATGAATAACCATGTCCGTATTGGACCCAGACTCAACCTTACCTCGAAATCCCTGCAACTGTGCATCACTAGCATGCACCTCTTTAATCTGCACAATAAGAGACGACTGAAACTGGAGTGCCAAACAACTCCAACCAGAACTCGACAACACAACATCTAACTCCAACCTCCTCATCTGCTCAATGAGATCTCTCTGCTGAGTAAGAAACATAACTGCTGGTCTCCTGCTCAAAGCATCAGGCACCAAGTTTACTTTACCAAGATGGTATTGCAAACTGATGTCATAATCGGCTATAAGTTCCAACCAACGCCTTTGCCTCATGTTCAACTCCTTCTGGGTAAAAACGTACTTGAGACTTTTATGGTCTGTAAAGATCTCCACTCGGTCTCCAAGTAAATAATGTCTCTACAGCTTCAAAGCAAAGATCACTGCCGCTAACTCCAAGTCATGAGTAGGATAGTCCATCTCATGCGACCTCAACTGCCTCGATGCATACGCAACAACACGGCACTTCTGCATAAGAGCTGCTCCAAGATCCTTACCAGAAGCATCACAGTGAACTACAAATCCTCCTGAACCATCTGGAATAGTCAACACAGGCGCTGACGCCAATCTGTTCTTCAACTCAACATAAGCATCATTACACTCATCAGACCAACAAAACTTCTGATCCTTCCCAGTTAATTTAGCCTTCACCGCCTCAATATTGGCAGGATCCACAGAAATACCATTGCCAGAAATAATGTGCCCCAAGAAAGAAATTCTGTCGAGCCAAAACTCGCACTTGCTAAGTTTCCCATAGAGCTGATTCTCTCTCAAAGTTTGCAGAACCACTCTAAGATGCTCAGCATGATCTTCCCGATTCCGAGAATACACCAAAATATCATCAATGAAGATCACCACAAATCTATCCAAGAACTGAAAGAAAACCCGGTTCATAAGACTCATGAATACAGCTGGCGCATTTGTAACTCCGAACGGCATCACAAGATACTCATAGTGTCCGCATCTAGTCCTGAAAGCAGTCTTCTATATATCTGCAGCCTTCACCTTGACTTGGTGATATCCAGAACGAAGATCCAACTTCGAGAAAAAAGCAGCCCCACTCAACTGATCAAACAAATCATCGATCCTGGGCAACAGATACTGATTCTTCACAGTAACTCTGTTCAGCTCTCGATAATCCATGCACAGTCGATGACTACCATCCTTCTTGTCTACAAAAAGGACCGGAGCACCCCAAGGTAAAACACTAGGTCTGATGAAACCCAAATCAAGCAACTGCTGAATCTGCACCTTAAGCTCACCTTAAGCTCTGCCAGCTCAACCGATGCCATCCTGTAGGGACTCTTCGATATCGGTTCTGTTCCAGGCTGAACATCAATACCGAATTCCACTTCCCTATCAGGGGGTAAACCAGGCAACTCATTTGGAAAAACATCCAAGAAATCCCGAACTACTAGAGGCGCAGCCTCACAGCCTGAGTGCAATTCCATCGCACAATCCACCTGTTCAACTGCAGTCTTTGCTCGACCAAGAGAAGACTCTCCGGCATGGAACTCAAATTCTGCTCGATCTGGAATTCTGAAGACAACTTTCTTGGCACGGCAATGAATAATGGCATGGGCTTCACCCAACCAATCCATACCCAAAATAATGTCAAATCCCGAATTTCCGATTATAATCAGGTTGGCCTTGAAATCTGCGTCCCCAATAATAACAGGATATTGCCTGCACTCACGGGAACAAATGACAACTCCACCATCTGTCACGATGTTCCAAGCCTCTGACATGTTGCCACACTCCAACTGATGGCGAGCGACAAATCGAGAGGAGACAAAAGAATGGGTTGCCCCATAATCAAAAAGAACATGAGCAGGAAAAGGGCAAACAAGGATAATACCTAAAAGAATCAAAAGACAAGGAAAAAGCATAGAAGATCAAGGGTGAGAGAAAACAATAATGCAGAAAAAAAAATAACAAAAGGAAGCAAAACAAGACTAAAGGAAATAAACAAAAGGAACAAAACAACAAAATAACAAAATAATATATACCTGCCACAACTCCTTCAGCGGTCTCAGCATCTGCAGCAATCAAGTTGAAAGCCTGACCTCTTCTCGGAACAGCGGTCCTCTGACCGAAAACCTGGTGCTGAGGAGGAAGCAATAGCCTAACTGGACCACGAGTTGGGGCAACTTGCTGAACGGGACCCCTGGCTGGAAGAGCCAACTGCTGCTGCGGCTGCAGACAATCCCGCACAAAATGATCAGCAGCGCCACACCTAAAGCACCGGCAGTTGACGCGCCAACAGTTCTTGCGGTCATGTCCAGACACCTGGCAGAAGTCACAAAAATCACCCCTCTGAGAACCAGCAGAAGAGTAAGGAGCTACCCTGGTAGGATGGGCATGCCCAGACCTCCGAACAGGACCAACGGAAGGCCTAGCCACAGCAGCAGGAACAGTTCGCTAAGAATAAAACGAACCACCACGAGCCTACTCCTGAGCTCGGGCTGCCTCAAGAGCCTCAGCATAAGCACGCAGACGAAGAGAGACGAGACGCCTCTTGATATCCTGCTCAAGCCCATTTGTGAATCTACGAGTCCTATCCTCTTCGGTTGCCACAAGAACGGCAACGAAGCGGCTAAGCCTAGTAAACTCAGCTGCATACTCATCCACTGACCCAGTACCCTATTGCAAGAAAGTCCATGTTACAACATTGCATGAACAATTACGTAACAAATCTCAAAATAGAATGATGACTTAACCTGTTTTAGGGCCAGGAATTGCTGTTCCATCTCAACTCGAGTACTACTGGGGAAGAACTTCTCCAAGAATCCCCGAGTGAAAGTAGCCCAAGCAATAGGCCTCTCAAGATGCTCAGACTCAGCCAACCACCAAATATGAGCCAAATCCAGCAGCTGGATGGAAACCACGTCCACCCGATCAGCCTCGGCAATACGAGCCACTAACAACAAGCACTCAGTCCGAATCAACCACTGTTCAGCCTCCAAAGGCATCTCAGTGCCAGAAAAATGATCGGAATGCAGCCTCATAAAATCTGTAACTGTCCCTGGGCGAGGCGGAAGAATTTTCTGTACAGGCACAACAGGAGGCAGAACCCGGGCAGCTTCAAAGGCAGCCATCACAAGATCATTGTGGTTTTGCTGCTGATTAATCAGTCGCTTAAGCACAGCAGTGACAGCCTCAATCGGATCAACCTGGGACTGAAAAGTAGAACCTCTACGAGCCATAGTCTGCACAAAACCAAAAACAATTAGCATCCAGAATCAGAGTTGGTATAAATTTTATTTATGTATGCATGGTTGGTGAAATGTTGTGCAGATCCCAATTCGAGCCAAGCTTGTCTAATATATTAGGAAACTAATACATTAGCCAAACCTGGTGCTCTGATACCACTAAAAATCGTGTCACGCCCCACTTCCCCAAAAGAATACGGAATACGGATACGTAACAAAAGCCCAGCGAATGATTTTCATCATCCATAAGCTGTTCAAGAATCTTTACAAAATCTCACACAAATAATCAGAGTCGGAAGCAAAAGTATCAACCAACATGCATAATTGAAACAAATTACTAACAGAAATTTACTTGAAACCAAATACAATATTCTCAAATAAATCAGAGTCTGACGGAAACAAATATCCTGGGTCACATCGCCCAAATACAAATAAGCATCCAATAAACCAAATACACTTTATTCAATGTTCACGCAACAATAAAAATAATAATAATAAAGCAGAATCTCCAGCTGATATGGCTAAAAATGGGGTTAAATCGGAACCGTCCAAATCGGGCACGAATCTTAAAGATCAGGGATAAAATGGTAATTTCACCTGCAAACGGGTCTGAAATGGATACTAGGTCCTCTTTCCAAAGGCTCGATAACCCACGAACGGATCCACCTCAACTGGGCACGGGTTCCAACCCGCAAGAAACCCAGTCCAGCTGGATAAAATTAGGGTTTATGATTATAATTAATCAACGGCCCTGATTCTTTCTATCCATTCACTGGGAAGTAAGGATTTGATCTTATCCCGAAACTGGTCCCTACGACGACTATAAATACCCCCCATTCCCCACTATTACCAAGTAATCAACCTTTTGCCAACTAAAGCTCATTCATAATCTTTCTGATTACTGACTTGAGCGTCGGAGGGTACGTTGCCGAGATCAACCCCGGTGTTTTCGCACTTTTTGCAGGTCAACGGCGGGAGATCACGGTCAAACTCCGGTGGAAAGGTTTTAGGTTTGACTATTCAACTTTCCAAGGATCCACAAATCTATCTGTTTGCCCCCACATCGATTTTAGCAAAAATAGATTGGCGTCGTCTGTGGGAATCGACGAATAGCAATCCATCCTCTTCCATCGGTTAAGATCACCTCCAGCTGTGCCTCCCAGAAAACTGAGATCTAAAGGGTCCAACCGTGGGCCCACTCCTCCTCAATCGCAACAGGAGGTCCCCCTCCAAACCGTCAAGCAGCAGGGGCAACTCCCTCCTCAGCCTGATCAGCCCCTGCAGCAGGATCAACCTCCTCTTCAACCCCAGCGGGCTCCACTCGGGCCCCAAAATGTTGGCGTAGGGACCTCTCGTCCTAATCCTCAGAAACAACCCCTTCACCATGACCACATCTCCATACATAACCCTTCAACCAACTCAATGGCATCTCATTACCCTCGCCCTTCCGAAGACCTCCATAACATCCTCATCAACCGGAAGAAAGAAGAGGACCTTCGCCACCGTTTGGATGAAAGGCGGACCCGTGAGGGAGCCACCCGCTCAGAACGTCCAAATGAGCGATTCCTCGTTGCCGCGACCACAGGATGTCCCTTCTTCATAGGAGACGGAGAGAGTCCCCTGAATACAGTCGAAGAAGACATCACTCTCCCGCTGGTCGGCAGCCCCAGAGGAACGAGAACGGACCTATTACCCGAGCTGAATTCCAAGAGTTTCAGGCTACAATCTTGTAGGCCCTCAATCTCCGACCAAATAATAACAACAATATTCAGAGGGTTCCCACTCCTCCTTCGGTCCAGAGCCCTCACCATCGGTCCCTAACTCCTTCTCGAGCTCTGAGCCACTGCCATCACATCACCAGTCCTCATCATTCTCCTAGCTACCATCGCCGAACTCCACGCTCCCTTTCGTACGAAGATGAGTCGAGAGGCTCGCCAGGGTATCGTCGAAGGGATGATGCTGTCTACCGTCGTCTCCACGAGATGGAGAGACGCCTCGGCCAACTTGACAGGGAAGAGGAGCTAAGAGGGAGGACCCTCTGCCCAAGCAGACCTCCGTTCTCACGAACCATCATGGATGCTCCCGTTCTAGCAAACTTCAAGCCACCGCAGTTCGAGACATATACGGGGGAGTCAGACCCCGTGGATCACATCGAGAGTTTCAAAACTCTCATGATGATCCACCGTGCTTCCGATGCTCTACTATGCAAGACCTTCCCAGCCACTCTCAAGGGTCCGGCTTGAGAATGGTACTCTCGCCTCGCCCCATCCTCCATCTTCTCCTTTGAACAATTCGAAACCCTCTTCATCACCCACTTTGTAAGCAGCCTGCCGAACCAAGAAGACTAGTATTTCACTACTCTTTCTCAATCAGAAGAAGGGTGAGAAACTAAGAGATTATGTCAAGTAGTTTACCGCGGAAGCTAGGTCCATTGCCTCCCTCGACCAATCGATCGCTGTAGCCGTCTTTCAATCCAATGTCCTCAATTCAAGCCTCTGTTCCTCCCTAGCCAAAAATCCCCCGTGAGACTTCTCCGACCTTCTTCTCAGAAGTGAGAAGTACATCCGGGCCGAGGAAGCTGAACATCGCCCCACGTTCGAGGGGTCTTCCTCGGGAGGCAAGAGAAAGGCAACCGAAGATGAGGGAGCTAAGAAGCTCCAGAAGGACAACGGGGGTCAGTGCCACCCGCCTCCCAGATTTGAGAAGTTTACCCCTCTCAACACCAATATTTCAACTATTCTCATGGAGGTGGAGAAAGAAGGAGTCCTGCCTCCTTCCCCGAAGATGAATACCCCCGGGAAGAAGAGAGACAAGGAGAAGTGGTGCCCATATCATCGAGACCACGGCCACGACACTAATGACTGTCGGGCCCTTGAAGAATGAAATTGAAGCCCTCATTCAGAGAGGTCAGCTGTCCAAGTTTGTGAGAAAGGACCGAATTGACCTTCCTCCTCCCCCTAGGGGGGCTAACAAGCATCCCGAGAGGCACGACGAGACTCCCGAATTTGAAGAAGAACGCGTTTTGCACCTCATCCATGGAGGTCCAATGGGAGGAACCTCCAACTCTTCTCGAAAGGCTTTCATCCGGGAGGTCAATTCAGTGCACAGCATACCCCCTCCCAAAGGCCTCGGAGTCCCGGTTACTTTCTCGGATGAAGATCTAGAGGGTGTCCGAATACCCCACTGTGACGCCCTGGTGATTAACCTCCACATGGCTAATTTCAAAGTGGAAAGAATCCTGGTGGATAATGGCAGTTCCGTCAACATCCGCTTCTTGGCAGCCTTCTGAGGACTCAAGTTATCGCGGGACAGGCTTAAGCCTGCAGGCTATACGCTCCATGGGTTCACGGGAGTGTCAGTGACTATCGAAGGAGTGATAACCCTCGACATAACCGTTGGCAAAACTCCTACTAGTCGGACGGAGCCAATGGATTTCATGGTCGTCGACATTCCAGCTGCTTACAATGTGATTCTAGGCCGACCTGGCCTAGCTGCTTTAGAGGCCGTCCCCTCGGCTTATCATCTCAAAATGAAGTTCCCCACCAAGGCAAGTGTGGGGGAAGTAAGGGGTAGTCAGGAGATGGCCCGCAAGTGTTATAAGACCTCCACCGGGAGACCTGTTCTTTCTCTCGAGACTCTTGAAATTCGCCAGGGGAACACCAACCGGTAGACGAGCTGGAGGAAGTGCTCTTTTCAGAGCAAGATCCGAACCACAAGTTCTTCATCAGCAAGACCCTCCCCTCTGCCCTCTGTTCCAACATAGTCCAATGCATCAGGAAGAACCATGACCTCTTTTCCTGGTCGGCTACCGACATGCCAGGAATTTCTGATGACCTCCTTATCCACCACCTAAGCGTTGCTCCGGGGTCCAAACCGGTCCAACAGAAGGGCGCAAATTTGCCCCCGAGTGCCAACAAGCTATAAAGGAAGAAGTGGACAATCTCCTCAGAGCCCGGTTCATACAAGAAGTCAATTATCCCGAGTGGCTCTCCAATGTTGTTATGGTTAAGAAGGCAAATGGAAGTTGGAGAATTTTCATCAACTTCAATGACCTGAACAAGGCATGCCCCAAGGATCCTTTCCCTCTCCCCAGCATCGACACCTTGATCGACGCTACTTCGGGCCATGAGCTGCTGAGCTTTATGGATGCCTTCTCCGGATACAATCAAATCAGAATGTTTCCCCCGGATATCCCGAAAATGTCGTTCGTCACAGGTCAAGGCCTCTATTGCTACCGGGTTATGTCTTTCGAGCTCAAAAATGCTGGGGCCACCTACCAGTGCCTCGTCAATAAGGTCTTCCAGAACCAAATCGGCCGAAACATGGAAGTGTACATTGATGATATGCTAGTCAAAAGTATCCATGGGTCCGACCATGTGGCCGACCTACAAGAAGCCTTCGACGTGTTGAGGAAGCATAATATGAGACTAAACCCGAACAAGTGTGCGTTCGGGGTCTCATCTGGAAAGTTCCTTGGCTTCATGGTTAGTCAGAGGGGGATCGAAGCCAACTCCGAGAAGATCAAAGCCATACTGGATATGGCTCCCCTTACGAGTGTGAAAGAAGTTCAAAAGCTTACGGGATGCCTTATGGCCATAGGGCGCTTCTTGCCTAAGTCAGGGGAGAAGTGTCTTCCTTTTTTCAAAGCCCTCAGAGGGGCTAAGGGCTTCGAGTGGGGCCAACAGCAGCAGCAGGAATCGTTCGACCAACTGAAAGCCTATCTAGTCAACCCCCCACTCCTCAACAAGCCTATTTCCGAGGAAACACTCTACCTCTACCTCGCTGCCTCCGAGCAAACCCTCAGTGCTATCCTAGTGAGGAAAGAAGACAAGGCTCAGAAGCCTATCTATTATGTGAGCAAGGTTCTCAGAGACGTCGAGCTCCGCTATCCAAAATTAGAGAAGATAGCATACGCCTTGGTTATGGAAGCGAGGAAGCTCCGCCCCTATTTTCAATCCCACTCGGTGGTCGTTCTTACCGACCAGCCGCTCAAGCAAGTTCTGCACAAGTCCGAGACCTCCAGGCGTCTACTGAAGTGGTCGATCGAGCTGAGTCAACATGACATATCTTATCAGCCTCAGACCACAATCTCGGAAGTGAGCTCAAGCCTTAGCTGAATTTATTGTAGAGAGCACCATCCCGGAAGTGAGTCAAGCCGCAAATGGGCCACCCATCTGGACAGTATATGTAGACGGGTCTTCTTGCACCGAAGGGAGAGGAGCCGGGATCATTCTGGCAGGCCCAGATAACTTCGTTCTCCAATACTCCCTCTGCATCAACTTTAAGGACTCCAACAACGAAGTGGAGTATGAAGCCCTAATAGCAGGCCTGGGTATGGCTCGCAAGAAAAGAGCACAACATATCCGAATATTCAGTGACTCGCAGCTGGTAGTGAATCAAGTCTTAGGGGAGTACGAGGCGCGAGACGACCGAATGGCTAAGTACCTAGCCAAGGTCTAAAGTCTCATGGCTTCGTTCGAAGAGGCACTAATCCAGCAGATCCATAGAGAAGAGAATTCCCAAGCAGATACCCTCTCAAAATTGGCGTCCTCCTCCCTCCAAGGTCTCGAGTAGACCGTCCTAATCGAAGTACTCCTAAGACCAACCATAGAAGAAGAAGCTCTCGACTCGATGGAGTCGCTGCCCGTCCAACTTCGGGAAACCTGGATGAAGCCTTTGATAGAATTCCTCAGAGATGGGACCCTTCCCCAAGATCCAAAAGAAACCCGTCAAATCCGAACGAGAGCGGAGCGGTACACCCTTGTTGAAGGAGTCTTGTACAAACGCTCCTATACCCAAGTAGACGGCAGATCCTACTTGAGATGACTCTCCCCGGAAGAAGCCTCGTACGCCTTGCAAGAACTCCATGAAGGCATAGGCGGAGCACATTCAGGATCAAGGTCCCTCGCCAGGAAAGTTCTGAACTACAGGTATTTTTGGCCTACCCTACTTCGAGATGCCGAACAACATGTCCGGCAATGCGGCCCTCGTCAGCAGTTTTCCAACATCTGCCGCCTACCCCAAGCACAACTCACCTCTCTCTCAAGCCTGATTCCCTTTGCAATGTGGGGGATGGACTTGCTAGGTCCGTTCCCACCAGCTCCAGGCCAGCTCAAATTCCTAGTCATGGTAATCGACTATTTCTCCAAGTGGATCGAGGTCGAGCCATTGGCTACCATTACTGAGAACAAAGTACTGCAGTTCTTCTAGAGAAATGTAATGTGTAGATTCGGCATACCTCGGGTCTTGATAACAGATAATGGAACACAGTTTATAAAGGCAGCGTTCTGATCTTTATGTGAAGATCTCGGCATTCTGAAACGCTTCTCCTCCGTCTCCCATCCTCAGTCCAATGGTCAAGTTGAGAACGCCAACAGGCAGATCCTCTCCGGCATCAAGAAAAGACTAGATAAGTCAGCTAAAGGCTTATGGGCAGAACAACTTCCCAACGTATTGTGGAACTACCGTACTACGAAAAGGACCCCCACAGGAGAGTCGCCCTTCAATCTCACCTATGGGTCCGAGGCTGTAATCCCCTTAGAAGTTGGTCTGCCATCCCCTTGCCTTATTGCCTATGATGAAGAGCATAACGCCAGAGAGCTCCGGGAAAATTTGGACCTGATTGATGAGCTCCGTGAAAGAGCTTCAATTCGCCAGTAAAATTACCGAAGAAGAATTGAGCAAGCCTGCAACAAAAGGGTCCGTCCCACTGATCTCAAGGAAGGGGACCTAGTACTCAGAAAGCTAGCTGTCTCGTTCCCCAGCCAAAAGAGTAAGCTAGCTCTGAATTGGGAAGGACCCTACAAGATCACCAAAGTAGTTCAGCCCGGAGCGTATCGTCTTTTTGAAGGTAGAGAGATACCAAGAACTTGGAATGCCGACCATTTACGGAAGTACCAAGAGAGCGCCTGAACGCCTCTCCGAGTACCTTCTAATGTCGAGCCATTTCTATCTTTTTATTTGTACTTACTTCTTTATTTTCTCATTGTAATAACGGCATGCAACTTAGAAGCGGCTGATTAATAGTTATCAATAAAGAATTTCTTTTCCCTGATAATTCTCTTGTGGTTGTTCTTATCTCTCTGTGAAGGCCTTTAATTGCTCTTACTTAAACAACATGTTCGGAGTCCAAAACTTGGCTCGATTCCGCTTTGCAAGCTCGCTCTTAAGCGGGCTAGAAGTGGTTCGCCATTCGAAACTGCTCCCACAACCATTGAAAATTACTTAAATGACGTGTTTGGAGTCCAAAACTTGGCTCGATTCTGCTTTGCAAGCTCGCTCTTAAGCAGGCTAGAAGTGTTTCGACATTCGGAACTGCTCCCACAACCGTTGAAAATTACTTAAACGACGTGTTCGGAGTCCAAAACTTGGCTCGATTCCGCTTCGCAAGCTCGCTCCTAAGCGGGCTAAAAGTGGTTCGCCATTTGATGAATCCAATATTATTCACATTTAGGAGCAATAATCTTACTGCAATTGGACATTTAAATGCTCTATATGTGGTATTTTACTCTTAATTTCTCTTTTCCGTAGGAAACAGCCTAAAGCAGCAAAACGAGGCAGATTCAGGATTTTGAGGATGGTACACAGAAACTGCAGGGCATAAGTCGACTGGTGTTTCCAACAGGCGACTGGACAGAGAGGCTGACGATGCTCGGCACAGTCGACTTACTCCAGAGACAGTCGGCTGACTGGTGATCATGAATCTACAGATGTCTCGACACAGTCGACTTACTCCCAAACCAGTCGACTGGTATTCAGCCGAGTCAGAAGATAAGAACAGATGAAGATGCATCCTCATCCAAATCCGAAGCAAGATTAAATTATCCAAACCTAGGTGTAAAAAGATAGGATTGCAATCTGCAGACGAGGGCAAAAGAAGGATAAGAAGGCTGGGAATAAGAAGTTAAGGGTATCACCGAATCTCTGGATCATCAATCATCAACCACAGGCATTGTTCTCTCAGCGTCGAAGAAAGAAGGAGATCAAGGAGACAAGCCAGTCGACTTAGTGACAGCAAGTCGACTTCTCAGGCCGAACATCATCAGTTTATTTCTTCTCTTTCTAGTTATTATTTTAATCATGTATTCGAAACTGTTAGTCAATAAAAGTTTTATTATGTGGAACTAATTTCATAGTTGGGTAGATTGAAACCGCAGTTATGTAATGCTATATTTTTTTCTGAATGCTACTCTATTACTTATTGATTAAACCTGAGAGTATTGGTATAGATTTATAATATACAAACTTGTTCAGAAGTTCTAAGAGCAATCGACTGAGAGTGACAGCAAGTCGACTGCCATACAGAACCTGAGTTTATCAAGTTTGCGTATTATAAATCTGAATATGTTATATGAGCATAGAGACGACCCGTATCTCGTGTTCATAGCTTGTAACACAGGAATCTTTAGGGATTCTTGGTTTAATCAACTTGAAGGATCTAGATCTGATACCAATTTCTAGAACTCTGAGTGTTTGTTCGTTTCCATCGTTCCTATGTTTTCTTTAAGTGCAACTTAGTAGATACCATGCTAAATACTTAAGGAAAGAAACGAATTAGAGTAGATACCATGCCTAATTCTTGGCTTAGGGAAACAATAACTTTAAGGAGTAGATACCATGCCCTTAAAGGAACGAACATGAGTAATTAGAGTAGTATAGAAGGTTACTTAGCATTATTGACTATAGGTGGAGATCAAAGCCCAACTACTTAATAGACATTTGTGATTCAGAACTACTTGATCTAGTCATTTCTTTTTGAACAACATTTTAAGATTCTTATTTCTGTTTTATTGGTTAGTAAGTTAATTTCTACAATCTCTGTGGGATCGACCCTTGCTTGTCACTACGCTTCTATAAACGATTCGTACACTTGCGAGGTTTTAATTTGTGTCTAGTTTATCTAGTTATTTAGTTGGTCTAGATTGCACAATAAGTTTTTGGCGCTGCTGCCGGGGATTGTTTAGTATTTTAACTTACAAATCAGTAAAATAGTTTTCATTTTTCTTTTCTTTTATTGATAAATATTTTAGGTTACAGGACTTTGGTGAATGCACGGGAGACGATCACTTCGTCCAGAGCTACTACCTACTGACGCAGAAACAGAACGCACATTGCATAGACTAGGTCAGGCTGTCTGCAACAAACCAGTCGCCTGGTGCACGGAACAAGTCGACTGCACAGGGACCCAATTCACGAGTAACAATAGCTAAGGAAATACCAAATCGAGTACCAATGCAGGATAAATTCACGCCTAAGAATATTGAGCAACCTTCCTGCATTGCTTATCAACCTATGTCACAGGGAATATGCATCTATCTCCCCAATTACTTAGCATGGTTCCCCACTTTAGTGGCAAACCAGACGAGGAGCCTCACCTCCATCTGCAAGACTTCTTTGATCTTTGCAGAACACAAAGCGTCCAAGGGCTTACCCCTGAACAAATCAGGTTAATCTTGTTTCCATTCTCTTTAAACCTTAATGCTAAATTGTGGTATAATTCTTTGGAACCAGGATCAATTAATTCATGGGAGCAATTGGCAACAAAATTCTTGAAAGAATTCTTTCCAGCCCAGAAAACCAAACAACTGAAAAGGGAGATTCAACTCTTCCAACAAAAAGATGGAGATTTATTCTTCGAAGCATGGAAGGACTTCAAGAACAAGCTTCTCAAGTGTCCTACACACAACATGCCTAAAGATGATCAGGTACAAGCATTTTATGAGGGTTTAAGTGATACTAACAAGACAATTGTGGATTCAGCTTGCAACGGGATCTTGATGAGGAAAAGTGGTGAGGAGGCCATCGAACTATTTGAAGAACTCAGCGAGAACTCACAGCAATTCTCAACAAGGGGAAGAGGCATTTCTAAAAAACAGGGAGTTTACGAAATTTCTGGTAGTAATAACATACAATTAGAAATGGTAAACATGAACAAAAAAATTGATATGCTTGTTAATGCAATGACGACAATGGGCGGTGTAAAAAATCAAACAAAAGAAATTTGTGCAATTTGTTCTCATTTTGATCATACAACTGACACATGTCCCATGTCTTCTTTCACAGATCAGGAGCATGCAAACTATGTGGGACAAGGAGTGTTTCCACCAAAGAACAACCCCTTCTCGAACACATACAACCCAGGGTGAAGGAACCATCCAAATTTCTCATGGAGCAACAATCAAGGCACTCAATCTTCGCAAGGACATGCACGGAACTTCCAGATGAAAGTGGGTATGATCGGCCAAGTCAAGAACAGAAGAAGTTAGATTTTGAATCCACTGTTCTTCAATTGCTCCAACAACAACATCAAACAAGCAACCAACAAGGACAGGCAATTCAGAAATTGGAAACCCAAATCGATCAAATCACGAAGGAGTTGAGTGAAAGAAAGGCAGGAGAACTTCCATCACAAACTATACCAAACCCTAGAGGCCAAGAACAGCTCAAATCAGTAACAACCCTAAGAAATGGTAAGATAATTGACAGCAAGGTTGGAACACACGCAGACGAATCAGACACACAACCATCAAAAGCTTTGGGATCTAACAAGGTAAGTGAAAAAGAGAGGACAGTTTTGCCACCATTCCCTCAAAGGTTAGTCAAGCAAAAGAAAGAACAACATTTATTTGATATCTTTGAAACTCTCAGAAAGGTAGAAATTAATATCTCCCTACTTGATGCTATTAAACAAATTCCTTCTTATACCAAATTTTTAAAAGAATGTTGTACTCACAAAAGAACATTTCAGGTTATGGAGGACGTGGCTTTGACAAAGGAAGTGAGCGCTGTTTTGTTAAGGAAATTACCTCCTAAACTGAAGGACCCAGGTAGTTTTACCATTCCTTGCAAGGTTGGTGAGCACTTCTTTGAAAAGGCACTGCTAGACTTGGGGGCAAGCATCAATCTTCTTCCTTACTCTGTTTACGAAAAGCTAGGATTGGGGGAACTCAAACCAACATCCATCACTTTGCAGTTGGCTGATCGCAGCATCAGAAGACCTAGAGGTATTTTGGAAGATGTCCTAGTTCAGGTAAATGATTTCATTTTGCCTACAGATTTTGTTGTGTTGGATATGGAGGACTCTTCAATGCCATCTTCTTTACCGATCATTTTAGGTAGGCCCTTTATGAGTACGGCTGATATAAAAATTTGTGTTAAAGGGTACTATAAGTATGAAAATAAATGGAGAAAATATTGAATTTAAAATGTTTGATGCACTGAAATTACCACATGATGATCATGAATGTTATAATATTGATGTGGTACAGGAGATTGTTGATCAAACATTTCAGGTACATAGTATTGAACCACTACAAGCCGCAATTACACAATCTCTAACATTGTCTCATGTTGAACAGGAATACGATGACTGGAGGATTGCAGAGATAGTACATTACCTTGAAACTCCAAAATCATATTCAGGTAAGCTTGCACCTGCATTTGAAAATCTTGTGTCTGATAACACTTCTGTTTCCTCCATACCAGTCGACTGGTCTTGTGACCAGTCGACTGTTACCAGGACACCAGACGTGGAGCTTAAACCGCTGCCTGAACATTTGAAGCACGCATATTTGGGTGAGAACCAGATGCTACCTGTGATAGTTGCTGCAAACTTGAGTGCGCAAGAAGAAGATAAGCTGCTGAGGGTACTGCGAGAACACAAGGGTGCAATAGGATGGACCATTGCGGACATCAAGAGAATAAGTCCATCCAAATGCATGCATAAAATACTTCTTGAAGACAATGCAAAACCTAGTAGGGAAGCACAGAGAAGGCTTAATCCACACATGAAGGAAGTGGTAAGAACAGAGGTCTTGAAGCTACTAGATGTTAGCATCATCTACCCTATCTCAGATAGCAAATGGGTGATCCCTATACATGTAGTGCCTAAGAAAAGTGGAGTCACAGTGGTGAAGAATGAAGAGAATGAGCTTATCCCTACGAGAGTGACCATAGGATGGAGGGTATGCATTGACTACAGGAAGCTGAATAACGAAACCAAGAAAGATCACTTCCCTCTTCCTTTTATTGATCAAATGTTAGAAAGATTAGCAGGATATAGTCATTATTATTTTTTAGATGGTTATAGTGGCTATAATCAAATTGCTATTGCTCCAGAAAATCAAGAAAAGACCACTTTTACATGCTCTTTTAGTACTTTTGCATACAGGAGGATGCCCTTTGGATTGTGCAACGCACCAGCGACATTTCAGAGATGCATGATGAGTATATTTTCAGACATGGTGGAAAGGTTCATCGAGGTATTTATGGATGATTTTAGTGTTTTTGGATCTTGTTTTGATGAATGCCTTAACCATTTGCAGCTTGTACTTAAGAGATGTGAAGAATGCAATTTAGTGCTGAATTGGGAAAAGTGTCATTTTATGGTACAACAAGGTATTGTCTTGGGACATGTGGTGTCAAAAAGGGGCATAGAGGTGGACAAGGCAAAAATTGACATCATATCAAAACTACCCCCTTCTACTACAATCAAGGATGTAAGGAGTTTTCTTGGACATGCAGGGTTCTATAGAAGATTTATAAAAGATTTCTCCAAAATCTCCAGACCCCTTTGTGAATTGTTGGCTAAGGATGTTGAGTTTGCATGGACAGAGGAGTGCACAAATGCTTTCATTACATTGAAAAATCTTCTCATTTCTGCACCTATTATCATGGCACCAGATTGGAACCATCCTTTCGAGCTTATGTGTGATGCAAGTGATTATGCTTTGGGAGCTGTTTTAGGTCAGAGAATCAATAAGGTACCCCATGCTATTTACTATGCTTCTCGAACTTTAAATGATGCACAGCTTAATTATTCCACTACTGAAAAAGAAATGTTAGCTGTCATTTTTGCTGTAGAGAAGTTTAGATCATATTTGATTGGATCTAAAGTCATTGTTTTCACTGACCATGCTGCTTTGAGATATTTGTTTGCTAAAAAAGATGCTAAGCCTAGGTTGATCAGATGGGTGCTGTTGCTTCAAGAATTTGACCTTGAGATTAGAGACAAGAAAGGAAGTGACAATGTTGTGGTAGATCACTTGTCCAGATTACTGCATGAGGAAGAAAGAATTGTGCCCCCACTGAATGAAAATTTCCCAGATGAAAATTTATTTGAAATAAATATACAACTTCCATGGTTTGCAGATATTGTAAATTATCTCACTGCTCATGTTTTCCCTCCAGGTATGACAAGTCAAGAAAGAAAGAGACTGGTGGCCATGTGCAAGCATTATTATTGGGATGATCCTTACTTATTCAAATTCTGTCCTGATCAAATTATAAGAAGATGTGTGGCAGAAGAAGAGCAAATGAGTATTCTACAACATTGCCACCAATATGCATGTGGAGGACACTTTGGACCGAAAAGAACAGCACTTAAGGTATTACAATCTGGTTTTTATTGGCCTAATGTATTCAAAGATGCTTTTTCTTTTTGTAGGACTTGTGACAAATGCCAAAGGACAGGCAACATCTCTTTTAGAAATCAAATGCCACTGCAAAACATCCAAGTAATAGAGCATTTTGATGTTTGGGGAATCGACTTCATAGGTCTTAACTCATTTGGTTATTTATATATTCTTGTGGGTGTGGATTATGTGTCTAAATGGGTCGAGGCTGTCCCCTCAAAGACTAATGATCACAAAGTTGTTGTCAAATTTTTGCAGGAAAACATCTTCACCAGGTTCAGTACACCACGAGCAATAATTAGTGATGGAGGTAGCCACTTCAATAATTTTCCATTTGCTTCTTTGATGAAGAAATATGGGATAACACATAGAGTGGGTACTCCATATCACCCTCAAACCAGTGGGCAAGTGGAGATTAGCAACAGAGAGATCAAGAGCATTCTGGAAAAGTCAGTAAATACAAGTAGAAGGGATTGGTCGTTACGCTTGAATGATGCATTATGGGCCTACAGAACCGCATACAAGACCCCCATCGGCATGTCACCGTACCGTCTGGTTTTTGGAAAAGCCTGTCATCTGCCAGTGGAGTTGGAACACAAAGCTTATTGGGCCATTAAAAGGTTCAATTTTGACATGAAACAAGCAGGTGACAAAAGAAGATTGCAACTGAACGAGCTTGAAGAATTGAGGCACAACGCATATGAAAATGCAAAGTTGTACAAAGAAAGGACCAAGATGTACCATGATAAACAGCTAGCAAGGAAGGAGTTTTATGAAGGATAGAAGGTATTGATATACAACTCAAGATTAAGACTCTTTCCAGGCAAGCTTATGTCACGATGGTATGGCCCATACATTGTTACAAAAGTCTTTCCACTGGGAGCGTTGGAGGTTCATAGCAAAGAGAAAAATCAAACATTCAAGGTGAACGGGCATAGGGCAAAGCCGTATATTGAGATGAGTCTGGAGCCGCAAGAGGAAGATGTGAATCTTCAAACCATTCAATACATTGCATGAACTCATCAAGTCTAGCTGAAGACAGAAAACACAGCGCTTATTAGGAGGCAACCCAATTCTCAGGGGAGTATTTACACTATTTCTTTATTTCTTTTTATTTCTTTATTCATCTTTCATTTTCAGTTTCTTTCCTTCAAATTAGATGGTAACATATGCCTATTTTAAATTTTTATTTCAAACATTGAGGACAATGTTCTATCTAAGTTTGGGGGTAGTTAGTCACATTTGGAGTCTCTTGATGTTGAGTCCTTTCTAACCACAATGATGAGAAATGAGCTCAGTTACTATAGGTAGAGAGTGGAGAACTAGTATTAAGTGTGGTCTTTATCGTTAAAAATGTTAATAACTTATCATATGGATCATACTTGAAACTTTTATTCATATGGTCATGTCAATTCGACAAATCTTGAAAGAGAATAGCAAGTTCAACTGTGAGTAAACTTAAATACACAAATTGTGAGTTTTGAGCCTTATTTATTTCTTTTGAGAGAGCCACACACTTGAAGATCTCAGTTGACTGCATTCTTGAGATGATCTAGAACTTGTTTTTGCTACTTTTCAAAACGTAGTTGGTTTTTGCATAAAAACTTGAAATGATTAAGGCACCTAAAATTCTATCACCAAAGACAAATAGCCTACCCAACATCAATTATTCACTAGTCACCCCTTTGAAGCCTATAAAAGCTTCCTTTTTGTAAGACACATCATCCTTAACCAAAGACTAGATGAATAGGTCACCTTACCTATATCTATTGAGTCAGTAGAGCAAGAATTGTAAAAGAGATGTGGTATGTCAAGACGAAGGGGATGAAAATATAAAGAAGAGTTGGAGGATTTGTCATAAGAAAAAAATGAAAAGTTGTAAATTGCTGAGTTATGGATGGGGGAAAGGTGTTGGTAGAAATAAAGTATAGGCCTGTTATATATGGCCTGGAAAAAAAAAAAAAAAAAAAAAAAACTCTTAGAACAACACAAGTTGCTCTACTAATTCTTTAGAATTTTGTATTCCTTTTCCCTTCAATTGTTTAAACCCTCACCCATGGCCCCATTACAACCTATAAAAAACCTTTTGATCCAAGTAATATGCAAATCAATGGTGTAAAGATGTAGTAGCAAGATCAAGCATATGGTTTCATCCAAGTAATGAAAGTTGTCACGAGATCTAATTTGAATGTCCATGACAATGAGAGCTATATTTCTTTGTGAGTGTATGCCATGGTGAGAATTTGGAGTTGAAATATAGTTGAGCTTGCTAACCTTAATCATGATTATGTTGCAGAGGCATTGGCCATACTATTATTTGATATTCAAGTTAAGTATTCGTGTGAATAAGTGATTAACATTTGAATCAAAACTTGTTTAGACCTATCTTAATGCTTATTCTAACCTTGACACTTAATGTAGCAAGTTCTCTGAGGAAAATGTTGGAAGGGTCAAGATGTTCAAGAGATGCTTGTAGTTTAATTTTGCTTGAGGACAAGCAAAAGCTAAGTTTGGGGGTATTTGATGAATCCAATATTATTCACATTTAGGAGCAATAATCTTACTGCAATTGGACATTTAAATGCTCTATATGTGGTATTTTACTCTTAATTTCTCTTTTCCGTAGGAAACAGCCTAAAGCAGCAAAACGAGGCAGATTCAGGATTTTGAGGATGGTACACAGAAACTGCAGGGCATAAGTCGACTGGTGTTTCCAACAGGCGACTCGACAGAGAGGCTGACGATGCTCGGCACAGTCGACTTACTCCAGAGACAGTCGGCTGACTGGTGATCAAGAATCTACAGATGTCTCGACACAGTCGACTTACTCCCAAACCAGTCGACTGGTATTCAGCCGAGTCAGAAGATAAGAACAGATGAAGATGCATCCTCATCCAAATCCGAAGCAAGATTAAATTATCCAAACCTAGGTGTAAAAAGATAGGATTGCAATCTGCAGACGAGGGCAAAAGAAGGATAAGAAGGCTGGGAATAAGAAGTTGAGGGTATCACCGAATCTCTGGATCATCAATCATCAACCACAGGCATTGTTCTCTCAGCGTCGAAGAAAGAAGGAGATCAAGGAGACAAGCCAGTCGACTTAATGACAGCAAGTCGACTTCTCAGGCCGAACATCATCAGTTTATTTCTTCTCTTTCTAGTTTTTATTTTAATCATGTATTCGAAACTGTTAGTCAATAAAAGTTTTATTATGTGGAACTAATTTCATAGTTGGGTAGATTGAAACCGCAGTTATGTAATGCTATATTTTTTTTTCTGAATGCTACTCTATTACTTATTGATTAAACCTGAGAGTATTGGTATAGATTTATAATATACAAACTTGTTCAGAAGTTCTAAGAGCAGTCGACTGAGAGTGACAGCAAGTCGACTGCCATACAGAACCTGAGTTTATCAAGTTTGCGTATTATAAATCTGAATCTGTTATATGAGCATGGAGACGACCCGTATCTCGTGTTCATAGCTTGTAACACAAGAATCTTTAGGGATTCTTGGTTTAATCAACTTAAAGGATCTATATCTGATACCAATTTCTAGAACTTTAAGTGTTTGTTCGTTTCCATCGTTCCTATGTTTTCTTTAAGTGCAACTTAGTAGATACCATGCTAAATACTTAAGGAAAGAAACAAATTAGAGTAGATACCATGCCTAATTCTTGGCTTAGGGAAACAATAACTTTAAGGAGTAGATACCATGCCCTTAAAGGAACGAACATGAGTAATTAGAGTAGTATAGAAGGTTACTTAGCATTATTGACTATAGGTGGAGATCAAAGCCCAACTACTTAATAGACATTTGTGATTCAGAACTACTTGATCTAGTCATTTCTTTTAGAACAACATTTTAAGATTCTTATTTCTGTTTTATTGGTTAGTAAGTTAATTTCTACAATCTCTGTAGGATCGACCCTTGCTTGTCACTACGCTTCTATAAACGATTCGTATACTTGCGAGGTTTTAATTTGTGTCTAGTTTATCTAGTTATTTAGATAGTCTAGATTGCACAACACCATTCGGAACTGCTCCCACAACCGTTGAAAATTACTTAAACGACATGTTCGGAGTCCAAAACTTGGCTCGATTCCGCTTCGCAAGCTCGCTCTTAAGCAGGCTAGAAGTGGTTCGCCATTCGGAACTACTCCCACAACCGTTGAAAATTACTGAAACGACGTGTTCGGAGTCTAAAACTTGGCTCGATTCTGCTTTGCCATTCGGAACTGCTCCCACAACCATTGAAACTCACTCGAACGATGCGTTCGGAACCCAAACCACTTGGCTGGATAACTGACGAAGATATTCGGGCATACATTCCTGAGCGACTTGCATTCCGAGCTGCGTATTGGAGAAAAACGGCTTTCTTCTCAAAGTTCGCGCAAGATCTCGATCAGATGGCTCAGATCACGCCACGCCCACAAAACGACAAGATAGCATTTTCTCGTGATCTGAACCTCTAACCTAGTGATTTGCACAAGATCTTGATCTGACGGCACGGAGCGGACCACGACCACCAAACGACAAGATAGCATTTTCTCGTGATCCACACCATCTTTTACATCAAGATCCACGCAAAATCTTCAGATGGACGCCTCAGATAAAGCCACGTTCCTCGGAGTTCGAAGTTTGGCAAGACCCCACTTCTACTCCTCGCTCTTAAGCGACCTAGAAAAGGTCCGCCCTTCCGAAACACTCTTACAACCACAGAGGATCCACTGAACATGCCAACACACAAATGCAAAGGGGTAAAACAAACCTTCACTTCCATAAAAGTTTAAAGTTCAAAGAAACTCGAATTACAAGACCAGCTAATCTTATCTACGACAAGTTACAAGATTCGAAAAGCTAAAATTACAAGAGTACTTCAACGACTTTTAGAAGGAGGATGTTCCTCTTAAAAGACAGGCAGGGACGCCGCACACCTTGTTGTTCCGATCCCGCACTCGTTGAGGTCCCCAGGCTAGCGAGCTTAGTAGTGTCTCTCAGTGTTGCACCGGCTGAAGCTTCGCTCGATGAGACAGCCACCCCACTTTAGGCATCACCTGGACTTTGCCGAGCAGCAGGCGAACAAGTCGCAAGCTTGTAAAACGAAATCCCTCGCTCACTCTCTTCCCAGGTACACGAAGTGCTTCTGACGTTGATCGGTCCCGAATGGGGCTTGAGGCGAGCGACCTCTGCCTCTAGCTCGACTATTCGTTGCTTCAAAGAGTCATCCTTCACGACTAGCTTGAAGCGAGGAAGCTGAGCAGAGCCTTCGGCACCAGAGCCATCGGCAATAATTCGACGGAGATGAGTAACCTCGATGCTCCTATCGACTGTAACCCTCTTCAACTCGTCGACCTCAGCCGTCAACTTGTCGCGCTCGGCCATCAACTTGCCCACCGTCGCTGTTAATTCTTCTTCCTCTGCCGAAAACTCTTCTTCTACTATCTTCAAGTGGTGAACCTCGGCCAGCAGTTCGCCCCTCTCCTCCGTAACATCAAATAGCGCCTTCCGGAGCAACTCCACCTCACCTTCAAGACGAACCTCGCGAGCTCGTTTCCTCAGTTGCTTCAACTCGGAAAGAAACTTCGCCAGCGTCACCTTGAGATGATCTAGCTCCAACTCGCTCTTGAGAAAACACTCTCGACTGCAGGAGAGGGCCAACTTCGTTGCTTTTAAGTCAACCCGAAGACGAGAGGCTTCAGCTGCTAAACTCGACTCGGCGACCTGAAAAGCGAAAACATATCAACACAAAGAACAAAAGGTGTTTTCAACACTTAGCGAAATCTTCAACAACAAGGTGCTCACAACACTTGAAATCTCAAATACTTGGCCAAAGTCTCAAAAAGTTAGTCATTTTCATTAAAATCCAAAAAGAGTACATGAGAGCGGTGGCCAGTCCGCAGTCCGACGTTACAAGAAAAAAAAAAGAACAAAAACAAAGGAATAGGCGACTAAGTCAGGGGGCCACCTCATGGCACCGCTCCGAGATATCCTCGCTTGGCACAGTGACAAGCGCTCCTCCGACATTCACCTCGTCCTCGGTGTTCTCCTCGGCCTCTTTGCCCTCTTGCTCGAGCTCGATCTCTGCCAGAGGAAATAGCTCCTAGCCCTCCACGAGATCGTAGAAGTAATACGAGGAGTTGTCGAAGTCAGGGATGCGGGCCGCCACATGCTTCAGCGCTCAAGCGTAAGCCTCCTCCATGTTTGCCATCATGTGGGCTTCGGCCTCATCCCGTACTGCCTTTTCTGCCTCCTCCACCTTCATCGCCTGGCCATTCAACGCCTCTTCGGATGCCTTTAAGGGCCTTGGCCAGCTCCTCCTCGAGGAGAGCCCTCTCTTTCTCCAATGCCTCAACCTTGGCAGTCTCGGCTGCGGAGTTCTTCAACGCCTCAGCGAGCTTCGTCTCAAGGGCCCCCACCTCGGCCGCACGCGAAGCTGAGAGTCGCTACTCGGCCTCGAACAGCTTGACCGCTTTGGAGCGCTCCGACCTCTCCCGATCGTTCACCAGGTTCATCTCCTTCTCTTGCTCGACGAATCGCTCGAGCATGTGGCTGAAGTGGCAGAGAGTCTGCGAGCAGGACGAAGGAAAAGAAGCGATTAGAACCGAACGGAAAAACTTAGAAAATTTATTGGGTTGTCATAATCAACTCATACTTACCGACATAGTATTCTGAGTTATCTCCAGTGCATCGTTGCCCACAGTACCGGCCTTCAGCGCGGCACGGTCCTTCGGGGTCGGCAGGTACTTCACCGCCTGCATGCACATCCCCGAGTCGCCGAGGAAACCATCTACCTTCATCACCCTCCAGTCGGGGATGAAGAGACTCTTGTGCTCCTCGGTGAGGATGGCCTCCGTCTCGGTAGTAAGCGGCAGCACCTCCAAAGCCAGAGCTGCGCTGGCAGAGAACGCCCCGCTCGACGAACCCGGGGCTTCGACCAAAGGGGCCTGAGCAGGCGGTTCCGAAGGAGCCTCGGTCACCGGCTCCACAATGACCGAGGGTGCCAAGGGGACTTGTACTGTTCGGCCTGAAAGAAGCCCCGTTGTGGTCCTCTTCCTCTTCCTTGTGTCTGTGTCCTTTGCCGCGCGACTCTTTGCCATCAACGCCTTGTAATCCATGCTGGGGGTCTCTACATACGAAGGAAAAACCGAGCAAAGGAGTTAGAAAAAAAAACACTAAAAGACTCAGACTAGCAGGAAAAAAGAAAGAGAGCGTACTGGGGTCGATCGGACTGAGACCTCCACCGAACAAGACCCCCTCAGTGATATCCTTCCAATTGAGGGTCAGAAGCCCGAGGATTTTCACCACCACCTCCTCTTCCTCTTTTGTGAGCACCGGCTCTTTCTTCGTCCACTTCGGGACCCCATCTTTCCACAACGTCGGGAAGCCCCACAGCTCGGGACCACGGATGAGAAAATACTTCTCCTTCTACTGTTTGATCGAGTTCGGATTCTCGAGCAACTTCACCCCCCTCCTCGGCGACAAATAATACCGATCCTCTATCTTGCTCATCCGGCAGATGCGATAGAGGCTCTGAAGCAGAACGAGATGCGGTTGCACGCCGACCGCCTGGCACTGAAGGACGAAGGCGATGACATGCTACCACATGTTCGACATAAACTGAACCGGGCTCAGGCCGTACCGCTGCAGCACCTCGACCACGAAGGGATGCAGTGGTAGCCAAAGACCAACGTTAAGTGCGTCGTACGGGAAGATGCACGTGTCTGCCGACGTCCCCGTACACGCTCGAAAGCCGGGGCCGGGGAGTAGTAGTACGTACTCCTTCGGGATGCGGAATCCCTTCCTGATCCGATGCAGATCCGCCTCGGTCATGATTGAGGGGATCTCATCCACTTCGGAAGGATCCCTCGGATTATTCTCCTCGTATGCCAGAGCCATCCCATGTACCACCTTCTCTAGGATGTCCTCGGGATAACTCCTCACTCCCCCGACACTAGACAATGCGGACGGCAGCCGACCCAGCTCTCCTGCCCCGCTCGGAGTCTCAATTATCGTCGACTCCCCGACCGGATCAACCACTTCCTTCCCCTTCCTCGGCTTCACCACTACCGCTCGGCCGGTGTCTCGGTCCGAGGTGGAGGTCTCGTCCCCAGAAGAAATTCTAACCATTCTCAAGAAGAAAGGGGGAAAGACTAACCTGGAAGTGACGTGTATGGCCGGAAAAGATCGCTAGAATTCAAACTCGCCTTGCCACGAAAGCTAGTAGCGCCGCTTGAGAGCAAAAACACCGCTAGCAAAAGTAAAAGCGAAGGTAAAAGTGAAAGTGAGAATGAGATAAAGAATGGGGGAGGTGAAAACTTATAGTAAAAGAAATGACTCTTAGGCTTTGTAACATAAAGTTGCGACTCTTAGGCCCCCCTCAAGACGTTAAAGAAGGCCAAGCAAAAAAGTAGAGAAGAGCGGCAACGGTTCATAAGGGTAACGACGATTCAGACTGGGCCACACGCTCGGCAATTAATCTAGCTCCAAGTCGCTGAGGCACTCTGCTGAGCTATCGAGAGGCACCTCAGATCGAGCCACGTCCCTCGGAATTCAACTCCGAACGACTGGCGATCCGAGCTGCGTATTGGAGAAAAACAACTTTCTCCCCAAAATTTGCACAAGATCTCGATCGGACGGCACAGGTTGAACCACGACCACAAAATGACAAGATAGCGTTATCTCATGATCCACACTGTCTTTTACATCGAGATCCGTGCAAGATCTTCAGATGGACGGTTCAGATCGTACCATGTCCCTCGGAATCCAAATCCGAGCGACTGGCGATCCGAGCTGCGTATTGGAGAAAAATAACTTTCTCCCCAAAATCGCGCAAGATCCCGATCGGACGGCACAGATTGAACCACGACCACAAACGATAAGATAGCATTTTCTCGTGATCGACACCGTCTTTTACATCGAGATCCGTGCAAGATCTTCAGATGGACGGTTCAGATCGTACCATGTCCCTCGGAATCCAAATCCGAGCGACTGGCGATCCGAGCTGCGTATTGGAGAAAAACAACTTTCTCCCCAAAATCGCGCAAGATCCCGATCGGACGGCACAGATTGAACCACGACCACAAAACGACAAGATAGCATTTTCTCGTGATCCACACCATCTTTTACATCGAGATCCGTACAAGATCTTTAGATGGACGGTTCAGATCGTACCACGTCCTTCGGAATCCAAATCCGAGCGATTGGCGATCCGAGCTGCGTATTGGAGAAAAAGAACTTTCTCCTCAAAATTCGTGCAAGATCTTGATCAGACGGCTCAGATCACACCACGATCACAAAACGACAAGATAACTTTTTTTGTGATCCATGCCGCCTTTTTGCATCAAGATCCGAGCCAGATCTCGAGATGAACGGTCCAGATTGCCCCACGTTGCTCGGAATCATAATCCGAGCGACTGGCGATCCGAGCTGCTCACATGAAGAAGATAACACTGCTCGGAATCCCGGTCCGAGCGACTGGCGATCCGAGTTGCTCACATGAAGAAGATAACACCACTCGGAATCCCGGTCCGAGCGACTGGCGATCCAAGCTGCTCACATGAAGAAAATAACACCGCTCGGAATCTCAATCCGAGCGACTGGCGATCCGAACTGCACATTTAAGGAAAAATGACACCGAGCAACTCCAACCATCAAATTGTCTCAAAAATCGCACCGAAAGATGATGAGCGGCTCAGATCACACCATGCCCACAAAACGACAAGATAGTGTTTTCTCGTGATCCGAACCTCTAACCTCGTGATTCGCACCATGATGACCGGCTCAGATCACCCTACGTTGATCAGAATCCTGAACCGAGCGACTGGCGATCCGAGCTGCTCATATAGAGGAAATAGCACCGAGCGACACCGGCCGTCAGACCTTCTCAAAATTCGTACCTCGACCTGATGAACGACTCAGATCGCCCCACGTCACTTGGAATCCTGATCCAAGTGACTGGCGATCCGAGCTGCTCATGTGGAGAAAATAGTGCCGAACCACGTCGCTCGGAATCCGAGCGACTGGCGATCCGAGCTGCTCATGTGGAGAAAATAGTGCCGAACCACGTCGCTTGGAATCTGAGCGACTGGCGATCCAAGCTGCTCATGTGGAGAAAATAGTGCCGAACCACGTCGCTCGAAATCCGAGCAACTGGCGATCTGAGCTGCCCACGCGGAGAAAATAGTTCCAAGCGACACAGCCCATCCGATCTCTCAAAACTACGCGCTGATGTGAGATGGGCAGCTCAGATTGCGCCACGCCATAAATATTATTAAAAATTAATTTTTATTTACTAAAATCAGTTTATTTATTTAAAAATTGTGAAAAAATAATTAAAAATTCAGGAAAATTAATTAAAAATTCTAAAAAAATGATTATAAATTCAGGAAAATATTTTTGAGCCCCCGTGTAAATAATTATTGCTTAGAATAATTAATTAAGGCCCCCGAACAATAAATCACCACTTCGCAAAATTAAATAAACGGTCCGAAAAATAAATAAAAATTAAGAAAAATCACCGAAACTCCAGGAAAGCTTAAGAACAACCTTAAGCATGCAACCAACTCCGAAAATCACCATAATACCTCATATAAAGATTCGACACCCCTCATTCGGACTCCGATACAACTCCGCAATCCATTAAAACAGTATAACTACTCCTCAAAAGCTGATCAAACTCAGTCTTCGAAAGTTCGGGGGCTCGTGATATGGCTAAAAATGAGGTTAAATCGGAACCGTCCAAATCGGGCACGAATCTTAAAGATCAGGGATAAAATGGTAATTTCATCTGCAAACGGGTCTAAAATGAGTACTGGGTCCTCTTTCCAATGGCCCGATAACCCACGAACGAATCCATCTCAACTAGGCGTGGGTTCCAACCCGCAAGAAACCCAGTCTAGCTGGATAAAATTAAGGTTTATGATTATGATTAATCAACGGCCCTGATTCTTTCTATCCATTCACTGGGAAGTAGGGATTTGATCTTATCCCGAAACTGGTCCCTAAGGCAGCTATAAATACCCCCCCCCATCCCCCACTGTTACCAGGTAATCAATCTTTTGCCAACTAAAGCTCATTCATAATCTTTCTGATTACTGACTTGAGCGTCGGAGGGTGCGTAGCTGGGATCAACCCCGGTATTTTCGCACTTTTTGCAGGTCAACGGTGGGAGATCACAGTCAAACTTCGGCGGAAATGTTTTAGGTTTGACTATTCAACTTCCCAAGAATCCACAAATCTATCTTTTTGCCTCCACACCGATTTTAGCGGCAATACCAGCACTAATACATCATCTCTCCAATACCATCTGGCAGTCGTCCATTCTAATCTACAATTAGTAAATTTGCAGGAAAAGGGAAAAAGAAGAAAACAAGTGCCCGTCAATTGCAAATCGCGGGTCACAAATAATATAGGATACAAGCACATGGGGAAACTAACTAATAGCATCGCAAACTAACAGTACAGTTGATTTATGTCAAAGGCAGTGTCATATGGCGACTAATAGTGTCTAGTAACAGTAAGTTCAATATATCAGTGAATCAGGATAACAGTATAACAGTATTAGTCTAACAGTATCAGTCTAACAGTCTCAGTCTCATAGTATCAGTCTCACAGTATCAGTTTTATGTTCTTACAGTCTTGTGTGTATTACTAGCTAGGTAGCACTTCATGCACCCCAAAATCATATCACATGGTTGTTTCAACAAACAGTTTCGCTTGTAGATTTCGTAGGGGATCATATAGGGCAGTGTACTTAGATATCAGTAACAGTAACAGTAGCAGTAACAGTCAGAACCTAGTGGTCCTCCTCCGATTACACCCTTCTATAGGGAAGTGTGCAATCAGGTAATCAGTAATAGTAATCAGACAGTCGGAACCTAATGGTCCTCCTCCGATTACACCTTCCTATAGGAAAATGTGCAGTCAGGTAATCAGTAACAGTATAACAGATGCTCAGTATGGGAAATACGTGCCCCCTTCCAAGTCCACATTTCTATAATTTCCTACTACTAGATCTTTTTCCTTAAACCCCGGCTTGGTTACTTTTATTATGGTTATCAAATAGACATGAATGTGTACTAAATAGTGTCAAACTATCATGGTATAATCAGTATTAGGTTCAGGGAAACAAATAATCATGCATGGATGATATATATTCACATAAACGAGCAAAACAGTGTATGTTCAAATTTAGGATAGCATGACAGTACAGTACTAAAACAGTGATTCTTGTCGCTACAGAAATGCAAATCTGGATCTGTCAAAGGATCTGGAAAATAGGCATCCACACGAATCCAACAAGTATAATTAAGTCACATAGTAATTCACAACATCTTAACTCAAAACAAGTTCGAAGACAGAAAACATGTTCAGTCAGAAATCAGGAAAACGAATTCTCAGTCAGAAAAACAGCAATAAAACTCATCAAATAAATCCACAAAAAATCTAGGGTATTCCCCTATATGTCTAGAATCAAAATATAAAGTTTCATAATATTCCAGTAGAATAGATCAGTCATCAAAAATACCAAAGCATCAAGAAAACATAGTTTAACGAATCTGGAAATTCCAACACTGCTGTACAAAAACTAAGATATCTCGCAACCAGTGAAACGAAATCCAATTCCGCTAAAGGATATGAAAATAGATAGATTTTACTGACTTTCACATTTCACAAATATTTTTCATACAGTATAAGACATCATATTGAAAATAGGATTCTTTACAGAACAGCGAGCAAAATACAGCATGTATAGATTTTAGAAACGAGCATGAAATATCACATAAAACTTATCAATAAAATTCATCAAAATTCTGGGTAATCCCTAACTTAATAAAGAAACGCTGAGCAAAATATTGGATCAAGATAATATTTATAGAATAGTTCTTGAAAATAGATTGTTAACAAAATCAACCAAAAACAGAATCTGGAATAGATTGATACCCCTGTACTAAAACAGTCATAACTCAGTCATACGAAATCCAAATTAAGCAAAACCAGTGGGGTTTGAAATAGACAAAATTATCTAAAATCCATATTTTATACTGGAATCAAGATACTGGCTGTAGTATAGACGAAAACATCAATTAAAACAGAACATCCAGAATTTACAGATTTCACACTTCAAAACAAGAATATCATAACTTCAAGAATATTGATCCAAACACATCCAAACTTAAAATACAGTCTACCAAACATCTAAATATCATGATTTAGGGTTATTAACATGTCCACACCTATTATTTCACATGGGTCTCAATCTCAAATATAAATTCACACAAATATTCACATACATGATTAAAAATCAAGAATTGGGCAATTCCTAGGTTATTTCATATCAAGATTTGTATCATGAGTCATCTATGACCAAATTATCACAATAGAGACAAAACCTATCAAGCAAAACACAATCTATGGTTTTCTGTAGACCCAACTACACTATAGGTGAACTTTTAGACTTGTATCAAACAAATGAATTGGAGTACAAATTGCTTGCCTTAATTTGAAGATGAAGAACGATGCAAATCAAAAGTGGGAGCAAATCCCACGAACGAAAATCCACGGACTCACGAACGATCCACACGCGCACTCGAGCACGCGCAATAAAATCCCAAGAGCAAGAGAGCGCGAGACGGCGGATGCAGAGAAAGCGGGAGAGATGAAGCATGGAAAATAGGGTTCAATGGTTTGGAAGAAAATATGCAACACGGTTTGGAGAAAAAGAATATGCAGTCGGATTGCAAATATATATATAGGGTATGACATATATTAGGGTTTGAAGATGGGGGTGCACATGACGGCTACAAGGAGAAAAAAACGAAGAAGTGGGTCGGTTGCCTTGGGTAGTAATCCGGGTGGGGGTTTATAGTGCAACCGGGTGTATAAGTGTTTAGGGATATTAGGAAGTAGGTATTAGGTTGGGATAATAGGTGTAGTAATTAGATTCGGATAGTCTGATGGGAAAAGGTAATTAGGTAGGCATATATGGTAACAAGCATAACGTAAGGAATCAATCTGATGTATAATGGTATAGGATTTGGGTATTAATGCATATTAGAATGGATCCAGGTGATAGTTTTAGGTAATGGATTTTAAGATGGAATAATGGGTTTGTAGATGGGTATTGGGTATACTGTGAGTTTGGGTATGAAGATCCAAAATGTGATAGAGCACAAATGAATAAATTAAAATAACAAAATGGGGATAAAAATAAATTTAACAGTGAGGGTCAAAAATAATGGCACGAGCAAAAAGAGACGAATCAAAAGACGGACAATGAATCAAGAACTCAAATAAAAGAAGACAAAATAATAAAATGAAAAAATATATTGAAACAAAAATCCACGAAAGTTAGTAGGGGCTCATCTAGTCTCTGAGTTCAGACCTATCAGCCTCATCAACACTTCTTTCAAAATCATTATGAAAGTTCTTTCATCCAGATTGAGTGCCATTATCTCTCCGATGATTGACTCGGCTCAGTCGGGATTTATCAAAGATCGTTTCATCCTTGATAGTGTGGCATCAGCTCAGGAAATTATTTTCCATTGTCATAGATCCCAATCGGAGGGCATTCTCCTTAAGCTTGATTTTCAAAAAGCCTATGACAATGTTAATTGGGATTTCCTCTTGGACATTCTTATCTTTCGTGGATTCGGTCCCAAATGGATAGCTTGGATCAAATCCAGTTTAAACTCTGGAACCTCATCCATTTTTATCAACGGGGCGGAAGGCCACAAATTCAAACTCAAATGTGGACTCCGCCAAGGAGACCCCCTATCTTCGCTGCTTTTTTCTCTTGTTGCTGACGTTTTTAGCAAACTTCTCAGGAATGCCTGGAACTTGAACATGATTGAAGATCTCGGCAGCTCCCCCATCTTTGAGGGAGTGCTCAACCTTCAATATGCGGACGATACTATTATTTTCACCAAACCAAACACCCACTCTCTTCGTAATCTCAAGCTTCTCCTCTACTGTTTTGAAATGGCTTCTGGTTTATCGATTAATTTCCAAAAATCCTCCGTACTCTGGTTAGGTGGATCTCCCAATCGCCAAGAGGAAGTTTCCAATTTTTTTAATTGTCCAGTAGCTTCATTCCCGATTTCTTACCTAGGCATTCCCCTTCGCTGGGGTAAGCTGCATAGATCGGATTGGCTCCCTCTTTTGGATAAAGTTGAGACTAGGCTTAATGTTTGGTCAAGCAAACTTTTGTCTAGAGCTGGTAGGCTGACTCTTATAAACTCAGTGATTTCAGTCATGCCTCTTTATCTTATGTCTTTCTACTATTTACCCACCTGGGTGATAAAAAGGATTGATCAAATTCGTAGTAACTTTTTTTGGAACGGTTCTTCTTCCTTTAAACCAGGGTCCCATCTGTGTCAGTGGAAACTGATCTGTACCGCCAAGGAGGAAGGGGATCTCGGTGTGTTGGACATTCGTGATCATAACATTGCACTTTTAGGTAAATGGTTGTGGAAACTCCATAACCTTGATCATTTGCCATGGATTAAGTGTGTTAGAGGTTATAGATCCAGCGCCTTCCAATGGTGGGAATTTCCCGAGGCAACTTATCGCCATGCTTCCCCCTTTTGGAAGGGTATTTGGAAGGCAGCTTCCGCTTTTCAGTGTGGTTTTTATCGTATTTGCCATGACGGTGCAAGAGCCAAATTTTGGACTGATCTTTGGATTGGTAACACCTCGCTAGCCACGGCTTTCCCTTCTCTCTTTAATTTGGCTGTTTATCCGATGGCGTCTATTGCGGAATCTTTTGTCTTGATCGATAATGATCGTTTCTGGTTTATACCTTTCACAATTGATCTTCCCCAATCGTTGGCTGAAGCCTTTGATGAGCTCATCTCATCTCTCAATAAATACGAATGGAAAACTTCTGAGGGCATCGGTTGGCGCTGGTCAACAACGGGCACTTTTTCTGTTAAATCTTTTTATAAATTCCTTAATTCGAGGGGGGTAAGATCTCCAGTAGCTAAATACTTCTGGGATATTTCGGCTCCTCTTAAGGTGAAAATCACTTCTTGGCTTGCCTTTAATAATAAGTTACTCACGGTTGATATTCTTAACAAAAGGAATTTAGCCTGGGGACAACTTTGTGCGTTGTGTGCTCAGCACGCTGAAGACGCGAATCATCTCTTTACTCAATGCCCTATTATCCTTCCGTTGTGGAAGATTTGCTCTCTGGCTTGGGACACTGGATCAATTCCCCCTGACTTAACTTCTTGCTGGAACGCTAAGCCTTCGAACTCCCGGTTCAGTAATGTTTGGATTTTGTCGATTCATATCATTATTTGGATTATTTGGAAAGAGAGGAACTCCATCTTGTTCCAGCATCGCAGACACTCTATGGCTGCGATGATTGATGAATTTTTGTTTCTTTTCAAACTCTGGTCGTCGGAGTTGAAAACAACAGATTTAATCGTTTCTGCTTTCCATAAATTAGTAGATGCTTATCTTTGTCTTCGTACTCTTCAAAGCTTATAGCTTGCCTGTGCTTTACTGCTTTGATTATAATAATTTATATTTTTCATCTCCCTTCTTATGCAGACTTGAATCTTTCTATTAAGTGCGGTTGCCAGATCAGTTTTTTGCTTTTCCCGGTGTTCATGCTACTTGACTGGGACACCTTTTATGAGCTTTGGCTCTTGGTTTTGCTTGCTCTGGCAGCGGTTATTCTCTCTTCTTTCTTCTTTTAACTTATTGATGATCCTATTTTGTTACTGATGTTAGCTATCATCAGCTTATTTAGCTTCGGTAATGATCTTCCTTTCTTATTGTACTCACTTTAATGGGATGGTTTAATATCAGATGTTTCTATCCTCTCCAGGTTTTTAGCATTTGTTCTGTTGGGAGATCTATGTTTTTCTGTTGCTCAGAGCATTTCTATTAAGTTATTTGTGGATCTGCTAATTGCTTTCATTTAATCGCTCTTAGTGTGATGATTACTGCATTAGCTGTTTGACTGTCTCTTCAGATGGTTTTTTTTTTACTTAGTTTGCGTCTCTTCGAAGTTGGCTACTGACTCTGAGACGCTCTTGCGATTTCTGAACCTATTCAGTTGCGTTTCTGCGGTTTTTTCTCTGTTTGCTTGCATTGCCTTGTTATCTCAGATTCTCTTCCAGTAGCTTGACCCTAGCCTTGTGGGTTTTTTCCCTTCTTTTGGCTAGCGGAGTCCGCCATCCGGTCAGTGGGTTGGAGGATCAGATTGGTGCTTCGTTATAGTGTTGGGGGCGGCTGGTTCTCCAACGTCGTCGATGCGAGCTCTATTCGATTGTCTGCGCTTGCGGATCTGATCCTGTTGCAGCATCATAGCTCTCTTTTTCTGTTCATTGATGTATCTTTGTAATCCCTGTTATTGTTGTTCTCTTTGCGTGATTTGTTTCCATTTTACAGCTTGTAAAATTTATTTGTTACTGACGGTTTATTGCATTTATATGATGATATTCTGATGGCTGGGGTCGTAAGGCCCTATCCGGTTCATCAAAAAAGAAACAAAAATCCAATATACGGTCCAAAAGAAATACAAGAGGAATACAACGAGAGAAATTTTACCAAAATGAAAAATACACTCAAAAATACATAAAACGAAAAACAGGAGTTACATGTAGAGGTAAAATTTAATTTAATTAATTAATTTATTTGATTGAATTAATCATTTAAAAAATCCAAAAAATTAATTAAAAAATTCTAAAAAAAATTATTAATTCGGAAAATAATTATTAAATTATAATAATTAATTAAAATTTTTTATAATTAATTATTTAAATTTGGAATTCGAATAAAAAAATTTCAAAAAATGATTAAAAATTGAAAAAAAATTTAAAAATCCAGAAAAACTTGAGAATAATTTTGGGCATTTTACAAGCTCAGATTGACACCGTTATACCTTGAGCAAGATCCAAACTCCCTTAAGAACTCCGATAAAATCTCGTACGCCATTAGAACAACAAAACTACTCCTCGAAGGCTGTTGAACTCAGTCTTCGGGAGTGGGGGGCTCGTGATATGGCTAAAAATAGGATTAAATTGGGACCGTTCAAATCGAGCACAAATCTTAAAGCTCTCAGGGGTAAAACGGTAATTTTACCTACAAACGGGTCTGAAATGGGAACTGGATCTTTCTTCAAAGCCAAATAACCCATAAACAGATCTGTCCTATTGGGTATGGGTAGCAGCCCAATACAAACCAGCCCAGGATATTTAAAGAGTAATTTAAGTTCATGGTTATCTCTATGAAACGATTTAAACTCTACATCTTATCCAAAAATATAGAAAAGTATAGATAAATCCTTATCTCGAAATGGGTCCCTAAGGCGACTATAAATACCCCTCTCCCCCCACCATAACTAGGTAATCAATCTTTTTCTACAAAAAGATCTTTCATAATCTTCTTGATTATTGACAAGAGCGTCGGAGGGTTCGTCGCCGGGATCCATCCCGGTTGTTACCGCTGATTTCGGTGTGGGGGTAAACAGATAGAATTTGTGAGTCCGAGAACAACCTGAACAGTTGACTCAGCCTTCTTGCTCCTGTCGCGACCTGCAAGGAAGTGCGAAACACCGGGGTTGATTCCGGCGACGCACCCTCCGACGCTCTTGTCAGTAATCAGAAAAAGATTAAGAAAGAGCTTAAGTGGTGAAAAAGTGATTAACCTGGCCTTGGTGGTAGAGGGGTCGTATTTATAGTCGCCTTTGGAACGGTTAGGGGCCTGATTTCCTGCTTAACAGCAAGGAGGAAAATCCTCCCATTCTGTTTTGGGAAATCAGCCCATGATTCCCGGTGGGAGCAAATCAGGGCTGTTGATTTGGCTAAATCAGGGATCCTGATTTGCCCCTTGTTGATTTGGGTTTGCCTTGGGTCGGGACCCGAACCCAATAGGTGTGGATCCGTTCGCGGGTTATTGGATCTGTGAGAAGAAGATTCAGTACCCGCCTTGGATCCACTTGAATGTGAAATTACCATTTTACCCCCGAGCATCAAGATTCGTGCCCAACCTGGACGGCTCCGATTTAACCCCATTTTTAGCCATATCACGAGCCCCCCACTCCTAAAGACTGAGTGTGATCAGACTTTGAGGAGTAGTTTAACTGTTTTAGTGGCTAGTGGAGTTGTATCGGTGTCCGAATGGAGGATTTTGAATCTCGAAGGGGGTAGCGAGGTAATTTTTGACGTCGTGTGTGGTTCTTTAGCTGCATCGGGTATCCGGCGGTCTTTTATCTATTTTTTCGAAGTGCTTATTTAATTTTGCGATGTGTTTGCTAATCGTTCGGGGGTCTTAGCGGTATATTCTAGGTAATAATTGTTCGTTCAGAGGTTCGAAAATGTGCCTCCGAATTTCCAACTATTTTCCAGAATTTTTAGCTAATTTTTCCGAATTTTTAGCAATTTTTTTCACAATTTTTAAATAAATAAAACGATTTAAATACCGATTAATGACGTGGCTCGATCTGAGCCGTTGATCACGGACGAGCACGAATTTCGAAAGGATCTGACGGTTGTTATCGCTCGGCAGCTTTTTTCTCCGTTTACGAGCTCGGAAAGGCACTTGTTCGGATGCCGACCGGAGACCAGGGGGTTCGGCTATCCGAGCGACGTGGCGCAATCTGAGCCATCGGATGGCGGCACGTTTCCCAAGAAAACGTTATCTTGTCGTTTAGTGTCCTCGGCGTTCGATCTGGACCGTTCATCATTATGAGCGCGAATTTCTGAAAGATCCAACGGTCGTAGTAGCTCGGTGTCTTTTTTTCTCCATTTACGAGCTCGGAATGGCACTTGCTCGGCTGCCGACCGGAGAGTAGGGGGTTCGGCGATCCGAGCGACGTGGCGCAATCTGAGTCGTTGGATGGCGGCGTGCATCTCTAGGCGGACACATTTCTCAAGAAAACACTATCTTGTCGTTTAGTGTTCTCGGCGAGATCTGGGCCGTCTGATTGAGATCGTGCGTGAAAGTTGAGGAGGAAATGCGTTTTCTCTGTTTGCGAGCTCGGAATGGCACTTGCTCGGAATCCGACCGTAGACAGGGGGTCTCGGCGGGACGAGCGATGTGGCGTACTCTGTCTCGAGACGATCCTGCTCCCAAGGGAATTAATGGTGCTTTGGGGTTTGTGCGGCATTCCACCTTCCCAAGGTCATTAAGGATAACTCCCTCAATTAATACGCGGCGTTTCAACTTCCGAGGGTCATAATGGCTGGTTCTTGGAGGTAGGCTATAAGTACTCCACTCCCTTTGTCATTTCAGTCGCAGCAACGTTGAGTTTTAGACCTCGGTGGTATCTGCCTTGGGTAACTTCTCTTTTGAGGTCCGGAGGAGTGGTTGCTCTTCTGCCTGGTTTTCCCTCTGTTCCTGACGGCCCCAAAGTGGATGTCAGGGACGGGGGGGAACGAGGCAGTAGTGGTGACGACCGTAGTCTGGACCCGAGGGATGAGTTACTTCGGAAGGACGGGTGGTCGTTCCTCCACCAAGATCTTCTGCCTACTTTGGTTGCTCCGCAGGGGGTGCCAAGGTCGGCGGAGACCTTGGTGGAAGAGGTGATGATCCATGTCCGAATCCTTGTTCCGGACCATCTGAGCTCGTTGTTTGCTACTGTGAAGGCGCTGTTGCCAGAGTCCTCTGACAAGCCGAGCCTTCCAGTTGCAACCAACTAGCTCGGGATGGTGCGCTTCTCCACCATGAGTCGTGGCTCGGACTTCCGGACCGTCTGAGCTCGTTGTTGGCAACTGTGAAGGCACTGTTGCCAGAGTCCTCTGACAAGCCGAGCCTTCCAGTTGCCACCAACTAGCTCGGAATGGTGCGCTACTTCTGATCTCTGAGTGTTGATGGGCCCCCTCCCATCTCTGTCTTCCTTCCGGGCTGATGGCTTCTGGATGTCAACCCGGAGGAGTCAGAGATGGGGGGAGTGCCGATCTGCTTTTGACCGGGGCCCGTGGGTCGGCGGAATACCGACTGAGACACGGGACCTGGGGGGTGCTTGCCGAGGGCGGTGCCTTAAAACTTTGAATCAAAATTTTTCCAGGTTCCTCTAGACATAGGTGGGGCGTCTGAGGGTTCAATCGTCCGAGCGACGTGGCGCGCCCTGAGCCGTTGGATGGTGGCGTGCATCTCAAGACGGGCACATTTCTCAAGAAAACACTATCTTGTCGTTTAGTGTCCTCGGCGAGATCTGGGCCGTCTGATCGAGATCAGGCGCGATTTTTGAGGAGAAAGTGAGTTTTCCCCATTTGCGAGCTCGGAAAGGCACTTGCTCGGATTCCGACCGGACCCTGTTGCAGACAAGTTCGGATTGCTTGTGGCTCGGATTCAGATCCCCTGGAGCCGAGCTAGTCGACTTGGTGATGGAGATAGTGGTGATGGGCCTTCGCGACGTTTCGAGAGCAGCCCAAAAGTCGCAAACTTTCGTTTGGAAGTCCAAGGGACGTTCCATTTTACTATAAATCTTCACCCCCCCCTTAGACTAAGTCTCATTTTTCACTTTTACTCTCTCTCTTCAGTTTTTACTTTGCTTCGAAGTTTTTAGCTCTCTGGTGGCATTGCTAGCTGTCGCGGTAGCGTTCCTTGTTTCCGGCGAACTTTCCGACCGCACCTGTCACTTCAAGGTCAGTCACTTTCCCTTCTCTTTTAGGAAAAATGGTTAAGATTACGGATGAGACCCCCGCCTCGGAGCAAGCCGTTGGCCGAGGGGATAAAGGGAAGGGAGTTGCGGAGCCGAGTGAGCAGGACATCGTTCGTCCGGACAAAGAGGGCGAAGTGGCTGAAGTACCCGAGGAAGTCGTGGCGGAGTCCCGAAAGGGTAAAGCCGTGGTCACGATAGTGGAAACACCGAAGAGAGCGGGGGCGTTCGGTCGGCAGCCTATCGCCCTGTCGAGCGTGGGAGGCATCCGGGACTACGTCGAGGATACCTTGGAGAGAGTCACCCAAGGTACGGCTAAGCTGGTGGAGGAGAACGAGCCTAGGGAGCTCTCCGAGATGGACCATAGGATCTCGACTCTTACCGAGACCGATCTTCGTCTGATCCGAGAGGGTTTTCGGATCCCGCTTGAGTATGTACTGCTCCTCCCTGGGCCGGGATTCCGAGCCAACACAAAGTCCTCGTCGGACGTATGCGTCTTTCCGGTCGACTCCCTTATTGCCGGACTCCGCTTTCCCCTCCACCCGTTCGTGGTTGAAGTCCTGGTCTGGTACGGTTTGAGTCCCGCCCAGCTGATGCCGAACACATGGAGGCACGTCGTGGCGTTCGTTCTCCGATGCCAAGAGGTCGGCGCCAAGCCGAGTATGTTCTTCTTTCGGAGTCTCTTCCGACCTTGCCAGCCAAGGCGGGACGAGCAGAGGTTTTTCCTTTCTCCTCGGACGGGCGTGAAGTTGATCGAGAATCCGGACTCGATCAAACATTGGAAGGAGAAGTACTTCCTCGTCCGAGCTCTGACGCCGTGGGTGATACCGACGGTTTGGGCGAAGGAAGGTCTGCCCAAGCGGACCAAGAGAGAGGCGCCGTTGAGTGAGGAGGAGGCGGAGGTCCAAAAGAAGCTCCTTGCCCTGCCAGTGCTAAGCTGGAAAGATATCACTGAGGAGCACCTGTTCCGAAGGGGTCTCAGTCCGATCGACCCTAGTATGCTTCTGGTATTTATGCCCTTCGCTTTAAGTTCATGAAAATTTTTCTAAGTTTTTTCGTTCGGCTTGTGCAGAGACGATGAAGCTGGACTACAAAGCTCTGGTGGCGAAGGGCAGGTCAGAGCAGGAGAAGAAGAAGAGGCCGTCGGCAGCGCCTCAGGACAGTCGAGCCCCGAAGAAGCCTTCGGTCGAGAAGACTGTCGACCGACCGAAGGTCGCGGTCCTCGAACAGGGGGATATCAGCGTTCTCGAACCCCCTTCTTCGGAGGTGCCGACTCCGACCCCGAAGGTGGATGCTCCCGGTTCGTCGAGCGGTACGTTCGGTGTGACGGAGGTGCTGTCCCTCCAGGTTCCGCCCCTCACTGCCGAGGCGGAGAAGATCTTGACCGAGCGTCATAAGCAGATCTTCGTCCCCAACTGGCAGGTGATGAACGTCGACGGCTTCTTGGGCGACGGCAACATCTGCATGGAGGCAGTGAAGCACTTGCCGACCCCCAAGGACCGAGCGACCCTGAAAGCCGGGCAAGCAGGGGACGCCGTGATGCAGATTGCTCGGAACACTATGTCGGTAAGTAGGCTGGGCTCTCCCTCGTTGAAATTTCTTTCCTGGAATTTTTGCTAAGTCTTTGGGTTCGGATTTTAATCCGCTGTTTTCTTTCAGACCCTCTGCCACTTTAATTTCCTGGTGGAGGAGTTCGCAAACAAGGAGCAGGAGAGGGAGCGGGAGAGGGCAGAGCGCGTCAAGGATACGCAGCGGCTTGATGCCGAGCAGCTTCTCTCGACGAAGAGGGCTGCTGAAGTGAAGGGGCTGGAGCAGCAGCTGGCCAACGCCATTCAGCTGTCGAAGGACGTGGCGGCCAAACTTGAGGCGAAGGAGAAGGAGGCAGCCGAGCTGAAGGAGGAGTTGGCCAACGCCCGATCGTAAGCAGAGTAGGCTCGGAAGAGGGCGGAGAGGATTAAGGCCAAGCACCTGGAGAAGGTGAAGAAGGTGAGGAAGGCCGTGCAGGAGGAGGCCGCGCAGCATATGATCCAGAACATGGAGGAAGCCTACGGTCGAGCCCTGCTCCACGTAGCCGCCAAGAACCCGGGCTTCGACACGTCCTCCTACCGTTTCTACGACCCTGTGGAAGGGGAGGAGGGGATCACCGAGGGTCTGCTCGGTCCCGAGGGGGAGATGGAACCTGTCGAAGGCCCCAGGGAGACCGAAGCCGAGGGCGAGGAGGAGGACGACTCCGAGGAGGAGAGCTGGAGCGAAGGCGGAGGCGAGGGCGATGGCAAGGACAAGGCCGGGGGGTCGACGGACCCGAGCGACAAAAAGGTCGACCCCTGACTCGATTGTCTTTTTTAGTCTTTTGTCGTCTCGTTTTTTTTTTGTAAGCCTCATTGCGGACTGGCCACCGCTTGTGTAAAACTTTCACTTTGATTTTGAATGAAAACATTTTGTTTGGCCAAAATTTGTCCAAGTGTTGAGCCTCGGATTCGTGCGTAACTAGTTTAGATGTTTCCGTGTGTTGTCCCATCGGATTTATCCCCGCTTTTCAGGTGAAGTTCAGTCCGATCACGGAGGTTGTCTACCTTCGGAAGGAGCTGGGCAAAACGAAGCGTGAGCTTTTGGACAGCCGACAGAGGCGGTTTCTCCTGCTCGGCCAGCTGGAGGAGACGAAGGCAGCTCTGCGGAGGTACTGTCACGAGCTGTTTCAACTGCGGAAGTACCCCCAAGCTCCTCGTCCAGAAGGGGAAGTCGAGCGGCTCCGCGGGGAGCTTACTGCCGCCGAGCAGAAGAATGACGACCTTTTGGCCGAGGTCCAACACTTGGAATTAGCGGAGAAGGAACGCTCGGCGGCGGAAGAGAAACTGACCTCCGAGCTGGAGAAGGCATCGACCGAGCGCAAAAGGCTATCGGCCGAAGTCGATAGACTCAGAAGGATCACGATAGACAGGGGGATCGAGGTCACCCACTTCCGATGACTCGCGACTGAGGGCGCCACCGTCTCTGGCTCGTCAAGACCCTCTCGTCCGAAGAAGACGGCGAAGGACGACGCTTTGAGAGACAGGATCATTGAACTGGAGAAAGAGGTCGCGTCGCTCAAGCCTGCGCCGGAGAGGGCTAACGTCCGCAGCACGTCATGCACTCGTGAAGAGAGCGAGAGGGGGATTACGTTTTACAAACTCGCGACACGCTCGCCTGTGACCAGACGGAGTCCAGCCGACGCTCAGAGCAGTGCGGCTGTCTCGTCGAGCGGGGCCTCGGTCGGCGCCGTAGTTAGAGCCAGCAGCGAAGGAGGGTCGCGCTTTGTTGGTTTAGGATCGAGCTCGGAGGGCAGGCCTCGTCGTCCTCGTGTTTCCTTAAACCGAAGCGTTCCCCTTCCGAGGAGGACCTGACTATGTCGCTTCGTGTCCCTTCTGATTTGTAGTAAAACGTTGTCGTAGGCTTGATCTTGTTGTATTGTGGAACCATTATGTCTAAATATGATTGGGAAATTCTTCAAGTGTGGTGCCTCGGAAGTATATTGAAATCTTGTTGTTTGCTTTCCCCTTTTTTCAGCTCGAGGCGTCTGATTCATATGCTGATCTGTATGGCTCGGATGATGACTCTGAATCCGGAGCCTCTTCTGGGACGACGGCTTTGAGTCCTAGGAGCGTCGAGCTGGAGTTACGCCGGGCCGAGGGTGAGCGGGCTCACCTTTTGTCCGTCCTCGACCTAAGGGAAGCCGAGATCCAGCGTCTGGAGGATAGAATCGCCGAGCTGAACCCTGCAGAAGGGGACGTGGATTCGCAAACCGCATTCAGCAACGCTCTTCGGGTCAAGTGTATTCAGCACAACCAGTCGAAGATTATAGCCGAGCGGGATGATTTGCTCTCGGAGATTCGACATTTGCAGACTGTGGTAGCGAAGCTCCGGAACGATCCAGGGAAGCTACCATCCGAGGGGGACGAACAGTCGGTCGAACAGTCTAGTGAAGATTTTTCCATATGAAGGCTAAGTGTAGTAGGTCGGCATCGTGTATTTTGTTTCCCAATGCTTTGTACCCATGAGAAGACGTGCTTTGTATTTTAGCTTGGCTGTTTAATAAATTATCTTTTATTGCTCTGCACTTCTGTCTCGTTTATAATTGTGTTGTCCGCGCCGAGGTCTGTGTTCCATCGGCGGGAGCGTTGAGCCGAACGGGCTACCATATGTGCGGTATTTTGTCGTTCAGTGACTCTGACAAGGTACGGCGCGAGTTCTCAGACGGCTCTGTCCTCGAGAAAGCTCAATCTCGTCGTCTAGCGCAGTTGGCAAGATCTGAGCCGTTGAGCGTGGGCACGAATCTCGAGGTGGCTCAGTTCCCAAGAGGACGCTATCTTTTCGTTTAGCGCAGGTGGTAAGATCTGAGCCGTCAGATCAAGATCATGCACGAAAGTTGAGGAGAAAGTGACTTTTCTCCGTTTGCGAGCTCGGGAAGGCACTTGCTCGGTAGCCGACCGAAGGCGTGGGTCTTCGGGCTTCGGCAATTAGTTAGGAGAGTTCGGATTATGTGGCCGAAGTGAGTTTGGGGGAACTGGGAGCCAAGTGTTGGGTTCCGGACCCTTGGTGTAGTCCAACGGTTGTGGGAGCAATTCCGAACGGCGATCTACCCCTGGTTCGTCCGGAGACGAGCCGAGGAGGTAAAGTCGAGCCGAGTGTTGGACTCCGAACCATCGGTGTAGTTCAACGGTTGTGGGAGCAGCCCTGAATAACGACCTACCCCTGGTTCGTCCGGGGACAAGCCGAGGGGGTGTGGTCGAGCCGAATGTGGACTCCGAACCATTGATTGAAATCATGTATTTAAAAAGCAGTTGACAGGAGGGGAGAAAAACAGATGAATCCAAAAAACATACGAGAGCTTTCTTTATTAATAATCTACGGCGAACCGTTTTACATAGTACAATTTTATGAAAATGGGTTACAAGTCAGAGGACTGGAATGGCTCGATACTCCATGATACTTAGAGTGGCGCCGGAGCGCTTTCTTGGTATTTCAGGAGGTGGTCGGCATTCCAGGTCCTCGGAAGCTCTCTGCCCTCCAGGTCTTCAAGGCGATATGTTCCTGGCCGAACAACTTTCGTGATCCTGTACGGCCCTTCCCAGTTCGGAGCTAGCTTGTCTTCTGACTGGGAAGGGATATAGCTAGCTTTCTCAAGACCAAATCTCCTTGCTTAAGGTTGGCGGGCCGGACCTTCCTGTTGTATGCCAATTCAATTCTTCTTCGGTAGATCTGCTGCCGAACCGATGCCCTTTCCCTCAGCTCGTCTATCAAGTCCAATTCTGCTCTGAGGTCTCGGGCATTTTGTGCTTCGTCATAGGCTGTGAGCCGAGGGGAAGGTATTCCGACCTCAAGAGGTATCACGGCCTCGGATCCATAGGTGAGGTTGAAAGGGGACTCGCCTGTGGAGGTCTGTTTGCTCGTGCGGTAGTTCCATAGGACGTTGGGGAGTTGGTCGACCCATAAACCCTTGGAAATTTTGTCGAGCCTTTTCTTGATGCCTGCGAGGATCTGCCGGTTGGCATTTTCTGCCTGTCCGTTCGACTGAGGATGGGAGACGGACGAGAAGCGCTGCTGAATGGCCAGGTCGTCGCATAGAGCTCGGAACGCTGCGCCTGTGAACTGAGTCCCGTTGTCCGTTACGAGGACATGGGGGACGCCGAACCTGCATATGATGCTCTTCCAGAAGAACTGTACCACTTTGTTCTCGGTTATAGTGGCGAGGGGCTCGGCCTCGACCCACTTCGAGAAGTAGTCAATGGCTACGACCAAGAACCTGAACTGACCTGGAGCTGGAGGGAAGGGCCCTAGTAAGTCCATGCCCCACATTGCGAAGGGGATGGGACTTGATAGGGAGGCGAGGTTGGCCTGAGGGAGGTGTCGGATGCTAGAGTGTCTCTGACAGGAGCTGCATTGTCGAACGTGTCGCTCGGCGTCTTGGAGGAGGGTCGGCCAGAAGTACCCATAATTCAAAGCTTTTCGGGCCAAGGACCTAAATCCTGAGTGTGCCCCTCCGATGCCTTCGTAGAGCTCTTGCAGGGCATATTCGGCCTGATCCGGAGAGAGGCACCTTAGGTACGGTCGGCCGTCTATTTGAGAGAAAGAGCGTTTGTATAGTATTCCCTCGATCAAGACATAGCGCTCGGCCCGAGTCCTGACTCGGCGAGCCTCTTTGGGATCCGAGGGCAGAACTCCATCCCTTAGAAATTCCACCAAGGGCTTCATCCAATTGTCCTATAGCATGACCGGCAACGACTCCACCGAGCCCAGTGCCTCGTCTTCGATGCTCGGCTTGGAGAGGACTTCGATCAGCACGGTTTGTTCGAGACCTTGCAGGGAGGACGAGGCCAATTTGGAGAGAGCATCAGCCTGTGAGTTCTCTTCTCGGGGGACGCGCTGGATGAGCGCCTCCTCGAACCGACCCATAAGGGCCCGAACTTTAGCAAGGTACTTCGCCATCCGCTCATCCCGAGCCTCGTATTCGCCCAAGACTTGGTTCACGACGAGCTGGGAATCGCTGTGGATTCGGAGGCGCTGCGCCCCAGCACTTCGTGCAAGTCCGAGGCCAGCAATGAGCGCCTCGTACTCCGCCTCGTTGTTCGAGGCCTTGAAGTTCATACGGATCGCGTACTGGAGGACGAAGTCGTCAGGGCCATTCAGAATGATGCCAGCGCCGCTTCCTTCATTACATGAGGACCCGTCCACGAATACTGTCCAAATGGGGGGTCCGTTCGGGATGTGTTCGACCTCAGGGATAGTGGACTCCACGATGAAGTCGGCGAGCGCCTGTGCCTTAATCGCTGTCCGGGGCTGGTAAGTGATGTCATGCTAGCTCAGCTCTATGGACCACTTCATTAGCCGACCCGAGGTCTCGGGCTTGTAGAGGATCTGCTTTAGAGGTTGGTCGGTGAGGACGACGATGGAGTGGGACTGAAAATATGGCAGAAGCTTCCTCGCCGCCGTGACTAGTGAGTAGGCCATCTTCTCTATTTTCGGATAACGGAGCTCGGCGTCCCGAAGCACCTTGCTCACGTAGTAGATAGGCCTTTGGGTTCGATCCTCCTCTCTCACCAAGACTGCGCTCAGTGTCTGCTCGGAAGCAGCCAAATAGACGAAGAGGGTCTCGCCAGGGACCGGTTTGCTGAGCAGAGGGGGGTTCACCAAGTATGCCTTCAACTGGTCGAATGATTCCTGTTGCGGCTGGCCCCATTCAAAACCTTTGGCCCCCCTGAGTGCTTTGAAGAAGGGGAGGCACTTTTCCCCCGACTTCGAGAGGAAACGACCGATGGCGGCGAGCCGACCGGTGAGCTTCTGCACCTCCTTGATGTTCCGAGGCGGGGCCATGTCTAATATGGCCTTAATCTTCTCGGGGTTAGCTTCGATTCCTCGTTGGCTTACCATGAAGCCGAGGAATTTTCCCGAGGAGACCCCGAACGCACACTTGTTCGGGTTCAGCCGCATGCTGTGCTTTCTCAACACGCCGAAAGCCTCCTGGAGGTCGGCTACATGATCGGTGCCGCGGATGCTCTGGACGAGCATGTCGTCAACGTACACCTCCATGTTTCGGCCGATCTGGCTCTGGAAGACCTTATTGACGAGGCGCTGGTAGGTGGCGCCCGCGTTCTTCAGGCCGAACGGCATTACCCGGTAGCAGTAGAGGCCTTGGTCGGTGACAAAGAAGGTCTTCGGAATGTCCGGAGGGAACATTCGGATTTGATTATACCCCGAGAAGGCATCCATGAAGCTGAGGAGCTCATGGCCCGAGGTGGCATCGATAAGGGTGTCGATGTTCGGGAGCGGGAAGGGATCCTTTGGACACGCCTTGTTCAGGTCGGTGAAGTCAATGCATATCCTCCACGAGCCATTGGACTTCTTGACCATTACAACGTTCGACAGCCACTCGGGGTAATTTACCTCCTGTATGAACTTGGCCTTTAAAAGTTTATCAACCTCCTCCTTGATGGCCTGCTGTCGCTCGGTAGCGAACTTTCGCCTCTTCTGCTGGACCGGTTTGCACCCCGGTTCGACACTTAGGCAATGGACGAGGAGCTCCTCAGAAATCCCGGGCATGTCCGCGGCCGACCATGCAAACAGGTCACGGTTGTCCCGGATGCATTTAATCAGGTCCGAACACAGTGCGGTCGGCAAGGATTTGCTGATGAGGAATTTTCGGCTCGGATCCTCTTCCGAGAAGAGCACTTCTTCTAACTCGTCCGCCGGCTCGGACGTCTGGCGGGCCTTCGGCTCGGGGATTTTCAGTGTCTCGAGCGAGAGCACTGGTCCCCCAGTGGAAGTCATGTAGCACTTCCGGGCTGTTTCCTGGCTTCCCCTGACTTCCCCTACTCCCGACCGAGTGGGGAACTTCATTTTCAAATGGTATGCCGAGGGGACAGCTTCCAGGGCGGCTAGGCCGGGTCGGCCTAGAATAACATTATATGCTGCCGGGACGTCAACGACCATGAAGTCCATCGGCTCGGTCCGGGTAGTAGGGGTGCTTCCCGCAGTAACGTCTAGGGTTATCACCCCTTCGACGGTTACCGGGACCCCCGTGAACCCGTGGAGAGTGTAACCGGCCGGCTTGAGACGGTCTCGGGACAGCTGCAGGCCTCGGAAGGCCGAGAGGAAAAGGATATTGACCGAACTCCCGTTGTCCACCAAAATCCTCTGCACCTTGAAGTTGGCCATGCGGAGGTCGATGACGAGGGCATCACAGTGTGGGGTCCGGACCCCTTCGAGGTCGGCATCGGAGAAAGATACAGGGATGCCGAGACCTTTGGGAGGAGGAGCACTGTGAACCGAGTTGACCTCTCGGATGAAGGCCTTCTGGGAGGTATTAGAGGAGCCCCCCATGGGGCCTCCATGGATCAGGTGCAGAATCCTTTCCTCCTCGAACTCGGGTGTTTCCTCGCGCCGCTCGGAGCGCTTGTTAGCCCCCCGAGCCGGAGGAGAATTGCGATCCGCCCGATCGTTCGCCTTCACGAACTTGGCCAACTGCCCCCTGCGGATGAGGGCTTCAATCTCATCTCTCAAGGCCCGGCAGTCGTTCGTGTCGTGCCCATGGTCTCGGTGGTAACGACACCACTTATCTTTGTTCCTCCTCTTTGCCGGGGTGTGCATCCTCGGAGCTGGAGGGATGACCCCCTCCTTCTCCACTTCCATCAGGATAGTAGAGACGTTAGTGGTGAAGGGGGTGAACTTCTCGAACCTGGGGGGAGCGCGACGCTGACCGCCATTGTCCTTCTGAGCTTTCTTGGACCCCTCTTCCCCCGTCGCCTTCCTCTTCGAACCTGCGGAGGGCCCTCCGAAGCTCGGAAGGGCTTCAGCCTCCTCTGCTCGGATGTACTTCTCGCACCTCAGGAGGAGGTCGGCGAAGTCATGTGGCGGTTTCTTGGCTAGGGACGATCGGAGGTTGGCATTGAGGACGTTCGACTGGAACGCCACGGTTGCCACCGACTGGTCTAAGGAGGCGATAGACCTTACCTCTGCGGTGAATCTTTTCACATAGTCCCGCAGCTTCTCTTCCCTTTCTTGCCAAAGGTTTAGCAGGGACAGACTTGTCTTCTCGGCTCGCCTGCTACTCACGAAGTGAGTAATGAACAGTGTTTCAAACTGCTCGAACAAGAAGATGGAGGAGGGGACGAGCCTGGAATACCATTCCCGGGCCGACCCCCTGAGGGTGGCAGGGAAGGTCCTGCAGAGCACAGTGTCGGAAGCTTGATGGATCAGCATCAGGGTCTTGAAGCTTTCGACGTGATCGACCGGGTCGGATTCCCCTGAGTATGTTTCAAATTGTGGCAGTTTGAAACTCCTCGGTATGTGGGCCTCCATGATCGACCGTGAGAAGGGGGGTCGGCTGGGACGGAAGGTTCCTGCTCGGGACTTTTCCTCCCTGTCCATGCGGCCGATACGCCTTTCCACCTCGTGGAGACGGCGGATGAGGGCGTCGTCCCTCCGCTGGTAATCATATGACCCCCCGGACTCCTCTTCATAGGAAGGGGAGCGTGGACTGCGGCGCCGGTAGTCCTGGGACCGGCAAGGGCTCTGTTGCCGCTGCTGACGGCTGGGAGCCAGGGAAGGGCTCAGGGTTCGGCGGCGAGGACTGGGATCCCTCGGGGGCGTCGGAGCCCTCTGAGCATTCTGGACGTTCTGCCGAAGGTTGAGAGCCTGTAGAACGGTCTCCTAAAATTGGAGGAATTCGGCCTGACTGATAGGCACATCTCGGTCCCTCGGATGACGCCGATCCCCGGGGGAACGGGACCTCCTCTTTCGGCGCTCGGGGGACGCCGCTCGGCCTCTGCGGTCCGGGGACCTTCTGCCGTCTCGGCGACGTGGGGGCCGCTCACCCTGACGCTGGTGGGAGGCTCCCTCTCGGGCCCGCCTCTCGTCAAGATGGGTGCGGAGGTCGTCGTCCTTCTGGCGGTTCAGAAGTGTGATACGGAGGTCGGGATGATGAGAAGCCATCGAGTCCGAGGACCCATTATGGACCGAGACATGGCCCGGATTGAGGGGCTGCTTCTCCTTCCGACCGTTATGACCGGACGGACCATTGTTGGGCTGCTGCTTGGGAGGAGGAGGTGGGACCTGCTGGGTCGGCGGAGGGAGGTCGGACTGAGGAATAGGATTGACCGGGACCTCATTCGCCGGGTCGGCGAGGTTGCCCACACGGTTCGACCCTCTGGATCTGACCTTCTTCAGCGGCATGACTGCAGAGGACGATGGAGAATGGGCTGAGGCTGTTCGTGTGGTTTTCCCACAGGCGGCGCCAATCTGTTACCTGCTGATTTCGGTGTGGGGGTAAACAGATAGAATTTGTGAGTCCGAGAACAACCTGAACAGTTGACTCAGCCTTCTTGCTCCTGTCGCGACCTGCAAGGAAGTGCGAAACACCGGGGTTGATTCAGGCGACGCACCCTCCGACGCTCTTGTCAGTAATCAGAAAAAGATTAAGAAAGAGCTTAAGTGGTGAAAAAGTGATTAACCTAGCCTTGGTGGTAGAGGGGTCGTATTTATAGTCGCCTTTGGAACGGTTAGGGGCCTGATTTCCTGCTTAACAGTAAGGAGGAAAATCCTCCCATTCTGTTTTGGGAAATCAGCCCATGATTCCCGGTGGGAGCAAATCAGGGCTGTTGATTTGGCTAAATCAGGGATCCTGATTTGCCCCTTGTTGATTTGGGTTTGCCTTGGGTCGGGACCCGAACCCAACAGGTGTGGATCCGTTCGCGGGTTATTGGATCTGTGAGAAGAAGATTCAGTACCCGCCTTGGATCCACTTGAATGTGAAATTACCATTTTACCCCCGAGCATCAAGATTCGTGCCCAACCTGGACAGCTCCGATTTAACCCCATTTTTAGCCATATCACCGGTGTATCAAACTTTTTTGCAGGTCAACGGCAGTGGCAAGAAACCAGTAAAATGCCAGTGAAAGTCAACAGGTTTGCTTTATTGTTTTCAAAAAGAATCCATAAATTCATCTGTTTGCTCACACACCAAAATTAGCAGCAGCAGTTGTGTAGTTTGGGGAGTTCAGGTAGGGTTAGGGTAGTGGGTTTCAAGTTGGGTTTGAATTAGGATTTAAATGTGGTCTTGGTCTTGGGCTTGGGTTTGGATTTGAGATCAAATAGGAGATCCACAATAGTAGAATAAATTTGGGCTTTAATACTAATCAACAAATATTGGAATAGTCTAGTGCATGTAAATAAGTTCGAGAGAACGAAAAGATTTATATATAATCGAAACACAAGAATACGTAGGAAAAAATCGTACAAATAGAAAGGGAGTTACACATACTTGGATCTACAAGTAGTACTTCAGAATTCAAATAAAGATACCAAAACTAGTTCAAATGAAGATGTCAAACAACAATTAGCGAAGAAAAGTAACTGGTCAAACCTAATTCATCTCGAGGATAAATATATCATGTTAAGATAAATCAGAGAGATGAAAACAATACTGATTATTGAATTGAGAAATAACCGAGTTCAATATCTCCAATATATAAGAGTAAAGCAAATATAAAACTACCACAATACCCAATGTGGGACTATAATATCTAACACCCCCTCTCAAACTTACGGTGGGTCAAACAGTGTGATTTTTCCCACTAAATATCGAAATCTCTGAACTGTATGAGATTTGATGAAGAAGTCTGTCTTCTACTGTGAAGAGATAACAGAATGAAGTAAAATGGTCCCTGCTTCAAAGCGCTCACGAACATAATGACAATCAATCTTTATATGTTTCGTTCGCTCATGGAAGACCGGGTTGCTTGCAAGTGCACTGCGGTTATCACAATGAAGAGGAGTAGCTCCTGAAAGAGTAACACTCATATCTGATAACAGCCAACGAACATGAACAGTCTCTCTAGTAGTAACTGTTATTGCTCTGTACTCAGCTTCGGTCGAAGAACATGTAACAACTGCCTGTTTCTTATTTCATCATGAGATCAGCGAATTACAAAGAAATAGACAGAAACCTATGGTAGACCGTCTGGTAGTAGGATCACCTACCCAATCTGAATCAGAATATGCACTCAGCTCTAGTTTGGATGTAGAAGGCATGAATAATGAGCGAGTAATAGTGCCCCAAAGAGATCTGAGAATTCGAAGAAAAGCACCGTAGTGGAGCGGAAACAAATTGACTGACAACACTGACTGCGTGAGCAATATCGGGTCTGGTCATGCATAAGTAGACGAGCTGTTCAACGATCTGTCTGTATCTAGTGGGATCAAGAAGGAGCTCACCATCAGTGGGACGAAACTTCACATGAAGCTCTAATGGTGTATCGGTTGATCGACTGTCAGAGATGCATATAGCGGAGATAATATCTGATGTGTATTTCTGTTGAGAAATGAGTACCCCCCGAGATCCATGAGCAATCTCTAGACCCATAAAATAACGTAGTCTGCCAAGATTTTTCATATGGAACTACTGGTGAAGGTATTTTTGGGTGAATGCAATGCCTACGGAGTCATCCCCAGTAATGATCATATCATCAACATAGAGTAGTAGAAGTACTCTTCCCTGCGGTGATGACCGCATAAACATAGAATGGTCAGGGGAACTCTGACTAAAACCAGTCTTGGTGATGACAAGGCGAAAACACTCAAACCAGGCTCAAGGGACCTATTTCGGACCATATATAGCCCGACGCAGCCGGCAAACATGATGAGGAGTAGGGAGGCCAGGAGGAGGATCCATATAAACAACCTCAGATAAGGATCCATATAAAATACCCAATATGGAACTATAATATCTAACATATCACAATATGTTTGAGCAGTGAAGGATCTCTTCACTCGCTATTCTGAAACAAGATTGAAGCTGCATTATGCAAATATGATATCAAAATTTTGCTCTTCATGAAAAAAGACCATGATACTATGAGGGACCAGCTACATCAGATCAGAATTTCCTGTTATTACCAGTAAATAACCGGAAAGTGCTCCATCTATCATGTTTTCAAATAGACTAGACACTATCAGAACAACACCTGATCCAGATGAAAAGCAGAAAATGCAAATTTACAATTAAACAGGTATTATACGCAGTGTTGACGATAAGCGCAAGAAGAAAACAACCAAAACGAAAACTGCAAACCAAAAATTTGACCTTTGTTTATTAATTGATTTCAATTGGAGTATCATTTACAACAGAACTCATCCTTTACAGTCGCTGTAACATTATTTGCTATGATGAAGTTTGTTTGACAAAGCTTTCTATATCACTTTTATCTCCCAAAATATTTGCTAAAAAATCACATTTTGGGGGGAACAAATGTATAAAATGAGGAAAAAACTAAATTTTGACATATCAACTTGGCTGGACAACTTTCGATCATGTAAAAAGGATGAGTTGCTCCACCAAATTGGTACAAAAATTGCTGGATTATGCGGACTTTTGGAAGCAGCGAGTATCCCAAACTGACAAGATGTTGGTGGCTATAAATTTCCTGAACCTCTTCTTGTATTCCTCCGGGGAAATTACGGTAGGTGTTGCACGTTTGGGAACAACAACATAAGTCTTATAAAAACTCTCGGCATATTTGTCCAATGTGTACAGCCTCAAGTAATCTATTATACCATATACAATCTCACGTTTCTGCTTGTCCACTCCCACAATCAAGGAATAATCCATGACATTCACCGACTGCAAGTTTCAGAACATAGTAACAAAATCACAATCCAGAATTATATTTAGATATGCCAAATTAGGAACATTATTGGTTGAATACTTACACTAAGAAAATATGTATCATTCCAAATAGCTCTCTCCAAAACTTGCTTATCCTTCCCCCGGACATATATTGGCGAAGAGCACATATCCTCAGCAAAGTTTTCATCTTGAAGGACACTTTCAGGGTCATTTGAATTCGAGATGTATCGATTAAAAACAGCACCTTTGAGATCATACTTGCGGGAAATGTTCCGTCCGAAAAAAAGATTTTCCATTACCACCAGATCAGTTTTAACTTCTTTTCCATCTATGGTTTGCTTAACCTGCAGCAAAAGAGATTCAGTAATCAATATGGAGAAGGAGAAGAAGATTCAGTAATCAATATGAATGAGATAATTCAGTAATCAACAGTACTGACCTTATATACTCCCAATATTTTTGCAAGACATGTTTGACTTCCTGAATCTAACGATCCATTGATATGTTTAAAATAACGAGGTCCAAACTCTGAAAAATAATCAAGTTCAATCTTTTTTATTTGCTTTATAATGAATCTGTCGTCCATAGTCTTTGCAAAGAAAACTTTACTCTTCCCACCTTGAGCATCCCATTTTTTGCAGCGGCTTAGAGAGGATATGTAGTCTATTTCAGGTAAACGGCACTTCTTCCGAAGTGAAAAAAATTGCTTTGCATATACACAAACCACTGACCATTTGCTCTTGGTCAAAAATTTTCCAGCATAAAAGGGAATTTCAGGACTCTCATCTGTTGATGTCAAATTATGAGAGTTGTCGATTGCAACTGTTAAAGCACAAGCAATTATACTGGAAATTTCATCCTCAATTACAGATATAACTCTGCTGCCTGGACCAATAGGGAAGAAAAGTGATGAGTTTCTCATCCGAGTGTCTAGTTGGTGCATTGGAGAAAGATGAGTTGGTCTGTAGGTATTGATAAATTCGTACTTATACAAGAAACCCCCTTGTAAATCCTTTCTGAATGCTTTCCTTGATGCAGAAAAAGGAGCCCAGATCCATCTTTTGGGGTCTTTTCCTCCTAAATCTTCGTACTTTTGGGAATCATTACCACCAATTCTGCTGTCACTACATAACTTGTCATTTCCGGGTCCCAAATCAGTTGAAATTTCATGCTTCTGAGAATTCTCTTTACTGTCAGTAATATTGTCCAAAACTTCAGCCTGTCCTGTTTCCACTTTAGAGGTATCTTTCTCAGCTTGATCGCTGCTGTAAGGAGCAATTTCCTTGACATCGGAAGAAGATTGAATGGGAATTTCTCGAACTTGATTACCATCTTTGATAATACTTTTTTCAAGTTTTTTGCTAGAGCCAATGACATCATTTTCCTTGTCAGATTTATCACCACCTCTCCAGTGTTGGTAAATAGAATTAAAGCGAGTATCCCAAATGTAAAGCAAAAGATGAAGTTCGTGCATGAGCCAATTTGTATCAAAAATCTGCTGATCATTGTTTCCCATATGTGCAGTGTACTTCATCAAAGGAGCCTATTCGTCAACACCCAAAAACAAAGAATAAATGAATACACTTTAATTTAATGGTCACGATTTGAAGGAAAAAGTAGGCTGTAAACAGAATAAGGTAAACCTGGAATTCAGTTTTGTCCAGCATCAGCATCTCCTCTACTCCGTCGAATTTAAGTACTAAACCTGAAACTTCCATAGAATGCTTCAAGAGAGTAGTTGAGAACTTAGACTTCAATTCCTTCAATAAGTTTGCAACCTCCGTGAAGAAAATATCTCCTTTTGAAATAATCTTAGATGACAAGTAGAGGTCAAAAAATCAATAAAATGAGTTACAGAAAATAACAGTCAACACTGAAAAAACTAATGATTACTTCAGAACACATACATCTCTAGCTTCTCTCGCTATCCACTCTTGCTCACTTGGATTACAAAACTCCAGTACTAGTGGTGGTCGACAAGGAGTAAATGGTTCTATGGAAGTATATCTGAACATTGCAATTTTGGAGCCCAATCTATCGACAACAGAAAGATTCATGAACCGTAGTAAGTGAAAGGAATCCATCAAATAAAAAATTCAATTACCATAAAGATTTTCATAAGAAAAATATACCCAAAATACTGAAGGCAATCCTGGTGAAGCAAATGCCCGCATCGAGATAACTTGCTAGATTTAGAGGGTCTAAAGCTGAGCTGTAAAAATTTTCCAAACGAGAGACCACATGCTGAAGAAGACATCACAACCCTCTTCGAGGATTTTCCAGTCCTGCTCTCATCTTGACATTTTAAACATCTAATCCACATCCAAATCTTACCTTCAGATTTCCCCGACAGAGGAGATTCCTCCTTAAGGCTTCTTACTCGAACAGTAAGACTACCATTCTTGTGAGTATAACGGTAGACATGGTGTTCGGGTGGCCTATTGCACAAAGCACAGTTCTGTATGAATGCATTAAACACACAGTGAGTGTAAAAATAAAAGGAAAAAAAAATTACATAAAAAATAAAACAGAACCAATTTGAAAATTTGAACAAATATGAAGTGAAAGTATAGGTGAACCTTGTTGAGTATATCTTGCAAATACCATTCAAGGAAATCATCCATATACCCATAGTAATTTATAGGAACAAGCTGACGAGGATTACATGCAGATTTTGTAGGGATACAATAAGTGGATCGCGTCACCAATATTTTTTTCGGGTCTACTGCACTTACAGCTTCATCCTTGCTTTCGATTTTTACTTCATTGACAATTTTTTCACCTCCCTGATCAATAGTACCTCTATCCCCAGACTTAATATCAGTACTTTCACGGGTGCTAATTCCAGCATTTGATTCCTCTTCCTTGATTTGGTCATTTTCATTGACATCACAGTGTGAGGAAATTGAGTCAGTAGCAAGAGGAACTAAAACAGATTTCTGAACAGAAGCCGAGATAGAAGACACCAGTTTACTAGGAACAAGTGCTTGCTCTACATTTTGTACCTGGATCGTTTCAACATCTAAATTTGATTGTGTTTCAATGTGGACTGAGCTTTCTGCCAATCCATCAGATATGGGAATATCTATAGGAGTAACACCATCAATTGATGAGCTTGCTGGAGAATATGTGGCATTCATGTCAGAGAAAAAAGTCCTCTGGTCTTCAAAGAATGAAGTTCTGGCGATTAAGTGATATGCCGCAGAAACCAGGTCCTGCACCACTCCTTTAACATTCTTCAGTTCATCTCTATTAGCACCTCTAAGCAATATCTGAAGCAAGAAAGAATTGATCCTTTGATACTTAGCCAATATTTGGACAGCATAATCTAATCAAAATTTCAACGTATTCAATTAGTATGGCTTTATCCACACAAATAATACTGAAACATTCAGGACTCGTGGATTGTAAGGAAGACCAATTCAATGGAGGATTGTTTATTTTTGTAGACAGTTCTTGGGCAAAACCTGTTCAAACTGATAATCACGGTAAAGTTATGTTCATTATAGTTTTCAGAGATAATAATAATTTCAAGTTAGGACTTGTATGCATGTTATACGAGCACTTGTTCAAATTCACCTTTTCTAACAACTATGCACGAATTTCATTGAAAAACTCCAAATGCATTCCACATGTCAAAATTCACCAAAATCTGGAAAAAGAAACGAATTTTTTTTAAAAGAAAGCCTTCACAAGAATAAAGAGAAAAATTGGTATATACAATTTCTTCTCTATAAGAGAAATTTGCTTCCCTTACTATCATCCCATATCACTCCCTAAAAGATATTACCATATGTGATACGTTGTGTACCCATGAAAATATGTAACGTATTCTCTGTCATATTAAGTTTCCTATACTTTATACGTGTAGGTATAATATGTTTATAACATTACATAGACAATGAGTTACACATGTTAGACAAACTCATAAATGCATGAAGATAAAATGCAGAAATTAAGATATCGCATACAAACTTTAAGAAAAGGAATAAGATTTGGGCTCACCGTGCAACCAAGAGGTCTAGGACAACCTTCTAAAAACATCAGTGTTTTGCTTGGCTTTCTACCATCTGCACCAACACATTCAAGATCCTCTTCAAACTTCTTGATTAGAAAAGAATGACATCGAGCAATTTTCGATGGCTGGGGGCTCGCCAAAATGTCAGCAGAAGATATTATACATGAATCCAGACATTGAGCAATTCTCTCTAATCGTGGGAGCTTCATATCAACGGCCACAGCAATACCCTTCTCCGAAAGAGGTCTTAGCATGTGAAAAGCAGCAGTTTTCTGCACCAGCACCACCTTCCAATGACAACTCTCGATCTTTGTGATTATCTTTTTATTGTAATCATCTTCCTAAAAGAAGAACATAAAATAATAATAATAATAATAATAATAATAATAATAATAATAATAAATATCAATTCAAAAAAGATATTAACACTTTTAGAATGATAATTAAGAAATTTCAGGATTGGCTACCTCTTTCACTGATGCAAGTGATGACAAACCATCTGCCGAATAGTGAAGTGACCCTTGGATGAGTAATATGCTTGGATTCGTCAAATTGGTTGGCATGTGCTTGTGTGCAGTTTTCTTGTTAAAAACTAAACCCTTAACCACTTGACTGTAAACAACCAATCCTCAAATTAGGGATAGGCCAAAAATATTTCACACTTTACTTGCAAAAAGATTACCTGTCACTGCGAGAACCAGATGCAACACACTTCACCTTCAAGTAGGATCCAGGGTCCATAGCTACATCAGCCTCAGGCTTAATGAGCATTGCAGCATCCCATGACAGAGAGGTCACAATGCCAAGCCATTTCATAACAGTCTCATTATTTGCTTGACCCATAACATTGTCAAGATGCTGGTAAACTATATTGCTAAACTCCCCATTCTTCACTAGCATCATTGCCTCTTGTAGTGCTTTTTTACGAGTATGATGATTACCGGGATCTTCATCCACAGACAATGAGCTCGATTGATGCCATGATGTACCATCAGTATAATCATCGCCATCATCATTATTAGCAACACTGTATCTATCTTGTTCTGGATATTCCGGTTCAGGTAGCATCCAATGTGAATTATTTTCCTCGTCGGACAAAAAAAATGGTATAGCATTTCCAGCAGCATTCTCAACCATATCTGAATCATTTGGTGCTAGATTGTGATGATTATCAATCTCTTCACCTCTAGATGAAGCATCCAGCCTATCAGTTTCATCATTCCTGACAAATTATACTTAGTCAATCATTCATGGTGAACCATACTCAAGAATGTGAAAATGTGAGATCAAAACTAACAGGCCTAATAAAAATAAAAACAAAGTTGTGATAACAATGGTAAAAGATGTACCATTATCCTTCAAAGAGGAGTACAAATTCACACATACAAAGGTAAAAATGTTAGATTAAAACACGTAAATAAAACTAATATCATCAAGTTTCTGCAGGGAATTCATTACACAATAACGACCCTTCTGTAGCAATATTGTAGCATTCTAAGCATATTTCTATTTCTAATGCGGTTGAGAATACGGATCAAATGAAGGGCCATAATTATGATAGGTAACTCATTTAGTGGAGGTATATACTCCGCAGTTCCCATACCCACCTCCACTCAAAATTTATATGTATTTGGTTGCAAAGTTGACAAGAGGGAAGGAAGTTGTAAGGGGGGGAAAATGATGTTGGGGTGAAGTTAAAACTTTAATATGCCGCCAGGTATCTCAGGTTTGAAGGTGAGAAACTAGAAGTATCTCAGCTCAATCCGAATCACAAGCAGAACAAAGTTAAGATAACTAGAGCTTTCTTAAATACCTCCACATACATCTGGTATTCTTAATCCACATCATCCAATAGGTCTAATTGATTACCTGTCTTAACATAGTTGGGTAGCTTGACCTTGAGCTAAATCTAATGAACTATATGTACCAAACTACTCAAACTTAATCAAAACTGTTGAAAAGTGGCATACCTCGTTTCCAATTTTATATGAGGACTTGAACCAGCCATCACATCAGAGGAGTTCAGGTGGGCTCCGATTGAAGATGAGCCATTATTCCTTTTCTTGCAATCTATGCAGAGTGGTACGTTTTTTACATTACCATTGTCAGGAGTGTTTAGCCCCAAACCACATGTATGACAAGTTCTACTCATCTTATTCAGCAAAACTTATGATTGTTAAGATCGTGCACGATACAACACATCAAGGCTGTAGCTATTCTTATTGCCAAGAAGCGATCCCTGAATAAAAGTAATTATAATCAGAACGATGTGATGATACGACATTTTAGTGGGGCGGAACCAAGGTAAAAAAGGATACTAAGCCAGTAGAAAATTATTTACAACATGTATTGCCACATTTCGAGGAGGCTAAAAATGGAAATTAGAACCACAAGTTCATGAATCATTAATATAAAAGATATAGTCACAGTTACCAAATTACAGTTGTAATTTAAATAAGCGCGGGAACTATTCTCGCAGAAGTTACACAAAATTAAATTAACAAACCTGCTACTAAACCTGAGTAGAGTCGGTATGGTGCGAAAGTTGTCAGTGAGAGGCTACAAACCTTACTAGAAACCACAACATTTTCTATATACAACTCTCTCAATTCCAGAAATTATAAAACAAAGTTAACACAATCTTCCAAAAGAAAGATTTAACATGAAGAGTAGTACAGAAACAAGCAAATACGAAACAGTGATCAACGAAAAAGAACCCATCAATCCAAATCCCTAGAACGAACTGTTGAATACTCGAACCCAAACTGGAACCATCAAACATGTTGCATCGAAACAAAACAAGGAATCAATAACTCTAATTTCAGCAAGAACAAGATATTTTTTCAACAAAAAAGAAGTAGTAATCCAAGAAAACCACAACAATCAAGAATCATCATGTAATTCATCAAAAACAAAACAAAACAAAACAAAACAAACATCACAATCCACATTCTTCCCTCAAAAACAAAACCCATCCAAAACCCCCAAAAAAAGAACAATACCCTACTCACTACACAGAACAAGAACAACATGTACAACCACCCTCTTATCCTAAAAATCGAAACCCATTTCCCAAAACCCCAAAAACTAAAAACCCATTAATTATAACGACATTCTCGATCCCAAACAGAACAAACACAACACAACTACAATGTTGTCCTCAAAATCAAAACCCATTTTCCAAAACCCCAAAAACAACAGAAACCCATCATTCATACATACATTCTTGAAACCAAGAGAACAAGTATTACCAACCCACATTATGCCCTTAGAAACATAATCCATTTCCCGAAACCAGAAAAACTACAAACCCATTACAAAGAAGCAAGAGAACAAGCATGATGACCAACCTTTTGCCCTTTAAAAACAAAACCCATTTCCCAAAACTCAAAAAAGCAAAAACCCATTATAAAGCTACCCAAGAACTCAAACCCTCTAATGGGTTCTTTCCCTTCATCCAAAATCTCAAGTTACCCTATGATACACTGCAAGAAATTCAAAAGAAAAAAATGAGGGAAACAAAGAACACTTACAGGGCAAACCCAAGGCTTAAGACTCTCACTCTCTCAAGTCTCAAGACAGGAATCAACGTAGAAAAGGATTGGAACTTTTTGATGGAGGATTCTTTAAAGGTTCAGAAAGAGGGAAGAAAGAAAGTGACTTGAAAATTTATACACGTACTTGCGCTTTAGGACCGAAAATAACTGAACAATTTGGAGAGTGGTATTTTGCATTTAACCCCCTATCAGAAATTTATTACTTGTTTTTGTGTTGGAGCGTTTGACAGTTGTGAACAGGTGGTGTAATATTTTCCATACAAGTTTCCTACAAATTTTGTAATTCTCTGTGAGTCCCTTAGATATCATTATTTCCATGTTAGCCTCTGATCAACTTTCAGTGTGATCAAACGTATTAATTTGAAATCTAAGTGTATCACTATGAAGATACTGATCCATTTAACCACATTTTGAGAAAATTAAAAATTTAATGTAATCTCTATCTCTAATCTCTAATCTTATAATGGAAGAATGCCTTAGTGTTATTTGTCATTTTCTCATTCTACCGACATGTGTAACGCACGTACATAACTAATATAAAGAAGATTTTCAGTTCAAATCATTCTTATGTCAAAGTTTTTATTTTTATTTTTTGAAATTATTAAAATGTGCATCGCACGTGTAAATTATTAGTATAGTTTAGGGGAGAACAAGTTCACTTTTGAGGTGTTCGAGAAATTAAAGTAAGAATAATATGAAATTTTAATATTTGTTGGGGGCTTGTATGAAAAACTCTCTTTATTAATTTTTGAGGATTAGTGTATATTTGGTCGAGATGTACTTTCCTCTGTCGTAAAATATGTGTCATTCCGGACTTTTTCTTTTTTCCTTCAAATTGTTTGTTGAGTTTTCAAGAGAATGTCTTTAACTTTTTCAAATATTTATTATTTAGGCTCCTTTCTCTCTTTTACTGAAGTACCCCTTCAGTCTCATAATATAAGTTATTCTAGGTTTCTAACACTCATATTAAGAAACATGATAGGTTAGTGTAAAATTAAACATTCTTAGTTATTGAAGCTCTTAAATCTTAAATGAGCTAGCTATCGTAAAATGTCAAACTTGTCATCCTCTTAAATAATCTAGTAATTATTTTATGTGATAAATTAAATGGCCACACAAGGGCAAAATTGAAAATCTCATAGAAAAACCATTAATATACTTTCAAGGAGATTAAGACATCTTCCGATAATACCTAAAGCAACATATACTGTAGGACAAAAAAAGGCTAGAATCTATAATGACTTAGGCTAATGCTACACAACCTATCTTGCAACTTTTTCTTTACAACCTGACGTGGCATGCTTAGTCAGCATTAAAATAAAATAAAAATGCTAAAATGAATTATCCTTCTTGTTCTTGTTCTTCTTCCTCCCTGGCTCTTCATCTTCTTCCTGTCATTACCCCCTCCTTAAAAAAACCTCATTCATTAAAATAAAAAATTAAGAGCTCAACCCCGCCTCTTCTTCTTCCTCCCCATCCTAGCTATTCTTCTGTTTTGATAAAGGTAAGTTTTTTTTTTGTCTGTTTGTTTTTTTAAATTCAAGCTTCTTTAAATAATTTGTCGGCTATTAAATTTCCATATTGTCTTTTTGAAGGGTTTGGTGCCCGTGTGAGAGCGTGATGAAGCGGAATTGCATCAAATTAGATCAGCTCGCCGGTGATTCTGAAGCAAAACCAAATCGAAATCGAATTGCATATTAGTTCTCCACAATTTTCTCTTAGGTTTTTTTTTGTTGGGGGGGGGGGGGGGGGGGGGGGGGGGGATAAGTGTTTTTTGCAGATTTTGATTTGTTTAGGGGGGAATTCGGATGTTGTGTTCTTAATGTATAAACGCTTACTGTTTTTTGCTAGTTGTTTAGAACGACACGAAGCAAAAGATGAACTATAAGTTGTTTAGAGGCACACGATTGTTTTACTAAATTATGATATGTATTTAACAGGAATGGAAAATTTCACCAATATTTCCCCTTCAATTGTGAATCTATTTGAGCATAATGTTGTCAACGAAATGAAGTCTATAGAACAAAAAGAAAGCGAGAAGGTTGAAGAACCTAAAGTTAATTTTATATTCGATTCAATCAACGAGGCAAAGGATTATTACATAAGGTATGCTTGCCATATGGGGTTTGAAATAACCAGAAGGACATCTAAAAGAAATTTAGATGATGAGTTGATTTGTAATACCCCAGATTTTTAAATAATGCTTTTAAGATTAATGAATGAATTAAAATAATTTTTGGTGATTTAATAAATATTTTTCAGAAATTTACCTTTTACATGTGCAAAACACGTGCAAATATTTTCTTGGAAAGTTCAAAGTCAAAAAATATTTTAGGGAACCCATTATTTATTATTAGATATTATTTGCAAATTTTTTGGATTTTTCTGATAATTATTTGACCTATTTGCAAATATTACAAAAAGATGGACTTTTGTGCAAAATTACCACTTGGAGTAAAAATTCCAGATTTTTGGATTTTTGGGCTGGGCATGATGCCTAGTCAACTCAGAGGTAAAGAGTTTACTTTTTGTTTTAATAAATTTGGTTTATTTTGTAAATTTTGATAAAGAATAGTCTTTTTGCAAAATTGCCACTTAGAGGGACAAAAGTACAATTTTATTTTTCTAGGTTTCAAAACAATGCCAACTGATAATAGAGTAGTTATACTTCTTTATAAATCTCAATTAAGATAGTTTTATTTAACTTGTAAGTATAAGGATCTATATATGTAAAGATATATTTAAAAGATGTATTTTACAAATCAATTCAAAACCCTAATTACTTGGAATCCCGGCCTATAAAGGGTAGGGTGTAGTCGTCTCTTTTCTGCACAAAACAAATGGATTTTTTTTTATTATTTTCTTGGAGTTTTAAAGCGATGATCTTGGTTTTCTTGCGAAAGAGGGATTTTTTCTTATTTCTTTATTATCTTCGGTTGATTCTTCAATAAAGTGAGTGACATTTGTTTGTTTTCTTATTATTCTAAGCATGTTGTATATGATGATTTATCTATTAGAAAGCATGTTAGATGATGGTATGAAGATATAACGAATTTTGATGAGTAAATGGATTAAAAAGTGAATCTTTTCATAAAACTAGACTATTGATGATTAAAACCCTAATTTGATGACTTGGGATTGTTAAAGAACCTAATAGAAATCATGAGTAGAATGTTTTTCAATCAAATTGTTGCTGATTTGAAATATATTTATGTATAGTTGTATGATGTTATTGCATAAAGGTAAACAAAATTTATTGAAGATGAACTTTACTGTGTGTATGCATATGTTGTTTTGTTCTTGATATTTCAATGGAAGAAACTTGATTATTTGCATGATGAGAGTGCATATGTCCATGAGTAACTAGTGTAATCAGTAGGGGTGTGTGTATCACAAGTTGTAGAAGGTTATTTGGATCAAAAAGATTAAGTTTTGAAGTCTAAAAAAAGGGCTTGCTTCGGGGCTGTGTGTGATCAGGCCAAGATTGGATTTTTTTTGTGAATTTTGTGAAGATTTCGATTGAATTTGAGTTGTTTTGGTACTGAGACAGTTTTGAACTTTATACTACATATATACAATGGATTCTTAATGTTTAACTAATACACAAACACACATATATACACATCCACATTCATAATCCACTGTTTTGAAGATTTTGTGAAATTTGATGAAGTTTTGAAAAGGATTGCAATTGTTTTGATTCTGAGATAGTTTTGAACATTGCTCTACTCTCTATTGATGAAATTCTGAGGCTTGACAGAAGCAAGTATACACATAAGCATATTTATATATACATATATGCTCTTTTGCTGATTTTGAAGGATTTTGTGAAATATTTTTATTTTGAGATCTTGATACGTTTTGATGTGTTTTAATAACTCCTATATGTTATACAAGATATGTTGAATCATCTCAAGAAGTTAGATTTTGATTTTTCAAAGTTTTAATCGAGTATCAGTCAAAACATGCACAAAAACCCAACCTGGCCGTTTCGCAGGTCACGGTCGACCGTCATGTTTTTATTTTGAGAAGTCCCAATTGAAAGTTGAGTGCTCTGTTTGAGTGGTCGACCGTCAATTGCTGTTTTGGCTGTTTTGATGAATTTTCTTCGTTTCTTTTAAACGGTTATTTTCTCGATATTATGAATTATTGCTCTGCTGTTTTAGATGATGTTTTTACTACAGATCACAGTATTTTTCAGAGAGTTATATTTTATTTATAATAGAATTTTAATTGTATTCTTATGATCTTATTAAGTGAGTTATATGTGTTTTCAAAGGAGTTGATGTTTTGGTGATATTCTACAACTTAAAAATATGACTTTCCGTTATTTGATGAATTTAATATCTTATTTGAATTCTGAAATTTTATGAGTGCATTATATAGTCTTGGATTTGTTAATTTAAGAAGTTTTCTCGTATAATCGTTTTGATGATGGATTTGTGAGTTTTGTTGAAAGTTTTGGTATTAATGTTTTAGCGATGAGTCTTTAGAGATCGAGTGGGGCCTTAGCTATTGGTGGTTGATTTGGGTTGTTGTTCAGTTGAGTTAAACCCGATAGAGTACACCAACTCTAAGAGATTCAAAATCTAATAATTAATTAATTAACTTAACAAGATAAGGATAAGTACTAGATGGTGATATGATGAAATGAGTGCAAACGTGAGTTATGGACTCCAGGATGATCCAAGAAGTGAGATATTCCCCAGTTTTCCGGGACGATGGACGTATGGGCCACAGAGTGATCCGCATAGTGGGATTGATCTCCAGTATTCCAAGAACGAGAGTGACGCTCATGGGATGTTTGTACAATGAGGGTTCCAAGATGACCTGCAGAGTGAGGCAATCTCCAGTTTTTCGGGACGATGGACGTAAGGGCCACAGAATGATCTGCGGAGTGGGATTGGCCTCCAGTATTCCAAGGGTGAGAATCGATACTTGCAGAATGTCTAAATCTCGTAGTAGTTATCGTAGTAGGATTAGTTGCATAGCGAGAGATTAAACCCTATCATGTGGAGAACGATAAGGGCTTACACCGGACCTATGTAGAGTGGGATGCATAGAATCCGACAAGTATGCATTAGAGAGTCAGCATATATCATTGGTGTTTTCTTGACCTATGTAGAGTGGGATGCATAGAATCCGACAAGTATGCATTAGAGAGTCAGCATATATCATTGGTGTTTTCTTGACTTGGTTTTATGCATGTTGTTTCTTGTTTCCTACACTTGACACTTAGTATAGTTTCACTTGTTGTTTTCATGTTTTAATTATTGTTATTTCTTATTCCATTTATGCTTGCTGTTGATACATATTGTTTATGACTTTATCCTTTATGCTTTATTCATGTTGCTTTTCTTTTGATATCACTCACACTGTTATGGCTGACCCCTGCAGTTTTTGGGATTAGGGTTATCTCTAGCCTCATATTTTACATGTAGGTACCTATAGTTTGGGATTTGGATGCATGAGATAGAATGATGTTATGGCTCATATAAATTGTAAAAGAATGTGTTGTAAAAGAAAGAATTTGTTATCCAAGGTGTTTAAACTTTCCACTGTGCTTTGTAAGCAATTAATTTTATAAAAGTTGAAAATTTTTCTCTGTGTTTTGGCTATGTTTACTATTACAATTGAGGTTGATGCTGGGAATTGTGCCACGTATTTCTGAGATATCATATTGAAAATTCGGGGCGCTACAGAGGTTGGTATCAGAGCATGCTTCAATAGTAATAATAAACATGGTATAAAAATAAACCTAGGTGTGGACGTTAGAGCGTGAGTACTTAGGTGTGGACATTAGAGTGTGAGTATCACATAGAGTTAGAACATGATGTTTTGGTTTGGGGTATGGTTGAGGTTTTGCCATGAGATATTGATGTGAATATGAATTGTGTTGTGATGATCTAACTTTACCCTCATTTTATAGTATTCAGTAATGGCAGGACCCAGGACCGGGAATGGTGGTAATGGTGATGGGGCTGGAAGTTCCCATGGGGCTGGACTTGATTTTAAGACTGAAATTGTCAGGGTGTACCAGACCTTGAATGCATTCATGGCAGCTAATATGGCACAGAATCAGAATCAAAATCAGGGAGCTGGACTAGTGTTTGTTAATGTTGATCCTATCAAGCAGGTTGAGTCCTTTAAGGGATGAAGCCACCTGTGTTTGAGAGGCAGTCTGATCCAAATGAGGCTGATGATTGGATTAGATAGATGGAGATGGTCTTCGAAGTCTTGGAAACTCCAGCAGTCAATAAGGTAAAATTGACTACTATGCAGTTAGAGAAGGATGCTGGCGTCTGGTGGCAGTCAGTGAAGAGGACCTTTGGAGATCAGCAAGTGACTTGGGAAGCTTTTATGGATGAATTCAAGGATCATTTATTTCCTCTGGATATTCAGGAGAAGAAGGCAATGTAATTCTTGAATCTACAGCAAGGCAATATGACTGTGCACGAATATGAGAGTAAGTTCGCTCAACTGTCAAGGTATGCACCAGAGCTGATTTTGATGAAGCGAAGAAGGCCAAGAGGAGAGCAGTGATGACAAGAGGATATGGACCAGTTCCAGAAGAAGCAATAGACCTTGAATAGGAGCCAGAGGCCAGCAGCTAGTCAGAGTGGGAAGAAGTTCCCAGTGAAGCAGGACAAGTTCAGTAGGCCAGAGCAGAGGGCACCTGCAACTTAGGAGGTGGCTTGTTAATACTGTAAGGAGGTAGGTAACTTCAAGTTAGCATGTCCTAAACTGGTGAAGCAGACTTGTTTTCAGTGTGGGCAAGTGGGGCATACTAAGCTTTTCTGTCCACAGTTGAAGAAGAAAGTTCCAGACGGAGGCAAATTTCAGAAGCAAGAGCGAGTGTTCGCATTGACTGAGGAGGATGCGGGTAACTCAGAGGATGTGATCCAGGGTATGCAAGAATTTTGAATTTTTATTTATTCAATATATTAAGTAAAACTTTGTTTGAGTATAAATTGGAGATTTGAGTATCATTCTTCAAGTAACAGGATTTGTTTTGGTTAATGGAATAAAAGCAAAAAATTTATTTAATACTAGTTCTTTGCATACATTTGTGTCGCCCAATTTTGCAAAAGTCTTAGGTGTGGAACCTAAGTTGTTTACAGGCAGAGTCTTGTCGGTGGCAACACCATCAGGAGAATAATTGATTGCTAATCGATATTACGAAGGTTGTGATATCAAGATTAGTGGGAGATTATTTGGCATTGACCTCATTGAGCTGCAAGTTCTGGGTGTGGATGTGATTGTAAGCATTGATTGGATGGCAATATATGATGCCACAATTGAATGCAAGAAGAAAGAGGTGTTGGTGAAGGCACCAAGTGGTTCCGTAGTGACTTTTCAGAGGAAGATGAAGGACCTGAAAGTGACTGCAGTGGCGTCTAAGTTGATGATTCCGGATGAAGTCAGAGGCATTCCAGTTGTCAGGGATTCTCCTACAGTGTTTTTGGAAGATTTACCAGGACTGCCGCTGCAACGAGATGTGGAGTTTTGCATTAATGTTTAGCCGGGGCGTGCTCCGATTTCTAAGTCTTCGTATAGGATGGCACCTGTAGAGCAGGATGAAGTTAAGAAGCATATTGAGGAATTGCTGAGCAAGCATTTTATCAGGCTGAGTTCTTCACCGTGGGGTGCACCAAGAAGAATGGGTCAATGAGGATGTGCATTGCTATCGGGAGTTGAATAGGGTGACTATTCAGAATAAGTATCCGCTTCCATGGATTGATGATCTGTTCGATAGGCTTCGGGGAGCAGCTGTGTTTTTTGAAGATTGATTTGTGATCAGGGTATCATCAGGTTCGAGTCAAGGAGGAAGATGTGAGTAGAACAGCTTTCATAACTCGTCATGGACTCTATGATTTTTTGGTAATGCCATTCGGAGTGACGAATGTGCCGGCAATATTCATGGATATGATGAATCGGATATTGCGGCCATTTATTGATTCCTTCATGGTGGTTTTCATTGATGATATTTTGGTGTATTCAAAGTCAGAGGAAGAGCATTCTATGCACTTGACAGAGGTGTTATAGAAGTTGCAGGAGCATAACTTGTATGCCAAGCTGTCGAAGTGTGAGTTATGGAAGTTCGAGGTAGCTTTTCTTGGTCATATCCTTTCTAAGGAGGGACTGGCCACTGATCCTCAAAAGGTTGAAACAGTGAAGGATTGGCCCAGGCCAGCATCAGTGAAAGAACTCAGGAGTTTCTTGGGTTTGGCTGGGTACTACAGAAGATTCATTCAGGGCTATGCACAAATTGCAGTTTCTTTGACAAGGTTAACTCAGAAGAATGTGGCATTCACGTGGACTGATAAGTTTGAGGCCAGTTTCCTAGAGCTAAAGGAGAGGTTGACGACTGCGCATATCTTAACTTTGCCGCAAGCTGGGAAGAATTATGATATATTCAGCGATGCATCTCTCAGAGGTTTGGGGTGTGTCTTGATGCAGGAAGGCAAGGTTATTTGCCTATGGTTCGAGGCAGGTACATCCGCATGAGAAGAATTATCCAACACATGATTTGGAGTTTGCAGCTATTATCTTTGCCTTGAAGCAGTGGAGGCATTATGTATATGGTGAGAAGGTCAACATGTGCACCGACCACATGAGCCTGAAGTACATTTATCAGCAGAATGATCTAAATCTTCGGCAGAGAAGGTGGTTGGAAGTATTGGAAGGCATTCATCCTGAGATTAGGTATCATCCGGGCAAGGCGAATGTGGTGGCCGATGGGCTTAGTCGGAAGAGCAGTTTGTCGAGCTTGATCACTACTCAGAGTGAGTTGGCAGCAGAGATTGAATGGGCAGGTATTGAGGTGGTACTGCAGGGTTTGGGAGCGTCTTTGGCTCAGTTGAGGCTGCAGCCTTCTTTGAGAGAGCAGATTGTGGAAGGTCAGAAATCAGATGCAAAGATTCAGAAGATGTTGCTGCAGGTTTCCGATGGCAAGTTGTCAGAGTTTCATGTCCAAGATGGAGTTCTATGGATGGGTGAAAGGTTGTGTCCCGGAGAATGCAGAATTGAGGGAGAGCATCTTGCAGGAGGCACATAGTACTTTGTTTTCAGTACATCCTGGAGGCACAAAGATGTACAAGGACATCAAACAGCACTTTTGGTGGTCTGGTATGAAGAGGGATGTGGCATATTTTGTGGCGAGGTGTCTGACTTGTCAGCAGATCAAAGCATAAAATCAGAGACCTGGAGGTTTGTTGCAGCCTCTGCCCATTCCAGAATGGAAGTGGGAGAATACCAGCATGGATTTCATCACAGGGTTGCCGAGGAGTCCGAAGGGCAATGACTCGATTTGGGTTATTGTGGACCGTTTGACCAAGTCAGCTTACTTTCTGTCTATGAAGATTACTTGGTCATTGGAGAAATTGGCAGAACTGTACATTAATGAGATTGTGAGGCTTCATGGAGTTCCTGTGCCGATTGTTTCCGACAGGGATGCGAGGTTTTGGAAGAGTCTGCAAGCAGTTTTGGGTACCAGAACCGATTTCAGTACTATTTTTCATCCACAGACTGATGGTCAGACTGAAAGGGTGAATCAGGTATTGGAGGATATGTTGAGGGCTTGTGTTATGGATTTCGGTGGTAGCTGGGAGAGGTACTTGGCATTGGTTGAGTTTTCTTACAACAACAATTACCATGCGAGTATCGGGATGGCCCCGTATGAAGCTCTGTACGGGAGGAAGTACAGAACACCCATTTGTTGTTATGAGGTTGGCGAGAGGCAGATGTTTGGGCCCGAGATTGTGCAGCAAAGATCGGAGAAGACTGATTTGATTCGCAAGAGGTTGGTCAAGGCTCAGAGTCGGCAGAAGAGTTATGCAGACACTCGGAGAAGGTACTTGGAGTTTGAGGTTGGGGATGTAGTTTTCCTCAAGGTATCTCCGACTAAGGGGGTGATCAGGTTTAGTAAGGGAAGCAAGTTGGTGCCAAGGTATATTGGGTCATACAGGATTTTGGGACGGATTGGTAAGACGGCATATAGATTGGAGCTTCCGGAGGAGTTGGCACAGGTGCATGATGTGTTCCATGTGTCGTTGTTGAGGAAGTATGTGCCTGATCAGAGTCATCAGTTGGTAGAAGTTCCTGAGGGTCTACAGGTGAACTTGAGTTACAAGGAGCAGCCTATAGAAATTGTTGATCATAGGGAGAAGGTTTTGAGGAGCAAGGTGATACCTATGGTCAAGGTGTTGTGGAGGAACCAGCAGTTCGAGGAGGCTACTTAGGAGTCGGAGGATCGCATGCAGAAGGATTTTCCTTTGTATAATTGTGTTCTTTGTATGATTGTACTCTTTGAGTTGAGTTGTATTTCTTTTGTTAGATTATATTCTATTGTGTACTTGTATTTTTTTTTTAAACTATATTCCCATTTATGAGATTTCAATTCCTTTTGCTGGTTTTGTTTGGACCCTATTAGTAGTAGTTCTGAGGACAAAACTATTCTAAGGAGGCAGTGATGTAATACCCCAGATTTGTGAATAATGCTTTTAAGATTAATAAATGAATTAAAATGATTTTTGGTGATTTAATAAATATTTTTCCTGAAATTTACCTTTTTACACGTGCAAAACACGTGCAAATATTTTTTTAAAAATTTCAAAGTCAAAAAGTATTTTGGGGAAACCCATTATTTATTATTAGATATTATTTGTGAATTTTCTAGATTTTTCTGATAATTATTTGACCTATTTGCAAATATTACAAAAAGAGAGACTTTTGTGCAAAATTATCACTTGGAGTAAAAACTCCAGATTTTCAGTTTTTTGGGCTGGGCATGATGCCTAGTCAACCCAGAGGTAAAGATTTTACTTTTTTTTATAATAAATTTGGTTTATTTTTAAAATTTTGATAAAGAATGGTCTTTTTTGCAAAATTGCCACTTAAAGGGGGCAAAAGTACAATTTTATTTTTCTGTTCAAAACAGTGTCGGCTGATAATAGAGTAGTTATACTTGTTTTTAAATTTCAATTAAGCTGGTTTTATATAACTTCCAAGTATAAGGACCTATACATGTAAAGATATATTTAAAAGATGTATTTTACAAATCTATTCAAAACCCTAATTACTTGGAATCCCAGCCTATAAAGGGTAGGGTGCAGCCGTCTCTTTGCAGCACAACAAAAAGGGATTTCTTATTATTATTTTCTTGGAGTTTTAAAGCGAGGAACTTGGTTTTCTTGCGAAGGGGGGATTTTTCTTATTTCTTTATTATCTTCGGTTGATTCTTCAATAAGGTGAGTGACATATATTTGTTTTCTTATTGTTCTAAGCATGTTGTATGTGATGATTTATCTATTAGAAAGCATGTTAGATAATGGTATGAAGATATAACGAATTTTGATGAGTAGACGAATTAAAAAGTGAATCTTTTCATGAAACTATACTATTGATGATTAAAACCCTAATTTGATGACTTGATATTGTTAAAGAACCTAATAGAAATCATGAGTAGGATGTGTTTCAATCAAATTGTTGCTGATTTGAAATATATTTATGTATAGTTGTATGATGTTATTGCATAAAGGTAAACAAAATTTATTAAAGATGAACTTTACTGTGTGTATGCTTATGTTGTTTTGTTCTTGATATTTCAATGGAAGAAACTTGATTATTTGCATGATGAGAGTGCATATGTCCATGGGTAACTAGTATAATCAGTAGGGGTGTGTGTATCACAAGTTCTAGAAGGCTATTTGGATCAAAATGATAAAGTTTTGAAGTCTTAAAAAGGGGCTTGCTTCGGGTCTGTGTGTGATCATGCCAAGATTGAGTTTTTTGTGAATTTTGTGAAGATTTCGATTGAATTTGAGTTGTTTTAGTACTGAGACGGTTTTGAACTTTATACTACATATATACAATGGATTCTTAATGTTTAACTAATACACAAACACACATATATACACATCCACATTCATAATCCACTGTTTTGAAGATTTTGTGAAATTTGATGATGTTTTGAAAAGGATTTCAATTGTTTTGATTCTGAGATAGTTTTGAACATTGCTCTACGCTTTATTGATGAAATTCTGAGGCTTGACTGAAGCAAGTATACACATAAACATATTTATATATACATATATGCTCTTTTGCTGATTTTGAAGGATTTTGTGAAATATTTCTATTTTGAGTTCTTGATATGTTTTGATGTATTTTAATAACTCCTATATGTTATACAAGATATGTTGAATCATCTCTGGAAGTTAGATTTTGATTTTTCAAAGTTTTAATCGAGTATCAGTCGAAACATGCACAAAAACCTAACCTGGCCGTGTCGCAGGTCTCAGTCGACCGTCATGTTTTTATTTTGAGAATTCCCAATTGATAGTCAACTGCTCTGTTTGAGCGGTCGACCGTCAATTGCTGTTTTAGCTATATTTTTCTAATTTTCTTCATTTCTTTTAAACGATTATTTTCTCGATATTATGGATTATTACTCTACTGTTTTAGATGATATTTTTACTACAGATCACAATATTTTTCAAAGATTTATATTTTATTTATAATAGAATTTTAATTGTATTCATATGATCTTATTAAGTGAGTTATGTGTTTTCAAAGGAGTTGATGTTTTGGTGATATTCTACGACTTAAAAATATGATTTTATGTTATTTGATGAATTTAATATCTTATTTGAATTCTGGAATTTTATGAGTACATTATATAGTCTTGGATTTTGTTGATTTAAGAAGTTTTCTCATATAATTGTTTTGATGATGGATTTGTGAGTTTTGTTGAAAGTTTTGGTATTGATGGTTGAGTGATGAGTCTTTAGAGATTGAGTGGGGCCTTAGTTATCGGCGATTGAGATTTGGGTTGTTGTTCAGTTGAGTTAAGCCTGGTAGGGTACACCAACTCTAAGGGATTCGAAATCTAATAATTAATTAATTAACTTAACGAGATAAGGACAGGCACTAGATGGTGATATGATGAAATGAGTGCAAACGTGAGTTATGGACTCCAGGATGATCCAAGGAGTGAGATATTCCCCAGTTTTCCGGGACGATGGACGTATGGGCCACAGAGTGATCCGCATAGTGGGATTGATCTCCAGTATTCCGAGGACAAGAGTGACGCTCATAAGATGTTTGTGGAATGAGGGTTCCAGGATGACCTGCGGAGTGAGGCAATCTCAAGTTTTCCAGGACGATGGACGTAAGGGCCACAGAATGATCTGCGGAGTGGGATCGGCCTCTAGTATTCCAAGGGCGACAACCGATACTTGCAGAATGTCTAAATCTCATAGTAGTCATCATAGTAGGATTTGTTGCATAGCAAGGGATTAAACCTTATCAAGTGGAGAATGATAAGGGTTTGCACCGGACCTATGTAGAGTGGGATGCGTAGAATCCCACAAGTATGCATTAGAAAGTCAGCATATAGCATTGGTGTTTTCTTGACTTGGTTTTATGCATGTTGTTTCCTATTTTCTACACTTTACACTTTGTCTAGTTTCACTTGTTGTTTTCATGTTTTAATTATTGTTATTTCTTATTCCATTTATTCTTGTTGTTGATACATGTTGTTTATGACTTTATCCTTTATGCTTTATTCATGTTGCTTTTCTTTTAATGTCACTCACACCATTATGGCTGATCCCTGTAGTTTTGGGGGACAGGGTTATCTCTAGTCTCATGTTTTACAGGTAGGTACCTATAGCTTGGAATTTGGATGCATGAGATAGAATGATGTTATGCCTTATGTAAATTGTAAAAGAATGTGTTGTAAAAGAAATAGTTTGCAATCCATGGTGTTTAAATTTTCCGCTGTGCTTTATAAAGAATTAATGTAATAAAAGTTGAAAAAATTTCTCTGTGTTTTGGCTATGTTTACTATTACTGTAACTACTGTTTTCCCGTATTTGTATTTTTATACTGTATTTTGCTCAATTGTACTCTTTTATCTATTTGAGATCCAGTATTTTATTTCGTTCGAATAAAACCATCAAATTGTTTTCGACTCAAATTGTGGGTCTTTTTATCAAATTCGGTTGTGTGCCATTTGTGTCGTCCTTCGCGAAGAAATGACCAATTCTTCTCATTTATCTCTCTCATCTCCATTTTATTGCATTTTGATCACTTCTCCTGTTGGGCTCTTTTTGAAACGGATCCCCTAAACCCTTGAACCCGCAAACCCGCTAACCCTAGTATATAAACCCCTAACCCTACCCCTAATCAAACCCCATACTGTTAAACCCTAATTATCTTAACAACCCGCCGCTAATCCCAATCTCCTTCGTCCCGTTCCTTCTCCTCCTTTTTCGCAACCGCCCCAACCACTCCCGATCGCCTCTCCGTCACCTCCGACCACCACCTTCGACTTCGCCTCGTCGACCCCCACAGCCAGCACCTCCACAACTCCACCACCACCGCCTGCATCCACCACCATCACCCGAACCCAATCCACCTTCGAACCCAATTCTCGACCACCGCTCCAAACCATCGTCTTCATCCACCCAATCTCGCAACCCATCGACTGTCACCGCCCCCATCACCTCGTCAGCCCCTCGCCGCCTCGCCAACACCCCAACGCCGCTCTCGCTCTCACCTCTGTTTCGAACCCACGAACAGAGGAGCACGCCGCGTCGCCTTCCGTCACCCTCGCGCCACCGTCGTGCCGCCGTTGCTGCGTCGCTTCCCGACGTAGTGTCGCCGTCGCAAGCCCCCCGCCGTTGCCGCTCTCCATCACGCTCAGATCGTCGAAGAAGAACGAGGTAGAACGAACGAAGAAGAAGAGGATTTGGCGGGATTTAATCTTGGCCGTCAGATCGCATCAAGATTCGCTCCGTGATCGCCGTTCCGTGTTTCGCCACAGCAGATCCTGGACCCGTGTTCGCTGTTCTGGGATTGGATCCGGTGCACAGGAGAGATCCGATTGGTGCGCTTTGCTGTTCGCTGTTCTGGGCGCGCCAGATCCAAGCTTGCTGAACGCTGTTCTGGGCAGATCCGGTGTGGGAGAAATTCACTCTTCGATCAAATTTTGCACGCGCATTTCGAGGATATTTCCGGGGATTTTTCTACTCTTTTTGCTTCTACAAGCGGAGATTTTAATCGTCATTTAAGGCAAGTAACCTTGTACATCTTATTGTCCTAGTACAAGTCTCTTTGAAATACCACATGTAGTTAGTTTGTGACTCTCCTTTGAAATATCATAGTAAAACAATTTGAACCTTCAAACTCACCAATCTAAGAGTCACAAAGCTTCCTCGTATTAAATAATAATTCAATTGGACTCTTTTATCTCCTTGAACTTGCGAATCACATGGACATATGAATTAAGGACCCCTAGAAATTGTAGACGCATATAAATTTAGTGTTTTGGCAATTTGTGATTATTATGACTTGGAAAATATTATTATTCGCTGTTTGATTCCCATTACCATGTATTTGTGCCACATAATGATTTTAGACACCAAATTACGTAATTCTATGAAATCTACATTAGTGAATTATTTCCCTATGTTGCTGTCTGGATTTCCTTTTGCGGTTTCGACCCTCTTATCTTTGGAATTTGGGCCCGAGGCCTGAATATGAAACGTAGATCAGGATGTGTAGATGTCGATAGACTCCAGAATGATTGAATTTGGAGTTACGGTCTAGGAGATATGGCTGTTATACTGCAGCTGTGTCAGTAGGCGCAGTTTTGTAAAAACTGCTGTATTTATTGACTTTGCGAATTATTTTAGCTGTACAAACAGCGTGCGTTTGACCCCAAATTTTGTGTGTAGCTGCTGGACATCATCTAGGACATCCCTAAATTTTTCTAGAATTAATTTACAACATTTACTTAGGTGTGCTTGCTTGATAAGAGTTAATAACAATAACAAGCCGGGGTTTGGGAAAGATTATAGAGTGGACAATATAGATACGTGTACTCGGAAGGGGGCCCGTGTTTCCCAATACTTGGTTCATGAACTTGTTGTATCTTGTTTGATTCATGGAGTCGGTTACTCGACTCATGAACTTGTTGATTCTTGAACCCATTGTGCGGTTCTTGAACTTGCTTGTGGATTCGCGAACTTGCTTCGTGAACTTGTTATTTAATTTTCGATTCATGAACCAAGGCTTGCTTGATACTTGATACCTGAGTACGCCGCCCTATAAAATCCATTACTAGATCTAAACGAAAGTGCTTTGACTGTAGCAACCATGTAGTAAAAGAATGGATGCATGTCGTGCTACCTAGCTAGTAACTCACCACTAAACTTGAACTTGATAACTTGGACTCGATAACTTGAACTAGACTTGGACTTGAGAAACTTGAGCTAGATAACTTGACACTTGGACTTGATGACTTGACATCTGAGACCTAACATTTAAAATAACATATGACACTAGACTTGAGTTTGACACTTAATGTTAATTACCCTTATAGGTGTACCTGACATGTGATTCACCACTAGCAGTTGTTATCCAATCTAGTCATTATGATGTTCCCTCTTGCTAGCTAGTCTTTGAATTTACCACTACTTCTTATAACCTTGCTTATTCTTGATTCCAAATTCTTGTTTTCCCCTTTCTTGTACTTGCTTTTACTATTTGTGGCCCTAACTTGCACTAAGGGCATTTTCTCTTGTTTTTCCCTTTGTTTCCTGTTTATGTTTATTAAACAGACTTTGGAGACGAGCTGCCCGCGGGACTTGGTGAGCAAAAGTTCTAGTTTCCAAGTGGAGAAGGACTTGACTGGAACATTTTAATTTCTTGCATTATTAGTTTGTTTGAATTATTATTTTTCTTGAAAAGTTGAGAACTTGTAACGGGCTGATGTTCCCGAGTTTTACTTTGATTCAGACTTGAAACTACTTGGATGGTTTATTATAATTCAGTTGTTTCTGTTGCTAGAAAATTATTCATGCATGCTTGGTTTATATATCTCTCTTGTTATATACTTGTTGTGATGCTGGGTCGATCCTACAGCTTATGGATGATTGAGAAATCATTCGCTGGGCTTAGTCATGCACTCGTATTCCGTATTTTGGGAAGCGGGGCGTGACAAGGTTTTTAGTGGTATCAGAGCCAGGTTTGGCTAATGTGTTGGTCCGACTAATACATTAGACAGGCTTGACTCAGTCAGGATTAACTCAACATTAAACAGGCCATGCAACTACATGAATAATTTAATAGTTAACTCGATCTGGATACAAGTCTTATCCCATCCATTTTGATTTCTTCATATTCAATTCTTTGACTCATTGCTTCCTTCCATCTCTTGCATTCGTCCTGATTTGTTAATTCTTTATTGGGTACAAATTTATTCTTCCGTACCCCTATTCGTTTGACTTTGATGCAAGCGATCTCTTATTTTCTGCTTGCTTCGTTAATTCCTTCTCATTTCAACTCGTGTGTCGTTCATTGCTTTCCCTGCCTTGCATTCATTTTCATTTGTTGATTCATATTGAGTATCATGTTGGTTATTTCTTTCCCGCTATATTCTCTTCAATTTCGATTTTGCTCCTCGTCCCTCTTCCTTCGTATTCAATTCCTTAATTTTCTCTTGTCCCTTCTAGTCATCATTCTCTTTAACTCCTTATTGGATGTAGCTTCATTTTTCTCCTACTTATTTTTCTCCTTATAATTATTATTATTATTATTATTTTCCGAATACTTTCTATATTTTGATTATTAATTATTATATTTATTTTCGATCTTCTATGAAGATGTATCTCAACAAGGATTTTGTTATTTCGAACGATGATGTATTTTAACTCACTTTTCATTTTCAATCGACTATATATTTCTACTGAATTATTATTAGATAAGGCAAATTCTTATTTCGTTGTATAATGCTATTTTTACTACCATTAGTATCATTGCTATTATTTTCACTATCATTACTAATATTATTATTATTGTTACTACTATTGATATTCTTATTGTTGTTTTCCCTATTTCATTATTATTGTTAATATTATTATTATTGTTATCATTCTTTTGCTATTACTATTATTATTATTGTCATGATCATTGTTATTCTATTGTTATTAATATGGACCTTTTTATATTATTATTGTTATTAGTACTATTATTTTCTTTCGTTACTACTATCATTATTATTAAATTGTTTTGAGCCTGATCATGCTCAATTTTATATACATTTCATCACTTCGGTGCAACCTAATGTCGAGATGGCAAATATGCAACTCGATGTCAATGGAGGCAAATTGCAACTAGATATCGGCGAGGCAAAATGTGCAGCCGAATATTTGGATGGCAATTTGAAACCTGATGTCGTGAAGGCAAATATGTAACTTGATGTAAGGAGGCAAGATTTTCTACCTATTGCTAATTGATATTTCAAGACTCGTTACTTATATAAATAAAATGATGGTAAAGGAATGTTTTTGTTATTATTGGTATTATTATTATCATTGTCATTTCAATTGATGTTATTATTATCGTTTTCATCACCTTTATTACTATTATTATTTTTATTTATTATTACTGTTGCTTTATTGATATTATTGTTATTTTTCTGCTATTGTCATATTATTATTATCATTATTGATATTATTTTTAATGGTATTATTATTATTATTGCGTTATTTTCATGAATGTGTTGAAATATATTCTGTCATGAATGTATTATCATTATTATCAGTATTATTGATATTTTTATTGCCTGTATGTTTATGACGATTTTAATTACTATTACTATTGTTGTTATTATTTTTGTTATTATTATTATTTTTATTATGGTCATTATTACTTGTATCATTGTTGTTATTAATATTTTAATATTATTTTATTATTATTATTACTATTTTTATCATTATCATTGTTATATTTATTTTTGTTATTGTTATTACTATTCTATCACTATCGATTTTATTGTTGACATTTGTTGTTATAATTATTCCTATTAAAGTCATTAGTTTTGATATATATACTATATATTTTGATTATTTGAATTGAAGCTCAAGCCTTATATCCATTTTGCATTATCGCCTATCTCTATTTGGAACACATACTCTCCTTGATTCTGGTGTCTCATCCTTTCTTCCTGCTCAGATCGTCGCTTGGTGTCACGTGGTCTACAGCATGTCTGGAGCTTGGAGTGTCACCATCAGAGTAGCACAGCAGAAGCGTGGTGGGCCCATGACCCACAGGACCCAGGATCATGTTGTTGCTTCTCTTTCCTTGTATTTTGTTTTGTTCCATTCCTGGCACCATTTGCTGTCCCCTATTTCTTGCTTTTGTTCTCATCCATTGACTCATTGCGTGGTGCATCTTTCCCTTGTTGCTCCCTTCTTCGAATCCAGCTCTTTCTATTCGTTCACCTCCTTGCCTTGTTATCTTGCAAGTCTTGTGGTGTTCAGTGTTCTTCTTCGTTTTCGATACCGGTTATTTCCTTCTTGCATTCCATCCTGCCATCATGCACCCATTCATTATTGGATTCAATTCTTTCCTGTTTTCCATCTCCTTGGTTTCAGTTCTGCCTACTCCTTCATCGTATTATTATCTTGTGTTATTTGGATCCTTTAGATACTGTTATTCTCTTTCATGCCTTCCATTTGACCTCGTTGTTATCCACTCCCTTCTTATTTTGGTGTTACCACCAAGTTGACTTTACTTTGGATCCCTTGTTTGTTACCCGCCCCTAAATTACTTTTACCCGTCCTATGTACCGCCTAAGCAAATTTCGAGGACGAAATTTTTGTGTAAGGTGGGTAGGATTTGTAACTACTGTTTTCCCGTATTTGTATTTTTATACTGTATTTTGCTCAATTGTACTCTTTTATCTATTTGAGATCCAGTATTTTATTTCGTTCGAATAAAACCATCAAATTGTTTTCGACTCAAATTGTGGGTCTTTTTATCAAATTCGGTTGTGTGCCATTTGTGTCGTCCTTCGCGAAGAAATGACCAATTCTTCTCATTTATCTCTCTCATCTCCATTTTATTGCATTTTGATCACTTCTCCTGTTGGGCTCTTTTTGAAACGGATCCCCTAAACCCTTGAACCCGCAAACCCGCTAACCCTAGTATATAAACCCCTAACCCTACCCCTAATCAAACCCCATACTGTTAAACCCTAATTATCTTAACAACCCGCCGCTAATCCCAATCTCCTTCGTCCCGTTCCTTCTCCTCCTTTTTCGCAACCGCCCCAACCACTCCCGATCGCCTCTCCGTCACCTCCGACCACCACCTTCGACTTCGCCTCGTCGACCCCCACAGCCAGCACCTCCACAACTCCACCACCACCGCCTGCATCCACCACCATCACCCGAACCCAATCCACCTTCGAACCCAATTCTCGACCACCGCTCCAAACCATCGTCTTCATCCACCCAATCTCGCAACCCATCGACTGTCACCGCCCCCATCACCTCGTCAGCCCCTCGCCGCCTCGCCAACACCCCAACGCCGCTCTCGCTCTCACCTCTGTTTCGAACCCACGAACAGAGGAGCACGCCGCGTCGCCTTCCGTCACCCTCGCGCCACCGTCGTGCCGCCGTTGCTGCGTCGCTTCCCGACGTAGTGTCGCCGTCGCAAGCCCCCCGCCGTTGCCGCTCTCCATCACGCTCAGATCGTCGAAGAAGAACGAGGTAGAACGAACGAAGAAGAAGAGGATTTGGCGGGATTTAATCTTGGCCGTCAGATCGCATCAAGATTCGCTCCGTGATCGCCGTTCCGTGTTTCGCCACAGCAGATCCTGGACCCGTGTTCGCTGTTCTGGGATTGGATCCGGTGCACAGGAGAGATCCGATTGGTGCGCTTTGCTGTTCGCTGTTCTGGGCGCGCCAGATCCAAGCTTGCTGAACGCTGTTCTGGGCAGATCCGGTGTGGGAGAAATTCACTCTTCGATCAAATTTTGCACGCGCATTTCGAGGATATTTCCGGGGATTTTTCTACTCTTTTTGCTTCTACAAGCGGAGATTTTAATCGTCATTTAAGGCAAGTAACCTTGTACATCTTATTGTCCTAGTACAAGTCTCTTTGAAATACCACATGTAGTTAGTTTGTGACTCTCCTTTGAAATATCATAGTAAAACAATTTGAACCTTCAAACTCACCAATCTAAGAGTCACAAAGCTTCCTCGTATTAAATAATAATTCAATTGGACTCTTTTATCTCCTTGAACTTGCGAATCACATGGACATATGAATTAAGGACCCCTAGAAATTGTAGACGCATATAAATTTAGTGTTTTGGCAATTTGTGATTATTATGACTTGGAAAATATTATTATTCGCTGTTTGATTCCCATTACCATGTATTTGTGCCACATAATGATTTTAGACACCAAATTACGTAATTCTATGAAATCTACATTAGTGAATTATTTCCCTATGTTGCTGTCTGGATTTCCTTTTGCGGTTTCGACCCTCTTATCTTTGGAATTTGGGCCCGAGGCCTGAATATGAAACGTAGATCAGGATGTGTAGATGTCGATAGACTCCAGAATGATTGAATTTGGAGTTACGATCTAGGAGATATGGCTGTTATACTGCAGCTGTGTCAGTAGGCGCAGTTTTGTAAAAACTGCTGTATTTATTGACTTTGCGAATTATTTTAGCTGTACAAACAGCGTGCGTTTGACCCCAAATTTTGTGTGTAGCTGCTGGACATCATCTAGGACATCCCTAAATTTTTCTAGAATTAATTTACAACATTTACTTAGGTGTGCTTGCTTGATAAGAGTTAATAACAATAACAAGCCGGGGTTTGGGAAAGATTATAGAGTGGACAATATAGATACGTGTACTCGGAAGGGGGCCCGTGTTTCCCAATACTTGGTTCATGAACTTGTTGTATCTTGTTTGATTCATGGAGTCGGTTACTCGACTCATGAACTTGTTGATTCTTGAACCCATTGTGCGGTTCTTGAACTTGCTTGTGGATTCGCGAACTTGCTTCGTGAACTTGTTATTTAATTTTCGATTCATGAACCAAGGCTTGCTTGATACTTGATACCTGAGTACGCCGCCCTATAAAATCCATTACTAGATCTAAACGAAAGTGCTTTGACTGTAGCAACCATGTAGTAAAAGAATGGATGCATGTCGTGCTACCTAGCTAGTAACTCACCACTAAACTTGAACTTGATAACTTGGACTCGATAACTTGAACTAGACTTGGACTTGAGAAACTTGAGCTAGATAACTTGACACTTGGACTTGATGACTTGACATCTGAGACCTAACATTTAAAATAACATATGACACTAGACTTGAGTTTGACACTTAATGTTAATTACCCTTATAGGTGTACCTGACATGTGATTCACCACTAGCAGTTGTTATCCAATCTAGTCATTATGATGTTCCCTCTTGCTAGCTAGTCTTTGAATTTACCACTACTTCTTATAACCTTGCTTATTCTTGATTCCAAATTCTTGTTTTCCCCTTTCTTGTACTTGCTTTTACTATTTGTGGCCCTAACTTGCACTAAGGGCATTTTCTCTTGTTTTTCCCTTTGTTTCCTGTTTATGTTTATTAAACAGACTTTGGAGACGAGCTGCCCGCGGGACTTGGTGAGCAAAAGTTCTAGTTTCCAAGTGGAGAAGGACTTGACTGGAACATTTTAATTTCTTGCATTATTAGTTTGTTTGAATTATTATTTTTCTTGAAAAGTTGAGAACTTGTAACGGGCTGATGTTCCCGAGTTTTACTTTGATTCAGACTTGAAACTACTTGGATGGTTTATTATAATTCAGTTGTTTCTGTTGCTAGAAAATTATTCATGCATGCTTGGTTTATATATCTCTCTTGTTATATACTTGTTGTGATGCTGGGTCGATCCTACAGCTTATGGATGATTGAGAAATCATTCGCTGGGCTTAGTCATGCACTCGTATTCCGTATTTTGGGAAGCGGGGCGTGACAATTACAATTGAGGTTAATGCTGGGAATTGTGCCACGTATTTCTGAGATATCATATTGGAAATTCAGTGTGCTATATGAGTTATGTCACATTTGTATGTAAACGATATGACAGCTCAGTGAGTACTTCATGAAATCCTTTGAAGCCAAAACCAGTAGGAAAGACTAATTGCGAAGCAAAAATGAACATTGTGTTGTGTAGAAATAATAAGTGGAGAGTGAGCCACTATGTACCACATCACAATCATCCACTTGCAAGCCCATCTTAAATTCGTTACTTCCCATGCAGTAGGGTAATAAAGCCACATGTGAAAAGAAAACTTGAAATTAATTATAAAGCTGGCATTAGAATAAACAAAAGCTATAATTCTCTTATGGTTGATGCATGTGGATATGAAAATTTGGCATTTTTTTAAAAAAAGACTAAAGGAATTATATTGAGGAAGTAAGACGGTTGGAGCTTGGGGAAGGTGATGCTATTACAGTTCAGAACTATTTTATGAAGATGCAAGCAAAGAATTCTAATTTCTTCTACAGTATGGATATGGATGACGATGGTCATCTGCAAAATGTTTTTTTGGGCAGATGGTCAAAGTAGAGAGGCATACAAGGAATTTGGTGATGTTGTTATGTTTGATACAATGTATTTGACATATACATATGATACGCCTTTTGATCCATTTGTTGGTGTTAATCATCATGGGCAATCAATTCTTCTTGGGTGTGGACTAATTTCAGGTGAAACTACAAAGATGTTTGTGTGGTTGTTTAAAACTTGGCTCGCTTGTATGTTAGAATGTCCCCCTCAAGCTATAATTATTGATCAAGATAGAGCCATAAGAAATGCGAATGAAATAGTTTTTCCGAATGCTCATCATAGGTGGTGCTTGTGGCATATCATGAAAAAAATCCCAGAGAAGCTGAGTGGATACACCAATTATGAATTGATAAAAAGTTCTCTAAAAAATGTGGTGTCCAATTCCTTAAGTCTAATTGAATTTGAGGTAAATTGGACTCAGATGATTAAGAAGTATGGGCTTAATAAAAATGTCTAGTTAGGTGAGTTGTATGATGACAGACATCGCTGGGTTCCAGCTTTTGTAAAAGATTGTTTTTGGGCAGGAATGTCTACCACCTAACGAAGTGAGAGTATGAATTCTTTTTTTGATAAGTTTATTCATCCTGAAACTTAAAGAAATGTGTGTTACTCATTATAAGATGGAAAAACAATTTCAGAATGTTTACACTAATGCAAAGTTTAAGGAGTTCCAATTGGAGTTGACTGGGAGAATGTACTGTGAGATATCTTCATCCAAAGAAAATGTTAAAATTGCATAATATGAAGTTTATGAGGATGTCAAAGTAGGAAAGAGGTCAAAGCATATGATTTTCAAAGTTTTTTTGAATAAACTAGATTCTAATGAAGAACATGAAATCAACTGCAACTGTCACTTATTTGAGTTTAATGGAATTTTATACAAGTGTGATTTATTTTGTATTTTTGTTTGTTTCCCATCTCAATTTTTTATATATTCATTAATCACTTGCTTCTTAAATATATGATTATATCATATCCTAACCATTGTTAGATGTTTCTTTTTTGTATGCAGACATACAATTTTGGTTCTCATCCATAACAAGATCTTTAGAGTTCCAAACAAATACACAATAACAAGATGGAGGAATGATATAAAATGCCAGTACATAAGAGTGATTACCAGTTATGACAACTGGAGTAGCAAACCTGAAGGAAAAAGATTCGATAAAATGAGCAATGCATTTCATGAGATTGTAGACTTAGCTTGTCACGCCCCGCTTCCCAAAATATGGAAATACGAGTACGTAACGTAGGCCCAGCGAATAATGTAAACACCATCCATAAGTTGTACCAGTCTAACTCAACAATATGAACAACAAACACATCCACAAAAGAAAATATAATCACATGTATCAAAAACAAACTTCCATAATAATGAAATAATCCAAAATAATATCCAATATCTGGGAAAATAAATAAACTCCGGGAAAAATCCCAAAACAATGTATAATGTCAAAGACAATGTTCAAAAGAAATAAATCTAGCATAAATTAATTCAAGCATCGCAATCTTTGGTTCCATCATCTAGAATCGTTGCTCACCAATTCCTTCTGGTATTGATCCTTCGGTACCTGTAAATTCGTGATCTAAAAAGAGAGAAAATAATGTCCTTAGAGCAAGTCATGAACAATAAGTAGAGAAAACAGGGAATAATAGGAACATGGTATATCAAAAAGAAGGGACGGGATCAAAGTCAATAGCTAAATTCTAAGATTGACAATAATGTCAAGGGTCTATGTTTAATCATGCATTTAATTAATAATTTCGATTCAAGTCCAATGTTGATGACAGTATACAGGATCAAGCATGAAATGTCAAGGGAGGGTTGTTAATCATTTTATTAACCTATATAGTGCACGTACTACTGCGTCCCATTCCACAGGTTTGGCGCAAGCACACAGTGAACGCTTTAGACTGATGGTGAATTCTCAGATCGTGTACTCGGCCCAGTAATCAGTGATTAATGTTCAGTAACAGTAATTATCAAGCAGTGCGATGTGTCTAATTTATATACAAATATTTGTACTCATTTACCTATTAAAATGGCTTGTTTTCGTTGATATTGTCTATAATTCATCTTATTTCTATAGGATTTCATTTAATTAATTATTTTTGAAGAAATAATATTTTTGATGCAAAAAGTAAAGATTTGTGGAAAAAATCAACAAACAAAGTAAAATAATGGATTTATAAATTTTTATTGTTTTGTTGAGTTAAAAGTGCGACAAATAATTTTTAAAAGGATTTTTATACGCTAATATGATTTATAGTTAGTTTAATTCATTTTAAACTAATTAATTTTATTTTATTTAAAAATCTTAATTTCTGGTATTATTTTGTATACGCAGAAGCACGTGGTTGGCAGAAAAGGAAATAAATGGAAAAAGAGAAAGAAATAAATTTCAGATCAAATAAGGAAGGAAATAAACAAAGGAAGAATGACTATTCTGCAAAAAGTGCAAACCCTAACTCTCTTCCCGTCTCTATAAATACAAGCAAAAGGAGAGAGTACAATTCAGGAGGTGACGGTTGACATCTTAATAAATAAATAAATAAAAATATTGAAGGAGAGAGAGACAGCGTGCGTTGTCTGTCTCTTGCGTGCGTTTCAAGAGAAAAAGGAAAGGAAGCAGCAGGGCTGTAGAGGTGCGGGACCCACTTGGAGATAGCTGGCGGCTGACTTGCCCAGGCTGCCAGGTGAGACAACCCCCCTCCTCTGACGGCGACAGGTGAAGTGCTTCGTCTTCTTCCATCCTGACGTGGCGATTTGACAGACGACTTTTGACAATTTGATTTAGCGTGGACTATATGACACCAGAGAAGTCATGAGATGAGGCACGGGTGTGACAGGCCTGAACGCTGATGTGGCGACTCTGACTGGCATATAGACAGAAGGGAGATAAAGACTTCGGTTTGCATTATTTCTATATTTATTTGTATCTCTTCTTCTCTAATTTTTACGATGCAATCCCAAACAAATATGAACTGAATTTATTGTTCTAAAGGCTAAGGTGTAGCCGAGTTTTGTAGAACACAAATTTCAATTCCTTATTATTACTCTATTTTTCCTGGTTGTGTTTTAATTTTTATTATTTATGCGTACAACATGGTAGGTAGACATTTGTATGATTTTTCAAATTATAAAGAGACCGAACAGGTTATTTGTGATTAATAAAATTTAACACCGTATATTGGAGGACGTGACCATTAAGAAATCTAATTTTTCAATTAATAATTTGATGGATAGGCGAATGATTAATTGAGAATAATTTTTAGACTACGTTGATAGAGTGGTTAATATCTTTAGGATTTTGGTCTACAATTGGGAAAGATGATATTTTTATTTATAAGGAATTATAATGTGTGTGTGTGATAAACGAGGTGAACCAAGAGCCCTAGAACTAATTTTACCATTAAACAAAAGTACAAGAGCTTCATAGTTTCACAGCCCTCTCCCTCTTCACCAATTTAGTTAGATTTAATTAGATTAATTTAATTTAGTTGTTTAATCCTTAATTAAATTCGATCTTCCAAATAGTGATTCATCTAGCGATATCGGTACTCAGTAAAATATCTAGTCCCTGTGGGTTCGACACTCTACTCACCTATCTATATTACTTGTGCGATTTTGTACACTTGCAAAAATTCACATCAAGTTTTTGGCGCCGTTGCCGGGGATTAGTTATTCTTTTATTGATATTGAAAATTGCTAGATTATTGCTAGTTTGGATTTTTTTTGTAATTATTTTTCTTTTATTATTATTTTACATCTTTATTTTCTTTTGACTAACTTTTTCTTTTATTTATTTTTCTTATTTTATTTTTTTTCTTTTTCGATACTGATATTTCAGGACATACACGTACATTATCATGGGGAACGATGAGGACAGGCCTTTGAGAGACTATGCTATGCCCTCAATTTATGAATCAAGCATAAAGAAGCCGGTTATTGAAGCTGACGATTTTGAGATTGAACCGGAGATGATTCTATTGATTCAACAGACTGTTCAATTTTGGGGACTACCGCACGAAGATCCTTATGCCCACATTTCAAATTTTCTGGAAATTTGTGACACTTTCAAGTACAACGGAGTATCAGATGATGCGATCAAATTGACACTCTTTCCTTTTTCACTGCGAGATAAGGCGAAGGCTTGGCTACATTATCTACCACCAGGTAGTATAACTATTTGGGAGGGACTTGTACAAAAATTTCTAGCCAAGTATTTTCCTCCAGCAAAGACAACAAAACTAAGGATTGATATTGTGACATTTATGCAATTTGAGACTGAGTCTTTGTATGATGCATGGGAAAGGTACAAAGAGTTATTAAGAAAGTGTCCTAATCATGAACTATCGAAATGGCTGCAAATGCAAACATTCTATAATGGTTTGGGAGTTACACATAGATCTATGGTTGACGCAGCAGCTGGTGGTGTACTAATGAGCAAAACTTACACAGCAGCCTATGATCTTTTAGAGGAGATGGCATCAAATCATTATCAGTGGTCTTCAGAGAGATCAATGCCAAGAAAAGTGGCTGGAGTTTTTGAACTTGATCCTTTTTCTACTTTAAATGCAAAAAATGATATTTATCTAAACAAGTAGAAAATAGGAATTTTACTGCTATTCATTCTAATATGATTTGTGATCTTTGTGCAGGAAATCATTCAAGTGCAAGTTGTCAAGTGGGGAACCCTTTTGCTCCATCAAATGCCGAACATGAAAATTTTGTGTCAAACTTTCAAATGCAAAACAATCATTATGCAAACACATACAATTCAAAATGGAGAAACATCCCCAATTATCCATGGAACTACAATCAAGGAGCAGTTGTACCACCTCAAAATTTTCCACAGCAAGAAAAGAAGCCGACACTTGAAGACATGTTTATGCACTACATGGAAAGGGCAGAACAATACATACAAAAGACAGATTTGGCAATCCAAAATGTTGCAAATTCAACTTCGGCTTCCATTCACAATCTTGAGGTACAAATTAGTCAATTTTCAAATATTCTTAACGAAAAAACTGCAGGAACATTACCAAGCAATACAGTTGTCCATCCCAAGGAGCATGTCGAGGCTATAACACTAGGAAGCGGGAGGACAATTGAACAACCACAAGAAGAAAATGGCGAACAGAATGCGGTTGAAAAGCAAAGTGAGATTGAACAAATTGTGGAGGAACAAATTCAACATGAGCAAGTAACTTTTGATGTTTTTAATTCCATAAATTTTCCTCCCGAAGAACAGTCATCTTTCCAAGTAAGTAAAATTGATTTAATTGTGGGCGAGAAACATAAGGCTAAATTTGAAAAATCACCAATTGAAGTATGTCCAACAAATTCTACAACTTTTGAAACCGTTAAAGAAAATATTTTTGAAAATGTTATGTACTTGGATGCTGCACCTTCTATTTATTCATTTTTGCAGCAAAAATTCAAAGAGGTGGGAGAATCAATGACATCATCATCACGAAGGAAACGCCTCAAACTTGAACTTGAACCTGATCCACATCTGAAGAGAAAAATTAGAAAGGATGTGCTAATGTTGTTGGATCTTGGCGTTACTTAACCATCTCACCCCCATGTCTGACTGAAGACTTAAAACTTAGCGCTTCTTGGGAGGCAACCCATATTTTATTTTATTGCATTTAGTTTTGATTTATATTTTAGTTTATTTTATTTTAATTTTTGATTTTATCTTGTAGGATTGCATAAATTTTGTTTGTAGGATTGCATAAATTTTGGAAGTCGCAGGGCGGAGCTGTTTTGAACACATGCATTGATGGCTGTTTTTGAGCAGTTTGGAGTTAGAATCTGGAAAAGTGATTCAAAAAGAAGTTGTAGACAATTGTCTTAGCTTTCCAGCAAAAAAAAATCAGCCCATTTCGACATCTACAGCTCCAGATATTGCCAAACTACTAAACGCTGCGCGTGCAAAAATTTAAAGACGAATCAGGGGAGATATTCTAAACTTTTTGCATTCTTTTTGTTTTTCTTTTTCTTTCCCATTGAGGACAATGTGATATTAAAGTTTGGGGGAAAGGTTTACAAATTTATGAGTTATTTTTTAGAAAAGAAAAACAAAAGTTATAAAAGAGATTTCAATTAAGCTCACCATTACACTTTTGAGTTCTTCATTGAGATGAGCATTGAAATAATTTTTTTTTGGGGATAAACAATTTTTTATAAAGCAAGAGTAAGCATACTTATAATTTACTTTAGAATTATTGAGTTTCAAAATTCCTTACAAAGTTGTGTGAGTCATGCTATTATACATAAAAGACAAATGTGATGCTTTTTCTTGTGATTATCCCCTTTGATCTAGTCCTAAACAGGGTTTAAGTAAATAAAGTAATAATGAAAAGAAAAAAAATTTATGAATAAAGTCAATCTACTCCAATGTTTTGAGTTGCTTAATAACTAGGGGTATTCATCACCAATGTTTACTTTTACGTAAAACGGCAACTTGAAATATGAGTATGCAAAGCACTTTAAGTTTGTGACTTGTTGAGTAACCGGGTGAATTCATCACAAATGTTTTGCATTCGCGTCAAAAGGCAAGTGACAACTTAGAAAAGAGACTGGAAAAAAAAAACTCTAGTTTGCTACTCGGTTTGTAGTAGAGAGAAGGGATAATCACAGAATAAGTTGTTACATACTACAATTACATTAATTGCATGACAAATACGATTGGGTTGGGAATTATGAATAAATAATTGCACTGGAGAAAGTGGGTATGCTTAGGTTTACTTTATTTGCAATTGTTTATATTTTTTTAAAATTTTGATGCTTGCATGATAAGATCTCTTAGTGTGATGGGTTGAGTTTATTATTCCCTTGTTCATGATTCTACTTTATGCTCGAGGACAAGCAAAATCTTAAGTTTGGGGGTATTTGATGTGTCTAATTTATATACAAATATTTGTACTCATTTACCTATTAAAATGGCTTGTTTTCGTTGATATTGTCTATAATTCATCTTATTTCTATAGGATTTCATTTAATTAATTATTTTTGAAGAAATAATATTTTTGATGCAAAAAGTAAAGATTTGTGGAAAAAATCAACAAACAAAGTAAAATAATGGATTTATAAATTTTTATTGTTTTGTTGAGTTAAAAGTGCGACAAATAATTTTTAAAAGGATTTTTATACGCTAATATGATTTATAGTTAGTTTAATTCATTTTAAACTAATTAATTTTATTTTATTTAAAAATCCTAATTTCTGGTATTATTTTGTGTATGCAGAAACACGTGGTTGGCAGAAAAGGAAATAAAGGGAAAAAGAGAAAGAAATAAATTTCAGATCAAATAAGGAAGGAAATAAACATAGGAAAAAGGACTATTCTGCAAAAAATGCAAACCCTAACTCTCTTCCCGTCTCTATAAATACAAGCAAAAGGAGAGAGTACAATTCAGGAGGTGACGGCTGACATCTTAATAAATAAATAAATAAAAATATTGAAGGAGAGAGTCGTGCGTTTCAAGAGAAAAAGGAAAGGAAGAAGCACGGCTGTAGAGGTGCGGGACCCACTTGGAGACAGCTGGCGACTGACTTGCCCAGGCTGCCAGGTGAGACAGCCCCCCTCCTCTGACGGCGACAGGTGAAGTGCTTCGTCTTCTTCCATCCTGACGTGGCGATTTGACAGACGACTTTTGACGATTTGATCTAGCGTGGACTATATGACACCAGAGAAGTCATGAGACGAGGTACGGGTGTGACAGGCCTGAACGCTGATGTGGCGACTCTGATTGGCATATAGACAGAAGGGAGATAAAGACTTCGGTTTGCATTATTTCTATATTTATTTGTATCTCTTCTTCTCTAATTTTTACGATGCAATCCCAAACAAATATGAACTGAATTTATTGTTCTAGAGGCTAAGGTGTAGCCGAGTTTTGTAGAACACAAATTTTAATTCCTTATTATTACTCTATTTTTCCTGGTTGTATTTTAATTTTTATTATTTATGCGTACAACATGGTGGATAGATATTTGTATGATTTTTCAAATCATAAAGAGACCGAACAGGTTATTTGTGATTAATAAAAATTAACACCGTATATTGGAGGACGTGACCGTTAAGAAATCTAATTTTTCAATTAATAATTTGATGGGTAGGCGAATGATTAATTGAGAATAATTTTTAGACTACGTTGATAGAGTGGTTAATATCTTTAGGATTTTGGTCTACAATTGGGAAAATGATATTTTTATTTATAAGGAATTATAATGTGTGTGTGTGATAAACGAGGTGAACCAAGAGCCCTAGAACTAATTTTACCATTAAACAAAAGTGCAAGAGCTTCATAGTTTCATAGCCCTCTCCCTCTTCACCAATTTAGTTAGATTTAATTAGATTAATTTAATTTAGTTGTTTTATCCTTAATTAAATTCGATCTTCCAAATAGTGATTCATCTAGCGATATCGGTACTCAGTAAAATATCTAGTCCCTGTGGGTTCGACACTCTACTCACCTATCTATATTACTTGTGCGATTTTGTACACTTGCAAAAATTCACATCATAGTGTTTTATGGCCATCAGTCAGTATCATTACAAGTCAGGCAGTAGGGCCCGACTGAGTACTGTTTCTGATTGTTCACTACCAAGTCATTCCATAATACCCCCGCTTGTTCACATTTTATTTCATCCTATGTGAGCATGCAAGAAGGTGTCAGGGTTGTATCATGCTATGTGTGACTAATTCTACTCGTTACAGACAAAACAAGAAACAAACATTAAATTAACACAAATCACACAATCTGGACAGCATGACGTTAATGTACAAAAAAAGAAATTTCTGCTGCCACAGAAAAGCAAATATGGATCCGTCAGAAGTCTTAGAAACTAGACTCTCTTCCGGTTCCAGGGAATATATATACGATACATAAAAGTTACAGAAACTAAGGTGAAAGTCCTATTCTTTTCAGATTTTATGTTTAGGAAGCAAGTTATAAATTGTGTTCAAACATATGAATTTGGTTAGAAAACTCCTCAATTAAATCTACAAAAAATTAGAGTGGTTCCTACACATGTCTCGCATTCAAATTAATTTCATATTTTTATTTTACTGTTAACATGTTCTATTTATTTATAAATCAGAAAGATGCGCTTGGAAATTTGGAAATCCAGACCCAGTTGTACTAAAATACTGATATCTAACAGATTATATATCAGAATTCAATTCCGTAGAATGTTCTGGAAAATAGACTATTGGAGCTATAATTCATGTTCACAAAGTTATTTCAAATTACAACAGAAACATGGTTGAAAATCTGATACAAAAAGAAGCAAACAGCAGGCCAGAAAATAGTTTGATACAAATAAGCAACAATTTCATCATACAAACATATAATTCATGATAATTAATAATCCAAGTGATGTTGGATGATTAACATGCAGATTTCTAGACTTATGATGCAATTCACGATCATGTAAATTTAATTCATCAATTCAATTTCAATCGGAAGATTCCATTCATCAAATAATTCTATAACATGGATCTAGTTATTTTCATGTATTTCGTGCATATGCAATGAATAGGGATTAGGGTTTGGATCAAAGATATAGGCACGATATTTAGAATATTGGGGTTAGCCCGTGTAAACCCTCAATGTACTCAACGGAATTCAAATAGCAATATGATAAAAGGATTGGGATCTACTTGCGGGGATCAAAGAATTTTGAACAAGAACAATAAAACTAGTTCAAGAGAGACTTGCATGTTAGATGATGTATTCGAATATAACAGAATAACGGGATGAGAATCCCGGGCGACGAACCACGAAACACGGAACACGAAAACATGTGCAAGCCCATGCAAACACACATCACAACCGGATCCGCACACAAAATCGCGAACACAGTAACCAATCCCAAACACCAAATAGAAAATGAATCCTCTTACCTCCAAATATCAAGCATCAAAGAGAGAGAGATCGTGGCGGGGGAACGGTGGCGACTGGGCTCGACTGGCGACAGCAGCAACCCATGGCGAGGGCAGCTAACGGCAGGGGGTGGCGCTCATGGTCGAGAAGCGACGACAGCGACGAGGGGATCGGTGCTCTGTTTCCTTCTGAAACAGAGGAGCAGCGGAGGAAATGGGGCTTCGGGATCGAGACAGGAAGGAGAGCGGCACTAGATGTCGACGGGGTGGTGGTTGCTGCGGAGGATCGGATGAAGGTGCTCGACGGGGTGGTTGTCGAGCGGAGAAGCTTCGTCGGTAATGGTGAGGATGGGTTCGATGGGTTCTTTGGAGAACGAATGAGAGGGCAACAATGAGGGGATGCAGGGTGCAGTAGATGGTCGACGGGAATAGGGTGAAGACGAGGACGAGGGGGGCGGTCGGAGGGAAGGTCAAGAGCGACGGCGATGGGTTCAAACGAAGCACAGGAGGAGGATGGATGAGCTAGAGAGCGGCAGGATTATGAGAGATTAGAAAATATGGTATTATTTTATTAGGGTTTAGGGGTTTTTATAGGGCAATTAAGATGTTGGGTTTTGGGTTGCGGGTTAGTGGGTTTAGGGTATGGGTTTAGGCTCCAAAAAGAGAAGAATAAATAGAAATCAACGAGATCGACATATAGCATATCAATTTAAACCCAAAACACAAAAGAGTAAATTTTGTAGTGAGCCAAAAATGCAGTATTCAAGCTAAAAGAGTACCAAATGATCAAAAGAGAATAAATGAGGCCAAAGAAAAGCAAGATTCATTATTTCAAAGGAATTCGAATACAATAATCAAGAAAAAGAAAAGAAAATACAATAAAATCCAAAGCAGAAAAATAGGGGTTACATAGCTATTGACTGAGAAGAAATGCAACATGGTGGTTGACTGGATAAAAGACTTTAAGGAAAAATTATTGGTGAATGAAGACATTGTTGAGAGCTGTCAACCTATACAAGCATCTAACCTTAACAAGCGATCTGCAAATGATGGAAAATGTACGGGGAAGGACAGCCGAAAACCAATTGATCCAGTTTAAGTTCGAAGTAAGGGTCGTCCACCTACTAACCATAAACAATCTACAATCGAGTAGATTGGGAAAAAAAATAAAGAAAAAATATGGCTACCAAAGGACAAACATATGCGGGTAATTAAGTCTTTATCTAAGATATTCCGATTATTTAGCATGGTGAACTTTTTTTTTAGTGACAGATATTTTTTGATGTAGAAGAAAATATGATTTTGACTATCGGTGCCCCAACTTGCACAGTGAAGAATACTACAATTGGGAGCAACAATGACAGTACAATTAGCAGAATGTACACTGGTCTAGGAATGATCAGAGAAAGGTTGGGAGAGGGCGTTGCCTTTGGAAGGGAATTTGTGGTATGATTAATATTTTAGAAAAATAAAATTATATGTGATATGATCGTCAAGTTATTTAATCCTGAGAAGTTATTGGCTAACATATATACTCTTACATGGCAACAACCTAGTCAACTAGGATTTACATATGGAAATGGAATAACCAGCCTAAGCACACTTAGTTTTCAGGTTAGTATTATTCACATTTAAAATTTCTTTAGCTTATGTCTTATTTGTGTCTCACAGTACATTTATATCAGTATTTCACATTAGATTTAGAAGTATATTTCTAATAGTGATTTTTATATATAAGTCACTTCTCCTAACATGAGGCCATGCTCAGGCACCGAATCAGTATCCAAAATGCTTCAACTGGATCAAATACTGATGGTCATCAAGGCAATTGAAGGCAACTGAAGCTCTTTGTAAAGTCATTGTAAAGCTTTTTTTTTGACAATGATTGAAGAAGACATTGAAGGATCAAGGAAACTGAAGTTGTTTCTAAATGATCCGCACAATGTTTAGAATTATTGAACAACAAATTTTGGAAACCAGCAGTATTACTGAGTTTGATTGTTGTAATGCCCCAAAAATATTGTTATTTAACATTTTTATATAGAAAGAAATAAGGAATACTTATATCAAATATGACTCTTATGCAAAAAAACAATTATGATGGGCTATTTTGTAAAAGTGACAAAAATGAGATTTCATTCCCGTGGTCTCTCCTTCTCTTTCTTTTCCTTTCCTCGGGTCCGCCGCCACCAGAGAGAGAGAGAGAGACAATAGTGGGGAGAGGGTGGTGGAGAAGCCAAAGGTAATGTTTCTAATTATTTTATTAGTTCTTATTAAACCCTAAAAACATGCTATATTGATTATATTGTGAAATCCTAAATCAATAAAATTTTAGGGTTGCATAATTTAGTTTTAATCCGTCATTCTCCATTAAATGTATTGATAATTATAGCTAATTGGAGGATTAAATATGAACCATTTTCTTATAGATTAATTGTTACAATGCCCTTTTAATTAAGAAAGCTAGGGTTGCATATGCTTCATCTAATTTAACAACCCAATCAAGAATCTATTGCATTTGTTTAGGATTAATGAGTAAAGAGTAGTTAAGTGTGATGTGTGTACTTTGTATTTCTGCGAATTTGTTGATATCGTTATTTAAGTTATGATTATTTTCTAATAGGATGGAATTGAAGAATCATTTGGAGAATCCATAGTCAACTCGTGACTTCACCAACCACTGTAAGTAATTGAATATCTATACCATATAGAATGTAATTTCATAAGATACTTATTGTTTTGTAGTGAAATTATATTGTGAATATTGTCTATGGATGTTTAATGTGATGGAGTGTGATGATGTGCAAATATTAAATTGAGATTGATATATTGTTGGTATATTTACATGGATATAAAATTGTGATATGTGAGTGTTATTTGTATGTGAACTGTGGTTAATAATATCGGTGGACTGCCTATTTAAACTATAACATTATGCATTATTTTACATAGTTTGAGTATGGATTTATATACATGAGTGGTCTTATTATGTTGAGAATATTGAGATGGTTATTTTAAGTTATTATCATATCTACAGTCGTGTTGCTCATGTGTCATGCATCCAAGGTTGTATACTAGTATATGAGTCGGGAATCTAAGTAACTCATTTGGGCTCTCAATGTGTCCACTCTATGAGGGTTGAAAAGTATTGCGCAATTTATTGTTCCAACCATGGAGGATAGTGGGGTATGCCTTGTCAACCGGAGTATAAAGCATTGACCACATTGAGAGATGGGCGTGCCTAAATTTCCTTACATTCTAGGATATTTGTATTTGATTATTTATGTAGTATGAGTGTGACCTCTGTTCCCGTAAATACATGTTTTCTGAATATTTTTTGGATTTCGATTATTTATAAATTTATTTTGTGTTAATTTCGTTTTGGATCTTCTACTAAAGTGGGTTCTAATCAACAATTATATTTACCTCGAACGATGATATGTTTTAAATTTATTTTCTATTTTTAATTGATCAACTATTTATATTTTATATTATTACTATTTGGATTTTAATGAATCCGTTGAACTCAAATCTTATTTTGGTATTCATATTATTATTATTGTTACTATTATTATTATTATCATTATTATTATTATTATTATTATTATTATTATTATTATTATTATTATTATTATTATTGTTATTAGTATTATCGTTGTTGTTATTATTATTAGTATTATCGTTGTTGTTATTAATGTTTATTATTTTTATTATTGCTAACTTTGATTATTTATTGAAAACCCAGTTATGTTAGTATTATTATTATTAGTATTATTATTTTGTTATTATGGTTATTATTATTGTTATTCTTATCATTATTATTGTTATTATCATTAACACTATTTGATATGGCTAAAAATGGGGTTAAATCGGAACCGTCCAGATTGGGCACGAATCTTGAAGCTCGGGGGTAAAAAGGTAATTTCACATACAAGCGGATCCAAAGCGGGTACCGAATCTCCTTCTCGCAGATCCAATAACCCACGAATGGATCCACACCTATTGGGTACGGGTTCCGACCCGAGACGAACCCAAACCAACAAGAGACAAATCAGGATCCATGATTTGGCCAAGTCAATGGCCCTGATTTGCTCTCACCGGGAATCAAGGAAAGATTTCCTAAAACAGACTGAGGATTTTGCTCCTGGCTGTTACACAGGAGATCAGATCCTTAAACGGCTCCCCTGGCGACTATAAATATCACCCCTCTACCACCATGACCAGGTTAATCACTTTTTCACCACTTTTAAGCTCTTTCTTAATCTCTTCTGATTACTGACAAGAGCGTCGGAGGCTGCATCGCCGGAATCAACCCCGGTGTTTCGCACTTCCTTGCAGGTCGCGGCAGGAGCAAGAAGGCTGAGTCAACTGTTCAGGTTTTTCTCGGACTCACAAATTCTATCTGTTTACCCCCACACCGAACCGAAATCAGCGGTAACAGATTGGCGCCGTCTGTGGGAAACCATACGAACAGCCTCGGCTTCTTCCTCGTCGTCCTCTGCAGCCATGCCTCCGAAGAAGGTCAGATCTAGAGGGTCGAACCGTGTGGCCAATCTCGCCGACCCTACGGAGGAAGCCCCTGTCAATCCTATTCCACAGTCCGATCTCCCTCCACCGGCCCAGCAGGTCCCACCTCCTCATCCCAAGCAGCAACCCAACAATGGCCCTTCCGGCCATAACGGCCGGAAGCAGAAGCAGCCCCTCCATCAGGACTATGTCTCGGTTCATAACGGATCCTCGGATTCGATGGCTTCCCATCATCCCGACCTCCGCAACACGCTCCTGAACCGCCAGAAAGATGACGACCTCCGCACCCACCTTGACGAGAGGCGGGCCCGAGAGGGAGCCTCCCGCCAGCGTCAGGGTGAGCGGTCCCCTCGTCGCCGAGACGGTAGGAGGTCTCCGGACCGCAGAGGCCGAGCGGCATCTCCAGAGCGCCGAAGGAGGAGGCCACAGTCCCCCGCGGATCGGCATCATCGCAGGAACAATGATGCACCCATCACCCGTGCCGAGTTCCTACAGTTCCAAGACACTGTTCTGCAGGCTCTCAACCTTCGGCAGAACGTCCAAAATGCTCAGAGGGCTCCAACGCCCCCGAGGGATCCCAGTCCTCGTCGTCGAACCCGAAGTCCTTCCCCGGCTCCCGGCCGCCAGCAGTAGCAATACAGTCCTCGCCGATCCCAGGACTACCGGCGCCGCAGTCCGCGCTCCCCTTCCTATGAAGAGGAGTCTGGGGGGTCATATGATTACCAGCAGAGGGACGACGCCCTCATCCGCCATCTCCATGAGGTGGAAAGGCGTATTGGCCGCATGGACAGAGAGGAGGAGTCCCGAGCAGGAACAGTCCGTCCCAGCAGACCCCCTTTCTCTCGGTCGATCATGGAGGCCCACATACCGAGGGGTTTCAAACCTCCACAGTTTGAAACGTACTCAGGGGAATCCGACCCAGTCGACCACGTCGAAAGCTTCAAGACCCTGATGCTGATCCATCAAGCTTCCGACGCCGTGCTCTACAGGACCTTCCCTGCCACCCTCCGAGGGTCGGCTCGGGAATGGTATTCCAGACTCGCCCCCTCCTCCATCTTCTCGTTTCGAGCAGTTTGAAACACTGTTCATAACTCACTTCTTGAGTAGCAGGCGAGCCGAGAAGACAAGTCTCTCCCTAATGAACCTGCGGCAGGAAAGGGAAGAGAAGCTGCGGGACTATGTGAAGAGATTCACCGCAGAGGTTAGGTCTATCGCCTCCTTAGACCAGTCAGTGGCGACCGTGGCGTTCCAGTCGAACGTTCTCAATGCCAACCTCCGATCGTCCCTAGCCAAAAAGCCCCCACATGACTTCGCCGACCTCCTCCTGAGGTGCGAGAAGTATATCCGAGCAGAGGAGGCCGAAGCTCTTCCGAGCTTCGGGGGGTCCTCCTCAGGGTCGAAGAGGAAGGCGACAGGGGAAGAGGGGTCCAAGAAAGCTCAGAAGGACAATGGCGGTCAGCGTCACCCTCCCCCCAGGTTCGAGAAGTTCACTTCCCTCACCACTGACGTCTCTACCATCCTAATGGAAGTGGAGAAGGAGGGGGTCATCCCTCCAGCTCCGAGGATGCACACCCCGGCAAAGAGGAGGAACAAAGATAAATGGTGCCGTTACCATCGGGACCACGGCCACGACACGAACGACTGCCGGGCTTTGAGAGATGAGATCGAAGCCCTCATCCGGAGGGGGCAGTTGGCCAAATTCGTGAAGGCTAACGATCGGGCGGACCGCAATTGCCCTCCGCCTCAGGGGGGCTAACAAGCGTTCCGAGCGACGCGAAGAGACACCCGAGTTCGAGGAGGAAAGGATTCTGCACCTGATCCACGGAGGCCCCATGGGGGGCTCCTCTAATTCCTCCCGGAAGGCCTTCGTCCGAGAGGTCAACTCGGTTCACAGTGCCCCTCCCCCCAAAGGTCTCGGCGTCCCTGTGTCTTTCTCCGATGCCGACCTCGAAGGGGTCCGAACCCCACACTGTGATGCCCTCGTCATCGACCTTCGCATGGCCAACTTCAAGGTGTAGAGGATTTTAGTAGACAATGGGAGTTCGGTCAATATTCTCTTCCTCTCGACCTTCCGAGGCCTGCAGCTGTCCCGGGACCGTCTCAAACCGGCCGGTTACACACTCCACGGGTTCACGAGGGTCCCGGTAACTGTCGAGGGGGTGATAACCCTAGACGTAACCGAGGGAAGCGCCCCTACTACTCGGACCGAGCCGATGGACTTCATGGTCGTCGATGTCCCGGCGGCGTATAATGTCATCCTAGGCCGACCCGGCCTAGCCGCCTTGGAAGCTGTCCCCTCGGCGTACCATTTGAAAATGAAGTTCCCCACTCGGTCGGGAGTAGGGGAAGTCAGGGGAAGCCAAGAAACAGCCCGGAAGTGCTACATGACTTCCACCGGGGGACCAGTGCTCTCGCTCGAGACACTAGAAATCCCCGAGCCGAAAGCTCGGCCAACATCCGAGCCGGCGGACGAGTTAGAAGAAGTGCTCTTCTCGGACGAGGACCCGAGCCGGAAGTTCCTCATCAGCAGGTCCTTACCGACCGCACTGTGCTCGGACCTGATTCAATGCATCCGGGATAACCGTGACTTGTTCGCCTGGTCGGCCGCGGACATGCTCGGCATTTTCGAGGAGCTGCTCGTCCATCGCCTGAGCGTCGAACCGGGGTGCAAACCGGTTCAGCAGAAGAGGCGAAAGTTCGCTCTCGAGCGACAGCAGGCCATCAAGGAGGAGGTGGATAAACTGCTGAAGGCCAAGTTCATACAGGAGGTAAATTACCCCGAGTGGCTGTCGAATGTTGTAATGGTCAAGAAGTCCAATGGCTCGTGGAGGATATGCATTGACTTCACCGACCTGAACAAGGCGTGTCCGAAGGATCCATTCCCTCTCCTGAACATCGACACCCTTATTGACGCCACCTCGGGCCATGAGCTCCTCAGCTTCATGGACGCCTTCTCGGGGTACAATCAAATCCGAATGTTCCCTCCGGACATTCCGAAGACCTCCTTCGTCACCGACCAAGGCCTCTACTGCTACCGGGTCATGCCGTTCGGTTTGAAGAACGCGGGCGCCACCTACCAGCGCCTCGTCAACAAGGTCTTCCAGAGCCAGATCGGCCGAAACATGGAGGTGTACATTGACGACATGCTCGTCAAGAGCATCCGGGGCACAGACCATGTAGCCGACCTCCAGGAGGCCTTCGGCGTGTTGAGAAGGCACAACATGCGGCTGAACCCGAACAAGTGCGCGTTCGGGGTCTCTTCGGAAAAGTTCCTCGGCTTCATGGTGAGCCAACGAGGAATTGAAGCTAATCCCGAAAAGATTAAGGCCATACTAGACATGGCTCCGCCTCGGAACATCAAGGAGGTGCAGAAGCTCACTGGTCGGCTCGCTGCTATCGGTCGGTTCCTCTCGAAGTCGGGGGAAAAGTGCCTCCCCTTCTTCAAAGCACTCAGGGGGGCTAAGGGTTTTGAATGGGGCCAACCACAACAGGAATCATTCGACCAGTTGAAGGCATACTTGGTGAACCCCCCTCTGCTCAGCAAACCAGTCCCGGGCGAGACCCTCTTCGTCTACTTGGCTGCTTCCGAACAGACATTGAGTGCTGTCCTGGTGAGAGAGGAGGATCGAACCCAAAGGCCTATCTACTACGTGAGCAAGGTGCTTCGGGACGCCGAGCTCCGCTATCCGAAGATAGAGAAGATGGCCTATGCCCTAGTTACGGCGGCGAGGAAGCTTCGGCCATACTTTCAGTCCCACTCGATCGTCGTCCTCACCGACCAACCCCTAAAACAGATCCTCTACAATACTGAAACCTTGGGCCGGCTGATGAAGTGGTCCATAGAGCTGAGCCAGCATGACATCTCTTACCAACCTCGGACAGCAATTAAGGTGCAGGCACTCGCCGACTTCATCGTAGAGTCCACTATCCCTGAGGTCGGCCACGTCCCGAATGGACCCCCTATTTGGACAGTCTTCGTGGACGGATCCTCTTGTAATGAAGGAAGCGGTGCTGGCATCATTCTGAACGGCCCTGACAACTTCGTCCTCCAGTACGCGATCCGTATGAACTTCAAGGCCTCGAACAATGAGGCGGAGTACGAAGCACTCATCGCTGGGCTCGGACTTGCACGAAGTGCTGGGGCGCAGCGCCTCCGAATCCACAGCGATTCCCAGCTCGTCGTGAACCAAGTCTTGGGCGAGTACGAGGCTCGAGATGAGCGGATGGCGAAGTACCTCGCCAAGGTTCAGGCCCTCATGAACCGGTTCGAGGAGGCGCTCATCCAGAGGGTCCCTCGTGAAGAGAACTCACAGGCCGATGCCCTCTCCAAATTGGCCTCATCCTCACTGCAAGGTCTCGAACAGACCGTACTGATCGAAGTCCTCTCTAAGCCGAGCATCGAAGACGAGACACCTGGCTCGGCAGAATCGTTGCCGGTCATGTTACAAGATAATTGGATGAAGCCTTTAGTGGAATTCCCAAGGGACGGGCTCCTACCCGAAGACCCCAAAGAAGCTCGCCGAGTCAGAACCCGGGCCGAGCGGTATGTCTTGATCGAGGGCATCCTATACAAATGCTCTTTCTCTCAAATAGACGGCCGACCGTACCTAAGGTGCCTCTCTCCGGATCAGGCCGAATATGCCCTACAAGAGCTCCACGAAGGCATCGGAGGGGCACACTCAGGATTTAGGTCCTTGGCCCGGAAAGCTTTGAATTATGGGTACTTCTGGCCGACCCTCCTTCAAGACGCCGAGCGACACGTTCGGCAATGCAGCTCTTGTCAGAGACACTCCAGCATCCGACGCCTCCCTCAGGCCAACCTCGCCTCCCTATCAAGTCCCATCCCCTTTGCAATGCGGGGGATGGATTTACTAGGGCCCTTCCCTCCGGCTCTGGGTCAGTTCAAGTTCTTGGTCGTGGCCATCGACTACTTCTCAAAGTGGGTCGAGGCCGAGCCCCTCGCCACAATAACCGAGAACAAGGTGGTACAGTTCTTTTGGAAGAGTATCATTTGTAGGTTCGGTGTCCCCCGCGTCCTCGTGACGGACAACGGAACTCAGTTCACTGGCACAGCATTCTGAGCTCTATGCGACGACCTGGCCATCCAGCAGCGCTTCTCGTCCGTCTCCCACCCTCAGTCGAACGGACAGGCAGAAAATGCTAACCGGCAGATCCTCGCAGGCATCAAGAAAAGGCTAGACAAAAGTTCCAAGGGCTTATGGGCCGACCAACTCCCCAACGTCCTATGGAACTACCGCACTAGCAAGCGGACCCCCACAGGCGAGTCCCCTTTCAACCTCACCTATGGGTCCGAGGCCGTGATACCTCTCGAGGTCGGAATACCTTCCCCTCGGCTCACAGCCTATGACGAAGCACAGAATGCCAGGGACCTCAGAGCAGACTTGGACCTGATAGATGAGCTGAGGGAAAGGGCGTCGATTCGGCAGCAAATTTACCGAAGAAGGGTTGAACTAGCGTACAACAAAAAGGTCCGACCCGCCAACCTTAAGCAAGGAGATTTGGTCTTGAGAAAGCTAGCCATATCCTTTCCCAGTCAGAAGAGCAAGCTGGCTCCGAACTGGGAAGGGCCGTACAGGATCACGAGGGTAGTTTGGCCCGGAACATATCGTCTTGAAGACCTAGAGGGCAGAGAGCTTCGAGGACCTGGAATGCCGACCACCTCCTAAAATACCAAGAAAGCGCTCCGGCGCCACTCTAAGTATCATAGGATATCGAGCCATTCCAGTCCTCCGACTTGTAACCTATTTTCATAAATTGTACTATGTAAAACGATTCGCCGTCGATTATTAATAAAGAAAGCTCTTTCGTGTTTTTGAACTCGCATGCTTCTCTCCCCTCTTATCAACTGCTTGTTTAAACTGAGATTTCAACCAACGATTCGGAGTCCACGTTCGGCTCGACCTCACCTCCTCGACTCGTCCCCAGACGAGCCAGGGGTAGATCGCCGTTCGGAATTGCTCCCACAACCGTTGAACTACACCGATGGTTCGGAGTCCAACACTCGGCTCGACTTTACCTCCTCGGCTCGCCTCCGAGCGAGCCAGGGGTAGATCGCCGTTCGGAATTGCTCCCACAACCGTTGAACTACATCGATGGTTCGGAGTCCAACACTCGGCTCGACTTTACCTCCTCGGCTCGCCTCCGAGCGAGCCAGGGGTAGATCGCCGTTCGGAATTGCTCCCACAACCGTTGAACTACACCGATGATTCGGAGTCCAACACTCGGCTCGACTTTACCTCCTCGGCTCGCCTCCGAGCGAGCCAGGGGTAGATCGCCGTTCGGAATTGCTCCCACAACCGTTGAACTACACCGATGGTTCGGAGTCCAACACTCGGCTCGACTTTACCTCCTCGGCTCGCCTCCGAGCGAGCCAGGGGTAGATCGCCATTCGGAATTGCTCCCACAACCGTTGAACTACACCGATGGTTCGGAGTCCAACACTCGGCTCGACTTTACCTCCTCGGCTCGCCTCCGAGCGAGCCAGGGGTAGATCGCCGTTCGGAATTGCTCCCACAACCGTTGAACTACACCGATGGTTCGGAGTCCAACACTCGGCTCGACTTTACCTCCTCGGCTCGCCTCCGAGCGAGCCAGGGGTAGATCGCCATTCGGAATTGCTCCCACAACCGTTGAACTACACCGATGGTTCGGAGTCCAACACTCGGCTCGACTTTACCTCCTCGGCTCGCCTCCGAGCGAGCCAGGGGTAGATCACCATTCGGAATTGCTCCCACAACCGTTGAACTACACCGATGGTTCGGAGTCCAACACTCGGCTCGACTTTACCTCCTCGGCTTGCCTCCGAGCGAGCCAGGGGTAGATCGCCATTCGGAATTGCTCCCACAACCGTTGAACTACACCGATGATTCGGAGTCCAACACTCGGCTCGACTTTACCTCCTCGGCTCGCCTCCGAGCGAGCCAGGGGTAGATCGCCGTTCGGAATTGCTCCCACAACCGTTGAACTACACCGATGGTTCGGAGTCCAACACTCGGCTCGACTTTACCTCCTCGGCTCGCCTCCGAGCGAGCCAGGGGTAGATCGCCGTTCGGAATTGCTCCCACAACCGTTGGACTACAACGATGGACCCGGAGTCCAACACTTAGCTCCCAGTCCCCCCAAGCTTGCTTCGCAGCAAACCGGGACTGGTCCACCCCTCTGCTCCGTCAGTGGAGGGACACCGAAGCTACGTTCGGCCACATAATCCGAGCTCCCCTACCTAATAGCCGAAGCCCGAAGCCCTACGCCTTCGGTCGGCTACCGAGCAAGTGCCTTCCCGAGCTCGCAAACAGAGAAAAGTCACTTTCTCCTCAACTTTCGCACCTGATCTCGATCAGACGGTTCAGATCTTGCCACCTGCGTTAAACGACAAGATAGCGTTTTCTTGGGAACTGAGCCGCCTCGAGATTCGTGCCTACGTTCAACGGCTCAGATCTTGCCGCCTGTGCTAAACGACAAGATAGCACTTTCTCGGGGACAGAGCCACCTAGGAACTCACGCTGTACCCTGTCAGAGTCACTAAACGACAAAATACCATGCATACAGGAACCCGTTCGGTTCGACGCTCTCGCCGACGGAACTAACCTGCTCGGTTCAAGGACCTCGGCACGACCAACACAGTTATAAGCAAGACAAAAGTGCAGAGCAATGAAAGATATTTTATTAAACAGTCAGGCTGTAATACGAAACACATCTTTTCCATGGTTACAAAGTGTTTGCAAACAAAATACACGCCACCGACCTACCACACTTGGCCCTCATATGGAAATATCCTCACTAGACTGTTCGGCCGACTGTTCGTCCTCCTCGACTGGTAGCTCCCCTGCATCGTTCCGGAGCTTCGCTACCACAGTCTGCAAGTGTCGAATCTCCGAGAGCAAATCGTCCCGCTCAGCTATGATCTTCGACTGGTTGTGACGAATACACTTGACCCGAAGAGCGTTGCTGAACGCGGTTTGCGAATCCTCGTCCCCTTCTGCAGGGCTCAACTCGGCGATCCTATTCTCCAGACGTTGGATCTCCGCTTTTCGCAGGTCGAGGACGGACAAAAGGTGAGCCCGCTCACCCTCAGCTCGGCGTAACTCCAGCTCGACGCTCCTAGGACTCAGAGCCGCCGTCCCAGAGGTGGCTTCGGATTCAGAGTCATCACCCGAGCCGTGGAGATCAGCATGTGAATCGGCCGCCTCGAGCTGAAAAAAGGGGAAAGCAAATAACAAAATTTCAATGCACTGCCGAAGTCCAACACTTGGAAAGTTTCTGAAGAAACTTTCAGATTTGCATTTCATATATATATAGTGGCTTCACATACATCAAGACCGACTCTACTACAACATTTTACAACAAGTCAAAGGGGATGAAAAACGACATGATCAGGGCCTCTTCGGAAGGGGAATGCTTTGGTTTAGGGAAACGCGAGGACGACGAGGCCTGCCCTCTGAGCTCGATCCTAAACCAACGAAGCGCGACCCCCCTTCGCTGCTGGCTCTAACTGCGGCGCCTGCCGAGGCCCCGCTCGACGAGACGGCCGCACTGCTCTGAGCGTCGGCTGGACTCCGCCTGGTCATAGGCGAGCATGTCGCAAGTTCGTAAAACGTAATCTCCCTCTCGCTCTCTTCACGGGTGCACGACGTACTGCGAACGTTAGCCCTCTTCGGCACAGGCTTGAGCGACGCGATCTCTTCCTCCAGTTCAATGATTCTGTCTCTCAGAGCGTCGTCCTTCGCCGACTTCTTCGGACGAGAAGGCCTTGACGAGCCAGAGGCATTGGCACCATCGGCCGCGAGCCGGCGGAAGTGGGTGACCTCGATTCCCCTATCTATCGTGATCCTTCTGAGTCTGTCGACTTCGGCCAATAACCTCTTGCGCTCGGCCGACGCCTTCTCCAGCTCGGATGTCAGCTTCTCTTCCTCCGCCGAGCGTTCTTTCTCCGCTAATTCCAAGTGTTGAACCTCAGCCAAAAGGTCGTCATTCTTCTGCTCGGCGACAGTAAGCTCCCTACGGAGCTGTTCGACTTCCCCTTCGGGACAAGGAGCTTGGGGGTACTTCCGCAGTTGCCACAGCTCGCGACAGTACCTCCGCACAGCTGCCTTCGTCTCCTCCAGCTTGCCGAGCAGGAGAAACCTATTCTGTCGGCTCTGCCAGAGCTCGCCCTTCGTTTTCGCTAGCTCCTTCCGAAGGTATACAACCTCTGTGATCGGACCGAACTTCACCTGAAAAGCGGAGATAAATCCGATGGGACAATACACGGAAACATCTACAACTAGTCATACGCAAATCCGAGGCTCAACACTTGGATAAATTTTTGCCAAACAAAATATTTTCATTCAAAATCGAGGTGAAAGTTTTACACAAGCGGTGGCCAGTCCACAGTTAGGCTTACAAAAGAAAAAAGACTAAAAAAGACAACCGAGTCAGGGGTCGACCTTTTTGTCGTTAGGGTCCGTCGACCCCCCGGCTTTGTCCTCGCCACCGCCCTCGCCTCCGTCCTCGCTCCCGCTCTCCTCCTCGGAGTCGTCCTCCTCCTCGTCCTTGGCTTCGGTCTCCCCTGGGCCTTCGACGCGTTCCGTCTCTCCCTCGGGGCCGAGCAACCCCTCAGGAACACCCTCCTCCCCTTCCACGAGGTCGTAAAAGTGGTAGGAGGACGTGTCGAAGCCCGGGTTCTTGGCGGCAACGTGGAGCAGGGCTCGACCGTAGGCTTCCTCCATGTTCTGGAGCATGTGCTGCGCGGCCTCCTCCTGTACGGCCTTCCTCACCTTCTTCACCTTCTTCAGGTGCTTGGCCATGATCCTCTCAGCCCTCTTCCGAGCCTTCCCCGCTTCTGACCGAGTGTTGGCCAGCTCCCCCTTCAGCTCGGCTTCCTCCTTCTCCGACGCCTCAAGCTTGGCCGCCGTGTCCTTCGACAGCTGAATGGCATCGGCCAGCTGCTTCTCCAACCCCGCCACTTCGGCAGCCCTCTTCGTCGAGAGGAGCTGCTCGGCATCAAGCCGCTGCGTGGCCTTGACGCGCTCCGCCCTCTCCCGCTCCTTCTCCTGCTCCTTGTTCGCAAACTCCTCGACCAGGAAATTAAAGTGGCAGAGGGTCTGAAAAAGAACAGCGGATTAAAATCCGAGCCCAAAGACTTAGAAAAATATTGATAAGGGAGAGCTCAGCCTACTTACCGACATAGTATTCCGAGCGATCTGCATCACGGCGTCCCCTGCTTGCCCGGCCTTCAGGGTCGCTCGGTCCTTTGGGGTCGGCAGGTGCCTCACCGCCTCCATGCAGATGTTGCCGTCGCCCAGGAAGCCGTCGACGTTCATCACCTGCCAGTCGGGCACGAAAATCTGCTTGTGATGCTCGGTCAGGATATTCTCTGCATCGGCAGTGAGGGGTGGAACTTGGTGGGACAGCACCTCCTTCACGCCGAACGTACCGCTCGACGAACCGGGAGCATCCACCTTCGGGGTCGGAGCCGACACCTCCGAAGCAGGGGAGTCGAGAACCCTGATCTCCCCCTGCTCGAGGACCGCGACCTTCGGTTGGTCGGCAGTCTTCTCGACCGAAGGCTTCTTCGGGGCTCGGCTGTCCTGAGGCCCTGCCGAAGGCCTCTTCTTCTTTGCCTCCTGCTCCGACCGGCCTTTCGCCACCAGAGCTTTGTAATCCAGCTTCATCGTCTCTGCAAAAGCCGAATGAAAAAACTTAGAAAAATTTTCATGAACTCTAAACAAAGAGTATAAATACCAGAAGCATACTAGGGTCGATCGGACTGAGACCCCCACGGAACAGATCCTCCTCGGTAATTTCTTTCCAGCTCAGCGCTGGCAGGGCGAGGAGCTTCTTCTGAACCTCTGCCTCCTCATCACTCAGCGCCGCCTCCTTCTTGGTCCGCTTGGGCAGACCCTCCTTTGCCCAAACCGTCGGTATCACCCACGGCGTCGGAGCTCGGATGAGGAAGTACTTCTCCTTCCAATGTTTGATCGAGTCCGGATTCTCGATCAACTTCACGCCCGTCCGGGGCGTAAGATAGAACCTCTGTTCGTCTCGCCTTGGCTGACAGGGTCGGAAGAGACTCCGAAAGAGGAACATACTCGGCTTACCGCCGACCTCTTGGCATCGGAGGACGAACGCCATGACGTGCCTCCATGTGTTCGGCATCAGCTGGGCGGGGCTCAGACCGTACCATGTCAGAACATCAACCACGAACGGGTGGAGGGGAAAGCGGAGTCCGGCAATAAGGGAGTCGACCGGAAAGACGCACACGTACGACGAGGACTTTGTGTTAGCTCGGAAACCCGGCCCGGGGAGGAGCAGTCCATAGTCGGCAGGGATCCGGAAGCCCTCTCGGATCAGGTGAAGGTCACCCTCGGTGAGAGACAAGATGGTATGGTCCACCTCGGACAGCTCCCTCGGCTCGTTCTCTTCCACCAACTTAGCCGTGCCTTGGGTCACTCTCTCCAAGGTGTCCTCGGCGTAGTCCCGTACGCCTCCCACGCTCGACAGAGAAATGGGCTGCCGACCGAACGCTCCCGCCGTCTTCGGCGTTTCCACGATCGTGACCACGGCCTTGCCCTTCCGGGACACCGCCGCAACCTCCTTAGGCGGCTCGGCAACTTCACCCACTCTGTCCGGACGAATGACATTCTGATCGCTCGGCTCCACTACCTCCTTCCCTTTATCCCCTCGGCCAACGGCTTGCTCCGAGGCGGGGGTCTCATCCGTGATCTTAACCATTTTTTCTAAAAGAAAAGGGAAAGAGACTGACATTGAAGTGATAGGTACGGTCGGAAAGTTCGCCGGAGATAAGGAACGCTACTGCGACAGCTAGCAACGCCACCAGAGAGCTGAAAACTTCGAAGGCAAAGTAAAAACTGAAGAGAGAGAGTAAAAGTGAAAAATGAGACTTGGTCTAAGGGGGGGTGAAGATTTATAGTAAAAATGGAACGTCCCTTGGACTTCCAAACGAATAAGTGCGACTTTTGGGCTGCTCTCGAAACGTTGCGAAGGCCCAACACAACTGCCTTCCTCACTAAGTCAACCAGCTCGGCGCAATGGGATCTGAATCCGAGCCACATGCAATCTGAGCCAGATTACACAGACTCCGGTCGGTCTCCGAGCAAGTGCCATTCCGAGCTCGCAAACGGAGAAAAGTCACTTTCTCCTCAACTTTCGTGCATGATCTCGATCAGATGGCCCAGATCTCGCCGAGGACACTAAACGACAAGATAGTGTTTTCTTGAGAAATGTGCCCGTCTCGAGATGCGAGCCGCCATCCGACGGCTCAAATTGCGCCAACTCGCTCGGACCGCCTATACCTCCTCCATACCTCACCTCAGTTTGAAGAAGCCAGAAAAAGTTTTGATTCAAAGTTTTAAGGCGCCGCCCTCGGCGAGCACCCCCCGGGCCCCTTGTCTCGGTCGGTATTCAGCCGACCTACGGGCCCCGGTTGAAAGCAGATGAACACTCAGAGATCACGAGAAGCGCACCATTCCGAGCTAGTTGATTGTAACTGGAAGGCTCGGCCCGGCAGAGGACTCTGGCAACAGAGCCTTCACAGTTGCAAACAACAAGATCGGAACGCCCTTTATTTCTCCCCCCTCAATCTCACCGATGGATAGGAAGTAAAAGAGCGATCACCCGTCCTTCCGAACAAGCTCACTCCTCGGATTCGGACATGGATCATCACCTCTCCCACCCTGATCTCTGCCGACCCTGACACCCGCTGCGGAGCAAACAGAGTAGGCAGAAGATCTTGGTGGAAGAACGACAACCCGTCCCTCCGAAGTAGCTCACACCCCGGGTCCGGACTACGGTCGTCGCCACTACTACCTCATTCTCTCCCGCTCCTGACATCCCCTTCGGAACCGTGAGGAATGGGAGAAGAACAAGGCAACAGGGCGACCACCCATCCTTCCGAAGTACCTCATCCCTCGGATCCGGACTATGGTCGTCACCACTACTGCCTCGTTCCCCCCCCCCGCTCCTGACATCCACTTTGGGACCGTCAGGAACGGGAGAAGAAAAAGACAGTAGAGCGACCACCCCTCCGAACCTATCAAGGTCAAGACCCCACAAGACTGGCTTCCGCCAGAGGCAAACACCACCGGGGTCTAAAACTCAACATTACTGCAACTGAAATGACAAGAGGAATGGAGTACTTATAGCTTAACCTCCAAGAACCAGCCATTATGACCCTCGGAAGTTGAAACGCCACGCATTAATTAAAGGAGTTAACCTTAATGACCTGGAGAAGGTGGAACGCCGCACAAACCCCGGAGCACCATTAATGTCCTTGGGAACAGGATCGTCTCGAGACGGATTGTGCCGCGTCGCTCGTCCTCCCGAAACCACCTGTCTTCGGTCGGACTCCAAGCAAGTGCCTTTCCGAGCTCGCAAACGGAGAAAACACACTTTCTCCTCAACTTTCGCGCATGATCTCAATCAGACGGCCCAGATCTCGCCGAGGACACTAAACGACAAGATAGTGTTTTCTTGAGAAATGTGCCCGTCTTGAGATGCGCGTCGTCATCCAATGGCTCAGACTGCGCCACGTCGCTCGTCCTCTCGAAACCCCCTGTCTCCGGTCAGACTCCGAGCAAGTGCCTTTCCGAGCTCGCAAACGGAGAAAACACACTTTCTCCTCAACTTTCGCACATGATCTCAATCAAACGGCCCAGATCTCACCGAGGACACTAAACGACAAGATAGTGTTTTCTTGAGAAATGTGCCCGTCTTGAGATGCGCGTCGTCATCCAATGGCTCAGACTGTGCCACGTCGCTCGTCCTCCCGAAACCCCCTGTCTCCGGTCGGACTCCGAGCAAGTGCCTTTCCGAGCTCGCAAACGGAGAAAACACATTTTCTCCTCAACTTTCGCGCATGATCTCAATCAGACGGCCCAGATCTCGCCGAGGGCACTAAATGACAAGATAGTGTTTTCTTGAGAACTGTGCCCATCTCGAGATGTGCGTCGTCATCCAACGGTTCAGATTGCGCCACGTCGCTCGGACTGCCGAAACCCCATACCTCCGGTCGGCAGCCGAGCAAGTGCCATTCCGAGCTCGTAAACGGAGAAAAAAGACACCAAGCTACTACGACCGTTGGATCTCTCAGAAATTCGTGCTTCTAATGATGAACGGTCCAGATTGCGCCACGTGCGCTAAAAGACAAGATAGCATTTTCTTGGGAAACGCGCCACCATCCGATGGCTCAGATTGCGCCACGTCGCTCGGAACGCCGAACCCCCTAGTCTCCGGTCGGCAGCCGAGCAAGTGCCATTCTGAGCTCGCAAACAGAGGAAAAATCTGCCGAGCGATGGAGACCGTCAGATCTCTCAGAAAATCACGCTCGACGACGATCAGAGGTCCAGATTGTGCCACACCATAAATCAGTATTAAAAATCGTTTTTTATTTATTTAAATTGCTTTATTTATTTAAAAATTGCGAAAAAATTGCTAAAATTTTGGGGAAATTAACTAAAAATTCTGGAAAATAATTAAAAATTCGGGGGTACATTTTTGAGCCCCCGAACGAACAATTATTGCCTAGAAAGTACTGTTAAGGCTCCCGAACGATTAGCAAACACATCGCAAAATTAAATAAATAGCCCGAAAAAATGAATAAAAGCCGTCAAATACTCGGTATGGCTAGAGAACAGCACATGGCGTCAAAAAGTTACCTCACTACCCCCTTCGAGATTCTAAGTCCTCCATATGGACTTCGATACAACTCCGCTAGCCAACAAAACAGTCAAACTACTCCTCAAAGGCTGATCACGCTCAGTCTTTAGGAGTGGGGGGCTCGTGATATGGCTAAAAATGGGGTTAAATCGGAACCGTCCAGATTGGGCACGAATCTTGAAGCTCGGGGGTAAAAAGGTAATTTCACATACAAGCGGATCCAAAGCGGGTACCGAATCTCCTTCTCGCAGATCCAATAACCCACGAATGGATCCACACCTATTGGGTACGGGTTCCGACCCGAGACGAACCCAAACCAACAAGAGACAAATCAGGATCCATGATTTGGCTAAGTCAATGGCCCTGATTTGCTCTCACCGGGAATCAAGGAAAGATTTCCTAAAACAGACTGAGGATTTTGCTCCCGGCTGTTACACAGGAGATCAGATCCTTAAACGGCTCCCCTAGCGACTATAAATATCACCCCTCTACCACCATGACCAGGTTAATCACTTTTTCACCACTTTTAAGCTCTTTCTTAATCTCTTCTGATTACTGACAAGAGCGTCGGAGGGTGCGTCGCCGGAATCAACCCCGGTGTTTCGCACTTCCTTGCAGGTCGCGGCAGGAGCAAGAAGGCTGAGTCAACTGTTCAGGTTTTTCTCGGACTCACAAATTCTATCTGTTTACCCCCACACCGAAAGCAGCGGTAACACTATTATTACTGTTGTTATTATCATTATTAGTAATATTTTCTTGTTAATTGCAATATTGTTATCTTTATTGTTAATACTATTATTATTATTATTTTATTTTATGGACTCTATAATGCTAATTATTTTTTCCTATTGAATTTACACCCACTAATTGATTTTTTTAATCCAAACCCCAAGTCCATATTCTTATTGGATCCAAACCCCATACCCAACCCTATATATACTAACCTAAAACCCTAACCTTACCATAACCTACCCCTAGCCTACTGTACAGATCCCCCCCCCCCCCCCCCCCCCAATCTTGAACCTCCCGCTCTGTTCATCCCCTTCATCCCTTACCTCTCGCTTCGTCTTCGAAACCCAACCGACCCATCAACCTGCACCGACCCCGTCTTCATCCTCCATCCTGTCTTCGCTGCCAACCCACCGAGACCTCCATCAACCTCCACGCTGCCAATACCTCGTCGAACTCCTCAACGTCGGAGAACCCATCCCTGCTCCTCATCGCCTTGCACCCCTCGTCATCCTCTCCACCTCAACCTCATCATCGACCTCCTGTTTCCCCGCAGTTAGCAACGACGACCACCGCGCCCACCACCGAACCCATCATCTTCTCTCCTTCCTCTGTTTTCCCGCCCAAAACAGAGCGCCGTTCGCCTCCAGCCTCGCCATCCTCCTCCGCCTCCAGTAGCAACACCGTCCACCCACTGAAGCACCCTCTCGTCGTCTTCCTTATCCAATGTCGCCGCCTACCTCCATCGCGGTGCTCCCTCGACCGAAGCAACCCATCCCCGCTGCTCTCCTTTGCTGCTGGCAGTCATTGCCTTCTCCTCCATCGTCGACCCCGTCCCCGTCCAGTTCACCGTCGAGCCAAAATTGCACCCCCGACCGCCGCCGCCGCCCTTGTCAGTCCGAGCGTCGTGCAGTCATCGCATTGCTGTGTTGGCCGAAATGGATTGGTGTTTGGTGATTGGGCGGATTTGCCGTTTGGTGTTGTGATCAGGATGACTGTTTGCTGTTTTGAGTTATTCCTTGGATCTTGACCCTTGATCACGATCGTGATCCTTGATCTTGATCCTAGATCTTTCAATCTGAGCCGTCGATCGCTTGATCTTGAATCTTGATCTCGAAATTTGATCTCGGCCGTTGGTTGCTTTATATTGCACTTGATCGTCAATCGTCATCGAGATCCGTACCCGATCGTGATCGTCACATCGATGTTTGCTTGGTTTGCGATCGTCGCCGTTGCCGTCGGGATTCTCATCCCGTTATTCTATTATATTCGGATCTAACGTCATTTATAAGGCAAGTCACTGTCCAATTGAATTGTTAATTGTATCAAATTCAAGTTTTGTTGAAACTTTTGCAAGTAGATCCTTTTGTTTATCGTATTATACTTGTTCATCTCTTCGTTGGGTCTATTGAGGGTTTACACGAGCTAACCCCAATATTCTTGACATCATGCCAATTTGTACTCTAATTATTGGATCTTTCATGCATTCATGTAGAATTGATAATAGGGTTAACCATATAATCATGACACAATTAATTATTGTAGAAACAACTACTAGGTTGTATGTTTGGTTGATTGTTTGTTGTTTGATCAATGATAATTTAGTGTATGCATATGATTTTATTCTTATTCATTATGTTATTGCACCCATCATATTGATTACACAATTTATTGACTAAAGAATCGATACCCATCATGTTTAATTAAATTGATTCATGAAAAATGTCCTAAAACCTGTATCTTGCTTGCAGTCTGTATGTTGTCTGCTATTTTCAACCTAGTAAATGATCTCAAAACAAATTACTTTCTGAATATGAATTGTAGCCTTATCTTTCTAATTTTCAGAACATCTTGAATTTCTAAATTCCGAGCTGTGTAGCAAAAGTTATGTCTGTTTTACTACAGCTGTGTTTTTACTTTCAGATTTCTAGATTCTTGTACGTTTCATGTTTAAACAATAAAAAAACTGATCAAATGATAAAATATTGCCCTAAAAATTTTCAGATTGTTGCTTATCATGTTTAGGAGTCTAGAAAATATTTTTAATGAATTTTATATCGAGTTTTTGCTAATTCTAGAATTATAATAACATAATGTCGAATTTCTGCCTAAACATAAAATATGTAAAGAACAATGTGTTTGACCTAGCTAATTTTGTCGGATTTTAAACTTTGAATATGTGTTGGAACCGTGTGGAAGTCTAGTTTCTAGAATTTCTGACGGATTCAATTTTCGAGTTCTGAAATAGTGGAAAACTGTATTTTTGTACAGACTACTCTTGCTGTCCAGAATTTTATATTCCAGATTTTAATAGATTAATTCTTCCTATATCATAGTATTGCATGAATTAAAGTATGTATGTTGCATTGCATGATCCTAGTGTCTCATTGTCATCATTTTAATTGTTCTATCTTAGTTATCGTCCTATTGTTCTCCTATTGATACTATTGTTCATCTCATGTCTCAAATTGCATAATGTATTGTTGCATTGCTAAAATAATTAATAAGCCGGGGTTTAAGGATTATGTCATGTATGGTTCTCAAAAATACGGAATACGAGCACGTAACATTGGCCCAGCGAATGACTAACGTTGCCCATAAGCTGTTTATCCGATCAACTCAATAATATAATCAATACAAAAAAATTACGCATGCAATAATAATAATCTTATGAACAATAATACTTAGAATAACGCAATATAAATATCCAAATACAATAATAATCTAAAGTCTGGAAACAAATAGCAATATTCGGGACATAAGCCTAATACAATGAAATAACAATAGTTCAATAATTAAGTCTTCAGAATCTTTGTTCTCCAATCCCTACATGCAATTCTTCTTCATTACCTGTGAACACTTCATCTAAAAAGAGGAGAAAAATTGTCCTTAGAGAAAGTCATAGACAGCAAGTAGAGAAAGCAGAGAACAATGGAATAACGGTATAGCAATGAATCAATGGATCAATAGGAATCAATAACATGGTACGATAATCAATAATCAATATCACGGTAATCGATACAATGGCTATAAACAATGATGCAATATTCGGTAACAATAATCAATGATCAATTCGATCAATAGGAACAATGAGGAACAATATGCAGTGTCGATGTTGTGTGATCCTTAAGTCTATTAATCATTTTTATCCTAATTAATGTAGCACTTCATGCATCTCATCTATTTACCACATGGTTGTTACATACAAATAAGTTACGTTTAGACTTAGTGGTAGATTTTATAGGGTCGTGTACTCAGGCATCATGTAAACAGAAATCATATCATGTCATGTAATCAGGTAATGGATTCTAGAGATGGCCCCCGTAAATTCTAGAGGTGGCCCCCATCATCCCACGACGTGGCACTTAGTTCCATATAACTTGTAAACAGGTTCGTGAATCATGTAATCATGTAATGGATTCTAGAGGGGGCTCCCGTAGATTCTAAAGGTGGCCCCCGTCAACCCCTGACGTGACACTTAGTTATACGTGGCACATAGTTCCATATAACTTGTAAATTATGGGAAACACGGGGCCCCTTCCGAGTACACTTACATATATTGTCCACTACTATGGTCTTTTCCTTAACTCCGGCTTGTTAATTATTTCATCAATGCAACAATACAATATGCAATTAATGGACATTTCGGTGGACGATAGTATCAATAAGGGAACAATAGGTTGGTAACATGAAATAGGACAATTAGAATGATGACAATAACTCATTGGGGACGTGCAATGTAACATACATTCATTAATTTATGTAATAGAACGATATAGGAATAATTAATCAATTAAAAAGTGGAATCTAAAATTCTAGACACCAAGCGCAGTCTGTAAAAAAATACAGTTTCCCGCAATTTTAAAAATCGAAAGTTGAATCCGTAAGAAATTATAGAAACTAGACTTCCACACGGTTCCAACACATATTTAAAGTTTAAATTTTGACAACAGTAGCTAGGTCAAACACATGGTTCTTTACAGATTTTATGTCCAGGCAGAATATCGACGTCATGTTATTATAATTTTAGAATCAACAAAAACTCCATGATAAATTTATTAAATATATTTTCTAGACTCCTAAACATGATTACTAACAATCTAAAAATTTTCAGAGTAAAATTTTAACATTTGATCAACCTTTTTACTGTTTAAACATGCAAGATAGAAGAATCTGGAAATCTGAAAGTCAAAACACAACTGTAGTAAAACGGACATAACTTTTGCTACACAACTCGGAATTCAAAAATTCAAGATATTCTGAAAACTAGAAAGATAAGGCTACAACTCATATTCAGAAAGTAATTCATTTTAAGATCGTGTACTAGTTCAAAATAGCAGTCAATATACAGGTCAGCAAGCAATATACAGGTTTTGGGTAGTTTTCTTGAAATAAATTAATTTAAACATGATGGGTATCAATTCTATTAGTCAATAAGTTATATAATCAGCATGACGACTGTCAAAACATGATAAATAAAATTAGAACACGCTCATACATCAATTATTATCAATCAATCATCAATCGATCAAACAATATACAACCTATCATTTGTCTCTACAATAATTTATTTGTGTGACGATTATATGAACAACCATGTTATCAATTTTATAAGCATTCATGAAAGATCCAAACTTTAGAGTCAAAAGTGGCACGATGTCAAGAATATTGGGGTTAGCTCGTGTAAACCATCAATAGACCCAACGAAGAGATGAATAAAGAATAATATGATAACAAAGAGATCTACTTGTAAGAGTTTCAACAAAACTTGAATTTGATACAATTAAAAATTCAAGTGGACGGTGACTTGCCTGTTAGACGGTAAATTCAAATATAAAGAATAACGGGATGAGAATCCCGGAATAACGAACCACGAACATGAAGTAGGGAACACATACGAACTACGTGCAATACACACGCACACAAAATGGCAAACACGAGATCCCTCTACAACAGCAAAACAGCAAAACCCTTCTTCTCCTTCACAAACAGCAAACACCCCAAACACTAATCCTCTCTCCCAAAACACCAAACAGCCAATCAAGAGGGAGAGTGACAGCAGATGGGGATCGACGGTGACTGCGGGAGGCAACGCTGGCGGCAAGGGGGATCCGGCGATGCATAAGGGAGATGAGGGTGGTACGAAGAGGATGAAGAGATGAGTGGGACGGTGGGTCTACTGGTAATGGCGATGGGTTCGGCACAGAGAAGATGGAAGAGAAGAACGGCGAAGTGGGCGCGATTGCGGTGGTCACGGTCGGGAAGTGACGGCAATGGAGTCGAGGAGTAGGGGATGGAGGTCGAGGGATGCAGGTGGCAAATGGGGGAGCAAGCGGCGGTTGGCAATGGCGTTGCTCTGTTTCGGGCGGGAAAAACAGAGCGGAGGAGGTGTCGATGGAGGAGCGGTTGAAGGCAATGGGGGACGAGGTGCAGGGCAGCAAAGGAGGAAGCGGATGAGATGCAGATGCAATCGATGACTGCGCGAAGCTTGCAGTTGGCAGGCGAGACCGGGGAGCAGTCGAGCGGGGATGACGAATAGGGGTGAAGACGATGGCAGGGGTGAGCGGGGTGGTCTCTGGCAATGGCGATGGCAAGGATGAAATCGAAGGAGGAAGACAATGGTGGCAATGGCAATGGAGGAAGAAGAAGTTCGGGGTGATGGAAGGCGGTGTTGGGTTCGAGCGGAGGCGATGGCGATGGGGATAGGAGGTGATGAAGAAGAAGAAGAAGGTGGCGGGGGGAGGCTAGAGGAGAGAGCGGGTGGCAGGGTGATGGGTATGGATCCAATTATAATATGGGCTTGAGTTTTGGGTTAAAATCCAATAGGAGAAAAAAAATTAGCATTATAGGGTTTTTAAAATATACATATAAACATACATCAAATCAAATAATAAAATACAATTAAATAAGTATATTTGGGCTTTACAAAAATAATTCTAATAATAATAATGATAATAGGAATAATAATAATAATAATAATAATAATAATAATAATAATAATAATAATAACAATAGTAAAAATCACAAGGATAAAATAATAATAATAATAATAATAATAATAATAATAATAATAATAATAATAAAATAAACATTTATTAAAATAATCCAAATAGCAATAATACATTTAAATTTAAATTGAGTAAAAATACAAATAACCGATCAATTAGGAACGTAAATTATTTATGCCATTATTCGAACAAAATATAGTTTTCTATTAGAAAACGCTTTAATAAAAGATCCGAAACAAATTCAAAACAAAATGAATTTATAATTAGTCAGAATACAGAAAATATTCAGAAAATATGTATTTATGGGATTGGGGGTTACAGGTTGACTTTAGTAGTGGAAAATATAAGGACTTTACTCGGAGGAGGGGTCCGTGTTTTTCTATTTATCGGTCTATCGATCTATCAGTTTGTTGGTCTATTGGTCATATTGGTCATATCGGTCATCGATTAATTGTAGATTACTGAATACAGTATCTCGATTGATTCGGTCATCGGTCATTATTGAATATCGTTGTCGAGTACATGAACTATAAAATCCACCACTAAGTCTAAACGTATCTTTTTGTATGTAGCAACCATGCGATAAATAAATGAGACGCATGAAGTGCTACATTAGTTAGGATTAAAATGATTAATAGACTTAAGGATTGACACGGCATTGACACTGCATATTGTTCATTATTGTTCCTATTGATATCAAATATTGGCTATGTGTTATTGTTATTGATCATTGAATATTGTTACCAAATATTGAATCATTGTTTATAACCATTGCATCGATTATCGTGATATTGATTATCACTATTCTCCCATGTTATTGATTCCTATTGGTCCATTGAATTCATTGTTATACCGTTATTCCAATGTTCTTTGCTTTCTCTACTTACTGTGCATGACTTGCTCTAAGGACAAATTTTCCTCTCTTTTTAGATGAAGTGTTTACATGTGTTGATGGAGAATTGCCTAATGATTGGCAGAGCAACATTGGTGAAGGAATTGATTGCATCACTGCTTAATAAATAATTATTGCTTTGTCATGAAGACTTAATTATTAGACTATTGTTATTTCACTGTATTGTGGGTCTTTGACCCGAATATCGCTATTATTTGTTTCCAAATATTGATTATTATTGTATTTGGATATTTTATATTGTTTCATTCTAAGTATTATTATTTATGAGATTATTATTATTGTCTGCGCAATTGTTCTGTATTGATTATATTGTTGAGTTAATCGGATTAACAGCTTATGGGTGACGTTAGTTATTTGCTGGGCCAAAGTCAAGTGCTCGTATTCCGTATTTTTGGGAAGCGGGGCGTGACAATGAGATAAATAAATTATTTGATAAGTACTGTACCAGACATCCTGCATTGTTTGTTTGTATGACCACCTTAATTATTGTTTCATTTATATATAATAAGAGCTTTATAATATAGATATTCTTGTTATAATAATTGCAGTTATATGATTGTGCATTAACATGTTTAATTGTTAATGCGGTATTTTATGAATTACTGACTACTTGTTATATGTTTTCAATTACTACTGGCGTCAACTCATTTTGTTGTTAATATTTTTTTCAGATTTGTGCATCACGATCGGATGCTTGAAGAGAATAAAGGATACAGAAGTTTATGTCTCTTGGGAGTAAATTTTCATTGAGAGCTTTTAAAGCTGATAAGATGAATTTATGAAATTGTTTTAAATTATTTTATTGAAGTTATAAGGAGATTCATTTCTTAAATAATTTTAGTGATTTTCTTTTGTAATGAATTATATACTTTTGTTAGCCATTTGAGCTACTTTTTAATGATGAATTTTATCGAAATGAGATTTGATAAGTATTATGTAGTTGAAATAGTTGCCCTCGGTTTGGGGGCGTTACAGAATGCTATCATAGCTTAGGATGTAGGTTCCAGAGTTATTAAGGCGATATACTAGTAAGATCAGCGTCCTAATCTTTTATTATTATTTTAATGTGTTTGATTTGGTAGTGGATTGTTTGATTTTGGTAATATCTGATTATTGATGATTTGGGTATTTGTTTTGTTGTGTTTTGATTGGTGTAGTTGACATATTTGGGTGTTCGATGTACTGTGTTAGATAATATCTATGAAAAATAGAGCGAGATTGATCTGAAAATGATTAACATAAATATAAATTTGATGGAGGTATATAGTATCCGACATACGTTTATAATTTGTATTTCTCAAAGAGGGTTTTTAATTGTTGTGTGTTTTAGGTCAGGTGATCTGATCATATTGATAATATTTTTTTTCTTTTTGTGATTCGATTGTCTTATATGGACTTTTCCAGAATTAAAAAGATTACCTTATATATATATAGAGAGAGAGAGAGAGAGAAATCTTCGGTTGCACACTACTTTGGTGAGCACTCCGTGAGCACTCACGAAATAGAGCACCTATAAAAAATCTGAACTGCTCATATTGTTCTATATACCTAAGATAGCCTAACAATAAAAAATCAATTAATTTGAAATTCATTTGTCCATGATTTACATCATCACAAAATTGTATGGTTGAAAATTCTAACAGCATGATGGATGGGCAAATGAACTTCAAATTACTTGATTTTTTATTGTTAGGCTATCTTAGGCATATAAAACAATATGAGCGGTTCGGATTTTTCATAGGGTCTTTATTTCATGAGTGCTCACGGAGTACTCACCAATAGTAGTGTGCAACCGAAGGGGACTATATATATATATATATATATATATACATATATACATATATATATATATATATTAATTATATGTAATATGTTGAATAATATTTGTGAAATGTAGAGTATTAGATGGAAGAAAAAAAATCTTATTTCTCATGCGATATTGGATCTTGTTTGGAAACATCTTTTTAAGGTGGGATACCATACGAATGTTTTGATGTTTTGGGCTTCAAAAGTTTAGATATATGTGGCTATCTAAAAAAAAGGAAGTTCTTTTTGTCCTATAGGTTTCTTTTTTGTTGTAGGTAGAGTCATGCTACATGTAGTTGCATCCCTCTATCTCTATTTAGGGTATCCTAACTTTATTTCAAAATTTGGGCCTTGCTGAATTACTTTGTTAGCAATTTTGTTTTCGGTTTAAATAGGATTGATGAGTTTTCGGCCTGATTATTGTTTTAAGAGTGAAATATGTTAATGCTCAAAAGATTCACTAAAGAATGACAGCTCAGAGAAGACTTGTTCATATGGGTTCTTCCTAGTGCTATATTTTCATTGTTTTTAGTTTTTCTATGTGAAAATTTGGGTTATGTCTATTCGATTTTATGCTACAAAACTTATTTTTGATTGCGTATGTGAACTTATTTACTGGAAAACCAGGGGAAGGAGTGTTTGTTTGGTTTTGTTATATTTGATTTAATTACTACTTCCTCCGTATTTGGATACTTAAGGTTTGTTTGGTTTTGCTGTATTTGATTTGATTAGTACTTTCTCCTTACTCGAATACTTAAGGCGTGCTTCCACGAGTAATATCTCTAATGGTAGTGCAGTCTCTGAAAATCTATGGTTATATTATTTATAAAAAATTTGGTAGAATCATTTTTTTTGCATCCTATATCTGGGTTTGACTTCGTAAGATTTATTTTCATGAGTAGTAGTGTAGAACCCCGTATTTTCAAATATTATTTTAATTATTTGAAAATGAATTTAAATAATTTTGAGGATTTAAATAAATATTTTCTAAGAAATCTATCTTTTGTACACGTGCAAAACACGTGCAAATGACTTTTCAGAAGTTTGAAAATTTTAGTTTTCCTTATGAAAAATCATTATTTATTATTTGAGAATTATTTAGTATTTTTCCAGATTTTTCTGAAATTAATTAGTACTATTTGCAATTTTTGAGAAAAAAGGGACTTATTTGCAAAACTGACATTTTGATGGATTAAAATGCAAAATGTATTTGCTGGACATTACGATCAGTATTTTGAGGCTTGGAAGTATATTCTTCTATTAGATCCTAATTTAAATGATATTTGATTGAGTTTTCAAGACTAAACCTATGTATGTAAAATTGTATTCTTAAAAGGACTATTTTGCAAAGTGGGAATATAACCCTAATATTTTACCCGGCATATTTAAGGGAAATTCTTTCCCAGCCGTCATTGAGTATATTCAGAATTTCTTGAGATTATGTTAGAAGAACAAAGGAGAATTCTTGGATCTAGCAAGGAGGAGCTTTTGCGGATCTTTTCTTCAAAACAAAGGTGAGTGGTTTGTTTTGTTGTTTTGTTTGCTTTGCTTGTTTTGTTTGTCTTGATTGATGGATGACGTAAGAACTTTGTTATGCTTGTTTGTGATCATTATGCCATTATTTGTTAGTCTCATCGTAAATATGATATGGATCTATTAGTTGATATGGAGGATGAGAACTCTTATTGGTAATTGGGTCATGTATGAGGAATACTAAGATTTGTTGATGGAAAAGTTTGAATTATGAGATCGTATTGTTGGGAGACATATTAAGAATTGATTATGTCGTGATCAGATGATAAACATCTGGATCTTGTGAGTGTAGTTCAGATTTTTGATTGAGTTGAGGAAGACATTTTGAAGAGAAAAACCCTAATGAAAGGATTAAGAGTTTAGATCGTGAATATGTGAGATTTGAGTAATTGATTGATGGAGTAATGTATCCATGATGGAGATTATTGAGAGATGTTTATTTGCCTGGACACAATTTTAATTTCATGATCAGTGAATCTTTAGAAAACCCCTGTTTGATTTGTGTTCAGACCTATTGTTAGAAATCTGTAGCCGACAGTCGTCTGGCCTATAGAGCAGTCGACTGGCACGAGCCTACTGTGTATTTTCAGTCTTGAGATTTGTTCGGGACAGTCGACCTAGACTGAGGTCAGTCGACTGGTCCTCTGTTTGTGATTTTGTTCAGTCCTTTCGGGACAGTCGACCTATGACCTTTCAGTCGACTCACATACTTAGAATATTTGATGAGAATTATTTGTTTTGTCTCGGGGCAGTCGACTGATGACTTGTCAAGTCGACTGGTCATGCCTTAGATTATTTTTGTAAAATGTTGGGATATGTCCTCTGGACAGTCGACTGGTCCTTTATGCAGTCGACTGGTCCTGAAGGATCTTTGTATTTGAATTGAGATATTTTGTTTAGTGTTTGATTTTGAGACATTTGTTCAGTACTTGATGTTGAGATATTTGTTCAGTATTTGATTTTGAGATGTTCAGTTAAGAACATGATTTTGAGATATTTTGTTGAGCCACTTGTTAAGTGGAATTTGTTCAGATATTTGTTTTTGAGTCTCTAGAGGTAGGTGACCCTAGTATACCGGTGTTTGTTCAGTTATTTGTTGAGGCCCATCGAGGCAAATTTTCAGTTATTCAGATTTTTAGTCCGGTAGGGTACACTACTCTAGGAGATTTGTTCAGTAACCCAAATTAATAAGGACAGGCATTGGTAGTGTCATGACGAATGGGAACTTGAGTTATGCACCTCGGTATGGCTTTTGATGTAGGATTTAATCTCCTGAATTATCCAAGTGGTTAACTTGTGATGTGTGATCTATCTCCGGAATTATCCAGGCAGTTAACCTGTGATGCGAGATATTTCTCCTGAATTATCCAAGTAATTATCTTGTGATGTGGGATTGAACTACGGAATTATCGGAGTCGAGGCGACGCTTTTGGGGTATTCTTGTGATTATGAGTCTATGTTTAGATGTGGGATGATCTCCTGAATTATCCAGGAAAAATACCTGTGATGTGGGATCAATCTCCGGAATGATCAAGCATGGGCAAATTATCATAGTTTATCTTCATCTCTTAGTAGTCATCGTTGTCAGCATGTAGTCATGATGTTTTTTTTTGAATCACTTTTATGCATTCGGATTTCCTGTTTTTACACACTTGGCTTTTGGTTTTGGTATCACCCATTATTCTTTGTCGTACTTCATACTTTAGTGTTTGATTATTATTTGTTGGACATTATGTGTTAAGTTCATTTATGCTATTTGTTGATTTGTCACCACTCACACCATTTATGGTTGACCCCGTAGTTTTTGGGGTTAGGGTCCAACTCTAGCCTCACATGTTGCAGGTTATTGCTTAGATTGGTGGTTGGATGCTTGAGTGGGCAGTTTGAGACAATTGGGTTATTTAGTGATTGGTGTAAAACTGTAAAGGATATTTGAGATCATTATTGAGTTGCAAATAAAGATTAATTCTATGTTGAGATGTTTAGACTTCCGCTGTAATTGTAATAATTGTTGTAATAGAGAAAGAAAATTTTAGTGGTGTTGTTGGTATTTATTGTTGTATTGAAGTGGATTGCTGGGATTTCGCCACTTATTTTCTAAGCTCTCATATTAGAAATTTGGGGCGCTACAGAGATTGGTATCAGAGCTCCGCTTCAATGTAATAATAGACATAGTATGACAACCAACCTAGGTGTGGACACTAGAGAGTGAGTACCTAGGTGTGGACATCAGAGTGTGAGTATCACATAGAATTAAATTATGATGTTTGGTTTGAAATTATGGTTTGGGGTATGGTTATGGCTTTGCCATAGGGTAATGATTTGAGTTTGAATTGTATGTGTGCTCTAACTTTACCCTCGTTTTGCAGTATTCAAAATGGTTGCACCCAGAGGTAGAAATGGTGGCAATAATGAGGATGGATCGGGTAGTTCTCGAGGAGCGGGAATTGACCTAGAGGCTGAGTTTGCTAAGGTTTATCAGACCTTGAACACATTGATGGCACTCAATGTGGCGCAGCAGCAAGCGTAGCAGCAGAATCCGCCGCCCAATCATGGAGCTGGACATGGATTGGTGAATGCCGACCCCATCAAGCAGATTGAATCCTTTAAGAGGATGAGGCCGCCAGTCTTTGAGGGGCAAGCTGATCCAACAGCAGCAGACGATTGGATTCGGAAGATGGAGACGATCTTCGAAGTATCGGAGACTCCAGCAACCAGCAAGGTGAAGTTGGCTTCTATGCAGCTCGAGAAAGACGCTGGTGTCTGGTGGGAGTCGCTGAAGAGGACTCTGGGAGATCAGTCTTTGACATGGGAAGCTTTTCTGGAGGAGTTCAGAGATCGCTTCTTTCCTCTTGATGTTCAGGAGAAGAAGGCGACTGAGTTCATGAACCTTCAGCAGGGGAGCATGACTGTTCGGGAGTATGAGACGAAATTTGCTCAACTTTCGAGGTATGCGCCAGAGTTGGTCACGGATGAAGCAAAGAAGGCCAAGAAGTTTGAGCAGGGCTTGAGGCCGAACTTGAGGTCAAGGATGGTTCCGTTGGGTATCAGGAGATTCGAGAAGCTGGTCAGGAGGGCCGCGATGACTGAAGAAGATATGGAACTGTTTCAGAAGAAGCAGGATACTTGGAACCGGAACAAGAGGCCAGCATCAGGCCAGAGTGGGAAGGGATTCCCCGCGAAGCAGGCGAAGTTTAGTGGACCGGTGCAGAAGGCACCTGGAGCTCAGGGAGTGACCTGCTACTACTGCAAGGAAGTAGGACATTACAGGTCAGCATGTCCGAAGTTGGCAGAGCATGTTTGTTCTCAGTGTGGGCAGACCGGACACTCAAAGCCCCATTGTCCACAACTGAAGAAAGATGGTTCGGGTGGAAGCAAAGTCCCGAAGAGGCAAGGGCGAGTATTTGCATTGACCGAGGAGGATGCGAGGAACTCGGAAGATGTAATACAGGGTATGCAGGAATTTTGATTTCTTTCATTTTTGAATCAGTGTAATGAATAAAAGCTTTTATTTCAGAACAATTTAAGATTGAGCATCATTCTTATTGTAACAGGAGTTGTTTTAATAAATGGAATAAAAGCAAGGGTTTTGTTTGACACTGGTTCATCGCATACATTTGTATCGCCAAGTTTTGCAAAGATCTTAGGTTTGGAACCTAAGTTATTTCCAGGCAGGGTTTTGTCGGTGGCAACGCCGTCAGGTGAAGAGCTGGTAGCGGATCGATATTACGAGGGCTGTGATATCGAGATTGGTGGAAGGATGTTCGGCATCGACTTGATCGAGCTACAAGTGTTGGGAGTGGATGTCATCGTAGGCATCGATTGGATGGCTATTTATGATGCCACAATTGATTGCAAGCAGAAGGAGGTGATGGTGAAAGCACCAGGTGGACCTGCAGTAACTTTCCAAGGGAGGAAGAAGATCCCGCAGGTGGCTGCAATGGTATCTAAGAAGTCTATTGCAGATGAAGTCAAGGGCATTCCGGTGGTTCGAAAGTTCCCTCAGGTGTTCTTGGATGACTTTCCAGGATTACCGCCACAGAGAGATGTGGAGTTTTGCATCAATGTTCAGCCGGGGAGTGCGCCGATTTCCAAGGCTCCGTACAGGATGGCACCTGTAGAGCAGGATGAAGTGAAGAAGCAGATTGAGGAGCTTTTGAGCAAAAGGCTTATCAGACCGAGTTCATCTCCGTGGGGAGCGCCAGTGTTGTTGGTCAAGAAGAAGGATGGGTCAATGAGGATGTGTATTGACTACAGGGAGTTGAATAGGGTGACTATTCAGAACAAGTACCCACTGCCGCGGATAGATGATTTGTTCGACAGGCTTCGAGGAGCAGCGGTATTTTCGAAGATTGACTTGAGGTCAGGATATCATCAGGTTCGAGTCAAGGAGGAAGATGTGAGCAAGACAGCCTTCAGGACTCGTCATGGGTTGTATGAGTTCTTGGTGATGCCATTCGGGTTGACGAATGTGCCAGCAGTGTTCATGGATATGATGAATCGGGTGTTGAGGCCGTTCATTGATTCCTTCGTGGTGGTCTTCATCGATGATATCTTGGTGTATTCGAAGTCGGAGGAGGATCATTCTAAGCACTTGACAGCGGTATTACAGACATTGCAGGAGCACAGCTTGTACGCCAAATTGTCGAAGTGTGAATTTTGGAAGTCTGAGGTAGCTTTCCTTGGTCACATTCTTTCTAAGGAGGGAGTGGCTACTGATCCTCAGAAAGTGGAAGCAGTGAAGGATTGGCCTAGGCCGACGTCAGTGAAGGAAGTGAGAAGCTTCTTGGGATTAGCTGGTTACTACAGGAGGTTTATTCAGGGGTATTCTCAGATTGCAGTTCCATTGACAGGTTTGACCCGGAAGAGTGTGGCATTTGTGTGGACAGATAAGTGCGAGGAGAGTTTCCTAGAGTTAAAGGAAAGGTTGACTACTGCACCTATATTAGTATTGCCGCAAGCAGGGAAGGATTATGACATCTACAGCGATGCATCTCTCAGAGGTTTGGGTTGTGTCTTGATGCAGGAAGGCAAGGTCATTGCTTATGGTTCGAGGCAGTTGCGTCCGCATGAGAAGAATTATCCGACGCATGATTTGAAGCTAGCAGCTATCATTTATGCCTTGAAGCTGTGGAGGCATTATGTTATGGTGAGAAGGTCAATATGTACACTGACCACAAGAGCCTGAAGTATATCTATCATCAGAGGGATTTGAATCTTCGTCAGAGAAGATGGTTGGAGGTATTGGAAGACATTCGTCCTGAGATCAAGTATCATCCGGGCAAGGCGAATGTAGTGGCCGATGGACTTAGCAGGAAGAGTAGTTTGTCAAGGTTGATCACTACTCGAAGAGAGTTGGCAGCAGAGATCGATCAGGCAGGTATCGAGGTGGTACTGCGAGGTTTGGGGGCATCTTTGGCTCAGTTGAGACTGCAGCCGTCCTTGAGAGAGAAGATTGTGGAAGGTCAGAGATCAGATGCAGAGATCCAGAAGATGTTACAGCAGGTTTCAGAAGGCAAGTTATCAGAATTTCGTGTCCAAGATGGAGTTCTTTGGTTGGGTGAGAGGTTGTGTGTTCCAGATGATGCAGAGTTGAGAGAGAGTATCTTGCAGGAGGCACACAGCACATTGTTATCAGTTCATCCAGGAGGTACGAAGATGTACAGGGATATCAAACCCCACTTTTGGTGGTCTGGCATGAAGCGAGATGTAGCAGATTTTGTGGCAAGGTGTCTGACTTGTCAGCAGATCAAGGCAGAGAATCAGAGACCTGGAGGTTTGTTACAGCCATTACCCATTCCGGAGTGGAAGTGGGAGAATATCAGCATGGACTTTATTACGGGTTTGCCGAGGAGTTCGAAGGGCAATGACTCGATTTGGGTTGTTGTGGACCGATTGACTAAGTCGGCACATTTTCTAGCCATGAAGATTACTTGGTCGATGGAGAAATTGGCTGAGTTATACATTGAAGAGATTGTGAGACTTCATGGAGTTCCTGTTTCGATTGTGTCTGACAGAGATCCGAGGTTTACATCAAGGTTTTGGAGAAGTTTACAAGCAGCTTTGGGCACTAGGACTGATTTCAGTACAGCATTTCATCCGCAGACAGATGGTCAGACGGAGAGGGTGAATCGAGTGCTGGAAGATATGTTGCGAGCTTGTGTTATGGACTTTGGTGGTAGTTGGGAGAGATACTTGGCATTGGTTGAGTTTGCTTATAACAACAGTTACCATGCAAGTATTGGGATGGCACCGTATGAGGCTTTGTATGGGCAGAGGTGCAGGACACCTGTTTGTTGGTATGAGGTTGGCGAGAGGCAGATGTATGGTCCTGAGATCGTGCAGCAGACGTCAGAGCAGATTGAGCTGATTCGCAAGAGGTTAGTTGAAGCTCAGAGTCGGCAGAAGAGTTATGCTGACACTCGACGAAGAGACTTGGAGTTTGAGGTTGGGGATGCAGTTTTTCTCAAGGTTTCTCCGACCAAAGGAGTGATCAGATTTGGTAAGGGTGGCAAGTTGGCGCCAAGGTATATTGGGCCATACAAGATCGTGGAGAGGGTTGGCAAGACCGCATACAGATTGAAGCTTCCAGAGGAGTTGGCTCAGGTACATGATGTGTTTCATGTATCATTATTGAGGAAGTATGTTGCCGATCAAAATCATCAGTTGGTGGAGGTTCCTGAAGATCTACAGGTGAACTTGAGCTACAAGGAACAGCCTGTTGAGATCGTTGATCGAAGGGAGAAAGTCCTTAGAAGCAAGGTGATACCTATGGTCAAGGTATTGTGGAGGAATCAACAGTTCGAGGAGGCTACTTGGGAGCCAGAGGGTCGCATGCTGAATGATTTTCCTGAATTGTTTGAATGAATGTATTTCTTGTATGTGAATGGAATTCTTTGAATGATTGAACTATTGATTGATACATGATGTAATCTTTAATTTGATTGTGATGTTATATGAAATTGTTTGGATTATGATCTATTTATGAAGTATTGTTTCCTTTTGTTGGTATGTGTTTGAACTCATTAGTAGTAGTTCTGAGGACAGAACTCTTCTAAGGAGGGAGTGATGTAGAACCCCGTATTTTCAAATATTATTTTAATTATTTGAAAATGAATTTAAATAATTTTGAGGATTTAAATAAATATTTTCTAAGAAATCTATCTTTTGTACACGTGCAAAACACGTGCAAATGACTTTTCAGAAGTTTGAAAATTTTAGTTTTCCTTATGAAAAATCATTATTTATTATTTGAGAATTATTTGGTATTTTTCCAGATTTTTCTGAAATTAATTAGTACTATTTGCAATTTTTGAGAAAAAAGGGACTTATTTGCAAAACTGACATTTTGATGGATTAAAATGCAAAATGTATTTGCTGGACATTACGATCAGTATTTTGAGGCTTGGAAGTATATTCTTCTATTAGATCCTAATTTAAATGATATTTGATTGAGTTTTCAAGACTAAACCTATGTATGTAAAATTGTATTCTTAAAAGGACTATTTTGCAAAGTGGGAATATAACCCTAATATTTTACCCGGCATATTTAAGGGAAATTCTTTCCCAGCCGTCATTGAGTATATTCAGAATTTCTTGAGATTATTTTAGAAGAACAAAGGAGAATTCTTGGATCTAGCAAGGAGGAGCTTTTGTGGATCTTTTCTTCAAAACAAAGGTGAGTGGTTTGTTTTGTTGTTTTGTTTGCTTTGCTTGTTTTGTTTGTCTTGATTGATGGATGACGTAAGAACTTTGTTATGCTTGTTTGTGATCATTATGCCATTATTTGTTAGTCTCATCGTAAATATGATATGGATCTATTAGTTGATATGGAGGATGAGAACTCTTATTGGTAATTGGGTCATGTATGAGGAATACTAAGATTTGTTGATGGAAAAGTTTGAATTATGAGATCGTATTGTTGGGAGACATATTAAGAATTGATTATGTCGTGATCAGATGATAAACATCTGGATCTTGTGAGTGTAGTTCAGATTTTTGATTGAGTTGAGGAAGACATTTTGAAGAGAAAAACCCTAATGAAAGGATTAAGAGTTTAGATCGTGAATATGTGAGATTTGAGTAATTGATTGATGGAGTAATGTATCCATGATGGAGATTATTGAGAGATGTTTATTTGCCTGGACACAATTTTAATTTCATGATCAGTGAATCTTTAGAAAACCCCTGTTTGATTTGTGTTCAGACCTATTGTTAGAAATCTGTAGCCGACAGTCGTCTGGCCTATAGAGCAGTCGACTGGCACGAGCCTACTGTGTATTTTCAGTCTTGAGATTTGTTCGGGACAGTCGACCTAGACTGAGGTCAGTCGACTGGTCCTCTGTTTGTGATTTTGTTCAGTCCTTTCGGGACAGTCGACCTATGACCTTTCAGTCGACTCACATACTTAGAATATTTGATGAGAATTATTTGTTTTGTCTCGGGGCAGTCGACTGATGACTTGTCAAGTCGACTGGTCATGCCTTAGATTATTTTTGTAAAATGTTGGGATATGTCCTCTGGACAGTCGACTGGTCCTTTATGCAGTCGACTGGTCCTGAAGGATCTTTGTATTTGAATTGAGATATTTTGTTTAGTGTTTGATTTTGAGACATTTGTTCAGTACTTGATGTTGAGATATTTGTTCAGTATTTGATTTTGAGATGTTCAGTTAAGAACATGATTTTGAGATATTTTGTTGAGCCACTTGTTAAGTGGAATTTGTTCAGATATTTGTTTTTGAGTCTGTAGAGGTAGGTGACCCTAGTATACCGGTGTTTGTTCAGTTATTTGTTGAGGCCCATCGAGGCAAATTTTCAGTTATTCAGATTTTTAGTCCGGTAGGGTACACTACTCTAGGAGATTTGTTCAGTAACCCAAATTAATAAGGACAGGCATTGGTAGTGTCATGACGAATGGGAACTTGAGTTATGCACCTCGGTATGGCTTTTGATGTAGGATTTAATCTCCTGAATTATCCAAGTAGTTAACTTGTGATGTGTGATCTATCTCCGGAATTATCCAGGCAGTTAACCTGTGATGCGAGATATTTCTCCTGAATTATCCAAGTAATTATCTTGTGATGTGGGATTGAACTACGGAATTATCGGAGTCGAGGCGACGCTTTTGGGGTATTCTTGTGATTATGAGTCTATGTTTAGATGTGGGATGATCTCCTGAATTATCCAGGAAAAATACCTGTGATGTGGGATCAATCTCCGGAATGATCAAGCATGGGCAAATTATCATAGTTTATCTTCATCTCTTAGTAGTCATCGTTGTCAGCATGTAGTCATGATGTTTTTTTTTGAATCACTTTTATGCATTCGGATTTCCTGTTTTTACACACTTGGCTTTTGGTTTTGGTATCACCCATTATTCTTTGTCGTACTTCATACTTTAGTGTTTGATTATTATTTGTTGGACATTATGTGTTAAGTTCATTTATGCTATTTGTTGATTTGTCACCACTCACACCATTTATGGCTGACCCCGTAGTTTTTGGGGTTAGGGTCCAACTCTAGCCTCACATGTTGCAGGTTATTGCTTAGATTGGTGGTTGGATGCTTGAGTGGGCAGTTTGAGACAATTGGGTTATTTAGTGATTGGTGTAAAACTGTAAAGGATATTTGAGATCATTATTGAGTTGCAAATAAAGATTAATTCTATGTTGAGATGTTTAGACTTCCGCTGTAATTGTAATAATTGTTGTAATAGAGAAAGAAAATTTTAGTGGTGTTGTTGGTATTTATTGTTGTATTGAAGTGGATTGCTGGGATTTCGCCACTTATTTTCTAAGCTCTCATATTAGAAATTTGGGGCGCTACAAGTAGTGGGTTTCGCAAGGAGCGGTGCTAAAGCTCAAAAGATCCACAAACATATTTCTCATAGAAGATCTGTTTATATGTGTTGAGATCTTATGGTTTGTTTTGTTCACTCTATTGATATATTAAATGTTTTTGATTCTTATAGTTTATTTCCTTGAAATATAGGTTTGATTATTTTGATTTCTTTGCTAAACTTATTCGGGTAGTTTTTATGTTTACTCATTTACAGGAAGGGTTCATTTTTTTGTTTCGGAATTTGATGTGTATTTGCTATCATATATTTATGTAAATTATCGCTAAAAATGTGGATATGATTTTTGTCTCCCTCTATTATCTCTTTGAAGTCTTATCAATTGGAGTTCTCAGATTATATTAATTTGTATGGTTCCACCTTAATTGAACAGCGAGCCTGCTTTATTGGAATGCACGTGCCTTTATATTTTGAATAGATTACTTTGCCTTCTTTATGTTTACTTTCTAATTTCAACCAGACTCATTTGATTGCATTCTCTTCTTTATTAACTAGTTACTTTGAGGTCTAGAATCGTATTTGGGTTAGATAATATTTAATATTTTTAGTAGGTTGGTTGCCTTGGTTAATATTTTGTAAATTGTGATTACTATAGCATTGACTATTATTTGTTTCTGATTGATGATTCTATTTGGTGATGTTTGGCTTGTATATCTTGAGGTAATTAAGAGGACTTGATTTATTCTATGTTTCGGATTTCTAAGCAATTGTAGATAATATAGTTGTAGTTGATTTTAGAATTGATCGTTCGGGGAGATAAGTAATTGGGTTTACGGGTAGATATTCCATGTTTTGAGGACAAAACTTTTTTTTAAGGGAGTTAGAATGTAATGCCCCAAAAATATTTTTATTTAATATTTTTATATAGAAAGAAATAATGAATACTTATATCAAATATGACTATTATGCGCAAAAAAAACAATTATGAGGGGCTATTTTGTAAAAGTGACAAAAATGGGATTTCTTTCCCGTGATCTCTCCTTCTCTTTCTTTTCCTTTCCTCGGGTCTGCCGCCACAAAGAGAGAAAAAGAGAGAGAGAGAGAGAGAGAGAGAGAGAGAGAACAGTGGGGAGAGGGTGACGGAGAAGCCAAAGGTAATGTTTCTAATTATTTTATTAGTTCTTATTAAACCCTAGAAACTTGCTATATTGATTATATTGTGAAGTCCAAAATCAATAAAATTTTAGGGTTGCATAATTTAGTTTTAATCCTTCATTCTCCATCAAATGTATTGATAATTATAGCTAATTAAAGGATTAAATATGAATTGTATTCTTATCGATTAATTGTTACAATGCCCTTTTAATTAAGAAAGCTATGGTTGCATATGCTTCATCTAATTTAACAACCCAATGAAGAATCTATTGCATTTGTTTAGGATTAATGAGTAAAGGGTAGTTAAGTTTGATGTATGTACTTTGTATTTCTGAGAATTTGTTGATATCGTTATTTAAGTTATGATTATTTTCTAATAGGATAATTGGAATTGACGAATCATTTGAAGAATCCGTAGTCAACTCGCGATTTCGCCAACCACTGTAAGTAATTGATTATCAATACCCTGTAGAATGTAATTTCATAAAATACTTACTGTTTTGTAGTGATATTATATTGTGAATATTGTCTATGGTTGTTTTATGTGATGCAGTGTGATGATGTGCAAATATTAAATTGAGATTAATATATTGTTGCTATGTTTTCATGAATATAAAACTGTGATATGTAAGTATTATTCGTATGTGAACTGTGGTTAGTAATATCAGTGAATTGCCTATTTAAACTAAAACATTATGCATTATTTTACATAGCTTGACTATGGATGTATATACATGAGTGGTCTTATGACGTTGATAATATTGAGATGGTTATTTTAAGTTATTATATATCTACATTCGTGTTGCTCATGTGTCATGCATCCAAGGTTGTATACTGGTATATGAGTCGGGACGCTAAGTAACTCATTTGGGCTCTCAATGTGTCCACTCTATGAGTGTTGAAAAGTATTGCGCAATTCATAGTTCCAACCACCGACGATAGTGGGGTATGCCTTGTCAACCGGAGTATGAAGCATTGACCACATTGAGAGATGGGCGTGCCTAAATTCCCCTGCATTCTAGAATATTTGTACTTGATTATTTATGTAGTATGAGATAAATAAATTATTTGATAAATACTGTACGAGACATCTTGCAATGTTTGTTTGTATGACCACCTTAATTATTATTGCATTTATATATAATAAGAGCTTTAGTCATAATATAAATATTCTTGTTATAATAATTGCAATTATATGATTGTGCATTAGCATGTTTAATTGTTAATGCGGTATTTTATGAATTACCGGCTACTTGTTACATTTATTCAATTACTAGTGGGCGTCAGCTCATTTTGTTGTTAATAATTTTTTCAGATTTGTGCATCAAGATCAGATGCTTGAAGAGAATAAAGGATGCAGAAGTTTATGTCTCTTGGGGGTAAATTTTCATTGAGAGCTTTAAAGCTGATAAATTGTATTTCTGAAATTGTTTTAAATTATTTTATTGAAGTTATAAGTGTTGGGTTTATGTCTTGCATACGATGTTGGATAAGAAGACGATAAGATGATGGAGAGACAAAGACGATTGGAAATGGAGTGAAGGCAAGAAACAGTCAGCAGAAGGCAACAGAGGGGGTTGCGGTCGACTGTACCTAGAGGTCGGTCGACTGCCCTACTGCAGCGAGACGATAGTTAACTGCGCGGTCGATCGGTTTGCTCTCGGGTGGAATTCAGAAGGTTGCGGAGACAGCGGCGCTGATAGGTTTTTCGGGCTTGAGTCTAGGTGATTCGGGAAAGGCCCAACTTGCTCTTCAAGTTAGATCGTGTGGCTCCTATCATAGGGTTATCTCTTATGTAATATCCAATGGCTATTGTAACAAGATATCAACTTAGGGTTTGTCTCTAGATCTATATAAACAATTGTAACGGCTAATAGATCTATGATGATTCTATTGAGTGCCGAATAGAAGAAGAAAGTACTTCATCAGAGAGGGTGAGAGAGTTTCTCCATTGTAAGCAGCATCAAGTTTCAATAGGTTTGAGAGAGGGTCGTGGTGAGAATTGTAATATTTTTGTATCTTCTCTAGTTGAATAATATCTCGGTTCTTCCTCCATCGGATTAAGGCGAAAGCTCCAACTGGGACAATTCTTGTGTGCTTTGTGTGATTGGTGTGATCTAGTCTTGCTTGGTGGTTTGTGTTGATTGTGTCAAAGACTCAACAAGATCCTCATAATTTCCTAACAAGTGGTATCAGAGTAATCATGTTCATGGGTTTGTTCGAGTTCCTTGGAGATGGCAGATCAAAAGACGAAGATCAAGCGGTTTGACAGTAAGATCAACTTCAGTCTATGGAAGGTGGACATGTATAATGTTTTGGTTCAGAAAGACTTGCACCTTGCCCTAGAAGAGAAGAAACCAACCGACATGCAGCAGGAAAAGTGAGATGAGATTTTTTTGAAGGCCCTGAGTTTAATCCGGTTGCAATTGGCGGACGAAGTCAAGTGTAATATCATTGAAGAGAAAAGTGCGGCGAGTCTATGGGCGAGACTCAAAACTGACTACTCAGGATCGTCGTTGCTAGATCGGATGTATTGGAAGAGGAAACTGTTTAGGTTCTCAATGAAGGAAGGTACCTATCTTCAAGATCATATTATGGAGTTCAATAAGGTAATATATGAACTGAAGGCGATTAACGCTGATGATCATAACGAAGAGGATAAAGCTTTCAACTTGATTTATTCACTGCCAACTTCTTATGATCACTTGATAACTAACATGCTACATGGAAAATCGGCCAAGGAGACACTTACTGTAGCCGAGGTGATTAAGAGTCTAAAGGAAGATGAACTAAGAAAGGAGACTCATAAAGGATGGTCTATTTATTTAGGGTGTTTTGCGGTGAATGATGATACTTCAATTGGAAGGGATGCGGCACACAAGGGTAAGATTCGTTGCCATTACTGTAGAGGAGTTGGGCATTACAAGAGAGACTATCACAAGTGGTTGAGTCAGAAGAGTGCTACTAAAGAAGGGGAACAAGCCCAAATAGTCAGCGCAACTGAGTCAAGTAAAAATGTCGATTATTGTCTTCTTGTTTCAAGTTCTTCAGATGTAGATTCAAGTTGGTATCTTGGTACGGGAAGTTCTTCTCATATTTGCTCCGAGAGGGAAATGTATTCTACTTACAAGTCATCAACAGGCCGTAGTGTGAGAACGGGGAGTGGTGAGACTTGTGAAGTGGTGGGTGAGGGAACTGTTGAATTGGAGACGCCAGATGGTAAAGGGTTCACACTAGAAGAGGTCATGCATATTCCTTCGATACAGCAGAATCTTATATTCTTGGGTACTCTTGATGCTCGTGGCTGCAGGTACACAGCTCGAGGTGGAGTTTTGACAGTTTGGGAGAGTCGTCGTAAGGTAATGAAGGGTAAGGGGAGGATTAGGCAGGTTCAGCACAACCTCTACCAGCTTTGTGGGAGCAGAAAATCTCGACCAAGTGTATGGAAGACCATTATTTCTAAAGCATTATCTAGTAAGCCGTCACTAGAATTACCGACGCGAGACTGCAACGTTCGAATACCGTTGGAAGGTGGAGAAAGCCTTGGTGTAGGTGGAGTTCGTGTGGAGGATGGCACCTCCATGATTACATCTACAACGGTGTGCCCTTGAGAGGGGCATACAGTTGGAGGAAAACAGGTGGAGGTTTGTTCAACTAGCAGCAGAAGCCATAGAAACATGTTGTTTACAAAGCGGAGAAGAAAGGCCTAGAAGAGTTTTAAATCACACAGGTGTGGATTCATGCGTATGCAATCCAAGGTAGAGATTGTTGGGTTTATGTCTTGCATACGATGTTGGATAAGAAGATGATAAGATGATGGAGAGACAAAGACAACTAGAAACGGAGTGGAGGCAAGAAACAGTCAGCAGAAGGCAACAGAGGGGGTTGCGGTCGACTGTACCTAGGGGTCGGTCAACTGCCCTACTGCAGCGAGACGACAATCGACTGGGTGGTTGATCGGTTTGCTCTCGGGTGGACTTGAGAAGGTTGCGGTCGGCCGACAGCGGCGCTGATAGGTTTTTCGGGCTTGAGTCTAGGTGATTCGGGAAAGGCCCTGTAATGCCCCGATTTTTCATTTAATGAAAAATTATTTTATTTTGCACGTAGTGTGCACGTGCAATATTTTTTGTAATTATTTTCATCATGATGAGTATAGATATTTAAATATGTGCTTTTAATTATTTTTATAAAGCATTCTTTCAATTAGACAAAAAGTCTTTCTTCCTAAAGCCCAAATTTAATTTAATTTATTATTTTTTTATAATTATTATTTTGGCCCATAAACTAAAGCACATGAGTTAATTTATTTTTAAATACAACTTGTAATGTAGAATACAATTTAAAGTTTATTTTTATATAAAATGTAATGTACAAATTTTTTTGGAGACCAAATTGCATGCACGTGCATTGCACGTACACGTGCAAAGTGCACCTTCCTATGCATGGCCGGTTGTGAAGTTCGGAGGGAAATCAAATCTTGAGCGGAGTCATGGGGTGATGGTTATCTGATCATGGGTAGTTAGTGTAACTCCTGCTTAAATCTAAGCCATTTGTTCCTAACTCCTACTTCAATCTTAGCCATCCATTTTCCTAGATTTTTAGTATAAATACCCCCCCCCCCCTTTGGCTAGTATTCTTGTGCAAATTAATTCTTCCAAACCTATAGTTAAAATACATTATCTATTTAGAGAGTAAAAGATTGAGAGATTGTGTGGGATTGTGCTTGCATCAACAAGAAGAAGGAGAGGCCGGCTATCAAAGGGAGTGCTCTCGGTTTGGTGTGCTCGGGTTGGCTTGTGCGCGCGTGTCCAAGGAGGAGGATCGTTCGTTTGCAAGAACATTCGTTTAGGAGGTTGCTAGTTGTATATTTCTCTCCATTTAAGGTGGGTAAATTTTCGTTATTTCTAAGTAGGAATGCATGCTAGATTTGAATGGAAAGTATGATGCATGGAAAATATTAGCAAGAGTACACATTTAATTGGAAAGATGATCTTTAATTGATTGAAATGTTGATATGCAAATGTATGGGGTTCTATTACTGAAATTCAAGTTGTGTGCGAATTGATTATAACCATGGATTATGTGAAGAAAACTTCACTATTAACACTAAGAATTATATGCAAGAGTTAGTAGATTGGCAATATTGCTTTATGTGCTTAAATGGACTTTTTATGATAATGTTGTGATGAATGAATTAAAATATAGATTTGTATGTTTGGTAAACGATTAAAAATAGAAATTAATATGAAGAATTGCTAGTAAAGAGATTTGAGATGTTAATTGTTAAGAAATGTCGAAAGAAGAAATGTGGTAGTTATAATGTAGAATCCGAATTAATTGTATGAAAAATATGTTTTAATTGTTAAAAAAATTATTTTTTCATACTGGTATGTAAATTATGTGAGGAAGAATCAATCTGGAATTTTACAGTAATTTTTTTATAAAAGCAAAGTGAAATGAGGACTAGTTGAACATTGAAACGTTTTAATAACAGAGAGAATTGGTTTAAATAAATTTTGAGTTGCGTTATTGACAACCTGAGCGCGTAGCTCAAGTGGTCGGGATGGCTTAAATCGCTACAGTGGGCTTTCGGTCTGAGTTCGCTGGTTCGAATCCCCTGGGCAACACACTTTTGTTTCATGAATTTTTAAAATAAAGGATATCAGCGGCCGAGAATATTTAATGCTCTCAGCCCCTCATCCTAACGCAAATAGCGTTCGGCCTAGTCGTTGTGCCTTCGGTTGGTTTCCCTGTGGTTCTAGGTTCGAATCTCGGCTTTGGCAAGTTTGGAAAAAATATTTTTTTGAATGTTTGGATGATTGAAAAATTATGGAAAAAATATGATTATTTTTCTTAAAATATATGGGACTTATGAAAAATAATTTGGGAATTATTTACATAAAATAAAATATGATTTGAGAATAAATGTGTAAATAGAACTATGGTTCCACATTGATATTTTTTTTGTGAAATTATATCTTGCAAAAAGAACTTGAAATGAAGGATTAGAAAATTAATATAGCAAAGAAAGAAATTATATTGTGTGATGGATGTGAATTATTCTCATTGGAGAATAGGGTGAAAAATATGAAATGTGAATATTCATTTAGTGATGTGATTTCAATGTGAAATTGATATTTGACGAAGTATAAAATTCCATGTATGATTATGGACTATTGAACAATTTAGAGATCATACTATTGAAAAAGAAATCTGTTATGATTATGAAAAGGAATTTATGAGTTGGAAATGCTCAAATTGGAAATTGTGAATTGGAATTGAAACAAAAGGGTAGCTAAGTCTCCCCCGGCATTCGGAAAGAAATGAAATGAAATTTGAAATGAAAGACCAAGGTTGGTCATGTTTGAATAAATGAATAAGTCCGGTTTAGTAGAGAGGCTAACTCTAGAGCTTTGATTTTGTTCATGATTCTAATAAAAACTAAGGATTAGTGCATAGTGAAGACGTGATGAAAGTGAGAGAAAAACACGAGTATGAGAGTTAGAGTTTACGGTGCGGGTGTGTGAGCCACAGAATGCATGCTTGATGAGTCAAGACATGGCGTGGGCACAACTCAGTAATGATCAGACTCTTGCAACGCATGTGGGATGTTTGGTGACTGCAAGAGGATCGTGTGCCATGAAGGAGGCTGAATTGCCACAGAATGCATGCTTGACGAGTCAAGACATGGCGTGGGGTTCCCCTCCAGGTTTTCTGTACACGTGCTTGTACTCATAGATCATCTAAGATACTCACCATAGTTACAGTAGTAGATTAAGACATGACGAGAGATTGAACCCTACAAAGATGAAGAACGAATAAGAGGCTTGCCCTCGGACCTATGTAGTATGGGATGCATAGAATCCGAACAGGTGCGCATTAGTGTCATATAATATAAATAACTGCATTAAAGACTAAGTGCACAATCACAACACGACATCAATAGGGTAGTCCATTTAGTTTGATATGTGACAAGTTTGTGTTTGTTAAATATGGAAAATAAGTTATACTATTTCCGGCATAGAGAGGATGGCCGTGTATAATGTTCGTCGGTTGACTAAATTGACGTACCCACAGTTTTATATGCAGGTAAGTGACATGATGAAGATTAAAGAGGAACAGATGCTTAAAGATTATACAATGTTGTTGTACATTTATTTAATTGTTGTAAATTTTACTTCCGCTGTGCAATGTAAAGTGTAATATTTTTATGTAACTCTGATGTAAAGTGAAAAGTTCAAATTTCCTTGTAAAATTGTACTAAATGAAGTGGAAAGATCCTGTAGAACTCTCGAATTCAGTAGTATTTGGGATTCGGGGCGTTATAGAGTCGTATTAGAGCCATGCTTCACACTTGTACAAATTTATAAGGAACGACATCCTAGAAGTGGACATTAGAGTGTGTGTTTGAGTCTAGAGATTTAAATGTAAGTGACTTACATTTATGTTGCTTTATGACTTATGTTTCTTCCTCTCTATTTCTAAGATGGCTGACCACTTCGACCCTGCTGGAGACGACGACTGGCATATCATCGAGGAAGAGTACCATCCTGGACAAGCAGATTCCGAGGAAGAGTACTACCCAGGGCAAGCAGAGTCTGACGGAGAAGAATGGCCTGAATCCCGAGCGATCACCCCACCTCCGGATTCATCTGATGACTCTTCTGACGAAGAAGAAGAACCAGTTCTAAATAGTCTTGTGATATCTCTTCAGAGGCAGGTAGAAATACTGCGAGAGAGAGTCGGATTATTGGGGGCTCAGCTAGCAAAGCGCAAGGACGACTTTTCAGTTCTCAGTCATCAGGTATGGGAACTCGAGAAGAGGAAGAATCTGACAGATGTGCTGAAGGATGAAGTTGATGAACTACTGGGAGAACTTCGAGAAGCGAAGAGGAACCGTAGAAGTTAGACTGTTGTAGCTTCTACTATTTCCATTCTGATGTCAAGAAATATTTTTAAATTCGAATGTATAAAGTTTGAAATTCAATGAAATGAAAATGTTGATTTGAAAGTTCATGTTCCATGCTTCGAATTTAATGGATCTTCTGCATCAGAATTTGAATGGAATGAAAGCTGTTGTATTGTTCGATACTGGATCCTCTCATACTTTTGTGTCTCCTAAATTTGCTAAAGTGTTGGGAGTTGAACCGAAGATTTTTCCAGGCAAGATCTTAGCAGTAGCTACTCCATCAGGGAAAACTTTAACCACTGATCGGTATTATGCTGATTGTGAGATTGTGATTGGAGATCGAATCTTTGTGATTGATCTGATCGAGCTGACTATCTTGGGAGTCGATGTTATCATTGGCATTGATTGGATGTCGGTGTACAGTGCAAGCATCGAGTGCAAGACCAAGACGGTAACAGTGAAGGCTCCAGGTGGACCTGAAGTCATTTTCCAAGGGAAGAAGAAGTGTTCTAGGCTGGTGGCAGCTATCCGCAAGGAAGAAATTCCTGTGGAAGTGCAAGAGATTCCTGTGGTTCGGGACTGTCCGACTGTGTTCTTGGAAGATTTTCCTGGGTTACCCCCGCATCGTGATGTAGAATTCAGCATCACTGTTCAACCGGGAAGTGCACCCATTTCTAAGGCACCGTATAGGATGGTTCCAGTGGAACAGGATGAGGTGAAACGGCAGATTGAGGAACTGTTGGAGAAAGGCCTTATTCAACCTATTGCGTCACCTTGGGGAGCACCAGTGCGCTCAATGCATCTGGCACCAAGTTCACCTTACCAGGGTGATACTGCAAACTGATGTCGTAGTCTGCCATCAACTCTAACCAGCGCCTCTGCCTCATATTCAGCTCTTTCTGAGTGAAGACATACTTGAGACTCTTGTGGTCAGTAAAAATTTCCACTCGGTCTCCCAGCAAGTAGTGTCTCCACAACTTCAGAGCATAGATCACTGCTGCTAACTCCAAGTCGTGAGTAGGGTAGTTCTTCTCGTGCGGCCTCAACTGCCTGGACGCATAAGCAACCACCCGACCCTTCTGCATCAGCACTGCACCTAGACCCTTGCCTGAAGCATCGCAGTGAATAACGAAGCCACCTGAACCATCTGGTATAGTTAACACGGGCGCTGAAGTCAACCTGTTCTTCAACTCGGAGGATGGTTCGATGAGAATGTGTATCGATTACCGGGAGCTGAATAAGGTCACTGTTCAGAATAAGTATCCTATTTCCCGAATTGATGATTTGTTCGATCGTCTACAAGGAGCAGCTGTTTTCTCCAAAATAGATCTTCGATCAGGATATCACCAAGTTCGAGTGAAAGCTGAAGATGTGCACAAAACTGCATTTAGAACTCGACATGGGCATTACGAATTCTTAGTTATGCCATTTGGAGTGACGAATGCACCCGCAATCTTCATGGATTTGATGAACAGATTTCTGAGGCCGTTCATTGATTCTTTCATCGTGGTGTTTATCGACAATATCCTCGTGTACTCCACGTCAGAAGAGGAGCACAGCGAGCATCTGGCAGCAGTTTTGAAGAAGCTGGAAGAGCAGGAGTTGTATGCCAAGCTATCCAAGTGTGATTTCTGGAAATCTGAAGTGGCAGTCCTAGGTCACATCCTTTCTAAGGAGGGAGTGGCAACTGACCCTCAGAAGATAGAGGCAGTGAGAGATTGGGCTAGGCCTACTACAGTGAAGGAAGTCAGAAGTTTTCCTTGAATAACTGGATATTATAGGAGATTCATTCAAGGTTATGCTCAGATAGCCATGCCGCTTACTGGTCTGACCAAGAAGAATGTGAACTTCAAGTGGACTGAGCAATGTGAGGCGAGCTTTCAGGAGTTGAAAGAGAAACTGACTACTGCACCTATTTTGGCTTTGCCTAGAGCAGGTGTTGAGTATGATGTTTACAGCGATGCTTCACATCGTGGGCTTGGTTGTGTCTTAATGCAAGAGGGAAGAGTAATCGCTTATGGGTCTAGGCAACTACGACCGCATGAGAAGAATTACCCGACTCATGATCTGGAGTTGGGCTGCGATTATCTTTGCCCTGAAGCAATGGAGGCACTACGTGTACGGTGAGAAATTGAACATGTACACGGACCACAAGAGTTTGAAGTACATATATCAGCAGAAGGATCTGAATTTGAGGCATCGGAGATGGTTGGAAGTGCTTGAGGACATGCGACCTGAGATCAAGTATCATCCTGGGAAAGCTAATGTTGTTGCTGATGCACTTCGTCGCAAGAACAGTTTATCCAGTTTGATTACAACTCAGAAGTATCTGATTAAGGAATTGGATTGAGCAGGTATTGAAGTTGTCTTGCAAGGTTTGGGAGCATCTTTAGCTCAATTGAGGCTTCAGCCTACACTGAATGGAAGGATCATTGCAAGTCAGGAGGTTGATGCTGATATTTTGGAGATGAAGGAGCAGGTTAGTGCTGGCAGGTTGCCCGGATTTCAAATCAGGGATGGAGTGCTGTGGTTCGGAGATAGACTATGTGTTCCAAATCAGGCGGACCTGAAAGAGAGTATTCTTCAGGAGGCACATGCTACTCTTTTGTCGGTACATCCTGGAAGTACTAAGATGTACTAGGACATCAAACATCATTTCTGGTGGTCAGGTTTGAAGCGGGATGTGGCTGAATTTGTGGCGAAGTGTGAGGTTTGTCAGCAAGTCAAAGCAGAAAATCAGAGACCCAGAGGTCTATTACAGCCGTTACCTATTCCGGAATGGAAGTGGGATAACATCAGTATGGATTTCATTACGGGATTGCCTAAGAGTCCTAAAGGCAATGATGCGATTTGGGTTATAGTCGATCGACTAACCAAGTCCGCTCACTTTTTGGCGATGAAACTCACTGCTTCTATGGACAAGTTAGCTGAGTTGTATGTTGGCGAGATCGTCCGGCTCCATGGTGTTCCGTTAACTATTGTGTCTGATCGAGATGCGCGGTTTACTTCGCATTTCTGGAGGAGTCTTCAGACAGCTTTGGGTACCAAGACGGATTTCAGCACTGCTTTTCATCCGCAAACCGATGGGCAGACCGAGAGAGTCAACCGTATTCTTAAGGATATGCTTCGGTGTTGTATACTAGACTTTGGAGGCAGTTGGGAAAGGCATTTGCATTTGGTAGAGTTTTGCCTACAACAACAGTTTTCAGACTAGCATCGGGATGGCGCCGTACGAAGCTCTGTATGGTAGGAAGTGCAGGACACCTGTTTGTTGGTTTGAAGTTGGGGAGCATCAGTTGTTTGGTCCTGAGCTTGTGCAGCAAACCTCTGAAAAGATTGATCTGATCAAGGAAAAGGTTGGTAGAAGCTCAGAGCAGGCAGAAAAGCTATGCAGACAACCGGAGAAGGGACCTTAAGTTTGAGGTTGGTGACTTCGTCTTTCTGAAAGTATCGCCCAGTAAAGGTGTGGTTCGATTTGGCAAAGGCAGGAAGTTAGCCCCGAAGTTTATAGGCCCGTACAAGATATTGAAAAGGATCGGGAAAACTGCTTACCGGCTTGAATTATCGGAAGAGTTATCTCAGGTGCACAATGTCTTTCTTCTGTCTATGCTGAGAGGTTATGTTCCAGATCCGAGTCATCATTTGCCTGAAGTGCCGGAAGGTTTGCAGTTGGATCTGAATTACATCGAGTCTCTTGTCGAGATTGTTGATCGTCGAGAGAAAGTCTTGAGGAATAGGACGATACCGATGATCAAGGTAGTCTGGAGGAACCATTTGGTTGAAGAGGCTACTTGGGAGTCTAAGGAGAGGATGTTGAAGGACTATCCTGAGCTTTTTGCTTGATTTGCATTTTGTATTTTTCTTGTGCTTGTTGTTAGTGTTTGTTTTCTCGCTCTTGACTGTAGTTCCGGGGACGGAACTATTCTAAGGAGGGAGTATTGTAATGCCCCGATTTTTCATTTAATGAAAAATTATTTTATTTTGCACGTAGTGTGCACGTGCAATATTTTTTGTAATTATTTTCATCATGATGAGTATAGATATTTAAATATGTGCTTTTAATTATTTTTATAAAGCCTTCTTTCAATTAGACAAAAAGCCTTTCTTCCTAAAGCCCAAATTTAATTTAATTTATTATTTTTTTTATAATTATTATTTTGGCCCATAAACTAAAGCTCACGAGTTAATTTATTTTTAAATACAACTTGTAATGTAGAATACAATTTAAAGTTTATTTTTATATAAAATGTAATGTACAAATTTTTTTGGAGACCAAATTGTATGCACGTGCAAAGTGCACCTTCCTATGCATGGCCGGTTGTGAAGTTTGGAGGGAAATCAAATTTTGAGTGGAGTCATGGGGTGATGGTTATTTGATCATGGGTAGTTAGTGTAACTCCTCCTTAAATGTAAGCCATTTGTTCCTAACTCATACTTCAATCTTAGCCATCCTATTTTCTAGATTTTTAGTATATATACCCCCCCTCTTTGGCTAGTATTCTTGTGCAAATTAATTCTTCCAAACCTATAGTTAAAATACATTATCTATTTAGTGAGTAAAAGATTGAGAGATTGTGTGGGATTGTGCTTGCATCAACAAGAAGAAGGAGAGGCCAGCTATCAAAGGGAGTGCTCTCGGTTTGGTGTGCTCGGGTTGGCTTGTGCGCGCGTGTCCAAGGAGGAGGATCGTTCGTTTGCAAGGACATTCGTTTAGGAGGTTGCTAGTTGTATATTTCTCTCCATTTAAGGTGGGTAAATTTTCCATATTTCTAAGTAGGAATGCATGATAGATTTGAATGGAAAGTATGATGCATGGAAAATATTAACAAGAGTACACATTTAATTGGAAAGATGAACTTTAATTGATTGAAATGTTGATATGCAAATGTATGGGGTTCTATTACTAAAATTCAAGTTGTGTGTGAATTGATTATAACCATGGATTATGTGAAGAAAACTTCACTATTAACACTAAGAATTATATGCAAGAGCTAGTAGATTGGCAATATTGCTTTATGTGATTAAGTGAAATTTTTATGATAATGTTGTGATGAATGAATTAAAATATAGATTTGTATGTTTGGTAAACGATTAAAAATCGAAATTAATATGAAGAATTTCTAGTAAAGAGATTTGAGATGTTAATTGTTAAGAAATGTCGAAAGAAGAAATGTGGTAGTTATAATGTAGAATCCGAATTAATTGTATGAAAAATATGTTTTAATTGTTAAAAAAATTATTTTTTCATACTGGTATGTAAATTATGTGAGGAAGAATCAATCTGGAATTTTACAGTAATTTTTTTATAAAAGCAAAGTGAAATGAGGACTAGTTGAACATTGAAACGTTTTAATAACAGAGAGAATTGGTTTAAATAAATTTTGAGTTGCGTTATTGACAACCTGAGCGCGTAGCTCAAGTGGTCGGGATGGCTTAAATCGCTACAGTGGGCTTTCGGTCTGAGTTCGCTGGTTCGAATCCCCTGGGCAACACACTTTTGTTTCATGAATTTTTAAAATAAAGGATATCAGCGGCCGAGAATATTTAATGCTCTCAGCCCCTCATCCTAACGCAAATAGCGTTCGGCCTAGTCGTTGTGCCTTCGGTTGGTTTCCCTGTGGTTCTAGGTTCGAATCTCGGCTTTGGCAAGTTTGGAAAAAATATTTTTTTGAATGTTTGGATGATTGAAAAATTATGGAAAAAATATGATTATTTTTCTAAAAATATATGGGACTTATGAAAAATAATTTGGGAATTATTTACATAAAATAAAATATGATTTGAGAATAAATGTGTAAATAGAACTATGGTTCCACATTGATATTTTTTTTGTGAAATTATATCTTGCAAAAAGAACTTGAAATGAAGGATTAGAAAATTAATATAGCAAAGAAAGAAATTATATTGTGTGATGGATGTGAATTATTCTCATTGGAGAATAGGGTGAAAAATATGAAATGTGAATATTCATTTAGTGATGTGATTTCAATGTGAAATTGATATTTGACGAAGTATAAAATTCCATGTATGATTATGGACTATTGAACAATTTAGAGATCATACTATTGAAAAAGAAATCTGTTATGATTATGAAAAGGAATTTATGAGTTGGAAATGCTCAAATTGGAAATTGTGAATTGGAATTGAAACAAAAGAGTAGCTAAGTCTCCTCCGGCATTCGGAAAGAAATGAAATGAAATTTGAAATGAAAGACCAAGGTTGGTCATGTTTGAATAAATGAATAAGTCCGGTTTAGTGGAGAGGCTAACTCTAGAGCTTTGATTTTGTTCATAATTCTAATAAAAACTAAGGATTAGTGTATAGTGAAGACGTGATGAAAGTGAGAGAAAAACACGAGTATGAGAGTTAGAGTTTACGGTGAGGGTGTGTGAGCCACAGAATGCATGCTTGATGAGTCAAGACATGACGTGGGCACAACTCAGTAATGATCAGACTCTAGCAATGCTTGTGGGATGTTTGATGACTGCAAGAGGATCATGTGCCATGAAGGAGGCTGAATTGCCACAGAATGCATGCTTGACGAGTCAAGACATGGCGTGGGGTTCCCCTCCAAGTTTTCTGTACACGTGCTTGTACTCATAGATCATCTAAGATACTCACCATAGTTACAGTAGTAGATTAAGACATGACGAGAGATTGAACCCTACAAAGATGAAGAACGAATAAGAGGCTTGCCCTGGACCTATGTAGTATGGGATGCATAGAATCCGAACAGGTGCGCATTAGTGTCATATAATATAAATAACTACATTAAGGACTAAGTGCACAATCACAACACGACATCAATAGGGTAGTCCCTTTAGTTTGATATGTGACAAGTTTGTGTTTGTTAAATATGAAAAATAAGTTATACTATTTCCGGCATAGAGAGGATGGCTGTGTATAATGTTTCGTCGGTTGAATAAACTGACGTACCCACAGTTTTATATGCAGGTAAGTGACATGATAAAGATTAAAGAGGAACAGATGCTTAAAGATTATACAATGTTGTTGTACATTTATTTAATTGTTGTAAATTTTACTTCCGCTGTGCAATATAAAGTGTAATATTTTTATGTAACGCTGATGTAAAGTGAAAAGTTCAAATTTCTTTGTAAAATTGTACTAAATGAAGTGGAAAGATCCTGTAGAACTCTCGAATTCAGTGGTATTTGGGATTCGGGGCGTTACAGGCCCAACTTGCTCTTCAAGTTAGATCGTATGCCTCCTATCGTAGGGTTGTCTCTTATGTAATATCCAATGGCTATTGTAACAAGATATCAACTTAGGATTTGTCTCTAGATCTATATAAACAATTGTAATGGCTCATAGATCTATGATGATTTTATTGAGTGCCGAATAGAAGAAGAGAGTACTTCATCTGAGAGGGTGAGAGAGTTTCTCCATTGTAAGCAGCATCAAGTTCCAATAGGCTTGAGAGAGGGTCGTGGTGAGAATTGTAATATTCTTGTATCTTCTCTAGTTGAATAATATCTCGGTTCTTCCTCCCTCGGATTAAGGCGAAAGCCCCAACCGGAACAATTCTTGTGTGTTTTGTGTGATTGATGTGATCTAATCTTGCTTGGTGGTTTGTGTTGATTGTGTCAAAGACTCAACAAGATCCTCATAATTTCCTAACAATAAGGAGACACATTTCTTTAATAATTTTAGTTATTTTCTTCTGTAATGAATTATATACTTTTGTTTGCCATTTGGGCTATTTTTTATTGATGAATTTTATCGGCATGAGTTTTGATAAATATTATGTAGTTGAAAACTTAAAATAGTTGCCCTCGATTTGGGGGCATTATAATTGTAGTATTATTGAACAACAAATTACTGAAGTTGTTTGTATTGCATTTTTCTTGCTATATGGATGAGTGCACAGTTTGAACTAATTTTCTCATATTCTCTGATTGTATTAAGTGCTCTACTGCAAGTTTTCAGTTGCAATCCTTCATGGAATCATGGGTATCTTTTAAATTTCAGCTCAAATTTGAGGTGTATCTGAAATATAGAAGAGAAACAAATCAATACTGGCAAGAACTCCAATAGCAGTCCTTCACTGGTAGTTGCAGTCCTTCATTTAGTTGCAGTCCTTCATTTTAGCTTCATTTAGTTACTGATAGTTGCAATCCTTCATTTGAGCTCCATTTAGTTGCAGTCCTCCTCTATATTATTTTTTAAAGAAAAGCACGAACTTCAATAGCAGTAGTAGCTATAGTAGCAATACATCCAATAGCAAAACAAATATTCTGTCCATACGAAATCAACAGAATTCTATAACAACCACTTTTTCATAATTCACATACACATACAAGTTCAATCCTCACAATCTGATACACTACCCTTTCTTTTTTTGGGATTTCTCATAACGTAACTCTCATCAATTTTACATACAATAGCTGCATGGGATTCAGAAGGTGATGCAAACCATCATGCATCAACTAACTGACCACAGAACCAACATCCAAAAACAAAAAAATATGAGAAATTCCCAAAAATAAAAACAAAAAAAAAATTGTGTTCCCCACTGGATACGTATGGATGCATTCTTCATCAGGCTCTTGATAATGCTATTGAAATGTCCTCGTTAATGCAGCAAACTCCTCATATATGCAATTTGATTTCGACTTGGTTTTGCTTCAGAATTACCAGCGAGCTGATCTATTTTGATACAATTCCGCTTTGTCACGATCTCACACGGGCACCAAACCCTTCAAAAAGACAATTTGGAAATTTAATACCTGACAAATTATTTAAAGAACCTTGAATTAAAAAAAAAAACAAAAAAATTTACTTTTATCAAAACAGAAGAAAAGGTTGGAAAGAAAAGGTTGTAAGATAGGTTGTGGGTATAGCATTACCCAATGACTTATATTATGGAAGAGAGGGAGTATCGAGTATATCCTTGAGGTTCCATGAGTAGATCATTTAATAGCTTTAATTATAGATGAGAGCATTTGTGGATTTTTACAATGAGTAGATTGTTTAATAGCTTTGATTAGAAATGATGATTGTTTCTTTTACAATAATCAAGGTTAATTTTTAATATGTGTAGATACCTAAATGACATACATTTTGACGTAGAGAGATGACTTAATTATAAAGTCCAAATTATATGATTTTATTTGAAATTTTATATAAGTTTGAGGTCACAACATAATTTTTTTATGTATGCACCTACATGTGTTCCTAAAATTCAGAGCAATTTTGATTCTAAGGGGCTTTATGATACGTGCTTCTTACATGATCTATTGCTATTAGATGTAACCGAGTTCTTTGGATGAGTGCCCTTAAATACTCTCCTAAAGATAAAGGTAATCATGAAAAGCCTACTTTTTGAAGTAAGCTCCTACATAATTCCCTAAATTCGTAGCAATCATGAGTCCGGAGGTGCTCTGTAGTGCGTGCCTATTGCACGATTAACTACTCTTGGATGCAAGTGGAGCTCTTCAAAAAGTGCATCTAAATACTATCTTTAAAGTTTGACTAGATCATGAAAAGCCGCATTTCAATGAATGATTATTTGTGACCTCCTAAAATTCAAAGCAATCATAAATTTGGAAAAAAAATGCTATACCTACATAAGATTCTGCTACAAACTTATCCCGATTGCTAAAAGACAAATCTTGTTCTTTAAAAACTGGATTAAAAAATTATCTAAATCTATATGAGATTTAACTTCAAACTTGCCACAATCACTAAAAGACAAACAATGATCTTTAAAAAATGATTCAAAAATTACCCAAACATTGTATTTCGGTAATTGAGATTGGTTTGAGATAGTATTTCATGTATGAGTAGCATTTCTCAATTTTAAAGGTATTGTGTGATGCGTGCACCTTCCGAGATCAATTGCTCTTGGATGCAAGCGGATTGTACCCTTAAATACTCTCTCTAAAATTCGTGGAGATCATGAAACTCTTCTTTTCGATAGAAGCTCCTGCATAAACCCTCCTTAATTCCGAAGCAATCATGACTCCCAAGGTGCTTTGAGATGCGTGCCCGTTGCATCCAAGGGCAATAAACTCCCGAGGCAATTTCCTTTTCCTAAACTGATAAACCTCTCAATTTTCATAATCGAATCCACACTCACAAAACCAACAGACAGAGAAAAAAACCCATGATGATGGTAACAGTCTCATCAAAACCATCAATTCCATTTAAAAAACCACCGCGATCTTCTTCCTCCTTCTCCCATTCTCCCAACCGCCCGAAACCCACTTCCCTCACCCGCCCGCTACCCTCGTCCCCATCTTCCTCTTATGGGCATTCCAACAAACACCCTGTGAGCAAACCCAGAATCTTCTTATTAGATGTCAACCCAATATGCTATGATGGGTCCCACCCCAGTCTCCGCTCTTTTGCTGGCTGGCTTTCCCTCTTCTTCTCCACAGTCACCCTGACCGACCCCGTCATTGCGGTAAAAAACCTTTGAATTTTACTGTGAAATTGAAGGAAAAGGGGGTTTGTCTCTGTTTAGTAATGTTGGTGGTAATTTTTGTGGTGTAGGTTTTGGATGGAGATGATGGGAATGAGTATAGGAGGAGGTTGATGCCGTCGTATAAGGCACATAGGAGGAAGGGTTTTACGCAGTTGGGTTGCTCGCGGCCGGAGGTGGTTGATGTTCTTGGAAAGTGTAATGTGCCGGTGAGTGAATTCGTGCATTGTGATTCATGTTGGCTCTTGATTTATTCGTGTCAAAATTTGATCTAAAGTATTAATTTGTTACCATTTGATTAGATTAGCATGTTTACAGGACAATTTTAGAAAATTGGGTTGAGCAAAATATTGTGAAGTTGGTTAGATGTGAAACTCGTTTCAGCCATATTCACTGAGAAACCCAACTTGGTTTCTATACTCACTCATAAGTAAAGAAGATCAAAATTTGAGATCTTTATAGGTAGCCACCGAAGGTGTAGCGGAAGAGTAAATTGGTTCATTTAAGGAAAGAAACTGTTTAGCATTTTTAAGTGTTTGATTTTGGATGTGGTATTATGTAATCTTCTTAAGTGAATTGTTGAGAAAAGTGGAATGGAGAGGGACAGGCAAGGGTAGGCATATGTGTTAGGGGCTTTTGTGCCTGAAGTGTTACGGTATTTTGGAAATAATCAATTAAAATTAAAATTATCTAATAAAAATCTGAAAAGAAAATCATTGAATAAGTGAAATTGAGGATAATAAAATGGTTAATTATGAAAATTATAGTTAGCATCAACGTTATAAGGTAGAATATAGTTGACATTAACATCAAATTGTAGCTGAAGTGTCCAAAAAGCTGGGGGATGTGTGTGTGCGTGCTTTGTACAACAACCTTTTGAGTGGCCTACACCAAACTCTTAATATAACAGATATCTCTTCATTTTCACATATGAATTTGATTCTTATATTCTGTAGGGAACATTGATGAAATAAAATGGTTAATTATGAAAATTATAGTTAGCATCAACGTTACAAGGTAGAATATAGTTGATATTATCATCAAATTGTAGCTGAAGTGTCCAAAAAGCTGAGGGATGTGTGTGTGCGTGCTTTGTACAACAACCTTTTGAGTGGCCTACACCAAACTCTTAATATAACAGATATCTCTTCATATTCACATATGAATTTGATTCTTATATTCTGTAGGGAACATTAATGAAATATAATATTTACATGCATGCAACTTTTCTTATGTGAGGAAATATTGTTGGAGGAGCAGCAATGAGATATAATGGTTGAGGACTTAAGTGCAATAACCGATGTATGGGTCTAATGTATGGGTGAAGAAGGTTGAGGACTTGAGTCACAACTTGCAAGTATATCCAATTTTTTCCAACCAAAACTAGAATTGATCTTTTTTTTTGCTTAAATACATAGAAAGCAATAGGATTGCAAAATTAGATCCCTGGAAATGGACACCAGTCCACCAGCCACATATGCACCCACACACATGCACAATCACCTTCCTGTGATAAATGTGAGCATTCAAATATGTTGAGTACAGATTATAAATACATTATCGTAAATGAACTCCAGTCGACAGTTTCGGACAATTTTGTGAAATTCTGTACTGTTTTGACCACATTTTGAGGGCTATAATCCACTGTTTTCAACCAATTTTACAAATTTCAGTATTTCACTGTTTTGACCATATTTTCTGGGCTATATTTCACTGTGTTTGATCGTTTTCGTGAAATTATGCATTTTACTGTTTTGGCCATATTGTGTGAGCCGTTCTTGGCCATTTTACCATATTCTGTTTTGGCCATTTTACCATATTACTGTTTTGGCCATTTCCAGCAAATTTTGTAAATTTAGTATTTCATTATTTTGGACATATTTTGAGGGCTGTAATCCGCGATGTTTGGCCTTTTTGTGAAATTCTGCATTTTACTATTTTGGCCACATTTTGTGGGCCGTTCTTGGCCAATTTCGTAAAATTCCGTATTTCACAGTTCATAATCTTTGGCTAATTTCAAAAAATTTCATACCTCACCCTTTTGACCACTTTTAAGGGCTATACTTCATAGTATTCAGTCAATTTCTCGAAATTCTGTAATTCATTGTTTTGGCTATAGTCCTCAGTTTTTGACCGTTTCCGAAAATTTGTATTTCACTGTGTTGGCCACATTTTCTGGGATACAGTCCATAGTTTTTAATCAATTTTGTAAAATTTTGTATTTCACTGTTTTGAAAATATTTTAAGGGAAGATTCACAATTTTCAGGCCAATTTCTCAAAATCTATATTTCACTGGTTTTGCCATATTTTGAGGACTATAGCGCACAATTTTCAGCCATTTTTGGCGAAATTCTGTATTTCATTATTTTGGCAACATTTTGTGGGAAGGTCCACAGTTTGCAGCACAATTCACAAAATTCTATATTTCACTAATTCAACCATATTTTGAGAGCTGTAGTCCAAAATTGTCTGTCATTTTTTCAAAATTTTGTATTTGACTATTTTGTCCACAATTTTGGATCGTTTTTGTGAATTTTCAGATTTCACTATTTTGGCCATATTTTATGGGTTAGAACTCCATAATTTTAGGCCAATTTCGCAAAATTTTGTATTTCACTGTTTTGGCCACATTTAGTGGTTAGTTCACGTTTTTAGTTAGTTTCGTAAAATTTCATATTTCATTATTTTTGCCACAATTTTGTGGGCTGTAGCCCACAATTTGGGCTAGTTTCGCAAAATTTCGTACTTCACTGTTTTGACCATATTTTTGAGCTATAGTCCTAGTTTTCATCCGTTTTTGTGAAATTTTGTATTTTATTATTTTGACCACTTTTTTTTGAATATATATATTCCTCAGTTTTAGGTCGTTTCGTGTTTCACTATTTTGGCCAACATTTTGAGGACTATAGTTCATAGTTTTTGGCCAATTTCTTAAATTTATGTAATTCACTGTTTTAGCCACATTTTATGGCCTATTCTACAGTTTTTCACCAATTTGCGCAATTCCATATTTCACCGTTTTGTCTTTTGTGGACTATAGCTCACATTTTTTGGCCTTTTTGAGAAATTCTGTGTTTCACTTTTTTGCCACATTTTTAGAGCTATAGCCTACAGTTTTCAACCAATTTTGCAAAATTCGGTATTTCACTGTTTTCACCATATTTTCATGCCTATAGTCCACAGTTTTTTGCCATTGTAGCAAAATTCTATTTCACTGTTTTTTGCTACATTTTGTGTGATGGCTTTCGGCAATTTTTGAGAAATTTTGTATTTCACTATTTTGGACACATTTTGAGGGCTATAGTCAATAGTTTCTTGCAGTTTCGAGAAATTTTGTATTTCATTGTTTTGATTAATTATGTGGTCTATGATCCATAGTTTTAAGCCAAATTTTCTCTGTATTTCACTGTTTCAACAGTATTTTATGGGCTATAGTTCACTAGTTTTCGTAACAGCTCGTAATTTCAATATATATATATATATATATATTATAAAGTGAGTAGGTGGCCTATGGGAATTTCCTATGAGGGGTGTTACATGGAATTAAATGGAAATGTATGAAGATGGGGATGGCTGCTTTGGAGTTTGCTGTGTGCTCACGTGGGGGTTCAGAGGAGGCGTGGGGGGGCCCAGGTGAGAGTTGCTCTCTGGTGTGCTGACATTGGAGCGGGGTCCACGTGAGGGGGACTGATGGTGATGTCAGCACAGAGAGATGAACAACGGGAATTATGAATAGATTTGTCCCATATCGGGAAAATGCAATAGATTACTTAAATATAAATAATAATGCCTATGATAAAGAGTCACCAATCCGGTTAACCACATTTTGAGAGGCAGCCTATGGTGGGCAGTTGTACTAAATGATAAATAATTTGTATGATAAATTGTATAAATTGTCTGAGTTTGGGGCAGGGGCGTTACAAGTTTTGACACATTTTGATTTATATAATCCACAGTTTTCGAGTAATTTAGCAAAATGTTGTATTTCAATATTCTAGCCATATTTTGTAGGCTATTGTCCGCAGTTTTCCTGCTGTTTTCACGGAAATCCGTAGTTCACTATTTTGGCCACACTTTGTGAGCTAAAGCACAACTTTCAGCTAATTTTGCAAATCTATATATTTCATTGTTTGGCCATATAATGTAGGTTGAATACCACAGTTTTCGGCCAATATCGCAAATTTATGTATTTCACTGTTTTCCCCACATTTTCTAGAAAGGTCTACAATTTTTGACCAATTTCGTAAAATTTCATATTTTATAGTTTCAGCCATATTTTGAAGGGTTATAGTCCACATTTGTTCACCGATTTCAGCGAAATTCCTCTTTTTTGGTCAAAATTTGTAGGCTATAGTCCACTAATTTCAGCAGTTTTTAAAAAAATTGTATTTCACTATTTTGACCATATTTTTTGGGCTATTCCACAGTTTTGGGCCAATTTCACAAATTTCCATATTTTACTGTTTTGGCTACATTTGTTAGATTATAATCCATATTTCTGGCCAATTTCGTGAAATCCATTTTTACAGTTTTGCCGTATTTTGTGGACTATATAGTTCATAGTTTTCGGTCAATTTTGCAAAATTATGTACTTCATCGTTTTGTCCACATTTTTTGGGCTAACAAATAATATGATAAATAGCCAAAAAACACCCATGAACTGTGGTAAACATAGTTAATTTCCAAATCTATTGTTTAACGCAATGAACCCCCTGAATTATCTAAATGGGGTTTCGCTGTTAGATTATGTTAGTTGACTTGGTCGAACTTGTTCAATAAATATGTAGTGTCCAAATTAACCTTATGTAGTCTTCACCCCTAAACCCTTCTATTAATCCTAAGCCTAATCCCCATTACCTACCCGCAGCTAATCTCTTCTTTTTCCCTGTCCTCTTCCACGGCCTCCACCATTTCCTCCTTCACTGATCGCGGCCACCACCTCCATTCGCAACCACCGCTTCCACCATTTCCTCCTTCACTCATTGGAACTACTACCACCACCTCTTCCACCTCATTGCCCCTTTCCTCAAGTCACATTAATCCGACAATTTCCCAAATCTCTAATTCACCCTAAACAAAAAGTTTAATAGAGGTGGTTTTGATTCCTAGATTCTTAAAGGCTAAATTAAAGCCATTCTTCAGATTTATGAATTTAGGAATTTTGTGGGTTTTGATTATTTTAATGGCTTTCATGGGGGTAGGAGGGAGAGGAGAAATGATTCGTTGTTTTGAAGGTAAAGAAAGAGTAGATGGTGGAGGAGGCATTGGTTGGTCAATGAAGGGAAGAGGACGTGGTTAGTGGAAATTTGATCAATGAGGATACAAACGGGGTTTTCATGTTGGCAGGTTGTAGAGGGGGGTCTTGATTAAAGGTTGAAGAAGGGGAGGTTGAAGAAAGGGTTTTCTGTTTTATCTTCTCTTTTGATAACCCATCACCATCATCCTACACCATCATCATCCTTAACCTCCATTCCCTCCTTGTTGCCTTTATTTGAAACCCATTTCCATCCTTCATTAAAACCCTAACCTGAGTCCAAAATAGTCCGAAACTCGGCCTCGACTTGATGCTGCCTTTGACATTGTCGTTGTTGTTGTTGCTGGTTGCTGCCACTGTTGTCGTTCGCTTCTGTTGTTGCTGTCCTTATCGCCGACAACCCTGAGACATTTAGTTGGATAAATTTTTTTATTTAAATGGAGGACATTTTGGTCACTACACAATAAATCTACGGGTTTGACCAGGTCAACTGAGGGAATGTAATGTCGTGACCCCCTTTAGATAGTTCAGGGAATTTACTACGTTGAACAATAGATTAGGGGTTAGCTGCGTTTAACGCATGTCATTGTTTTTTTCGCTATTACCCTAAATAATTAAATTACCCGCAAATATTCCATAGTTTTTGGTCGTTTTTTGCGAAATTCTGTATTTTACTGTTTTGACCACATTTTGTGGGCTATACTCAGCAGTTTTCAATAGTTTTCGTTAAATTCCATGTATCATTGTTTTGGCACATATTGGGGACTAAAGTTTGCAGTTTTTGGCCAATTTCTCGAAATTTCGTATTTCACCGTGTTGGACACATTTTGTTGGCTATAGTCGCTGTTTTCAGCCTTTTTCATGAAATTCTGTAAGGGCTATAATCCATAGTCTGGCCACTTCTGTAAAGTTCGGCATTTCACTGTTTTTGGATATATAATCCATAGTCTGAAGTTTTCGGCTATATTTGTGAAATTTTGTATTTCATTATTTTGACCATATTTTTCGGCTACAATTCTCAGTTTTCGGCCATTTTCGCGAAATTCTGTATTTTACTGTTTTGCCATATTTGTGGGACAATTTTCGGCCATTATTGAGAAAATATGCACTTCACTGTTTTGGCTACATTTTATGTGCTATAATCCACAATTTTCGGTAGTTTCGAGATTTTTGTTTTTTAATGTTTTGACCTCATTTTGTGGATTACAATACACGATTTTTGGTCAATTTCACGAAATTCCATATTTCACTATTTTGGCAATATTTTGCTGGTTAGTCCATTGTTATCGAGCGTTTTTAGAAAACTTCGTATCTCACAATTTTGCCCCCATTTTTGTGCACCATAGTGCCCAATTTTCGACTAATTTTCGCAAAATTTTGTATTTTACTGTTTTGGCCACATTTGGATGAACATATTACAGCACCGATGGAATGTCGTTCTTGGCCGATTTTGTAAAATTTTGTCTTTCACGATTTTAGCCACATTTAGTGAGCTATAATCCATAGGTTTGCTAATTTCGCAAAATGTACTTCACTATTTTTGCCATATTTTGTGGTTTGTAATCAACTATTTGTAGCCATTTTCGCGTATTTTTGTATTTTACTATTTTTGCTCCATTTTGTGAGTTATATATACTATGTAGTTTTTAGTTATTTTTGCGAAGCTCTTTATCTTCACTGTTTTGGCCATATTTTGTGGGTTATATTTCACATTTTTCGACCATTTTCTCGAAATATCATATTTTACTATCTTGGCACATTTTTGTGCTAGTCTACAATTTTCGATCAATATTGCAAAATTCTGTATTCGCCATTTTGCCACATTTTTGTGCTATAGTCCATGGTTTTTGGCCATTTTCGCGAGATTCTGTATTTTACTGTTTTGGCCACATTTTATAAGTTGTAGTTTACAGGTGTATAGTCCACAATTCGACCAATTTTGCAAAGTTCAGTATTTCACTGTTTTGGCAACAATTGGTGGGCGTTGGTCCGTAATTTTCGGCCGTTTTTGCAAAATTTCGTATTTTGTTGTTTGGGCCACATTCTGTGATCTATAGTTTTCGGCCAACTTCGCAAGAAATTGTATTTCATTGTTTAAGTCACATTTAAGGGTTGTAGTCCATATTTTTCGGTCGTTTTTGGAAAATTCCTTATTTTCCTGTTTTGACCACATTTTTTAGGAAGGTCAACAATTTTGGCCAATTTCACAAATTTCATATTTCACTATTTCGGCCATATTTTGATAGCTATAGTCCACAATTGTCGGCCGTTTTCGTGAAATTCCGTATTTCACTATTTTGGCAACATTTTGTGGGTGTCCACATTTTCCAACTATTTTTATGAAATTCCGTATTTCACTGTTTTCGCCACATTTGGTGGCCAATTTCACGAAATACCGTATTTTGTGTTTTAGCTACATTATGTTGGTTCTGGGCTGTAGTTTTCAGTCAAATTTCTTTAAATTCCATACTTCACTGTTTTGGTTGTATTTTTTGGTCCACAGTTTTGTCCGTTTTCACGAAATTCCGTATTTTACTGTTTTGGCTATATTTGGTCTCCATAGTTCTCAACCAATCTAGTGAAATACCTTATTTCACCGTTTTGTTGGCTATGGTCCATAGTTTTCGGCCAATATTGCAAAATTCTGTACTTCACTGTTTTGGACAAATTTTTGGGGCTATAGTCCACAGGTTTAGGCCTTGCAAAATTTCGTACTTTACTATTTTGGCTATATTTTGTTGGTTATACTCCACAGTTTTTGATCGTTTTTTCAAAATTCCGTATTTCAATGTTTTCGTTTTTAGGGCTATAGTTTACATTTCTCGGCCAATTGATCAAAACTCCATATTTTTCACTGTTTTGGCCACATTTTGTAGGCTCTACACTGTTTTTCTGCCTTTTTGCTAAATCCGTATTTCAATTTTTTTGACCACATTTTGTGGGCCATAAGTCCACAGTTTTCGGCAGTTTTTGAGAAATTTTGTATTTCACTATTTTGGCTCTACACTGTTTTCTGCCTTTTTGCTAAATCCGTATTTCAATTTTTTTGACCACATTTTGTGGGCCATAAGTCCACAGTTTTCGGCAGTTTTTGAGAAATTTTGTATTTCACTATTTTGGCCATATTTTCTGAGTGGCCAATTTTGCAATATTCTGTATTTCACTATTTGGCCTCATTTTGTTAGTTGTAGTCTACAATTTTCGGCCAATTTCACTATCTTGTCCCAATTTTGGGTGCTAGTCCACAGTTTTCGGCCAATTTTAGGGAATTCGGTATTTCACTGTTTTGACCACATTTTGAGGGTTGTTGTCCACAATTTCAATTGTTTTTGCGAAATTCATATTTCACTCTTTTGGCCTCATTTTGTGGGCTACTCTTTAGTTTTCGGCCAATTTTGCAAAATTTTGTATTCAACTGTTTTGGCCATATTTTGAGGGCTATAGTATACAATTGTTGGCCTTTTTTTTCGAAATTATGTATTTCAATTTTGGCTACTCTGGTAACCTCTGTGAAGAAATGTGTTAGGCTAATTGTATATAAAAATTGTTTTGTGGTATTGGTCAATCTTACTAAGTAATGTGGTAGTATGTAGGCATCTTTGAGCAAAGTGGAGTGCAGAGGGAAGATTGGGAAAATATCACAAAAAAGTCGAACTGTTGACTACAAAACAGTTAACAGTAACCCTAAAATAATTAAAATTACAATAAGCATCAATGCTTTAAGTCTAAATTAACTTGAAGTGGTAGCTAAGGTGAGCTTTTTACAACAATGCTTGAATGCTTAGCATGTTTGGCATACACCAAACTACTACTGTAACCTATATTTCTTCATATTTTCATGTATTTAATGCTTATATTCAGGAGGAGACCTTTGTAACGTATATGATTTACATGCATGTTGAATTTATAGATGGGAGGCGACAATTATTGTTGGAGGAGAGCCAATTAGATTGTGAGTAATGGCTAAGGACTTTAAGTCCAATAACTAATGTACGGGGTAATAAGGTCTAGGCCTTCATTCCATATTATCCCAAAAATTTGCAATGAAATTAGAGCCCATTACTTGTTTGTTCAAGTTCAAATTTAAAAATGCGAAGGATGTAAACAATTGCTTGTGTACATCTTGGTATCTGGAAAATAAACATCCCCAACCAGCCACATACACCAGCAGTCCTGCACACATGCACAAACACCTTTCCCAGGGCCGGTCCCCAGTGGAGGCTGGGGAGGCGGCCACCTTAGGCACCCGAATTTTTCCCAATTTTTTTTTTGTATTTATATATACATATTTTGCGTGTAATATTTTTTAGGGGCCCCCAAATTTAACTTTTTGGGCCTTTTTTTAAAATTAGTACTGCCGACTTATTTTATTTGGGCTTGGGTTTGTATGGAGATTTTTTTCTCAGATTCCTAAATCTCTATCTATTTCTTCATATATATCGGTTTTTAAGAATGTAGCAAAAAAAAATTCAAACATTTTTTTATAATTTTTTTTAAAAACAGATTTTGTATGGGGGCCCCATTTAGGGAGTTTGCCTTGGGCCCCCGTAAACTCCGGGCCGGCCCTGATCCTTCCCCTGATTATTTTTTTTATATCTAATCAGTGAGGCAAAATCCCCCAAGCGTTTCATTGAAAAGTACATAACAAGACATAAGTGCTATTAAAATAAGATAACAGATGTATTAAAATGATCTTCATACATAGAACAAGTAGCATGATATTCATTACCCAAAAAAGTATACGAGGCTAAAAAATCCTTAAAAACCAAGAATAACAGCAAAAGCTTCCCCTGATTCAACTATCGCACTTTTTCATATCACTGCATAGTCGGATACTCTGTCAGTCATCTAGAATTTTTGGTAGTAAAAGAAAGGGATTATATGCTATTACAGATTGCCCATTGCTTGCTAGGGATTAACATAAATTTGGCTAGTTGATTAGGACAAATTATAGATTTTCATACAAGTAACTGAGAACAGTTTGATTCTTTTCTGTTTAAGTGGATAAAAATGAGATGCTAAATTTTAGACATATGCATACTATTTGACTGTTAAAAGTGATACTTAAACGATGAAGAAATGCAGGTTGTTAAAGTTAATGGCTATGAGGCAGATGATGTGGTGGCCACTCTTGCAGATAAAGTTTTACAAAAGGGGATCCGGGTTGTCATTGGTTCACCAGATAAAGATTTCAAGCAGCTTATATCAGAAGATGTGCAAATTGTTATGCCCATGCCTGAGCTTGCACGGTGGTCCTTCTATAGCTTGCGGCACTACATTGCCCAATACAACTGTGATCCTAGCTGTGATCTGAGTCTCCGTGAGTATCTGTTTATATTCAATTAGGTACATAATTGATTGCAGTTCTTACAGAAAATATCCGTATGGATGAACTCTTGATCTTTCTAGAAAAAAGATTGCTAAAATTTGTGTAACATGCTTTGCAAAATGATGATGACACCCTTTATAATCTTCATGCTATATAGAATCTCTAGTATCGGCATTACTTATAGACATATAGTTGTTATTATAATTACTCAAACAAGAATTTCTCCTTTAGATAATATGCAGGTTTTCCAGTAAAACAGATAATGACAAACAATGTCCAATTTGCTTCTGTTTTATACATGGATTCATATGTTTATGATGAAATTTGAACCTGGAACTTCTTTGATTTTCCAATTTGCTTTCGTTGCTTCAAGACCAATTTTGAACAACATTACGCAAAGCATGAATTGTTAGGTAGTTGGCACACATATCCAAACATCCGAATAGTTTGCACATTGATTTCTCCTTTATTTAGGTTGTTAGTTATGAGACTCTTTCAATCGAAAAATTCGTGAACAGCATGATCCCAAGGGAATAGGATTTCTTGTATACAACACTTATTTAATTTGCACTTGGTTTGAAGGAAAGCATGGGACTGGTGAGGCGATTGAATTTGCTTTTGAAATTTGGCAACAAAGCTAGGACCGATTTACCTGCAGTTTCTTATGCTTTTGAGAGTACTTGAATTTGTCTTTTTGGCTAATATTATGCACTAAAGATCGACAGACCCCTTCAGACTAAGTTAGTTGATCGACAGACCCCTTCAGACTAAGTTGTTTTTCTTCTGTCATTTTCCTTCCCAGATGTACAGAAATATTGATAGTTTTCCCCTTGTTTGCAAGGATTAGACTAATGGCAATGAGGGGTAGGTTTTCTTGAGGATATCTCTTGCTAGAAAATTTCTTAAGGGAAGGTCATCTTGGACTTTAGACCCCATTTGTGAATTTTGGTGATCATCCCATGGACTTTACTTATAGTCTTATATACACACTTTTCCTATCAATCCTCCATTTGATGAGAAAGGTGAACATGTCCGTGTGCGCCTAAAATTGGCCCTCCATAAGTAAACTTTTTTTCTTTTGCCTCTATCTCTCTTGTGTGATAAAAACATCAGGCATGTAATAGATGGGGTGATTTTTATAAGATATAACTCCATGACTCTATAGCTTGTGCTTTTGGGCTTTGTTAGGGATCATGATAACGATAGTATGAGAGAAAGAAAGAATATTTTATTGGATAATTATTAATTAGAACTAAATACAATGCCTCATATAAGTAGGCTTACAAAACTTATTCCCCAAGCTAACTTAATTCACAAGTTACATCTCTAGGAAATCTTACTTACTAATAGTACTGTTCTTGAGTATATCTTACTAATTAATACTTATTCTCGAATATTCTCTAATACTCCTCAAGTTGGAGCATAAATGTTATATATGCCCAACTTGTCACAAATAAATTGAATTCCAGCACCTGTCAATGGCTTTGTAAGATGTCAAATAGCTGATGACTGGTGTGTGCATGACGTGTCTCAATCTGTCTAGGCTCCTCTGTCCTAACAACCTTATTGCTAATCAACCTTAATATGTTTCGTTCGTTCATGAAAGCGGGATTTGGAGTAATATAAAGTGCAACTTGATTATCACAATACAACATCGTTAAGCTAGATTGTATTATTACTCACAGTTCACCAAGACGACTTCTCACCAATACAAGCTCACAAGTAATATCAGTAAGAGCTCTATACTCTGATTCTGCACTTGATCTCGACACCACTAGCTACTTCTTACTTTTCCAAGACACCAGATTTTTGCCTACAAACACACAATGCCCAGTTGTTGATTTTCTAGAAGTTGGACATCCTGCCCAATCTGCATCGGCGAATCCAACTATTCTACAATGTCCTCCATTTGTGTAAATTAAACCTCCATCTGGAGCACCTCTAAAGTACTGAAGAATTCTACACACAACATTCCAATGAGTAATGAGAGGAGCTGCCATAAACTGGCTGACTATGCTAACAGAGTATGCAATATCAAGGTGAGTAATTGTACGATAATTTAGCTTGTCAAATAACCTTCTATATTTGCTTGGATCCTTCAACAATTCTCCCTGATTTGGCAATAACTTTGAATTTTGATCCATTGGTGTAGGTGATGTACGACACTCCAACATTCTGCATTCAGCCAAAATATCCAAAACATACTTTCTCTGTGTGAGACAAATGTCTTCTATAGATTTAGCCACCTCGATGCTAAGAAAATATTTCAACTGACCTAAGTTGTTAGTCTGGAATAAGATATGACTTCAACACTTGGATACCAATTGCATCATCTCCAATAATTACAATATCATCAACAGACAAAACCAACAAAATTCGCTTACCCTCCTTGTGGCAATAGAAGACCGAGTGATCATTGTGACTTCATTGCATGTCAATATTTCTAAGCACATTAACAAATTTGCCAAACCTTTCGCTAGTAGATTGCTTAGGACTATACAAAGATCGCTTCAAACGGCAGACTTTCTTTCATTTCTTAACAAAGCCGGGGGACTGCTCCATATAAATCACCTCCTCAAGAACACCATTAAGAAAGACATTCTTGACATCAAACTGATATAAAAGACAATGATAGCGAGCTGCCAAAGAAATAAAATACGAACAAAAGTCTTTAATTGGGCCAAAGAATCATGTGGATTAACTTTTACCGTCCAAACCTACTTACATCTAACACAGTGTTTCCCCACAGGAAGAGAAACAAGATCCCATATTCCATTCTCAGATAGGGCAAACATCTCCTCTTGCATTGCTCGACTTCAACCTGGATGTGACCAGGCCTCTGAAACAGACTTGAGAATCTAATACATATCTAAAGTAGAAGTAAAAGCAAGATGGGTTGGAGATAGTTTAGCATAAGATACAGTAGGTGTAAGAAAAGTGGCATTTTTACCGGTTTTAATGAGAGATGCAATAGAAACATTCAAATCATGATCCATACCTACGTCGGTTTCAGAAACAATGGGGGGTTTAGCAGAAGTAGGTAGGTTTACGAGATTTATAAAATGGAGCAATAGTCATATTGAGGTCAGAATGGATATGTAACACCCAAGAATCCGAACACTGAGAATCGTGCATTATTCACAAGACCGACACTTCAATTTGAGTACATTAACATAATATAATATGAGAAATTTAAATTTTATTACCACATGTCCAAAATACAAGAATTTTCAAATTGACGGGCCTTTAGGATGCTACACTTAAGCTTCATTGCCATATGACAATCTCATCTGCAAAATCATAATCCGTGAGATCGTCAGCTTGTGAGGCTGACGGAAAATCACGACAACCTCAACTAACTCTCAAAACACAGTATAATAAAAGACAACCTTGAATTAATGTGTATGTTAAATGTAAGTGGAAGTTCAATTATACAATGTCATATGAGTGAGTGTATAATCTAATTTATAGTGTCAAACATATACTTACTATATTAACATGCACAATTCAGATATGCTATTCTAATGCACGGTTGTTTGAAACTCTATGCCGCTCATACAACATAGCTTCTAATGCACGCTTGTTTGAAACTCTGTGCCACCCATACAACATAGCTTCCTTATCTAGTTCAATCTCTCGCTATGCAAACATATTCTGTGACAAAATATTCAAGATATAGGCATTCGTGGATTATCCACTGCATCTATGGATTATTTTGAGGGTACCGCTCGCCAAGCGACATTCTGTGAATATATATTCCGCTCCGGGCATTGTGAGTATTTCTCATCTCCCTGAAATTTTGGGGAACAACCCATGTCAACTGGTCATCTTGAGGTACGTCCTCTATCACGAACATTTTGTGAGTTTTAGTTCTTGTCCCGGAAACACTGGAGATTTATCTCACCCCGCAGATCATTATGAAGCTTATATCTCACGTTGGACCTTGTTTCATCACGTCTCCTTCTAGTGTCTAGTCCTTAAAATACACGAAGTTGCTTTCTAAACCTAATGATCCAATTCCTGTCTTTTCTCATTAATATTCAGGTAATCCTGGTCACAAATTTGACACTACCTCACTCCTTAACTGGAGTCACTAAGTCTTTCCGGATTCATACCTCATTTAGGTTCTAGTATCACTCCTTGGTAACAACACAAAGTCACAATCAAGTTATATACTTGACCCATACTAGTGCTATTCTAGCACTTAATCAATTTCTTCATATTGCACTCATCTTAGTATGATTCTTACTCAACCAATATTATGAGTAAGTCACAATTATCATTACATCAAAATAGAGAAATTATCTTCTAATCAAATTAATCTCAAATTCCTAATTAGACCACCTCTACGTGTAAGTTTTATCAAACTCACCATCTAAATGGGATTCATATATTCACACCATACTATTTATTCATCATCTACTTCATAAACGATCTCATTATTTCTTTAAAATGCACTACTTAGTACAAGTCTATCATAGCGTTAAATCACTTCACTTAATCTTAAGTCATGCTTAATCATGGTTGACCCAAGTCACGATATCTGTACTAGTTTCAAGTTCACTATCTAGATTACTCTTTCTAGACTCTCAAGCTACATATAAATTCTCAGATTGATAAATATACTGGGTTTTTTCATGAGGTACAAGTGTAACCTAATTTCACACAATACTAATTCTCATTCCCAATATTATGATCATTTCGTGCTCTAAAAAATCAAAGGATAATTAAATTGTTCGAGTCTAATTTCAAACTCTCAACAATCCCTAGAATACCCATTTAAATTAATTTAATTAGTTTACAAGTTCTCCTATAAATCCTTTTAGATCTCTAAGAATGTCCCAGAATTTAATAAGTCACATAAACATCACTGAATATTACTTATAAACCCATTTTAAATCTGATTAGTCTAAAATAACTAATTGATTTTAAAGTATCATTCATACACAGATTTACTACATTCAAACATTACTAATCATCATACAAAGAAGAACATTTTTTTATCATATTGTTCGAGTCTTAAAATGAAACAGAGAATACACATACTACATGATATATGTTCTAAAATTTCCTATTACTACATTGATTTCTATTTCAAACATATAATTGCATCTAAATGTATTTTCAATTCATTTGCTCATACATCTAATAACATCAAGCAATATATCACATTTTCAAAGCATGCAATCACATCAAATTAATAAAGTTTGAAGACATTATCACCCACCTATAATCGCTTCCGAGTTCGATTGCTTCTAGGCTCCAACGAAAAGTTCTAACACTCGATTAACTTAACCTTGATCACAACATAGCATATACTATTACTATCATCTCATATGCTAATAATCTATAACCCATAAAATAGAATAGGATTCTAAGTTTATCTTAAGAAAACTCAAGTCCAAAGGCTCTCCAAACTCGAACTAGTTCTTTCTCTCTCAAACTCTCTGGTTGAAAGTAGTGCTGCCAATATGTGGGAACGGGGCTGGCCTGAAGTCTTTTTATAGCTAGAGGTGAGGGGAGTTGGCTGATTGAATTAGCAGATGTGAAGGTGCTGAAGTGGAACTAAAAATTAGGGAAGTGGGGGAGGTGAAGGGCTAATCTCAAGGGAGAAATGGGTTGAAATTGAGGGGAAAGTGGGGGATTTATAGTTGTTGTTTGAAACAGAGATGGTGAGTGGAGTTCGGGTCGGGTTTCAAAGTCGGGTTTAGGTCGGGTGTTACAGGATACATGCAGTGTAGGGAGGTTCAATAGGCTCATTCATTGTGATTCCAGAATCTTGGACCGGTGCAATGATTGGAACGGAACTTGAATTATGAGAAGCAATAATTGTGGGCATATTTGGAGACCGAGGAGATGTGCAAGTGACTAGCGATTCATCGCATACAGCTGATAAAAGAGATACCAATGGTGCAGAATTTGTGACTGTAGGAGATGAGTTATCTTGAATTTCTTGGTTATGTTTGTTTGAGGCAGTAGGATTATCATCAGATTGCAAAAAAATTATAGATCTTTTGGAAAAACAAATGAAGAAAAATCTATAGAATAGCATACTGGGTCAGAAGATTCATTTGAAAAATAAGATTTTGATTCCATTGAAGTCACATAAGCATAAATAAAACAATTTTGTATTTTAGGAGAATAATACCCATAACCTTAGCCAAGAAAAACACATTTAATAGCACGAGGATCAAGTTTGGAAACATCGGGACGATTATCATGCACAAAACACACTGCCATCTTTTTATTTTTTCATTTCTTCATTTTTTACATTTTTTTTTTTCATTTTTTTATTTTTTTCATTTTTTTTTATTTATTTACTTATTATTTATTTATTTATTTATTTTATTTTATTTTTTTATATTTATATTTATATTTTTTTTTGGGGGGGGGGGGGGGTGGTTTTCATAGGAAACATAATGTCACTTTTTGTGTTTTGCAACACCGTTCTATTAGGGGGTGTAAGGACAATATGATTGATGAGCAATGCCAGATTCAACACTAAATTTAACAAAATTGGATGAAAAATATTCCCTTGCATTATCATTTCTCAAAACTTTCACATGAATGTTAAATATAGTTTTCACCAAAGTGTAGAAATCGCAAAACAATATTAAATGTTTCGGAATGGTATTTCATTAAATATAGTCTCGTAAGCCTTGAATGGTCATCCTCATATGTAACAAAATCCCGAAAATTTCCATTAAAATTTTCAACTGGGCATGGCTCCCAAATATTTGAATGAACTAAAGCAAACAAAGAATTAGAACGACCCTTAACTCGAGTGGGTATGTGGCACGGTGATGCTTACCTAACTGTCATGATTCACAAGCTAATTCAGAAATGCAAGATAAGTCGGGCTTCAAATTTTGCAAAGAAGGATGTCATAGCTGACAGTGTAAGTCAAGATGCCCTGAATCGCTCACACATGCAACCACTCTGGAAATGGTCCAAATGATATAGTCCCCCCAGATTCATGCCCAGTGCCAATTGTTCGGTTTGTTCCAAATTCGTGAAATACACAGCTCAGGAAAGAATGATACCGAACAGTTTAAAGACTTGGTTAATTTACTGATGGGAACCAGATTAAAAGGAAAAGTAGGCACATGTAGAACAAGATCTAAAGAAATATATGGGGTTAAATGAACACAGCATACACTCCTTCAACATTACAAAAAGATCCATCAGCTAACTTAACGGGTTCATGTATCGATGTACTAACTGCATTAGATAATATACCTGATTCTTTTAAAGGAAACATAATAGAAAAAGGAGTTTTCCCAAACAATACAGAAGATGTCATGAGATTAATCAAATAACAAGCAGTCAAAACAGCATCACTCCAAAACTTGTTAGGAACTTGTTTATGAATCATCATTGTTCTTGCAACCTCCAATAAATGTCGATTTTTGCTTTTAGGAACGCCGTTCTATTTGGGGGACGGGTGGTGGTGGTTAAGGACAAGATGATTGATGAACAATGATAGATCCAGCACATAATTTTACAAAATTGGATGAAAAATATTCCTTTGCATGATCATTTCTCAAAACTTTCATATGCATGTTAAATTGAGTTTTCGCTTAAGTGTAGAAATCGCAAAAAATATTAAATATTTCAAAACGAGATTTCATGAAATACAGTATAGTAAGCCTTGTATGGTTGTAACGCCCCGTTCCCAACTCGTACGCACACAAATAAATCCTAATCCAATGTTAGGTTGGCCTCACAAAAGGTGTCAGGACTTTTCGGTGACCTTTGATCATTGGCAACTATATTTATTCACTAACTCACTCTTCTTTTCCTCTGATGTGGGACTAATGCAACCCCCACACCACCACGTCAGCAAGAACATGCAGCCACTTCTACAGCTTCTCATTTTCTCTTTCTTTCATTTTCTTCATTTAATGCACCATTATTTTTTAAGCCCTATATAATTGCTCTATAGGCCTCTTTCTTAATCCAATTATCCATATAGCCTATAGACTTTCCTATAGGCCCACTTTAATATTCTATATATCTTTTTAATATTTCTCCTTATATACTTTACAAATACGGTGTATTACATTCACCCTCTCTTAAGAATTCAGCGTCCTCGCTGAATTCGAGACGTGCAATCTAGCACATGATCGCCTTTCTAGTCGAATGTAGACTGTCTCCTTGATCAAATACTCATCGCTGCCCTCTAAGGGTCTTACGCATCACATCGCTACCCACCAAGGGTCTTACGCATCAAATATATACAAGTTCTACTTTTGGTATCGAAAGTTGGCTTTGATACCATCTGTAACGCCCCGGGCCCCTGTTCGTACGCACATAAATAAATCCTAATCCACTGCCCACCACAAGCTGGCCTCACAAAAGGTGTCTGGACTATTCGGTGATCTTTGATCATTGGCAACTGTATTTATTCACTCTCTCTCTCTCCTTTTCCTCTCTCCTTTTCCTCCAATGTAGGACTAATGCAACCCCCACACCACCACGTAAGCAAGCACATGCAGCCACTTCTACATCTTCTCATTTTCTCTTTCTTTCATTTTCTTCATTTACTGCACCTATTATTTCCTAAGCCACATATAATACTCTGTAGGCCTTTTTCTTAATCCAATTATCCATATAGCCCATAGACTTTCCTATAGACCCACCCACTCTAATATTCTATATATCTCTTTAATATTTCTCCTTATATACTCTACAAATACGGGGTGTTACAATGGTAATCCACAAATGTAATAAAATATCGAAAATTTTCATAAAAAGTTCAACTGGGCATGGCCCCCAAATATCTGAATGAACTAAAGCAAACAAAGAACCAGAACAACACTCAACTCGAGGTAGGTATGTGGCACGGTCTTACCTAACTGACATGCTTCACAAGCTAATTCAGAAATGGAAGATAAGTCAGGCTTCAAAGTCTTCAAATTTTGTAAAGAAGGATGTCCCAGATGACAATGTAAGTCAAGAAGCCCTGCATTGCTCTCACATGCAACCAGTATAATGTCCAACGATATAGTCCCCCAAATTCATGCCCAGTGCCAATCATTTTGTTTGTTCCAAGTTCTTGAAATACACAACTCAGGAAAGAATGACACAGAACAGTTTGAAGACTTGGTTAATTTACCTTGATGGAAGCCAAATTAAAAGGAAAAGTAGGCACATGTACAACATAATCTAAAGAAACATCTGGGGTTAAATGAACAGAGCATACTCCTTCAACATTATAAAATGATCCATCAACTAACTTAATAGGTTCATGTATGGATGTACTAACTACTTTAGATAATATACATGATTCCCCAGTCATGTGATCGGAATCATCTTAATCAAGCACCCTAAGATGTAGGAGTTAAGGAAGTTAAAAAGCAGGAGATATACTTGATATGGCAATAGGGGTAGTAGAAGAAGGTTGCACTAATTGATTATTCTTCCGGGCTATAGTTGGGACATCTTCCAAAGAATCTCCATCTTGCAGCGGAGAGCAACCGTCAACGAAAGAATGAGCGAAAGCATTTCCCTTAACGAGGTATACACGCCATCAAGACAACGGGCGCCAGTAGAGCCAACGTGCGCCATACAACCACAACTCGAGAGTACTTTAGATACCAAACGAATCCAAGTGTGCCAGCTCGACATACACAAATTCAAATAAGCAAGGTGAGGAGTTTCATGACGCTTCTTAGAACAATCTCCCCAATCTCTACAAAAAATAACTTCTGGCGTCGTAACCAAAAGCAACAGAAACATAGTCCCACACAAATCTAAAGTCAAAATTGAAGAGGAGGGCTCACACGAACTTCTTATCTCAGAACAAAGTTATCACTGAAACACAGGGAGAGAATGTCATCAAATCAAAAGAGAGAAGGCGATAATTAAAAAAAACATATCTGAACTGAAGCATGCAGAGGTATTGGGGGCCATATTTTGACTTAGAAGATGAACGAATCTTGGAACGAGTTCTGAACGAAAGTTTTAAATATTCGAGTCGTCTTCGAAACAGTCGCCCTTGAAACAAGTGGTCCTACGTCACCAACAGAGTTCTGTAGCTCGAAAACCAGTTTTTCCAGCAGCTCCGCACAGAAATACGACAGCAAAAATTTCTTCAACATGAGAGGTGGCCAGAGGTTGCCGATGAGGGAATCTGGATCTGGATTGCAGTGGGGATGGCACCGTCGTGGTGCCGTCATCATAAGGATATTAGGATTGAAATTTGTGGTGGAAGGTGGTGGCTGCTAGAAGGTAGGGTTAGGGTTTTGGATGGGAGGATGAAGTAACAGCAGCAGTAGTAAGGCTCTCGGCGGCCCTGCTTTGAGGCGGGCGAGAGGCCGCCTTGGGCCCTCGAATTTTGCTCATTTTTAGCCCCCCCTCCCCCCCTCCCCCCCAAAAAAAAAAGAAAATTTCGTGTTTTTATATATACACATTTTGTGCATAATATTTTTTTAGGGGCTCCCAAATTTAATTTTTTGGGCTTTTGTTTTTTAAATTAGTACTTGGGATGACTTATTTTAGTTGGATTTTGGTTTGTATGGAGATTTTTTCTCAAATTCCTAAATCTCCATCTATTTCTTCATTTATATCGATTTTTTAAGAATGGTAAGAAAAAAAATTTTACCATTTTTTTTAAAAAATAAATTTTGTGTTGGGGGCCCATTTCGGGAGTTTGCCTTGGACCCCCATAAACTCGAGGCCGGCCCTCGTAAGGCTGATTCCTTTTTCATTTTTATTTTTATTTTTTAAGAAGAATAAAAAATTAGATGAACCTTTCAAATATAATGGTGGAAAACTTTTGTATAATTTCACTCTGAGACCATGATAACGATAGTATGAGAGAAAGAAAGAACACTTTATTGGATAGTTAGAATTGTATACAAGTCCTCATATAACTAGGCTTACAAAACTTATTCCCCATGCTAACTTAATCTCAAAGTTACATCCCTAGACAATATTACTTACTAATAATACTATTCTCCAATATTACTTACTAATTAATACTTATTCTCTAATATTCTCTAATAAGCACATTGTCAAATTCTTTCTTTTTCTTTGTTAGTGAGATGAACATATCAAATAATACAAGGAGTATGTATCTATGTAAGAGCATCCACTGTCGTTGGCTAAAAACTCAAAAATTAGAAATAGATTTAGGAAAACGCCTCGCCGTCGTTTGCTAAAAACTCAAAATTTAGGATAGAAATGAATAATAGCTTGCTAAACTTAGCAGCGCCTTTAGACAATTGCTAAATATAGGAGACGGATGATATTCATCCGTTTGACGAAAAGGGACGGATGAAGATATGCCGTCTAGTTGAATAAATTTTTTTTTTTGAAAGACGGTTGAAGATGTTCCGTCTCTCGGTCGATTTAATTCTTTATAAATAAATAATATATATTAAATATGTAAAGTTTATAAATAATATTTAATAAATGTTAAAGTGAGAGACGGATGAACTTCATCCGTCCCTCACTCCCGCTTTACACTATTCACCGATGTAAATTACCCTTTTACCCCCTTAAATGTTTAACGGTTGTGGGAAGTACTCATATCCAACGGCACATTTAATCTAAAATATATATTTTTAAAATCCAACAACACTTGATTATTAAAATTTTTTTTTAACGGTTACAATTTTCAAATACATTGTATAAATATATGGCACTCCACTCCGCTCATGTAAAAATTGAACCTCTCTGTCTCCTTATTTCTATCGACTCTTCTCTATCTCTTTATTTCTATCTATGTTTCTCTGTCTCTATGTTTCTATCTTTCATTTCTATTGTTTTATTCCTTCTTATTTTGCCAAATACAAAATAACTTTGAGCAATGGCAACCCGTACTAATAATAGGGGCAGGACATACACATCTAATGAAGATGTTATTCTTTCCCAAATCTGGGTTTCTATTACTCAGGATCCATTGACCGGCAATGACCAATCCGGGACACAGTTCTGGAATTGAGTATTCCGCAAATTTGAAACTCTAATAGGCACTCCGACCGACCGGACAGCTGACTCTCTTTCTAATTGATTTTGTGCAATTGCTAAATCTGTTTCTTTGTTCATTGCGAAGTTGAGCAGTGTAACAAATAGAGCTGCAAGTGGAACAACTGAAGCGGATAAGGTATGTATAATTTACCGGATTTAAATTTTTTAAATACAAGTATAATAATTTATAATCCAAGTTTATTACTATTTTTTATAGCTACGCGAAGCAAGAGTGGAATACATGCAATCATCCGGGAAAGCATTTAAATTTGAAGAATGTTATGAGATCCTTAAAGATCAGCCAAAATTTTCGCTACGTACAACACATGTCTTCGAATCAGGCCGTAGCTCTCAATCTGGTGAAGAAGGTAGCACAATACGTACGCCAACAATGCAAGACTGGGATTCAGATATACCGACCGATTTAGATTTTCCTCTAGCCCTCTCCTGACCACCCGGCCGTAAAGCGGAGAAGAGAAAAGGGAAAAGACCAATTGAAGCAGCTCAATTTTCTGAAATGGTAATTGAGACTAGAACATTTAACAATATTTTTAAGGAGTCACAAGATAGGCTGACGATGGCAACAGAAAAGAAGCTTGATCTCAAACAAAAAGAGCACGAAATTAAAAAACGAAAAGAGGAAGACCGCATAATGAGTTTGGACATAAACAGCTTACCCGAGGCTCAACGTCATTATTTCATGTGTGGACAACGTGAAATTATGCAAAGTCGTGGTTACAACTAGTTTAATTTTTTGTATCAATGTTGTTTTCATATATGTTGCAATATCCATTGTATCTTGCTTATTTTCAGTTATGTAGTTGCTTTGTGTTTCACTACTTATTAAGAAGTGTCTATTTCAGTTTAAATTATTAAAGACTTAATTGATGTGTCTTCCAAGTAGATCCATACATTTTTAGTGCTGATTCTAGATTAAACAATACAGAATATAATTTTATAATAAGCTAGAATTAAAAACAGAAATACATTTTGACTGATTCTGAGTTAAACATTAAAAAATATAAATTGCTTGCAAATGACTCTAAAACATTACTAACATATTTTTCTAAAACTCATCTCCATATTCGTTCCATTTGTGCTCCACCAAATCTGCTCGCAGTTGATGATGTTCCTGTCTATCATGTAGTTCTACATTGCGTGCTAATCTGGAGGTACTTGTTGAAGCTCCAGTTTTGCTCGATACGCTGAAGGTAGAGTTCGCACTTTGGTCGTAGTCATAATCATCAAGTGCTTCTTCCCGTTCGTCCTCTACAATCCTATTGTGTAAAATAATACATGTCTTCATTATATAAGATAGACTGTCCGCATCCCAGAACCGTGCTGGACCTCTTTCAATTGCAAATCGTGCCTGTAAAACACTGAATCCGCGTTCAACATCCTTTCTTGCAGCTTCATGCATCTGGGCAAATTTTTTTGTTCTTTTGAGTTTCCAGTGCCGAGTATGTTTTCACTATGGTAGCCAATGGGGAATAAATACCATCAGCTAAATAGTACATGTTGTAGTTGTTATTGTTGATAGTGAAATTTGCGGCTGGTGCAGACCCATCAGGAAGATCATTAAATAATGTGGACCGATTGAGCACGTTAAGGTCATTATTGCATCGTGGAATTCCGAAAAATGAATGCCAGAACCATAGGTCGTAAGATACAACTGCTTCAAAAATAATAGTTGGCTTCCGAACGTGTCCGGTATACTGGCCAGTGCATGCAATCAACACTACCTAACATACCTGGAAACCCGCGAGCTTTATTTTCTTCAAGTAGTCTTCAAATATCAGCGACGGTTGGAGCCCGCAAATATTGAGGTCCAAACATGTTCACAATAGCCACACAAAAACGACGTACTGTTTTCAAAACAGTCGTCTCTCCAATTCGCACGTACTCATCAATTGAATCAGCTAATGATCCGTAAGCCAAGCAACGTATAGCTGCTGTGATTTTTCGATAGGGAGATAAACATAGTTTTCTAGTTGCATCTTGTCGTTGTTGGAAGAATTCATCGTAGTTAACAGTCGCTTCCAAAATACGTTGGAATAAAACTCGCCGCATACGGAATCGACGTCGGAATAGGTTGTCGTCGTTAATTGGATTCTCAGCAAAATAATCTCTTCAAAGACGCATGTCCCCATCTTCCCATTCACGACGTAATATCTCCGGCGGTTTATTTGTTGACTTTGTTGAAATGCGATGGAGAAAATTTGCATTTTCTGGTGAACACGTCTTCCCAGCATGGCTAGTTGAGCACTTTGTTCGGACTCTTCGTCTGGTGAAGTAGAGGAAGAAGATGAACTAAATTCACATTCCATTGCAAATATTGTAGCTTGTTTGTTTTCTGGCAGAAGACACTATGGTGAATATATAGGGGACGAAGAAGCGACTATATGTCCATGTGCCGAGATAGAAAAATAAAGTGAAATGAGACACTGGGGTTGTCAGATTAAATGACAAAAAGTGGTTTAGGCACAATATAAAGTGGTGTAGGCACAATTAAATGACATAAACTAATTCGAATATAAGCTAATGTAGGCTAAGGAGAGCTATGTGTCCTTTCCCCCCGTATAAACCAAGAGAACATGAATGCCAATTTTCACCAAAAAACCATTTCAGATTCTTTTGTCAAAAAAATAATCACATCACATAAAGTTAACATGACATAAAGTTATTTATAGATTGACATTTTTGCCCTTGTGTACAGAACATGACATAAACACATGGACATAAAGTAAATGTATATTAAGCATTAAGCATGAATTAAATATTAATTAAAAAATAAATAATGAATACACGTTCACATTAAACATTATTTACAGATGCTACTCCTCGTTATTAAACTGTGTATTCGGCACATATTCCGGTGTCGAATGAAGACTTCTCATAGCAGAAGTTGACGGTCGATTGTTAGAAACACTTCTTCGTCCAGAAGTCGACGGTCGATCAGAAACACTTCTCCTGCCAGTAAATACTTGAACGGGAATAGATTCTTTCAACACAGTGTCTGTCATTATGAATCACCTTAATTGAGATTCATAATTCTACCGATATATCTTCGGATAGACATTGTTTTTTATTAGATTCGAAGATTGTAGTTTGAGTAAAGAAGAATTTATAACTCAGAAGAAGGATGAGAATATTTGCCGTGAGAGGTATGCATATATATAGGAGGAACTGAGTGGGGTTTTTTTCGTAAATTAACATTTCCACTTTATTAAAAAAAATTTAAAAATCACCAGACGGATGAAGAAACACCGTCTAGTTGATTTTTCGGATCTTATGAAAGGAGGGTATATAGGTCATTTCGCATAGGTGAAAGAAACAAAAAAAAATCGAACAAACAGGCCAGACGGATGAAGATCATCTGTCTAGCACTGTTGATTTGATTTATTTTTTTTGAGTTGTAAACGAAATTTTAAAAAAATTAAAGAGAAGACGGAGGAAGAAGCCCCGTCCGACACAATTCGGCATTTTTTTCTCTCAAACGGAGGATGAAGCTCCGTCCATTCATTTTTTAATATAAAAAAAAGCGTTAGACGGATGAACAAGATCCGTCCAATACATTACTTTATCAAATTTTAGAAATAACGATAGTAGCGATCGTTGCTAAAAGCTAAAATCTCATTGCTAAAAATAGAATAGGTTTAGCCAACGACAGTGGATGCTCTTATATTAGAAACCATTACTACCGTAGAAGTTATCAATGAGAGTTTGATAATATGCTGAAATGGTCATGGAGTTTATCGCTTTTATAGATCACACCTTGTATAACCAACCTGATGTGTTAATCTCACAAACAAAGGAGAAAAAATTGAATATGAGATGCTGATGCCTGAATCATAAGGCTATAAGGCCATGGAGTTACCACTTAGAGCATCCACTGTCGTTGGCTAAACCTATTCTATTTTTAGCAATGAGATTTTAGCTTTTAGCAACGATCGCTGCTATCGTTATTTCTAAAATTTGATAAAGTAAAGTATTGGACGGATCTTGTTCATTCGTCTAACGCCTTTTTTCTTTTTTCTTATTAAAAAATGAATGGACGGAGCTTCATCCTCCGTTTGAGAGAAAAAAAATGCCGAATTGTGTTGGACGGTGCTTCTTCCTCCGTATCTCTTTAATTTTTTTTTTAAATTTCGTTTACAACACAAAAAAAAATATGAACAGTGCCAGACGGATGATCCTGTTTGTTTGATTTTTTTTTTGTTTCTTTCACCTAGGCGAAATGATCTATATACCCTCCCTTCATAAGATCCGAAAAATCAACCAGACGGTGCTTCTTCATCCGTCTGGTGATTTTTGAATTTTTTTTAATAAAGTGGAAATGTTAATTTACGGAAAAAAACCACTCAGTTCCTCCTATATATATGCATACCTCTCATGGCAAATCTTCTCATCCTTCTTCTGAGTTATAAATTCCTCTTTACTCAAACTACTATCTTCGTATCTAATCAAAAACAATGTCTATCCGAAGACATATCGGTAGAATCACAATTCGCGACGGATCTGATCATGGCAACACCAGTACGGAGGCCGAACCGATGACGAAATCACGTGATTTTGCCGATCCGAGTTTGTGGAAATCAGTGGTTGATGACCGCCAACATCTGTATCAACTTATCACCGATCAGCCTGCAGGTGGATTTTGTAAATTTAGAGAAAATTGGAGTGGTCCAATAAGGGCATACGAGCGATGTTCCCGTGTTCCATTAGTGAAGCAATTAATCGATCAAACCGGGTGGCAGCGTTTATTCACAATAAATACGGAAAAATCATCAATAAGGCTAGTGGAAGCCGTGGTTGAGAGATGGTAGGATACTACACACACTTTTCATTTACCGTGTGCTGAGTTGGGATTCACCCCGTTAGATTGGACAATGCTAACGGGGTTATCGAACGGATCCGGTGAAGCCCCTCCGTGCAATGATGAAGATTATCCCTTCGAAGTTGTACAATCTCGTTTTTTCCCTGAGATTACTGAAGCAGATTGGAAATCTTCAGCAATACGCAGTTCATTCCTAAAGAAGTATTTTCATAGTAACGTGATCGAAACAGCTCAAGTTGATGATAATCTAGCGTTGATGATCACAAGAGCGTTCTTTATGTTCTTTCTTTCAGAGTTTCTTTTCTCCAATGCTGCTTGCTTGATCAGATCTGGTTGGCTTGCTGCACTAGAAGATCTTAATAAAGTAGGTACATACGATTGGGGCGGCCAAGCACTAGCACTACTATATATGTCTCTAGATTCTTGCAGCAGAGTTAAAGTCAAGTCTTTTAACGGTCAATGGCAAGTACTAGAGGTAACATTAGATATGTTTTAAAGCTTTATATTAAACTTATTTGTTCAATTTGGAAGTATTTATTTGTAAACTAATATAGATCTTTCATCTACAGTATTGGGCGTATGAATATACAAGTATATGTGTTCCAATAACTGAAAAAACGGTAGTTATAGCAAATGTTTTAATAGCTTCCGATAAATGTCTGAAAATTATACGTTGGAATAAAGATCAATTGGATACTAATATAGCAGACACAATTAGGTATAACATTGGCATAGCCAGACATCAATTGGAGATGTGTTCTTCTGCATCTATTATTTGGCAGCATTATTCGGGATCGAGGTACGAGAATGAGCATGAAGTGAAGATTGTAAACATACTATCTTGACACCGAGTTATTTTTGAGTATTGTTCACAGGTAAAATTATCCATATTTGCAAAGTTTTTGTTTTATCTTAATTTATTATTGAATGCATCCCCCTGAAATAGTTGTATATGTGCTTGGAAATATGTATACGATATAGGATGTATGGTATCTAGGTGATCGTTGTTATCGCCAAATTACGGAATTTATTACTATCCCAATTGACCCACCAAAATTCGTGCCTCAAATATTACCACAAGATTTTTGTCCGCCTATTGATGCGTCAGTATTGGTCCGGCTTGTACCACAAAAGAGATACGATAAGTATTGGGCAAAGGTATCAATAGGTGCTATTATGCCAACTCTATCGCCCGGTACGAATGTGAATTTTATTGGTCCAGCTAGCATTATTGATCCAAATGCTCAATTGCCCTTCCCTGCTCCTCCTTTCTGGGCACCAGGCAGAGTATGCAACTGAAACAAACATACATGTTCCACCAGTACATGGCGAATGTGTAGTTGAGGTTCCACTTTTTTCAGGTGGTACAGTAACGAGGATTATCAAAGAGGGATCTTACAATTTGGAGCCTCGCGGTGTAATGTCATATGTGAGCATACCTCATAACATTTTTAATCAATATTCACATTTCATTTAGATTACGATGGATTTTTAATCCTTTTTTTATAATTTACGAACAATATTTGCAGGACGAGTTATACCAACGGTATCAGGAGTCGACTTATAATGAATCTCAATTAAGGCGATTCATAATGACAGACACTATGTTGAAAGAATCTATTCCCGTTCAAGTATTTACTGGCAGGAGAAGTGTTTCTGATCGACCGTCAACTTCTGGTATGAGAAGTCTTCAATCGACATCGGAATGTGCCGAATACACAGTTTGATAACGAGGCGTAGCATATGTAAATAATGTTTAATGTGAACGTGTATTCATTAATTATTGTTTAATTAATGTTTAATTCATTCTTAATACTTAATATACATTTACTTTATGTCCATGTGTTTATGTCATGTTCTGTACACAAGAGCAAAAATGACATTCTATCTATAACTTTATGTCATGTTAACTTTATGTGATGTGATTATTTTTTGGACAAAAGAAGCTGAAATGGTTTTTTGGTCAAAATTGGCATTCATGTTCTCTTGGTTTATACAGGGGGGGGGGAAGGACACATAGCTCTCCCTAGCCTACATTAGCTTATATTTGAATCACTTTGTCATTTAATTGTGCCTACACCACTTTATATTGTGCCTAAACCACTTTATGTCATTTAATCTGACAACCCCAGTGTCTCATTTCACTTTATTTTTTCTATCTTGACACATGGACATACAGTCGCTTCTTTGTCTCCTATATATTCACCATAGTGTCTTCTGCCAGAAAACAAACAAGCTACAATATCATCCAATTTATACTTTCATATTTGCAATGGAATGTGAATTTAGTTCATCTTCTTCCTCTACTTCATCAGACGAAGAGTCCGAGCAAAGTGCTCAACTAGCCATGTTGGGAAGACGTGTTCACCAGAACATGCAAATTTTCTCCATCGCATTTCAACAAAGTCAACAAATAAACCGCCGGAGATATATACGTCGTGAAAGGCAAGATGGGGACATGTGTCTTCGAAGAGAGTATTTTGCTGAGAACCCAATTTACGGCGACAACCTATTCCGACGTCGATTCGTATGCAGCGAGTTTTATTCCAACGTATTTTGGAAGCGACTGTTAACTACGATGAATTCTTCCAACAATGACAGGATGCAACTAGAAAACTAGGTTTATCTCCTTATCAAAAAATCACTGCTGCTATACGTTGCTTGGCTTACGGATCATCAGCTGATTCAATCGATGAGTACGTGCGAATTGGAGAGACTACTGTTTTGAAAACAGTACGTCGTTTTTGTGTAGCTATTGTGAACATGTTTGGACCTCAATATTTGCGGGCTCCAACCGCTGCTGATATTCGAAGACTACTTGAAGAAAATAAAGCTCGCGGGTTTCCTGGTATGTTAGGTAGTGTTGATTGCATGCACTGGGCTTGGAAAAATTGTCCAGCCGGATGGCACGGCCAGTATACCGGACACGTTCGGGAGCCAACTATTATTCTTGAAGCAGTTGTATCTTACGACCTATGGTTCCGACATTCATTTTTCAGAATTCCATGATGCAATAATGACCTTAATGTGCTCAATCAGTCCACATTATTTAATGATCTTCTTGATGGGTCTGCACCAAGCCGCAAATTTCACTATCAACAATAACAACTACAACATGGGGTACTATTTAGCTGATGGTATTTATCATAGTGAAAACATACTCGGCACCGGAAACTCAAAAGAAATTTTTTTTGCCCAGATGCAAGAAGCTACAAGAAAGGATGTTGAAACGCGGATTCGGTGTTTTACAGGCACGATTTGCAATTGTAAGAGGTCCAGCATGGTTCTGGGATGCGGACAGTCTATCTTATATAATGAAGACATGTATTATTTTACACAATATGATTGTAGAGGACGAACGGGAAGAAACACTTGATGATTATGACTACGACCAAAGTGCGGACTCTACCTTCAGCGTACCGAGCAGAACTGGAGCTTCAACAAGTACCTCCAGATTAGCATGCAATGTAGAACTACATGCTAGACAGAAATATCATCAACTGCGAGCAGATTTGGTGGAGCACATATGGAACGAATATGGAGATGAGTTTTAGAAAAATATGTTAGTAATGTTTTAGAGTCATTTGCAAGCAATTTATATTTTTTAATGTTTAACTTAGAATCAGTCAAAATGTATTTCTGTTTTTCATTCTAGCTTATTATAAAATTATATTATGTATTGTTTAATCTAGAATCAGTACTAAAAATGTATGGATCTACTTGGAAGACACATCAATTAAGTCTTTAATAATTTAAACTGAAATAGACACTTCTTAATAAGTAGTGAAACACAAAGCAACTAAATAACTGAAAATAAGCAGGATACAATGGATATTGCAATATATCTGAAAACAACATTGATACCAAAAATTAAACTAGTTGTAACCACGACTTTGCATAATTTCACGTTGTCTACACATGAAATAATGACGTTGAGCCTCGGGTAAGCTGTTTATGTCCAAACTCATTATGCGGTCTTCCTCTTTTCGTTTTTTCATTTCGTGCTCTTCTTGTTTCATTTCGTGCTCTTTTTGTTTGAGATCAAGCTTCTTTTCCGTTGCTATCGCCAGTCTATCTTGTGACTCCTTAAAAATATTGTTAAATGTTCTAGTCTCAATTACCATTTTAGAAAATTAAGCTGATTCAATCGGTCTTTTCCCTTCTCTTCTCCGCTTTACGGCCGGGTGGTCAGGAGAGGGCTGGAGGCGAATCTAAATCGGTCGGTATATCTAAATCCCAGTCTTGCATTGCTGGCGTACGTATCGTGCTACCTTCTTCACCAGATTGAGAGCTACGACCTGATTCGAAGACATGCATTGTACGTAGCGAAAATTTTGGCTGATCTTTAAGGACCTCATAACATTCTTCAAATTTAAATGCTTTCCCAGATGATTGCATGTAATCCACTCTTGCTTGCATGTATTCCACTCTTGCTTCGCGTAACTATAAAAAATAGTAAATAAACTTGGGTTGTAAATTATTATACTTGTATTCAAAAAATTTAAATCCGGTAAATTATACATACCTTATCCGCCTCAGTTGTTTCACTTGCAGCTCTATTTGTTATACTGCTCAACTTCGCAATGAACAAAGAAATAGATTTAGCAATTGCACAAAATCGACTAGAAAGAGAGCCAACTGTCCGGTCGGTCGGTGTGCCTATTAGAGTTTCAAATTTGCGGAATACTCGATCCCAAAACTGTGTCCCGGATTGGTCGTTGCCGGTCAATGGATCCTGAGTAATAGATACCCAGCTTTGGGAAAGAATAACATCTTTATTAGATGTGTATGTCCTGCCCCTATTATTACTATGGGTTGCCATTGCTCAAAGTTGTTTTGTATTTGGCAAAATAAGAAGAAGGAATAAAACAATAGAAATGAAAGATAGATAGAAATATAGAGACAGAGAAACGTATATAGAAATAAAGAGATAGAGAAGAGTCGATAGAAATAAGGAGACAGAGAAGTTCAATTTTTACACGATCGGAGTGGAGTGCCATATATTTATACACTGTATTTGAAAATTGTAACCGTTAAAAAAAATAATTTTTTAAATAATCAAGTGTCGTTGGATTTATTTATTTTTTTTTAAATTAAATGTGCCGTTGGATATGAGTACTTCCCACAACCGTTAAACATTTAGAGGGTAAAAGGGTAATTTACATTGGTGAATGGTGTAAAGCGGAAGTGAGGGACGGATGAAGTTCATCCGTCTCTCACTTTCACATTTATTAAATATTATTTATAAACTTTACCTATTTAATATATATTATTTATTTATAAAGAATTAAATCGTCCGAGAGACGGAACATCTTCAACCGTCTTTCAGATTATTTTTTTTATTCAACCAGACGTCATATCTTCATCCGTCTCTTTCGTCAAACGGATGAACATCGTCCGTCTCCTATATTTAGCAATTGTCCAAATGCGCTGCTAAGTTTAGCAAGCTATTGTTCGTTTCTATCCTAAATTTAGCAAACAACTGCGAGGCGTTTTCCTAAATCTATTTCTAATATTTGAGTTTTTAGCCAACGATAGTGGATGCTCTAATAGCTGTATTTATTCACTTATTTTTAACATGTCTACAGGATCTCTCATGGGTGACGAAGTCGATGGCATTCCCGGAATTCAACACCTGGCTCCCGGATTTGGTCGTAAAACTGCCCTGAAACTCTTAAAGAAACACGGTTCTCTAGAAAACTTGCTCAATACAGCAGCTATCAGAACAGTGGGGAAAAACTATGCACAAGATGCTCTCATCAAATATGCTGATTATTTGAGGAAAAATTATGAAGTTCTGAGCTTGAGGAGGTATCTAATTCCCGATCGATAAACTAGTTCATTAATCAATTGCTTGGTTCAATCTACATATATATAACACATCTATTGAATATTATTTGGTTTTGCATACAGGGATGCTAATATTCACCTTGAGGAAAAATGGTTATTAGAGAGGGATACATCCAATGACTATGCTATCTTGTCAAGTTTTATAAAGAAGTTGGACGATACCCACCAGTTGCATAACAGGTATTCACGGTTGTGATAAAGTTCTGTCTCCTAATATTTAGGTGCGTTTGAAATTCTCAAAGCACGAGTTTGGTTAACAATCTTTGGAGTTACAGTTATGTATCCATTTTTTGTTGATGAGTTTCTTTTCTTTTATCATTTGTGAGATCATATTGGCTGCTCATTAATTTTTAATCATCAGTTGAACTCTGCCACCCTGGTGCACAAATAACTGATCAAGGGTGGAGAAGGCCAGTTAAAAGGCATATGCTAATCTTTAATTTTCTTTGAAGAAATATGGTAGTCTTTAATTTGACAAGAGCATCTGACCCTTAACAGAGCTTGATGGAGAAAATGGATCATGAGGATATCCCCAAGATTTTTTACGAAGGCGATGCATTTCTGGGTGGATTAATGTATTATATGAATCGATATTCTTGATTTCAGTTTGGATATATGATTGAATTGGGCTAGTTGGTGGAGTACAAACAAATCTTTCGAGAGCAGAATCTCTCACGAGAGTCGACTCTTATTTGTGCTACTGTTTGCGAGTTTCAAGTTTCCGTTAACAGTATCTTTAGTTATCATCCATGCGTCAAGCTGATTAACTTTTTTTGGAACCAAGGTGCTTATCCTGCCCAAACTTTCTCATATATATATATATATATAAAAGCAATGCTACATTGCAAACTACTGAAGCCGTTGTTAACTTAATATAACCTAAGCTGTTGTTCTCAACAACGGTCTAAGCCGTTGTTGGATTCCAACAACAGTTTAGATTTATAACCTAAGCCGTTGGTGGGAACAACGGCTTCAATGGTTTGCATACCCGTTTGCACGGACCCATTTACAATGGAGCATTGCTCTCTCTCTCTCTCTCTCTCTCTCTCTCTCTCTCTCTCTCTCTCTCTCTATATATATATATATATATATATATGGAAATTTTCTGTTGCGAAAGCACTGTAGTGTGCGGATGCTTGTGAACCATTGAAGCCGTTGTTTGAAACAACAGCCTAGGGTATAATGAAGCCGTTGATTTAAATGTGTTCGTAATCGAAGATTTTCATATATATATATATATATATATATATATATATATATATATATATATTTCTGTTTCCCTTCATTATTATATTCATTGGTTAATTGTGGCAGGAAAAAGGCGATGCATATTGAAGATAAATCTCAAAGTTACTGGATTCGAAGATAATTTGCGTTTGAGATACAAAACCCGAGGCTGTAAATGGATTGATGTTTCGCAAAGGAATGTTGTGCGGAATACGAATTAACCACCAATCAAAGAGAGAAAAAGCGAAAACCAGAAACAAGCAAACACAAGAACACAACGATTTACGTAGTTCGGCAAAACAAGTGCCTACATCCACAGGGCGGTTGGGGTTTCTTCTACTATAATCACCAATGGGCGAAAACAAACCCTTACAAAGATGACGGCTGCAAAATTCGAATGGAGGTGTTACTCTTTACAAAACCCTAACGGGTGTATTTATAGGGAAACTACTGGGCCTTTCGAAATGGGCCTATTCTGGTTTACAAACCCGCCGACAGTCGACTGGTAATTAGTTCTGGACAGTCGACTGAGACCCATATGCCAGTCGACTGATGTACCCTGCTGCTGTAACCTTAGCCTTTGGAACTCCTCTCTGGTCAGTCGACTGAGACCCATAGACCAGTCGACTGGTGTACTGGAACTTTCGATCGCTGCAGTTACAACGGATATAAACAAACTGAACCAGAATCGAGCCATTATCCTACAATCTCCACCTTGGCGAGATCTTCCAAGTTGCCAAAGCAATCTCCAAAATACTCCAAAACAAATGCTCATCATCATACGCAACAAAAACAAACTCCACCTTAGTATGATATCACATACTAAGCAAACAAATAGCAAAGCACCATCCCAACCGCCCATGCCAAATCATCAAACATGCAAAATATTAGCCAGGTTCATGCAATGCTTGAACTTGGCTGCCCCAACAATTTTGGTTAACATATCAGCAGGATTATCAGCTGTCCCAATCTTCACCAGAAGAATATCACCATCCTTTATCAAATCACGCACAAAATGATAACGGACATCAATATGTTTGGTCCTCGAATGATGAACTTGGTTCTTCGCTAAATGGATAGCACTCTGACTGTCACAGTGTACCTCCACCTTCTCCCGATGAATTCCCAAGCTCTTCAAAAGTCCATGAATCCAAATGGCTTCCTTCATGGCCTCAGCAACTGCCATGTATTCAGCCTCAGTAGTAGACAATGCTACAGTGGACTGCAAATTGGACCTCCAACTTATAGGTGCTCTAGCCATAGTAAACAAATAGCCTGTAGTAGACCGCCTCTTATCTAGATCACCTGCATAGTCAGAATCAACATAACCCACCAATAGTCTGCTAATATTGTTATCCCTCTCAAACTTCAAACCCACATCTGTGGTGCCACTTATGTACCTCAAAATCCACTTAGCCGCTTGCCAATGCTCTCTGCCTGGATCATGCATATATCGATTAACCATACTCACCGCCTGAGAGATGTCTGGTCGAGTACAAACCATGGCATACATCAAACTGCCAACCACACTAGTGTAAGGTACATTAGCCATATACTGTCTCTCTTCATCTGTACTTGGAGACTGAGAAGCACTAATTCTGAAATGAGTGGCTAAGGGTGTACTGACAGGTTTAGTTTTCTCATCTATACCAAACTGTTTCAGCACCTTCAAGAGATATTGCTTCTGTGTCAAACTCACTATGCCCTTTGCTCTGTCTCTAGCTATCTCCATCCCAAGTATCTTCTTGGCTTCACCAAGATCCTTCATCTCGAATTAAGAGCTCAGCTGATTCTTCAAATTTTGAATCTCCTTAGCATTTTTAGAGGCAATCAACATGTCATTCACATATAATAACAGATATATGAAAGAGTTATCCTGCAATTTTCTGAAATAGACACAATGATCATACTCACTTCTGGAATATCTCTGCACTTTCATAAACTGATCAAACCTCAAATACCACTGCCTTGGAGATTGCTTCAACCCATAGAGAGACTTTTTCAACCTGCAAACAGAACTTTCCTTCCCAGCAGCCTTAAACCCATCTGGCTGCAACATATAAATTTCTTCATCTAGGTCCCCATGTAAGAATGCAGTCTTCACATCCATCTGTGTCAATTCAAGATCAAACTGTGCTACCAATGCCAACTGTTACCGCTGATTTCGGTGTGGGGGTAAACAGATAGAATTTGTGGATCCGAGGAAAACCTGAACAGCTGACTCGGCCTTCTTGCTCCCGCCGCAACCTGCAGGGAAGTGCGAGACACCGGGGTTAATTCCGGCGACGCACCCTCCGACGCTCTTGTCAGTAATCAGCAAAAGATTAAGAAAGAGCTTAAGTGGTGAAAAAGTGATTAACCTGATCTTGGTGGTAGAGGGGCTGTATTTATAGTCGCCTTCTGGAATGATTAGGGCCCTGATTTCCTGCCTAACAGCTAGGAGAAAAATCCTCCTGTTCTGTTTTAGGAAGTTAGACCCTGATTCCCTGGTGGGAGCCAATCAAGTTTGTTGATTTGATTTAATCAAATCAGTGCCCTGATTCTCCTCTTGGTGGACTGGGCTTGTATCGGGTCGGGACCCGTGCCCAGTTGAAGTGGATCTATTCGCGGGCGGTTGGTTTCGTGAGAAGGATGCCCAATACCCGTTTTGGATCCATCTGTATGTGAAATTACCTTTTTACCCCCGTGCTTCAAGATTCGTGCTCGATCTGGACGGTCCCGATTTAACCCCAATTTTAGCCATATCACGAGCCCCCCACTCCTAAAGACTAAGCGTGATCAGACTTTGAGGAGTAGTTCAGCGGTTTCAGTGGCTGGTGGAGTTGTATCGGAGTCCAAATGTGGGATTTTGAATCTAGAAAGGGGGTAATGAGGCAACTTTTGACGCCGTGTGCTGTTCTTGAGCTGCGTCGGGTATCTGACAGTCTTTTATCTACTTTTTTCGAAGTATTTGTTTAATTCTGCGAAGTGTTTGCTAATCGTTCGGGGGCTTTAGCGGTGCATTCAGGGTAATAATTGTTTGCTCCGGGGTCCGAAAGTGTGTCCCCGAATTTTCAATTATTTCCCAGAATTTTTAGCTAATTTTCCCGAATTTTTAGCAATTTTCTCGCAATTTTTAAACAAATAAAACGATTAAAATAAATAAAAAACGATTTAAATACCGATTAATGGCGTGGCTTGATCTGAGCCGTCGATCGTGGATGGGCGTGAATTTCGGAAAGATCTGGCGGCTGTTATAGTTCGGCAGCATTTTTCCCCATTTTCGAGCTCGGAAAGGCACTTGCTCGGCTGCCGACCGGAGACTAGGGGGTTCGGTAGGCCGAGCGACGTGGCGTTATCTGAGCTGTTGGATGTCGGCACGTATCTCGAGACGGGCGCAGTTCCCAAAAAAATACTATCTTGTCTTTTAGCGCACGTGGCGCAATCTGGGCTCTTCATCGTTGGGAGCGCGAATTTTTGAGAGATCCAGCGGTCCACGTAGCTCGGTGTCTTTTTTTCTTCATTTACCAGCTCGGGAAGGCACTTGCTCGGATGCCGACCGAAGGCATTGGTGTTCGGCAGGCCGAGCGACGTGGCATTATCTGAGCTGTTGGATGTCGGCACGCATCTCGAGACGGGCGCAGTTCCCAAGAAAACACTATCTTGTCTTTTAGTGCTCTCGGCGAGATCTGGGCCGTCTGATTGAGATCAGACGCGAGAGTTGAGGGGAAAGTGATTTTTCCTCGTTTACACGCTCGGAAAGGCACTTGCTCGGCAGCCGACCGAGGGCCTGTGGTTTTAGGCAATCTGAGATGGCTCTGTTCCCCATGGTGTTAATGGCGCTTCGTGACTTGTGTGGCGTTTCGCCTTCCCGACGTCATTAAGGATAATTCCTTTAATTAATGCGTGGCGTTTCAACTTCCGAGGATTAGTAATTCCCTTAATTAAAACGCGGCGCTTCGATTTCCGAGGGTCATAATGGCTGGTTCTAGGAGGCAGGCTATAAGTACTCCACTCCCTTTGTCATTTTAGTCACAACCAAATTGAGTTCCAGACCTCGGAGGCATGTGCCTTGGGTAGCTTCTCTCTTGAGGTTCGGAGAGGTGGTCGCTCTTCTGCCTGGTTTTCCCTTTGTTCCTGACGGCCCCCAAGTGGATGTCAGGAGCGAGGGGGAACGAGGTAGTAGTGGTGACGACCGTAGTCCGAAACCGGGGGATGAGTTATCTCCGAAGGACGGGTGGTCGCTCTCTTACCTTTATCTTCTCCCGTTCCGGACGGTCCCTAAGTGGATGTCAGGAGCGGGGGAGAATAAGGCAAGAGTGGTGACGACCGTAGTCCGGATCCGAGGGATGGGCCGTCTCGGGAGGACGGGTGGTCGTTCTCTCACTAAGATCTTCTGCCTTCTTTGGTTGCTCCGAAGTGAGTGCCGAAGTAGGCGGAGGTCTTGGTGGGAGAGTGACGATCCATGTCCGATGCCGATCTCCGGGCCATCCGAGTCCGTTTGTTGCAACTGTGAAGGCGCCGTTGTCAGAGTCCTCTGACAAACTGATCCTTCCAGTTGCAACCAACTAGCTCGGAACAGCGTGTTTCTCCTGTTCTCTGAGTGTTGATGGGCCTTCTCTCATCTCTGTCTTCCTTCCGGGCTGATGGCTTCTGTTGGATGTCAGCCCGGGGGAGTTAGAGATGAGAGGAGCGCCGATCTGTTCCCGACCGGGGCCCGTGGCCGGTGGAATACCGACTGATGCACGGGACCTGGGGGCGCTAGCCGAAGGCGGCGCCTCAAAACTGAATCAAAATTTTTCCAGGTTCCTTTAGGCATAGGTGAGGCGTCCAAGGGTTCAATCGTCCGAGCGACGTGGCGCACCTTGAGCCGCTGGATGATGGCGCGTATCTCAAGACGGGCGCAGTCCCCAAGAAAACACTATCTTGTCGTTTAGTGCTCTCGGCGAGATCTGAGCCGTCTGATCGAGATCGGGCGCGAAAGTTGAGGGGAAAGTGAGTTTTCCCCGTTTACCAGCTCGGGAAGGCACTTGCTCGGATTCCGACCGGACCCTACTGTCGGCGTGTTTGGGTCGCTCGTAGCTCGGATTTGGATCCCTCGGGGCCGAGCCAGTTGACTTGGTGAGAGGAGTAGTGGTGATGGGCCTTCGTGACGTTTCGAGAGTAGCCCAAAAGTCGCGAAGTTTCATTGGAAGTCCAAGGGACGTTCCAATTTTACTATAAATCTTCACCCCCCAAGACCAAGTCTCCACTTTTCACTTTTACTCTCTCTCTTCCGTTTTTACTTTGCTTCGCAGTTTTTAGCTCCCTTGATGACGTTGCTAGCTGTCGCGGTAGTGTTCTTAGCTCCGGCGACCTTTCCGACCGCACCTGTCACTTCAAGGTCAGTTTCTTTCCCTTCTCTTTTTAGGAAAACATGGTTAAGATTTCGGCTGAGACCCCCGCCTCGGAGCAAGCCGTTGGCCGAGGGGATAAAGGGAAGGGAGTAATGGAGCCGAGCGAGCAAGACGTTGTTCGTCCGGATAAAGAGGGTGAAGTGGCCGAAGTGCCCGAGGAAGTCGCGGCGGAGTCCCGAAAGGGTAAAGCCGTGATCACAATAGTGGAAACGCCGAAGAGAGCGGGGGCGTTCGGTCGGCAGCTCATCGCCGTATCGAGCGTGGGAGGCGTCCGGGATTACGCCGAGGATGCCTTGGAGAGGGTCACTCAAGGTACGGCAAAACTGGTGGAGGAGAACGAGCCTAGGGAGCTGTCCGAGGTCGACCACAGGATCTCGACTCTCACCGAGGCCGATCTCCGCATGATCCGAGAGGGTTTCCGGATCCCGCTTGAGTATGTGCTGCTTCTTCCTGGGCCGGGGTTCCGAGCAAATACAAAGTCCTCGCCGGACATATGCGTCTTTCCGGTCGATTCCCTCATCGCCGGGCTCCGCTTTCCCCTACACCCGTTCGTGGTCGAAGTCTTGGTCTGGTACGGTCTGAGTCCTGCCCAACTGATGCCGAACACTTGGAGGCATGTCGTGGCGTTCCTCCTCCGATGTCAAGAGATCGACGCCAAGCCGACTATGTTCCTCTTTCGGAGTCTATTCCGACCTTGCCAGCCGAGGCGTGACGAGCAGAGGTTTTTCCTTTCTCCTCGGACGGGAGTTAAGTTGATCGAGAACCCGGACTCGATCAAACATTGGAAGGATAAATACTTCCTCGTCCGAAATCTGACGCCGTGGGTGATACCGACAGTTTGGGCGAAGGACGGCCTGCCCAAGCGTACAAAGAAGGACGTCTCGCTGAATGCTGAGGAGGCTGAGGTCCAGAGGAAGCTTCTCGCCCTGCCAGCGCTAAGCTGGAAGGATATTACGGAGGAGCATCTGTTCCGTGGGGGTCTCAGTCCGATCGACCCTCGTATGCATCTGGTATTTATACTCCTTGTTTAAAGTTCATGAAAAAATTTTCTAAGTTTTTCCATCCGGCTTTTGCAGAAACAATGAAGCTTGATTACAAGGCTCTGGTGGCGAAGGGCCGGGCAGAGCAGAAGAAGAAGAAGAGGCCGTCGGCAGCGCCTCAGGACAGCCGGGCTTCGAAGAAGCCCTCGGTCGCAAAGACTGCCGACCAACCGAAGGTCGCGGTCCTTAAGGAGGGGGAGATTGAGGTCCTCGTCTCTCCAACGAAGGTCGTGGTCCCCGAACAGGGGGAGGCCATTGTCTCCGATCCCCCTACCTCGGATGCACCTGTGCCGACCCCGGGGACGGACGCTCCGGGTTCGTCGAGCGGCGTGTTCGGGGTGAAGGATGCGCTGTCCATGCAGGTTCCGCCCCTCACTGCCGAGGCGGAGAAGATCTTGACCGAGCGTCACAAGCAGATCTTCGTCCCCGACTGGCAGGTGATGAACGCCGATGGTTTCCTGGGCGACGGGAACATCTGCATAGAGGCGATAAGGCACTTGCCGACCCCGAAGGATCGAGCGACCCTGGAGGCCGGGATGGCAGGGGACGCCGTGATGCAGATCGCCCGGGATACCATGTCGGTAAGTAGGCTGATTTCTTCTTCATCTGAATTTCTTCCTTAGAAAATTTTCTAAGTTCTTGGTTTCGGATTGTAACTCTGTTGTTCTCTTTCAGACCATCTGCCACTTCAATTTCCTGCTCGAGGAGATGGCGAGGAAGGATCAGGAGAAGGAGAAGGAGAGGGCGGAACGCGTCAAGGTCGCGAAGCGGCTTGATTCCGAGTTGCTTCTTTCGACGAAGAGGGCCACCGAAGTGGAGGGGCTGGAGAAGCAGCTGGCCGATGCCGTTCAGCTGTCAAAGGATACGGCGGCCAAGCTCGAGGCCTCGGAGAAGGAGGTGGCCGAGCTGAAGGATTCGGCGGCCAAGCTCGAGGCGTCGATGAAGGAGGCTGCCGACCTGAGGGAGGAGCTGGCCAAGGCTCGGTCGGAGGCGGAGGACGCTCGGAAGAGGGCCGAGAAGATCAAGGCAAAACACCTCAGGAAGGTGAAGAGGGTGAAGAAAGCCGTGCAGGAGGAGGCCGCGATGCACATGATCCAGAACATGCTGGACGCCTACGGCCGTGCCTTGCAACATGTGGTCGCCAAGAACCCGGGCTTCGACACGTCCTCCTACAACTTCTATGACCTCGTGGAAGGGGAGGAGGTTGTCCCCGAGGGGTTGATCGGCCCTGAGGGGGAGACGGAACCCGTCGAGGACCCGTGGAAGGCCGCGGCCGAGGAGGAGAAGGAGGACGACTCCGAGGAGGAGAGCTGGAGCGAAGGAGGTGGCGGAGGCGAGGGCAAGGACAAGGCCGAGGGGTCGACGGACCCGAACGATAAAAAGGTCGACCCCTGACTCGGTTGTCTTCTTTTCTCCTTTTTTTTTTTGTTTTTGTAAGCCTAACTGCGGACTGGCCACCGCTGTTGTAGAACTCTTCGAATTTTGAATGAAAAAATGTTTTGTTTGGCCAAAATTTGCCCAAGTGTTGAGTCTCGGACTTAGTGTTTGTTTTGGCGTAACTTTCTCTAAGTGTTGGGCCTCGGATTTATCTCTGCATTTCAGGTGAGATTCGGTCCAATGACGGAGGCTGAATACCTTCGGCAGGAGCTGGTGAAAACGAAGGACGAGCTCTCTCAGAGCCGGTATAAGCGATATCTCCTGCTCGGCAGGCTGGAGGATACGAAGGCGGCTCTGCGGAGGTATGGTCGCGAGCTGTACCAGTACCGGAAGTGCTTTTCAGCCCCCTATCCCGAAGGCGAAGTTGAGAACCTCCGTAGGGAGCTTACTGCCGCCGAGCAGAAGAATGACGACCTTTTGGCCGAGGTCCAATACTTGGAGCTAGCGGAAAAAGAGCGTTCGGCGGAGTGGGAGAAGCTGGCTTCCGAACTGGAGAAAGCGTCGACCGAGCGCAAGAGGCTATCGGTCGAGGTCGACAGGCTCAGAAGGATCACAATAGATAGGGGGATTGAAGTCACCCATTACCGACGGCTCGCGACTGATAATGCCAATGCCTCGGGCTCGTTGACGGCCCCGCGACCGAAGAAGTTGGCGAAGGACGACGTCTTGAGGGATAGGATTATCGAACTGGAGGAAGAGATCGCGTCGCTCAAGCCGGCACCGGTCAGGGCTAACGTTCGCAGCACTTCGTGCACTCGCGAAGAAAGCGAGAGGGGGATTACGTTTCACGAACTTGCGATGCGCTCGCCGTTGACCAGGCGGAGTCCAGCCGACGCTCAGAGCAGTGCGGCCGCCTCGTCGAGCGGGGCTTCGGCTGGCGTCACAGTTAGAGCTAGTAGCGAAGGGGGGTCGCGCTTCGTTGGTTTAGGGTCGGGTTCGGAGGGTAGACCTCGCCGTCCTCGTGTTTCCCTAAACCGAAGCATTCCCCTTCCGAAGAGGCTCTGATTCTGTCGTTTTCCTATTTTTGTTGACTGTTGTAACAACTTAGCTGTAGGGTCGACCGACCGTCTGTAACACTATCATGTCTGAATGCAAATAGTTCTGAAAAAATTTTCAAGTGTTAAGACTCCGGCAGTGTATTGAAACTGTGTTATTCATTTTCTCTTCTTTTCAGCTCGTTGTGACGATCCACGGCTCAGACTCCGAGCGTTCGAATGATGACTCCGAATCCGAGGCCACCTCTGGGACGGTGGTTCTGAGCCCTAGGAGCGCCAATATGAAGTTACGCCGAGCCGAGAGTGAGTGGGACCACCTTTCGTTGGTCCTCAGTCTCCGGGAAGCCGAGATCCAACGCTTGGAGAATAAGATCGTCGAGCTGAGCCTCGCAGGGGAGGATGAAGACTCGCAGACCGTATTCAGCAACGCTCTTCGGGTCAAAAGCATTCGGCACATTCAGTCGAAGATCGTCGCCGAGCGGGATGACCTGCTCTCAGAGATGTGGCATCTGCGTGGTGTGATGGCGAGGCTCCGGGGGGAGAAGGAGGAGCTGTCTGCCGAGGAGGACGAACAGTTTAGTGAGGATGTTTTTATATGAGAGACAAGAGTAGTGGGTCGGGCATTGTGTGTTTTGTTTGCCAACACTTTGTAATGGAATGTTTTGTATTATGCGCCGACAATTAATAAAATTCCCTTTCGTTGCTTTGTATGTTTGTCCTTGCTTGTAACCGTTTCGGTCGTGCCGAGATCTTTGAACCGAGCGCGTCTGTTTAGCCGAATGGATCTCCAGGGGTGCGGCTCTTTGTCATTTAGTGGATCTGACACGGTATGGCAAGGCTCTGTACCCAAGAAAGCGTTATTTTGTCGCTTAGAGTAGGTGGCGAGATCTGAGCCGTCGAACGTTGGCGCGAATCTCGAGGCGGCTCAGTTCCCAAGAAAACGTTATCTTGTCGTTTTGCGCAGGTGGCTTGATCTGAGCCGTCTGATCGAGATCACGTACGAAAGTTAAGGGGAAAGTGTGTTTTCCCCGTTTACACGCTCGGGAAGCCACTTGCTCGGAAGCCGACCGAATTTGTGGGTCTTCGGTCTTCGGCTAGTAGTTAGGAGAGTTCGGACTTTTGTGTCCGAACGAAGGTCCGGCATCGACCTACCGGAGTAGTTTAGATGGACTAGGAACCAAGTGTTGAACCCGGGACCATCGTTGGAGCTCGACGGGTGTGGGAGCAATTCCGAACGGCGATCTGCCCCTGGCTCGTCCGGTGACGGGCCGAGGAGGTAAAAGTCGAGCCGAGTGTTGGACTCCGAACCATCGGTGTAGTTTGACGGCCGTGGGAGCAATTCCGAACGGCGATCTACCCCTGGTTCGTCCGGAGACGAGCCGAGGAGGTAAAGTCGAGCCGAGTGTTGGACTCCGAACCATCGGTGTAGTTCAACGGCTGTGGGAGCAATTCCGAACGGCGATCTACCCCTGGTTCGTCCGGAGACAAGCCGAAGAGGTAAAGTCGAGCCGAGTGTTGGACTCCGAACCATCGGTATAGTTCAACGGCTGTGGGAGCAATTCCGAACGGCGATCTACCCCTGGTTCGCCCGGAGACGAGCCGAGGAGGTAAAGTCGAGCCGAGTGTTGGACTCCGAACCATCGGTTAAATAAGAGGGGAGAGAAACATGCAAATTCACAAACATAATAGAACTTTTCTTTATTGATATTTGACGGCGAACCGTTTTACATAGTACAATTCATGGGACAGGTTACAAGTTAGAGGAGAGGAATGGTTCGACACCTCGGATTACTTAGAGAGGCGCCGGAGCGCTCTCTTGGTATTTCAGGAGGTGGTCGGCATTCCAGGTCCTCGGTAGCTCTTTGCCATCCATGTCTTCAAGTCGGTACGCTCCAGGCCGAACAACTTTTGTGATCCGGTACGGCCCTTCCTAATTCGGAGCTAGCTTGCTCCTCTGACTGGGGAGGGATATAGCTAGCTTTCTCAATACCAAATCTCCTTGCTTAAGGTTGGCGGGTCGGACCTTCTTGTTGTACGCTAGCTCGACCCTCCTTCTGTAATTCTGTTGCCGAATCGATGCCCTTTCCCTCAGTTCATCTATCAGGTCCAAGTTTCCTCTGAGGTCCCTGGCATTCTGCGCTTCGTCATAGGCTATGAGCCGAGGGGAAGGTATTCCGACCTCGAGGGGTATCACGGCCTCGGCCCCATAAGTAAGGTTGAAAGGGGACTCTCCGGTGGGCGTCCGCCTGCTGGTGCGATAGTTCCACAACACATTAGGGAGTTGGTCGACCCACAAACCCTTGGAGCACTTGTCCAACCTCTTCTTGATTCCTGCGAGGATCTGCTTATTAGCATTCTCGGCCTGCCCGTTCGACTGGGGGTGTGAGACGGACGAGAAGCGCTGTTGAATGACGAGGTCGTCGCATAGGGCTCGGAATGCTGTGCCAGTGAACTGAGTCCCGTTGTCCGTCACGAGGACGCGGGGGACGCCGAATCTGCATATGATGCTCTTCCAGAAGAACTGCACCACCTTGTTCTCGGTTATAGTGGCGAGGGGCTCGGCCTCGACCCACTTCGAGAAGTAGTCGATGGCTACGACTAAGAACCTGAGCTGACCCGGAGCTGGAGGGAAAGGCCCTAGTAAGTCCATTCCCCACATCGCGAAGGGGATAGGGTTCGATAGGGAAGTGAGGTTGGCCTGGGGGAGACGTCGGATGTTGGAGTGCCTCTGGCAGGAGCTGCATTGCCGAACATGTCGCTCGGCATCTTGAAGAAGGGTCGGCCAGAAGTACCCATAGTTCAAAGCTTTCCGGGCCAAAGACCTAAATCCGGAGTGCGCCCCTCCGATGCCTTCATGAAGCTCCTGTAGGGCATATTCGGCCTGATCCGGAGAGAGGCACCTTAGGTAAGGTCGGCCATCTATTTGAGAGAAGGAGCGTTTGTACAAAATGCCCTCGATCAAGACATAGCGCTCGGCCCGTGTTCTGACTCGGCGTGCTTCTTTGGGATCTGAGGGCAGAACTCCATCCCTTAAGAATTCTACCAGTGGCTTCATCCAATCGTCCTGCAGCATGACCGGCAATGACTCCACCGAACTAGGTGTCTCGTCTTCGATGCTCGGTTTAGAGAGGACTTCAATCAGTACGGTCTGTTCGAGACCTTGTAGAGAAGACGAGGCCAACTTGGAGAGAGCGTCAGCTTGTGAGTTCTCCTCCCGGGGGACCCGTTGGATGATGGCTTCTTCGAACCGGCCCATGAGGTCCCGGACCTTGGCGAGGTACTTCGCCATTCGCTCGTCCCTGGCCTCATATTCGCCCAAGACCTGGTTCACGACTAGTTGGGAGTCACTGTGAATCCGAAGGCGTTGTGCCCCAGCACTTCGTGCGAGTCCGAGACCAGCTATGAGAGCCTCATACTCCGCCTCGTTGTTCGAGGCCTTGAAGTTCATGCGGATCGCATACTGCAGGACTAAGCTGTCAGGGCCGTTCAGGATAATGCCGGCGCCGCTTCCTTCACTGCAAGAGGATCCGTCCACGAAGACTGTCCAAATGGGGGGCCCATTTGGGACGTGGCCGACCTCAGGGATGGTGGACTCTACAATGAAGTCGGCGAGAGCCTGTGCCTTAATTGCCGTCCGAGGCTGATAGGAGATGTCATGCTGACTTAGCTCTATGGACCACTTCATCAGCCGGCCCGAGGTTTCGGGCTTGTGGAGGACTTGCTTGAGGGGTTGATCGGTGAGGACGACGACCGAGTGAGATTGGAAGTAGGGCCGAAGCTTTCTTGCTGCCATGACCAGAGCGTAGGCTATCTTCTCTATCCTCGGATATCGGAGCTCGGCGTCCCGAAGCACCTTGCTCACGTAGTAAATGGGCCTTTGGGTCCGGTCCTCTTCTCTTACCAAGACAGCGCTCAAGGTCTGCTCGGAAGCGGCCAAGTAGATGAAGAGAGGCTCGCCCGAGACCGGCTTACTGAGCAGAGGGGGGTTCACCAGATAGGCTTTCAGCTGGTCGAACGATTCTTGCTGTGCTTCACCCCATTCAAATCCTTTAGCCCCCCGGAGTGCTTTGAAGAAGGGGAGGCACTTTTCCCCTGACTTGGAGAGGAACCGACCGATGGCTGCGAGCCGACCGGTGAGCTTCTGCACTTCCTTGACGTTCCGAGGCGGGGCCATGTCTAATATGGCCTTAATCTTCTCGGGGTTAGCTTCGATTCCTCGCTGGCTCACCATGAAGCCGAGGAATTTTCCCGAGGAGACCCCGAACGCACACTTGTTCGGGTTCAGCCGCATGTTGTACTTCCTCAACACGCTGAAGGCCTCCTGGAGGTCTGCTACATGATCGGTGCCGTGGATGCTCTTGACGAGCATGTCATCAACGTACACCTCCATGTTTCGGCCGATTTGGTGCTGGAAGACCTTGTTGACGAGGCGCTGGTAAGTGGCGCTTGCATTCTTCAAACCGAACGGCATTACTCGGTAGCAGTAGAGGCCTTGGTCGGTGACGAAGGAGGTCTTCGGGATGTCCGGAGGAAACATCCGGATTTGATTGTACCCCGAGAAGGCATCCATGAAGCTGAGAAGCTCATGGCCCGAGGTGGCGTCGATTAGGGTGTCGATGTTCGGGAGAGGGAAGGGATCCTTCGGACACGCCTTGTTGAGGTCGGTGAAGTCGATGCATATCCTCCATGAGCCATTGGACTTCTTGACCATTACAACATTCGACAGCCACTCGGGATAATTCACCTCCTGGATGAACCTGGCCTTCAGCAGCTTATCCACTTCCTCCTTGATTGCCTGCTGTCGCTCGGGAGCGAACTTTCGCCTCTTCTGCTGAACCGGTTTGCACCCCGGTTCGACGCTCAGGCGGTGGACGAGCAAGTCCTCGGAGATGCCGGGCATATCCGCGGCCGACCAAGCAAATAGGTCGCGATTATCCCGGATGCACCTCACCAAGTCGGAGAACAGCACGGTCGGCAAGGACTTGCTGACGAGGAATTTTCGGCTCGGATCCTCGTCGGAGAAGAGTACTTCTTCTAACTCGTCCGCCGGCTCGGACGTTGGACGGGCCTTCGGCTCGGGGATCTCTAGTGTCTCGAGCGAGAGCACTGGTCCCCCGGTGGAAGTCATGTAGCATTTCCGAGCTGTTTCCTGGCTTCCCCTGACTTCCCCTACTCCCGAGCGAGTGGGGAACTTCATCTTCAAGTGGTATGCCGAGGGGACAGCCTCCAGAGCGGCTAGGCCGGGACGGCCTAGGATGACATTGTATGCTGCCGGGACGTCGACGACCATGAAGTCCATCGGCTCGGTCCGGGTAGTAGGGGTGCTTCCCGCAGTAACGTCTAAGGTTATCACCCCTTCGACGGTTACCGGGACCCCCGTGAACCCGTGGAGAGTGTAACCGGCCGGCTTGAGACGGTCTCGGGACAGCTGCAGGCCTTGGAAGGCCGAGAGGAAAAGGATGTTGACCGAACTCCCGTTGTCTACCAAAATCCTCTGCACCTTGAAGTTGGCCATGCGGAGGTCGATGACGAGGGCATCGCAGTGGGGGGTTCGGACTCCTTCGAGGTCGGCATCGGAGAAAGACACAGGGACGCCGAGACCTTTCGGGGGAGGGGCACTGTGGACCGAGTTGACCTCCCGGACGAAGGCCTTTCGGGAGGAATTAGAGGAGCCGCCCATTGGTCCTCCATGAATCAGGTGCAGAACCCGTTCCTCCTCGAACTCGGGTGTCTCCTCGCGCCGCTCGGAGCGCTTGTTAGCCCCCCGAGGGGGAGGAGAGTTCCGATCTGTCCGGTCGTTAGCTTTCACGAACTTGGCCAACTGCCCCCTCCGAATGAGGGCTTCAATCTCGTCTCTCAGAGCCCGGCAGTCGTTCGTGTCGTGCCCGTGGTCTCGGTGGTAACGACACCACTTATCTTTGTTCCTCCTCTTCGCCTGAGTGTGCATCCTCGGGGCTGGAGGGATGATTCCCTCCTTCTCTACCTCCATGAGGATAGTAGAGACATTAGTGGTGAGGGGAGTGAACTTCTCGAACCTGGGGGGAGGGCGGCGCTGACCGCCCATGTCCTTCTGAGCTTTCTTGGACCCTTCTTCTCCCGTCGCCTTCCTCTTTGACCCCGCGGCGGTGCCCCCAAAGCTCGGAAGGGCTTCGGCCTCCTCCGCCCGGATGTACTTCTCGCACCTCAGGAGGAGGTCGGCGAAGTCATGCGGGGGCTTCTTGGCCAGGGATGATCGGAGGTTGGCGTTAAGGACGTTCGACTGGAACGCCACGGTAGCCACGGACTGGTCCAAGGAAGCAATTGACCTGACTTCCGCGGTAAATCTTTTCACATAGTCCCGTAACTTTTCTTGCTTCTCCTGCCGCAGGTTCAGCAAGGAAAGACTCGTCTTCTCGGCTCGTCGGCTACTCACGAAGTGAGTAATGAACAGTGTCTCAAACTGTTCGAATGAGAAGATGGACGAGGGGGCGAGCCTAGAATACCATTCCCGAGCCGACCCCCGGAGGGTGGCAGGGAAGGTCCTGCAGAGCACCGCGTCGAAAGCTTGGTGGATCAGCATCAGGGTCTTGAAGCTTTCGACGTGGTCGACCGGGTCGGATTCCCCAGAGTATGTTTCAAACTGCGGCGGTTTGAAACTCCTCGGTATGTGGGCCTCCATGATCGACCGCGAGAAGGGGGGTCGGCTGGGACGGAAGGTTCCTGCTCGGGACTCTTCCTTCCTATCCATGCGGCCGATGCGCCTTTCCACCTCATGGATACGGCGGATGAGGGCGTCGTCCCTCCGCTGGTAGTCGTACGACCCCCCGGACTCCTCTTCATAGGAAGGGGAGTGTGGACTGCGGCGCCGGTACTCCTGGGACCACCGAGGGCTCTGTTGCCGCTGCTGTCGGCTGGGAGTCGGGGAAGGACTCCGGGTTCGGCGCCGAGGACTGGGATCCCTGGGGGCCGTCGGAACTCTCTGAGCATTCTGGGCGTTCTGTCGGAGATTGAGGGCCTGCAGAACGGTCTCCTGAAACTGGAGGAACTCGGCTCGGCTGATGGGCATATCTCGGTCCCTCGGATGACGCCGATCCCTGGGGGACCGGGACCTCCTCCTTCGGCGCTCAGGGGACGCCGCTCGGCCTCTGCGTTCCGGGGACCTTCTGCCGTCCCGACGACGTGGCGACCGCTCACCTTGGCGCTGGCGGGAGGCTCCCTCTCGGGCCCGCCTCTCGTCAAGATGGGTACGGAGGTCGTCGTCCTTGTGGCGGTTTTGGAGTGTGACGCGGAGGTCGGGGTGATGAGAAGCCATCGAGTCCGATGACCCATTGTGGACCGAGACGTGGCCCGGATTGAGGGGCTGCTTCTCCTTCCGACCGTTATGACCGGACGGACCGTTGTTGGGCTGCTGCTTGGGAGGAGGAGGAGGTGGGACCTGCTGGGTCAGCGGAGGGAGATCGGACTGAAGGATAGGATTGACCGGAGCTTCATTTGCCGGGTCGGTGGGGTTGCCCCCACGGTTCGACCCTCTGGATCGGTTCTTCTTTGGTGGCATGGCTGCAGATGACGACGGAGAATGGGCTGAGACTGTTCGTGTGGTTTTCCCACAGACGGCGCCAATCTGTTACCGCTGATTTCGGTGTGGAGGTAAACAAATAGAATTTGTGGATCCGAGGAAAACCTGAACAGCTGACTCGGCCTTCTTGCTCCCGCCGCAACCTGCAGGGAAGTGCGAGACACCGGGGTTGATTCCGGCGACGCACCCTCCGACGCTCTTGTCAGTAATCAGCAAAAGATTAAGAAAGAGCTTAAGTGGTGAAAAAGTGATTAACCTGGTCTTGGTGGTAGAGGGGCTGTATTTATAGTCGCCTTCTGGAATGATTAGGGCCCTGATTTCTTGCCTAACAGCTAGGAGAAAAATCCTCCTGTTCTGTTTTAGGAAGTTAGACCCTGATTCCCTGGTGGGAGCCAATCAAGTTTGTTGATTTGATTTAATCAAATCAGTGCCCTGATTCTCCTCTTGGTGGACTGGGCTTGTATCGGGTCGGGACCCGTGCCCAGTTGAAGTGGATCTATTCGCGGGCGGTTGGTTTCGTGAGAAGGATGCCCAATACCCGTTTTGGATCCATCTGTATGTGAAATTACCTTTTTACCCCCGTGCTTCAAGATTCGTGCTCGATCTGGACGGTCCCGATTTAACCCCAATTTTAGCCATATCACCAACAAAATCCGAATAGAAGGATGCTTCACAACCGGAGAGAACACTTCATTATAGTCAATTCCTTCCTGTTGAGCATACCCCTTTGCAACTAGTCTAGCCTTGAACCGAACACTGCCTTTTGGACCTTCTTTCTTCGTATACACCCACTTGCAACCGATGGCTTTCTTCCCCTTTGGTAATTGCACTAGATCCCAAGTCTTGTTTTTATGAAGAGAGTTCATCTCTTCATCCATAGCAACTTTCCAATCTGCATTTTCAGAACTTCTAGTGGCTTCTTTGAAGTTGGAGGGAACTTCATCATCAACAATGGGAAGAGCAAATGCAACTGTTTCTGTAAAACGAGATGGTCGTTTGATATCTCTTCTTTGCCTTCTTGCTGCAATTGATTCTTCCTGCTGGGGAGGGTCTTGGATAGGAACTTCTTCCTCATCCTCAGTATCAACCACATCATCTTCATTTTGGGCAGGAGTAGGATTTTCAACTGAAAGCTTTTCTAACTCCACCTGTTGGAGAACTCTCGCACCAGTCGACTGAGAGCACTTGTCAGTCGACTGTCCCGAGCTAATCTTCTGCTTCTCTTGATCACCAGTCGACTGAGAGCACTTGTCAGTCGACTGTCCCGAGCTGATTAAGCTGGTCTCATCAAAGGTAACATCCCTGCTGATTACTAACTTCTTCTATTCTGGACACCACAACCTGTAACCTTTGACACCAGTACTAAAACCAACAAATATAGCCTTTTTGGCTCTTGCATCAAGTTTAGTTTCAGTTACATGAAAATAAGCAGGACAACCAAATATATGCAAAAAACTATAATCAGATGCAGGTTTACCACTCCATACCTCAATAGGCGTTTTGCCTTCAAGTGCTGCAGATGGTAAACGGTTGACAATGTGGCTTGCATATATAACAGTTTCTGCCCAAAATGTCTTCTTCAATCCAGACTGTGCTAGCATACATCTCACCTTCTCAAGTAAGGTTCTGTTCATCCTTTCTGCAACCCCATTTTGCTGTGGAATCTTCCTAACTGTGAAGTGCCTCTGGATCCCTTCATCTTCACACAATTTCAGAAACGGATCGTTCTTGTATTCCCCTCCATTATCTGATCTCAGAACCTTAATCTTCCTTCCAGTCTGGTTTTCAACTTTCTTCTTCCAACTTGTGAACAATGTCAAAACTTCATCTTTGTGTTTCATGGTATATACCCAAACTCGTCTGGAGTAGTCATCAACAAATGTAACAAACCAGTGTCTACCACTCATAGAAGGTGTCTGAGTAGGGCCCCAAACATCTGTATGCACATAATCGAGGATACCCTTTGTCTGATGTACAGCTGTACCAAACTTCACCCTGGTTTGCTTACCTAACACACAATGTTCACAAAATTCCAGCTTGCAACCTTTAGCATCTTTAAGCAACCCTTGCTTCACAAGCCCCTACAAGGCCTTTTCTCTTGCATGCCCGAGTCGCATATGCCACAACCTTGTAAAGTCGGGAACAACCTGTTTAGGCTTTTCAGTTACACTGGCAGCCTGACCCAAATACGTTTTTTCCTGCAAGAAAAACAAGTTCCTTTTTCTTTTCCCTTTCATCACCACGAGTGATCCGTTAGTCACCTTCAGAATGCCACCTTCACTAGCAAATTTCAATCCACTGGCCTCCAAAACACCAAGTGAAATCAAATTCTTTTTCAAATCTGGAACATACCATACATCTGAAAGCTCCCTAATAAGACCATCGTGCATTAACAATTCAATCTTCCCGATTCCTACCTTCTTACAAGGCGCATCATTTCCCATCAAAACTACCCCACCATCCATATACTCTAAAGAAGTAAACCACTCCTTTTTCCAAGACATATGATAGGAGGCTGCTGTATCAAGAAACCATACTTCTTGATAAAGTGAGGGACTAGCAGCAAGTGCAAAGAAAAAATCATCATCACTATCTAAATTATCAACAGTCACATTTGCAGTCGAATTTTCCTTATTTCGTAGCTTCGGACAATCCTTTTTTCAATGCCCCTTCTCATGACAGAAAACACATTCATCTCTGGCTGGTATCTTTCTGTCCTTTGAAACTCCTCTCGATCTGAAACGAGATTTGTTTCCTTTATTTCCAGATTTGGTCTCAAATCTGGTCTCAGTTCTGCCCCTTACAATCAATGCTTCAGAAGTTTCTCTATCAACCATTTTATCCCTTCTTCTAGTTTCATTATTCAACAGAGCATTTGCAACATCTTCATATTTAACAGTATCTTTTCCATATATTAAAGTTGTTGCTAAATGATCATAACATTCGGGTAATGAATTCAACAGAATTAGGGCTTTATCTTCATCTTTAATTTGCTCATCCAAATTTAACAAATCAGCCAATAATTTATTAAATGATTCAACATGAGCGTTCATAGACATACCTTCAGTATAGGTGAAGCGAAAAATTCAAATACAGCCGATTCTCCAAACTTTTCCTCATGTATTTGTCTTCGAGTTTCTTCCACAACACCGCAGCCATGGTATCCCTCATCAAATCGTACTTCTGAGCCTTCGCGATAAAGAGCCGAATAGTCCCACACGCAACTCGGTTCAACTTCTTCCAATCTACATCGGACATATTCTTTGGTTTTTCTTCCTCCAAAGCAACATCTTGTTCTTGTTGAACCAGAACATCCAACACCTCACACTGCCACATCCCGAAATTGTTTGTTCCATCAAATTTTTCAACTTCAAACTTTGCGTTGTGAATCGTTGTTCTGGAAGAACTTGATCCCGCAACATCCTTGGTTGCATCTGCTTCACTCGCCATCTCCCTCTAGGTCGAACCCGACGCTCTGATACCACTTGTTGTGCGGAATACGAATTAACCACCAATCAAAGAGAGAAATAACGAAAACCAGAAACAAGCAAACACAAGAACACAACGATTTACGTGGTTCGGCAAAACAAGTGCCTACATCCACAGGGCGGTTGGGGTTTCTTCTACTATAATCACCAATGGGCGAAAACAAATCCTTACAAAGATGACGGCTGCAAAATTCGAATAGAGGTGTTACTCTTTACAAAACCCTAACGGGTGTATTTATAGGGAAACTACTGGGCCTTTCAAAATGGGCCTATTCTGGTTTACAAACCCGGCGACAGTCGACTGGTCTCCTATCAGTCGACTGGTAATTAGTTCTGGACAGTCGACTGAGACCCATATGCCAGTCGACTGATGTACCCTGCTGCTGTAACCTTAGCCTTTGGAACTCCTCTCTGGTCAGTCGACTGAGACCCATAGACCAGTCGACTGGTGTACTGGAACTTTCGATCGCTGCAGTTACGACGGATATAAACAAACTGAACCAGAATCGAGCCATTATCCTACAAGGAAGTATACCTCCATACTGTTTGTAGCTGGTTGATCTTGTACTATAACTGCAAGGGTTATTCTCACCTTTTTTTTAAAATTTAAACCAGAGGGTTATTCTCACCTTAATGTCAATTAAAGTTCCAGTCAAGATATAAGCTTACCGTTCTTATTTTCTTTTCGTTTGATAATCATCTCATGGTAATGTTCTTTCAGTTACAAGTAGAGAAAGGGATAATTTAGCAAGTTGTCACGGGACGACTTCTTTTTCTCAAGTCAGGCCGTGTGCCACCTAGTTTACTCCTTAGATCGAGGGCTAAGTTAGTCAAACTGAGGGTTTAGAAGACAGAGGATTGAAGAGAAGTGAGCAAGGTAAGATGGAAGAGAATTTATTCTTCAAAGAGAACTTTACAAGAGTAGTTTGGATTGCTTTTTCTTGGATGGTTGGAGCAAATGAGGCTCTTCCCTATTTATAGTGCTAGCATGATCTTTCTCCTCCTCAAGGAAAGGTTCTAGACTACAATAGTTCTACTATGTACAAGAGTTCACTAGAGAGTTCTACAATACTCAATAACTATGTACATTCTTCTAAAATGTTCTAGTTTGCTCTATAACGTGCCACATTGTCCCAGAGAACTCTAGGACGTTCTTGATCCTTCAGGGGCATTCCGAAGTGTTCCGGTCTTCTCATGAACAGCCTGGATGCTTCTAGAATTGTCCTGTGACAAAGTGCTCCCATTCAAAATGTGGAAACTAGCATATACCTTCACTATTTTAAAAAATTAAGAAATATCACGAGTTTAGATGGAACCATTAAAATTCCCGTTAAGTGAACCTATGTGCGTTACACGTGATATGTAAAATGACCTAAATATTCATGATAAAATGTAATTTAGCAAATGCCCCTAATCAGAATGTGGAAACTAGTATATACCACCCCCCCCCCCCCCCCCCCCCCACCACCACTATTTAAAAAAAAATAATATTTTTGATATTTCAGCAAATACCCCCATTCAAAATGCAGAAAATAGAATATACTCTCATTATTTCAGTGTTAGGTGTTGTGAAAAATGTAAGTGTTATATATTATTACTCACTCTGAACAACTTTCTTCATGTACTGATGTAGTGATAATGCACAACAATGTAATGGAAAGATGTTTTACGTTAGATTTTGATTCAAAAATGCAAAAACCATCATCTATTACAACGGATTGTTGTGCATTATCACTAGCTTGTGTACCATCATCTATTACAACAAATTGTGTGGTCTCTTGTTCCACTCTAGAATGTGCATCATCATTTCTGTCATCTTCATTCACAATAGGTTCAACACTAGCTTGTGTATTACCCATAGTCACAAATTTGTCATTTATAAATAATTCGACAAGATTTAATATTCGGAAATCAACAAAAATTCGGCAAATTCGAAAAAAAAAACAACAAAGTTCAGGAAAAAAAATACAAAATTTAATGCATCTAAGTAGTTAGTACTCACCACCTAAGTAAAAATATATATAAATCCATAAATATTTCTTGTATAATTCGCTAAATTCACAAATTATTCACGAAACATTCGTTTAATTCGTAATTTTCGTGAATAATTTGCGAACTGCGGGAATTAAATGTAAACCTGCAAATAATTCGCGAATCTGTTTAGCAAATTATTTCTTCGTGAATAATTTGCGAATTTAACAAATTATTCATGAACTTTGTTAATGTGGTATTACCTGCTGTGACTAGGTTGTGCATCATCTTCAATAGCACCCAAGTTGAGATGTGGGAACAAAGCATTGGTGTTTTTTTGTTAAAACAACAAACACATATTATATACTATTCAAAACCCTAAATTGTTCTATCCAAACTGACTGTATTTCTTAGGTTGTTTTTCAATAGTAGGGGTATATGCTAGTAACTACATTTTGAATGAGAGAATTTGCTCAAATATCCATTTTTTTAAATAGTGGAGGTACATGCTAGTTTGCACATTCTAAATGGGGGCATTGCTAAAATACATTTTATCATGGTATTTAGGTCATTTTACATATTACATGTGACGCATGTGAGTTCACTTGACGGGGATTGTAACGGTTCTGTCTAAACTTGGGGTATTTCATAGTTTTTTAAAATAGTTAGGGTATATGCTATTTTCTATATTTTGAATGAGGGCATTTGCTAATTATCCCTAAAGAAAACTATGATGTTAGGTATGTAATCAAGAAAGAATTTCAACTAAAAAACAGAAGAGACGCTATTTTGGAATGAAAGTGCTCCAGGCTTCATCAAGTCCAATTCTGGAAAGATCAAGTAGAGGACATTTTGCGACGCAAACTGCTCAATTCCAAAACCTATGTAACTAACTCTATACGACATCCCATCTATAGTATCATTTCACGACCGCTAGGGCAATCTAGTAATTATCCTAAATTACCTATTTGGCTTGTCCAGCATAGCCTCTTAAATAACTGCTGACGAATAGCAGTTAAATAACTGCTGACGAATAGCAGGATTATTATTATTATACTATATCTTAACCTAATAGGCCTACCTCTCATTTCTCCATTTTGAAATAGAGAAAGGAGAGCAAAAGAAGGGATTCACACTTTCTAAACACGTGAGCACCATATTATATTATATATTATTATATCTATATATTATACTAATAGGAGAGTGTCAAACTCTCTCCTTTTCCTATTTTAAAATAAAGAAAGGAGAGCAAAATGAGGAATTCACATTTATTAACACGTGTAGTACACACTTTTTCATTAAAAAATATATAAAAGCCTCAAACCTATAAATCTGGAACTTAATTACTAGAATTGTGCTTTGCTCATGAAGTGTTCGATGAAATATCTATGTATCACACAATATGTTTGTGAAAAAATAGTTTTGAAAAAAATTGTGTAACTAAATCAATTGTATCTATGTATGGTGTATGTACTAATTTTTGAAACCCTAATTTACTACCTCATTTTATTTTCAATTTCTTATTTGTGTCTTTGGAATCATGAAATTTGAATTTGAGGAAGAGTACGGGTTGAAGATGAAGATGACTGTAGTATCAGATCCAAGAATGAGATTTGGTAAGGAGGTAGATGGCGGAGAGTAGGGTGAGGCGAACGGAGAGGTGGAGGAGGATGTTGGAGAAGGAGACGTCGTTGCGGTCGAAGACAACGGAGATACGGGAGATGAGGAATAAAGCATCTGATATACTATATCTTAAGCTAATAGGCCTACCGCTCTCCTTTCTCCATTTTGAAATAGAGAAAGGAGAGCAAAATTCACACTTCCTAAACAAGTGAGCACCACATTATATTATATATTATTATATCTATATATTATACTAATAGGAGAGTGTCAAACTCTCTCCTTTCTCTATTTTAAAATAAAGAACTATTTAAAATAAAGAAAGGATAGCAAAATGAGGAATTCACATTTATTAACACGTGCAATACACACTTTTTCATTAAAAAATATATTGTTACCGCTGAATCTGGTGTGGGGGTAAACAGATGAGATTTGTGAGTTCGTGGAAAAACCTGAATAGCGGATCCAAGCCTGTTCGTCAGAATTGGGGTGCTGACTCCCGCCGCTCACCTGCAAGGAAGTGCGATACACCGGGGTTGATCCCGGCGACGCACCCTCCGACGCTCTTGTCAGTAACCAGTGGTGATTAAGAAAGAGCTTAAGTTGGCAAAAGAGTGATTACCCTGTAACAGTGGTTGGTCGGAGGTATTTATAGTCGCCATGGGAATTTGATTAGGGATCTGATTTCCTGTGATACCGTTAGGAGTAAGATCCTCATAATTAGTTTAGGAAACTGATCCCTGATTCCCGGTGAGAGGATAACCGCGAATCAGGCCCGTTGATTCAGTCAAATCAGAGACCCTGATTTCCTCTTACTGGTCTGGGTCTGTCTGGGGTCGGGACCCGTACCCAGCTGGAGTGGATCCGTTCGCGGGTTATTGGATCTGTGAAGAGGAGAACCAGTACCCGCTTCAGACCCATAGGTAGGAGAAATTACCGTTTTACCCCTGGACATCAAGATTCGTGCCTGATTTGGACGGCTCCGATTAAACCCCATTTTTAGCCATATCATATATAAAAGCCTCAAACCTATAAATATGGAACTTAATTTCTAGAATTGTGATTTGCTCATTAAGTGTTCGATGAAATGTCTATGTATCACACAATAAGTTTGTGAAAAAATAGTTTTGAAAAAATTGGTGTAACTAAATCAATTGTATCTATGTATGGTGTATGTACTAATTTTTGAAACCCTAATTTACTACCTCATTTTATTTTTAATTTCTAATTTGTGTCTTTGGAATCATGAAATTTGAATTTGAGGAAGAGTATGAGTTGAAGATGGGGATGACTGTAGTATCAGATCCAAGAATGAGATTTAGTAAGGAGGTAGATGGCGGAGAGTAGGGTGAGGCGAACGGAGAGGTGGAGGAGGATGTTGGAGAGGGGATGTTGTTGCGGTCGAAGACAGCAGAGATACGGGAGATGAGGAATAAAGCATCTGATAAGGTGTGAATTTGGGAGGGGGAGGGGAGGAAGGGGAGGGTTGAGATGAGACGGGTCAAAGCTTGAGTATTGTCGGTCATGATGTATACAAAGGCCGAGCGCATTTTTTAGGATAAATTTCACTAAACTATACACTTGAAGAGTTAATTTCTCTCAATTCTCTCACATTTTTTAAAAGTTCCACATAATTTAATTAGTTCATTACAATTTTTTTTGTCTGTGCAATTTGCACAGGGTAACGCTAGTTTAGCCTGAAACTACTAGACAGTTGGTGATAAAACATGTCACCAACTGTCAACAGCTATGCCAAGCTAGTTAAAACATCATATGTTTTCAGGTTTCTACACAGATATTAAGAAACGACCTCAGAAACAAGTTATGCAGTTTGTCACAAGTCACACAATTCATCATAATCTACATCATCTAGAAGATTCATGGAAATTTTGCCGTACTGACCCACTTTTTGAAAATATTTGGCGCTCTGACCCACTTCTGAAAACAATTAGCGAGCTGACCCAGTTTTGGACACGTCAGCATAAACCGTTATTGGAAATAACGGCATAGATTATTTACGTGCCGTTATTTCTAATAACGACATCTATATTTAAAAAAAGTGTTATGCCGTTATTTGGAGTAACGGCATAGGTTATTTTGTTTTTCGACAGCTTATAGTCTCCATTTAGAGAAAAAATTGTTAGTGTGAAAACCTTATAACAAATGCCGTTATTTCAAATAATGACATTCTCAATACTGATACCGTTATTTGGAATAACGGCATCAGTTATAATTTTTTTTTTTACAAAAAAAGTAACTTATTATTCATACTCTCTGACGAATAAGTTAATTTTTTTTTAAAAAAAATTATAACTGATGCCGTTATTCCAAATAACGACATCAGTTATAATTTTTTTTTAAAAAAAAATTAACTTATTATTCATCCTCTCTGTTTTCAAACAACGGCAAAAGTTCATTTATATATAACTGATGCCGTTATCTCCAATAACGACATCAGTCATTCGAATGCCGTTACTGGGGATAACGGTCAGTTTTTTTCACACTTAGAATTTTTTAAAGTTAAAAGATTCACACTTGTAAGAGAAATATACTGATGCCGTTATTTCAAATAACGACATGGTAAAAAAATGTAAAATAGATGCCGTTATTGGAAATAACGGCATGTAAATAACCTATGCCGTAATTTTCAATAACGGTTTATGCTGACGTGTCCAAAATTGGGTCAAATTGCTAATTATTTTTGAAAGTGGGTCAGGACGTTAAATATTTTCAAAAAGTGGGTCAGTACGGCAAAAATTTCAAGATTCCTTCCCTCTACCAATCAAACAAGGTGAGCGCACACAGTTGACACAAGTCACACAATCCTATCATCAACACAGCCCCAAAAACCCTGTTGTAAACCACACGCTCCAAACCCTCAATATCATCCCTTCATACAAGATGAGATAAACCCCTCCACAAACCCCCTGCCACGTGTCACACCTCTCCTCCACTCCCACCTCACCCCTCTCCGTCCTTTTTAAGTTCAAGTTTCACTCCCCCCAGTCCTGGTACTCTTGCTCCTCTCAAACCCTCAAAAACAACACCACAATGGCCTCCCTCTCCACCCCTGCCACCCTAAACACCGCCTTCATCAGCAGCTCCCTCTCTGCTCGCTCCTCCCCCTTGGTGCAAACCGCCGCCTTGGGTCTCAACAAGAAGGGTTTCCGTGGAGGGAGCGTGAGGATGATGGCCACCTACACAGTGAAGCTGATTACCCCGGATGGGCCCCAGGAGCTGCAGTGCGATGACGATGTGTACATCCTTGATGCTGCGGAGGAGGCCGGAATTGACCTGCCCTACTCCTGCAGGGCTGGTTCGTGCTCATCTTGCGCCGGGAAGCTGGTGGAGGGGTCGTTGGACCAGAGCGAGGTGAGCTTCTTGGATGACGACCAGATCGGCGCTGGGTGGGTGCTGACTTGCTATGCATTCCCGAAATCCGATGTCACTATTGAGACTCACAAGGAGGAAGAGCTGGCTAGCTAATGCCTAGAGGCTAGGGTTTAATTAAGAAAGAACCATTATATATATATGTGTGTGTGTGTGTGTGTGATGTGCTCGTCTCTTTTTTTTTTTTTTCGGGGTTAAATTTGTCGTTGTTTTAATGGTCTTGCACCTTCTTGAGTTTTGATTTAGAATGTGTTTGTTTGTTAAAGTGGAATTTTCTCTTATGTTGCGGTCTCAAAAAAACTCTATAGTTTAACGACTCTCTATTAGCTGCAGTGCATATGCAAAGTATTTTGGATATGATTTGTTGTTAAATTGTATGCATTTTACTCTCGGAAGCAAAGATGATTTGAGACCTTGCGAACAATGGACAGTTTCTAGCTGGATTCTTGTTTGGCCTGATCTTGAATTTGGGTGGCCACTCTTCGCCTGGGTTTATATTTTGTTAGTTTCTGAAAGGATTGTGCAAATTAATGAATTATATCACGACCTTGTTGCAAACATCACACAACAAAATGGGCCTATAGGGTTAAGGAGTTTCAGGATTCATTTCTTCTTTTTTCAGAATGAGAGTGATGAAAGCAGATTAATTTCCAACCAGTAGGCAGCGCATACCAATTTCAAAAATTGACACAATCCCATTGAACACATTGTCTCGAACAATGCCCCGATACTTGTTAAATTACACAGGCCCGGTGCTTTATTTGCTGGAAGTTCTCTCACGACTTTCTCAACTTGGAGTTGATTTCATCACTTAATTACCTGCAGCTAGGGAATGCAGTCTGCACAACCAGCGCAGGGCCCCATTTCAACTTAAACTGTTCTTCAGAGAGCACTGTATATACTCTCTATATTCTATACTGATAAACCATCCTCAAACATAAACTTTTAGATGTCAAGTTCCTCGCTCTCCTACTAAACTAGAACAATGGAAGAACTCAGTGTTACTTACCCCATGCTCGACGCCTTTAACCAATGGACCTTAGAAAACTGCCTCCAAAATATATCCTCAAAACCAATAGAGCTTTTTTTTGTTCTTTTTTCGAAAAAAAAGGTGACCTTGTCACCGCTTCATTAATAATTATTAACGAAAGGAGTAGTACAAAAAATATATATCTACATGTTCCCAAAATGGAACAGTGAACAATAAATACATAGCTAAGCCTACACCCTTAACTAGTCCATTCCGCTAAACTCATAGACGAAGGGATCTGCACCCTGCTCTCCCACCCATCCTTTCCAGATGTAGTTTGAATATCAAAAAATATAATTTGAAATTCAAATTCCATCAGAAAAACCTCTCCACCTTCTCCCAAATGTCCACCATGGTAACAACCACAGCCAATATCTCTTGCTGGCATGTTTACTCTTCACCCAACGACGTTGTCGTCGTATATCCGCCAAACCAACCCCTTCACAATGTCGTCTTCCGATTGTGTCAAATCCAGCCCTCAACTTTTGCCGTTGTCCATAGCCGACAGACCAATGTAACCGACGCACTCCTCCACCAACGAACACCACCGCTTATCAAAAGTGTCGCTTGCTTACGCCCATCGTTCCCCATGTGTAATTTGAAATTCAAAAAAAAGTCTAATTTGAATTCAAATTACAACAAAATAATCTCTCCACACTTCCCCAATCTATAATTTGAATTTCAAAAATCTACATTGAAATTCAAATTTCATTGAATTTTTCCCATCCACACTCCAAATCATATTTGAATTTGAATTTCAAAACCCTCAATTGAAATTCAAAATTCAAAATCTCCTCACACATTCCCGTATTCAAAACCCAAATATGATTAGCATTTCAAAAATCTAATTTGAAATTCATATCAATCACATTTCCCCCCTCCAAACTCTTCAAATTTATTTTGAATTTTAAAAACCCTAAATTTTAAAATTCAAAATTCCAAATCAAAATTATTCCCAAAATATCCCTCATCCTTCCCAAAATCTCACCCCGGCACCATCATAAGCTCCGTCTACTGCTGGCAACCCTCATCCGTCCCCGACGACGTTGTCTTCGTCCTTCGCCAGGCCATCCCACCACGATGCCATCATTCGATGGAGTCAATTCCGGCTGTCTACAGAAGTTCCAATGTTGCCATAACTGCCGACGAGCACCCGCCGAGATAGCTCTGACCCTAGATGCCAGCACCCAAGGACCTACCCCTCTATGAAAGCCTCGAAACGTCGGCACGTCCCTGATGTCATCAACTCCCACCGACGGACTCCAATCTAACTCGTGTAGTCTCCTCCGATCCCAATACCCAGTAGCTCCGCCGCTCTCGACGGCGCAGCCCCATCCTCGACGTCAGCCACCTTGCCATTGATCCTCTTTGCCGCGCCATCTGCCTCTATCCATCACAAACCCAAAAGAACCCAAATCTAAACACCATGTCGGAGATTCCGACAAGTTCACCTCCGCTTTGGTGGCGGGGTGAAGAGTTGATGGAAAGGAGGAGGAGGAGGAGGGAGTTCTCCCCCCTCCCCGATCTAGCTTTTAGTTTCTCTTTTGTTTTTTGGGTTTGTTTGGAGAGCTTCTCTCTCTAGATATCTAAAACCGATAGAGTTAGAAACTATGAAGAGGACTAGTGAGATTCTTTGAAAGGAGATCATCTATCTCATTATGCCTTTGTTTTTCTTCTTTATTCTCCAGTGCCTCGACCTCCAGTTCCAGAGTCTTAGTCTTAGTCTTAGTCTTAGTCTTAGTCTTAGAAAAAAGGTTTCCAACACTCTCTAACGGAATTCAAATGTTGTCACTTCTTGGGGTTTCCGCATTGACCAAGAGGTTAAAGGGGTTAGTCACGCTGTATAAGGGGGTTAATGGAGATTTACCCTACACAAAAAGTGCATGATATTTATCCACAAAACTTGTATGATATTTGTAGACAAAAAGTGTGTAATTACTATTTAAGTGATAATGGTAAAAGTCGCAGCAAATCAGGGCCCTACGATTCCAACACAGATCTTAAAGCTTCTACATGCAGGCATAACAAGTCTCTTTAATAGGTCCGGACCTTCTCCCGGCTCCTCTATAAGCCATGCGCCTCTTACAAGTTTATAAAAAGTGACAAATTAGACCCACTAAGATAGACCGAGCCCATGAAGACTGTTAGTCAAATCTCTTATTCCCAAACAGGAGAGTTTATCCCTTGAGGGGGAGAATCGAATAGGAGATAAGGAATTCATAGTTGATCTAATAGATTAATATCAATCTCCTGTACTGTTTCTCATGTCAATAAATACCGTCAAAAGGTAATGGGCAATTTCTCTCTCAAAAAACTCTTTCTCTCTCTGGTTCTGACTTGAGCGTCGGAGGGTCTGTCGACGGGGGCACCCCCGTTATTTCAGGCTTTTTGTAGGTCCATCGGACGCGTCAAAAACTGTTGGATTCAAATCACGGTGTTCAATCGATGATCCTGATCCACTCTCAAAAGCTCTAACCACTTTTCACAGCAACGATCAGAGGTCGGATCTTTGGTAGTTCCCATAAAATATAAACTCACTATCTGTTTTCTCCCACACCAAAATAAGCAGCAATAGATTGATATCGTCTGTGGGAAACTACACAAATCGACTTACCGCCATGCCATAAAGACTAAGAGGCAGAGCGGCAGCCTCAAGTCGTCGCACCAACTATCTTCATCAACCAGCTCCTCATGTGGAAGTTCTGGTTCCTTCTCAATAGCCTAATCAAGCTCCTATAAACGGAGAGGCCCTCCCGACAAAGCCGTCATGAACCGTGACATGAACATCGCCTTCTACACGACAGTATCTCAGTCTATAAGGCTTTCACTGATTCAATGGCCTTGCGAGGCCCCCGGGGGTCAAGAGACTTCTACCAAATCATCAATACCAGGCAACATGGAACTGATCTATTGGTTCACGTGGATAAGAAGTGCACCAGAACCGAGGCCTCCCACTCAGAATGTTGTTGAACCAGAGAAGCAACTCTCCTCAAAGACAAAGATCAAGGCATTCCCCTTATCACGGGAGGCGCACTACAGAAAGAAGTCCGACTCATGAGAGTCGGAAGCTTCTTGAGCGGAACAAAGAGAAAGATGCCCCACTAGGGTCGAATTGGAAAATTTCAAGCTTGACATCTTCTGAGTTATCCAAGATAGTCAAGACCAGGGTCAGCCCTCCAAAGAAGAATCCGATGACTCAACTGGATCCAAGGGGAGGACGACCAAGTTCTTCGCCGTATCCGAAATGTAGAAGATCGTCTAGAACAGATGAAGAATGAGGGGAAGCTTTAGTAGGGCCTACCACCCTAGTCGACCTCCTTTCAGAAAAATCATCCTCGATGCACCCATCCCAAAGGACTTCAAAGCTCCTAAATTCAAATCATACGATGGGGAATCAGACCCGACTGGCCATATCGAGAGTTTCAAGACCCTTATAATGGTCTATAACGCCACGGATGCGCTCACGTGTTGAACATTCCCCACAACTTTAAAAGGATTTGTAAAGGAATGGTACTCCCATCTCACTATACAGTCAATATTCTCCTTCAACCAGCTCGAGGAGCTCTCCATAGTGCACTTCGTTACCAGCCGTAAGGCCGAAAAAATAATTGCCTCCCTGTTGGAACTGAAGCAAAAGGAAGGAAAATTGCTGAAAGACTTCGTCAAGCATTTCACAGCTGAAGCAAGGTTGATCTCTTCATTGGGCTCATCAGTGGCGGCTGCAGCTTTCCGTCTCAACGTCATCATAAAAAACTAAATGTTTCTCTCACGAAGAAGCCTCCAAAAGATTTCACTGAGCTCCTAGAAAGGAGTGAAAAAATACATCAGAGTCGAGGTAGTTCTCAATCCACAAGGCAAAAAAGAGTCACCTTTTGGGAACAAACGGAAGAATGCAAGCGAGGAAGCACCCAAGAAATTCCAGAAAGATGGCGCAGGTCAACGCTGTCATCCTCTAACACCCCGCTTTGACAAGTTCACTCCCCTGAATCCAAGTGTGTCTGCCATCCTTCTGGCAGTTGAAAAGGATGGGATAGTTCGTCCTCCTCCGAAGATGAAAACGACCAGCAAAAGAAGTGATAGAAATAAGTGGTTCGCATTTCACAAGGATCATGGACACACCGACGACTACCGAGCCCATAAAGAAGAACTTGAAGGCCTGGTTTGTAGGGGCTATCTCTCCAAATTCGTTTACAAAGATAACAATCTCGAAACCCCTTCTGGCCCGTGGAGCTAATAAGCGTCAAGAGAGGTCATCCGAATCGCAAGACTTTGAACACATGTCCTTCCTCCACACTATTCATGAAGGTCTAATGGGGGAGTGTAACACCCGGAGCCCGATTCATCTGCGCACACGGCTACATGTGGGCGCACGCGTAAGAACGGATACAAAACTATAGCCACGCCTACCACAGGCACCATCAAAAGGGGGGTATATCCATTAGGTACCTTTATCATATGGTAATTCCTATATACATACTCACTCTTTCCCTCCATTTTCCGATATGGGACTAACTTAGCTCATATTCCCACTTTTTAATCAAGCCATCATTTCATCATGAGACAATCAAAGCCACTCATCTATATCTCAACCAAATCCAAGCCATTCATTTCATCTCTAAAGGCCATGTCATACACCCCATGCATGCATGCAACCACATCTATTTCTTCTTTCTCACATATTATACAATTATTTGTTATATATATATATATATATATATATATATATGCACACACGCACACGCTTAAGTACTTAAGCATGTGTGTGTACACACACACACACACACACACACACACACACACACACGCTTAAGTACGGGGTGTTACATACACCCCCCTTAAGAACTCAGCGTCCTCACTGAACCCGGGACTTGCAACCTGATCCAGGATCCCTTTCTAGCCGATGTGGATAGGATTACCCTGATTCTGCTAGTTGTACAGTCCCCTACTTGAACGACATGTACCAACCTCGCTCCCTCTTAGGCATCCATCTTACACACATTCGGTGTCGAAAGTCGACTTTGATACCATCTATCACACCCCGAGCCCGGCTCAGCTGCGCACACTGCTACGTGTGCGTGCACAGAAAAGAACGGACACAAAACTCTAGCCACGCCCACCACATGCACCATCAAAAGGGGGTATACCCTTTAGGTACCTTTATCATATGGTAATTCCTATATACATACTCACTTTTTCCCTCCATTTTCCGATATGGGACTAACTTAGCTCATATTCCCATTTTCTAATTAAACCATCATTTCATCACGAGACAATCAAAGCCACTCATCTATATCTCTACCAAATCCAAGCCATTCATTTCATTTCTCAAGGCCACGTCATACACCCCATGCATGCATGCAACCACTTCTATTTCTTCTTTCTCACATATTATACTATTATTTATTATATATATATATATATATATTATTATTATTATTATTATATTTCCATATAATATTATATATATATGTATACATGCTTAAGTACGGGGTGTTACAGGGAGATTCCAACTCCTCCTGCAAAGCCTTCGAGAGGGAAGTTAACTTAGTACACAATGCTCCGCTTGCAAAGAGTTTGGACCTCTCTGTATCATTCTCCGATAAAGACCTCGAGGGTGTCAAAACTCCTCATTGTGACGAACTGGTTATAAACCTATGCATGAAAACCATGAGGTGCATCATATCCTTGTAGATAACGGCAGTTCTTTCCTCTTCCTGGCCACATTCGATGCCTTAAATCTCTCATGTGACCGACCCAAGCCAGCAGGTTACACACTCCATAGCTTCTCAGACGCACTTGTCCATGTCGAAGGAATCATCACACTCGACGTGACGGCGGGAAAAACCCCAACAACTCGGATGGTAGTGTTAGACTTCATGGTGGTCAAAATCAAAGTCGCGTACAATGCCATATTTGGCTGCCTAGGTCAAGCAGCTTTCCATGCAGTTGCCTCTGCATTTCACGTGAAGATGAAATTCCCAACAATAGCAGGAGTAGGCCAAGTTGTAGGGTGCCAACAGGTAGCACGAGCATGCTACACAACTACAATGGGGGACTCGGTTCTCCCCCTCAACGCCATAGGGCTACCACTAGAAAGAAATCACAGTAACATCGAGTCTGTAGATGAGTTCAAGCTACTGCACTAGACAATCCCATTGAGAACTTCCAAACCTGTTAAGTCATCTATTCCCAGGTCCAAATTCGTCGTCATTAGAATACAATAATAAACCTGAATCCCCCGCCCGAATCCACTCCGCTAATTCAATGGAAACAAACAGTCATGCCTATGCTTATTGGCATACCAGAAGATCTCTCATTCTCTCTACAAAACAAGAGAAGGCGCACTAGGTAAGTCCAAGCATGGTCTATCAAGTTGTTCGCCTATCCGCTTACCCACTTGAAGACCCAGGGGGCAAGGATATAACAACAGGGATTTAGAAGGAGCAACACCTTATGAAGTATAACGAGGGTGTCTAAAACATCATCTCTTAGTAGTAGTAGAAATTTCTTAACTTGTAATAAAGGCCAGCTACTAGAGCAACCCCTTAGTTTATTTTTCCTTTCAATAAACACCGCTTTCACTACCGGTCAATGCATGTAATAACGACAAGCCATTGGAGCATTCACTTAGTTTATTCTTCAATAAAATTAGTCATTCATTTTAAAATGATTTTGTACAACTCCATTGAAGTAAACAATGAGTTAAACGCCAAACTTACACACAAAATGGCACCAAAAACTCATCGAAAGCTCCCTATAAGACGAGTTCAGAGTCCATACCCATGACTCGAAGTTACTATAGCAATTTGTACTAAAGCAAGTTCAAAGTTTGCTTCACCACTTGGTCTGCTCATACAATCCGTTAACTGTCTCGACGACAGGTTCAGAGTCCATACTCATGGCTCAAAATTCCTCTAGCAACTTGCAACAAAGTAAGTTCAGAGTTCGCTTGGCCATTCGATCTACTCCTGCAACATGTTAACATTTAAACTAACAAGTTCGAAATCCATACCCATGGTTTAGAGTTACTTTAGTAACCTGCAATTAAGCACGTTCAAAGTTCAACTCGCCATTCGATCAGTTCCTGGAACTAGTTAAAATTTCTTAAAGACAGATTAGAGGTCTAAAATTATAGATTGCAGTTACTCCAATAAAACTTGCAAAAGCAACACTTGGAGTTCAACTCTCCACTCGATACGACTCTCACAATTCGTTGGAGGACCCATATAGCAAGTTTGGAAAACAACTCTCCATCAGAGTTGCTCCTACAACTAGTTAAACACCCATACAGTAAGCTTGGAAGATAACTCCCTCGAAGAGTTGCTCCTACAACTAGCTGGGTACAAGATGGATAAGTTCTAAACTCCATCAAACCTTACGCAAGTACACCATCGAAGGTTCGTTAGCTATACACAAAAAATTTGAGGTCTTGTTATTTAGCTAATAAGAACTAGTCGACAGCTCATCAATCTCAACAACAAGTTAAACAACAAGGATCAAGCAAATGAAAAGAATTCTTCAAATCACAGAACTATCACAAATATATGCATTCAGATCTAGTACCACTACAAATATATATAAGTACAAAATTATGAGTCATACTTTGAGCATCGAACTACAATGAATCTGCAAGTGAAAGAATCATTACAAAGGCATGTCGAAACGTTAAGCAGGCATAGTAACTCTACAATATGGCCTACAGACAGTTCTTTCGGCTCTGCGGGTGGGGAATGTTATTCCTAAGAGACACGCCTCCTCGTGTAGTGGACCGGATTCCACTACCAGAAATTCGTGACCCAAACCAAAATCTTTTCCCTCAAATGCATCTCAACACAGTAATAACACGGAAATTTAAAAACTTTTTTTTTGCCAAATAAAATCATTACATCATCAATTACAATCATTATCTTGTTCTTGAACAAGGAATACAAATTACATTAAGTATTACAATTACTACTCAACATTTCGCTTGCCTTTCAGAACGGTAGGCAATTGATCTTCTGTTGGAACACCACTGAGTGGTCAGTCTACTTTCCTGAGATGCGCCCTGTAGCTCGAACCTTCTGCTGCGCTTACTATGATATTCATGCACCTGCTCTACGGGTGGAAGGTACTCTTGATAATTCTCTTAGATGCTCTGCTGGTCCTGAGTCTTCTTGCTTTCGCGATCCAGCTCCCAACACCTAATTAAGTGGGCACGTCAGTACATATACTGATGCAATGCTGATAAGAAACAACGATTTCCAACTAGCAATCTTAACCTGCCTTGATGTAAATAGAAATGTGCATTCTAATTTCCTAGTGTCAGTGTATGCCATGACCTGAAGCCTAATGCATAGTACATAATGTACAGAAAATAGATGCACTTAGTCTAATGTCAGTAGGACTTTGGGCACGCATGCATCCCATACTACATACGTTCCAAATCAAGCCGTCTTGTAATACCCCGTAATTTCTGAATAATATATATATATATATATATATATATATATATATATATATATATAATAAAACACAAAGAAAGCTATCAAGTGGCTCTCCTTCAATTCACCCCAAAATTAAAGGCCTAGATCTAACATCACAAAACACATTTTCTCTCCCAAAAGTTTGCCCCCAAAATTCAAATTCAAATTCAAATTCCCCCCAAAAACAACTCCTTTATTTATTTAATTATTTCTCTCTCTCTCTCTCTCTCTCTCACCTATTCAAAAAATTAAGAAAATTAAAATTTTAAAATTTTTAAAAAAATAAAAAATTAAAAACTTTAAAACTATAAAAAATAAAAATTTTAAAACTTTTAAAATAATTCAAAAAATCAAAAAAAATCAAAAAAAATCAAAAAATCAAAATCTTCTAAAAAATTTAAAAAAATTAAAAATTTTTTAAAAATTAAAAAATAAAAAAAAATTTAAAATTTAAAATTTTTGAAATTAAAAAATATTAAAATTTTTAAAATTAAAAAAAAATTAATTTTGAAATTTGGAAATTTTGAAAATCTCAAAGCAAATCCAAAATCCAACTTCGAACCCCAATCAAGAGGTCGTCGCCGATATCTGATCCGCTTGATCCGTTGCTGATTCCGTATCGGTGACTCCCCTCCACCAAATCAAGTTGAAATATCAAGCGACTCCGTATCAGTGACTCCCCTCCACCGAATCGAGAGCCTCTATATGCGATGCGACGACTCTAATTTGATCTCATTAACCGAATTCTCATTCTAATTTTTAATTTTGTGTGTGCAGGGGATTACTCAGTTTTTTGCTGACTCGAATTTTTTGTGTGAATGAGATGCAAATTCAGAGAGGTATGATTGTTTTATTTTTGGGTTTAAAACATTTTAATTTGGTGATTTATTTGCTGGACCTACTTCAATTAATTTGCTGGATCTCCAAAACTATTTTATATAACCAAACCAGGTGCACCATTCTGAAGACGTGCCGTAGGCACGTGTTAACGAGCAAACCTAGTATATATATATATATATATATATATATATATATATATATATATATATATATAATATATATATATATATATATATATAATAATAATAATAATAATAATAATAATAATAATTTGAATTGGGGGCTGCCCTATAGGAAATCCCTATAGGATGGTTGTATGAGAATTCTGAGAGAAGGTTGAAAGGGGGCCCACGGTATGAATTACGGTAGAAGCATCTGCTGTGTGTTAAGAAAATGGGCTGATGACGTCAGCCCATGGGATGGGGCCCACCCGCTGGAAACATTTGAAGGCAGATATGTTGCTGCCTTGGTGATGACATGTGCAAAGGGTTGGGGGCCCACGGGCTTTCACCTTGTGTGTACACGGGATTTGGGGGAAGGTTGTATAAAAGTAATCCCATATCGGGAGTAGACAAGGAATACTTTAATATAAATAAAATTACCTATGATCAAGAGTCACCTAATTAGTTAACCACCTTTTGGGAGACAGCCGCAGTTGTACTATAAGTATTAATTTGTATTCTAAAAATAATAAAATTGTCTAAGTATTGGGGCGGGGCATTAAAAATGGTATCAGACCCAACTTTCGACACCGAGTGGGTGCGATGTATGCCTGAGAGGGAGCTGTGGTCAGTGGGGCCTGGAATTAGCTGAATCAGGGTACTCCCGCTCCACATCGGCTAGAAAGAATAATCCTGCGCTAGATGGCATGCCCCGTACTCAGCGAGGACGCTGATTTCTAAAGGTGGGGTGTATGTAATATCCCGTAATTTTTGAATAATATAATATATATATATAATAATATGAATTGGGGGCTGCTCTATAGGAAATCCCTATAGGATGGTTGTATAAGAATTCGGAGAGAGAAGGTTGAAAAGGGGGCCCACGGTATGCATTACGGCAGAAGCATCTGCTGTGTGTTGAGAATATGGGCTGATGACGTCAGCCTATGGGATGGGGCCCACCAGTTGGAAACATTTGAAGGCAGAGATGTTGCTGCCTTGGTGATGACGTGTGCAAAAGGTTGGGGGCCCACCGGCTTTCACCTTGTGTGTACACGGGATTTGGGGGAAGATTGTATAAAAGTAATCCCATATTGGGAGTAGACAAGGAATAATTTAATATAAATGAAATTGCATATGATCAAGAGTCACCTAATTGGTTAACCACCTTTTGAGAGGCAGCTATTAATTTGTCTTCTAAAAATAATAAAAAATGTCTGAGTATTGGGGCGGGGCATTACACATCTTCTCCAGTTTCAGGGTTTCGAACTCTTGTCATGCATTGCATTCTACTATTGTACTCATCCTGTTCCCGTCATAACGTGGCTGGTGAGGCATACAGTTCAGGTCCCATCCCGTTACTGTGAATAAGTAGTAGTGATCATCTCACCAAAAGCCGTGACGAACTATAAGGTACTCGCACCAAGTTGGCACCAAAGGCGCATAGAGTTCGCAACTCTGTGGCCCGTCCGTCACCAACATAGAACAGGAAACATCCTATTCTTACCACCGATATCTTGGAAATTAACATAGCGAGGTACGCACTCTCTTAGCACGTATCCCTACGATAGGAAGAGACAATCCTGGTTATCACCACCTAGTGCTGGCCCTTAGAACAAGTCGAATTATAGGGTATCACCCCTAACACCAACTCGATCCTCAAGCGGAAAGGAAAATACTTATTTATTAGTGTTACCAAAAATGCTGCATATTCAAAATACGCACAGTATTTTACAACAATGATTGAGCCTAACTGGTCTGTCAAAAATAGTAATTAATCACAGTGAATCAACATTCATCGATTGCCAACACCTTCATAAGTCTTCGACCATATCCCCGGCCCGTGACCCTCAGCGAGCAGTACACCGGTGCCTAAGGATGAATAAAAATCCGTGAATGAAGGTAAACATACACAAACACCAACACCGACCATCGACAGACTCAGGACATCAAGATACTAATCATAATTAATTTCTGTAATACCTAGGTCAGTAATGGATCTGACCTGATAGAGTCAACCAAACACCGACGACCTGATCTCCATCGTTCTCCACCACCTCTGACTCGGATTGCATCCAGTATCCCGTTCCGCGATCAATTACCCATTGGTTAAGAGTTCGTCGGCACATGAGGGATGACTATCCAGTTCTCGAGGTGAAAGAATTCAATTTCAATACTTTCCGACTGAGTTGATAGTCCTAGGGTATCAACAACCCTAGACTAGGTCCAAGCTATACTACCTACGAGCACCACATACAACAAATCGACCATAAAGCTATTCTCCCAACTTACTCTTGTGTCTACCATGAGTACTAAGCACAAAGAATCTTAACTAAGTTCCAAATGAAGTGCTTAATAGGGATAATTATTCAACATCTTAAAACTCAAATCAACTCATAGTCATAATCCTGCAGCATGTAAAGAATTCCATAATTTATGCTACACTTATGGGAATCTAACAAAATTAGACTTTTTAGAAAGGTGGGAACCTCTACTACAATTTTCTAGTTGACAACTTTCTCAATTTCCTTATAGAAATCAAGTTTCCTGATTTCAAACACATGCTTGAAATCGAACAACGACAGCAGGTTGCTGAAACTTGTACAATTTATAACTTTCAAAATACAAATTGAAATTACATGATCTTACCCATTCTTGAAAACTAACACTCTATACTATAAGTCTCTAGTTAACCCTTTCTTTGGATTCAGCCATCTAGATTCTATAAAATCCCTATTTCCATCGGGTGTGCACAATCTCAACATGCAGATTCATAGTATCACTGCAGTATTGCTGCTTCTTGCAATAGGCATAACTAATCACTCGCTCATCGGAATCGCTTGATCTTGGGTTCTATGGAAAGGTGTGAATGTATACTACAATTCTCCAGTTGATCACTTACTCAAATCCATCCATGAAAGTACTAGAAAACTCTTGTTTCCATCAGCTGTGCACATCAAAACTGCAGACCCCATGATTCTGGCTGCATCTTGCAACAAGCATAACAATTCGTTCACTTATCGGAATTATATGATCCTGGGTTCTATAGAAAGCTGGGAGTGACTACTACAACTTCCTAGTTAATCACATCATCAAATTCATCCATTAGAATACTGGAAAACCCCTATTTCTCATCAGGTGTACACATGAAATGAGTTACTTCTATAAAAACAAAATCTTCTTAGTAGGACTGGTTCTGTCCCAAACTTAGAAAAATCATATCTTTCAAACCACAAACTAAAATTGCATGATTCAAGATGTTCTGGAAAGCTAATACTTTTTACTACATGTCTCTAGTTGATCATTCTTCCAGATTCTAAACATATCAATCCAGAAAAGCCCAAGTTCACAGATTAGCTAACCTGAGCTAAAACTGAAGCTGGTATATTTAAAATTCAATATCAATTCAAACACAAGTCCAATACTTATGAAATTTTAGACTCAGTAACTAGACATATACAAGTCTAACATATTCAAAAAGTTGCATTCAGATTCAAAATAGACAGAGCGATAGGCCTTTGAATTTAGTGAAAAACATTCTTCTGCTCTCAGCAGTGTATAAAATCCCTGGTTACAAAATAATTTTGAAACCCCATCAAATATTATCTAACAATTCTAAAATTTTAGAAACATGATCTAGACTCATACCACATCCTACAGTAAAAACTTTATTGCAACATTATGCACCAATAAGTAGTTATGAATTATTGATCTTCAATTCCAAAAAAGGGCAAATTCAGCTTTTGATTCTGGACCGGTTACCAACTTATATTTTTTTTGAAGTATCAAACGAAAAACTAAGAAAAATGTGAAATTCAAAACTATGGTTTTTAACACATTCAAGAACACCTAGTAAAAATTTGGGCTTAAAATACCATACCAATTCCGAGATATGATTTTTGGAAGAGCACCCAAGTTCTCATAAACATAGCAGTTCTTTGTTGCTCACTGCCCCGAAATGAAAAATTTGTTTGAGCTACTAAATGAACCCCAAATATTATGAAAAAAGTCAAGCATGCTCTAGACTCATAGTAGAACATACCCTAAAAACCTGGGTTCAAGATTCTAAGTCATTTGTAAGATAGAAATTCCATTACATACACAAAAAAAGTAAATAACTAGATTAGAGTTTGAGAACACCCACAATTGAAGAATCTCCAAGCTCTTGTTTTGCTAGCTCTTCTTCGCCTCTCAACTTCTTCTTCACCTCCAAAGCTCCAAGAACCCACAAGCAAAATAAAAAACCCTCTTTCTCTCTTTCTTTTCTCCTCTCATGGAGGAAGTAGTAGAAGAAGTTGGAGAGTAGAAGAAGTAGAAGAAGATGGATGTGAAAGTTTTTGGGTGAAAAAAGTGAGATGGAGATGGGGGAGAGAATTGCCGGCCACCATGAGTTATGGGGTTGGGTTCTTTTGCTGCCGAAAATGGGAAGGAAAGGGTGAGAGAGATAGGTCGGTGAGATTTGGGGAAGAATAAGTGAGGTGGAAGGGGTTTTAATAGACATTTGATCAATCATACCCATAGGTCTCTATTTCATCATCATGATCAAGAAGGAGAACTCTTAGATGAATTCATAAGCACATAATAATGCGAACGGTGCACATGGTTTGATTATATAAAATAGTTTTGGAGGTCCAGCAAATTAATTGAAGTAGCAAATATATTATATGAGAAAGCAGTATATCTACCTTTAAGCTTAACCATCGCCTTCTTGATCAGTAACTTGAACTTACCAGGAATGCATATAGTTTGTTAGAAATACTGTATAGAGTTTTTTTTTTTAACTTCAACATCACTTTTAGATGCTTGTAATAGTTATGCAAGGACATTATCATATAGGTTTTATAGACTCTAATCTCATAACCACTATGAGCATGTCTAAATACAATGGTAACGCAAGGGTATGTGTGAAGGTATCTATAATACTAATAATCTAAACATTTGTTTGTGTGAGACTCAGTTTGCATCTGAAATACCTCTTATTATTATTTCAACCAAAATGAAATACATGAAGTTCTCAAAACTCTAATCCAAGTTAATCATTTCTTTTATCTCCATTTTGTCTCCCCATTACACCTTTATAAAAAAAAAATCAAAATGGATAAATACCAAATTTACTTTAGCTGTATTTCTTGAGTGGAGAGTTTGCACCCTTCACTAGGTAAACTTCCGTCATCCCAATCCTATATATCCAAACATACACTAAAAGTTCTTACATGTTATGTTATCCATGGTTTCTAATAATCAGTGAAGTGAACACTTCACGATAGTATTTTCTCTTGTAGTAAAATAATTCATGTTACATATATGCCAAGTTATTTTAGGTTGCTAGTCAGCTTACCTGTCATGTTATGGTTTGGAAGCCCAAATTGAGGCCGCCAAATAATCCATCTCTCACTTGCGTACACCTTAAATCAAAACTAATAAAAAATTCATCAAATAAATCACCAAATTAAAATTTTTTAAACCAAAAAATAAAACAATCATACCTCTCTGAATATAAATCTCATGCACACACAAAATTCGAGTCAGCAAAAAACTGAGTAATCCACTACACACAAAAAATTAAAAATTATAATGAGAATTTGGTTAATGAGATTAAATTAGAGTTGTCGCATCGCATATAGAGGCTCTCGATTCGGTGGAGGGGAGTCGCCGATACGGAGTCGCTTGATATTCGTGCTCGATTTGGTGAAGGGGAGTCACCGATACAGAATCAGCAGCGGATCGGATATCGGCGACAACCTCTTGATTGGGGTTTGACATTGGATTTGGATTTGGATTTGCTTTGAGATTTTCAAAATTTCAAATTTAAATTTTTTTAAATTTTATTTATTTTATTTTTAATTTATTTTTAATTTTTAATTTTTTTTAACTTTCAAAATTTTTAAAATTTCTAAAATTTCTAAATTTTTAAAAAAATTAAAAGAAATTATTTTTTTAAAAAAATTTTTAAAAAATTTTAAATATTTAAAAAAATTATTTTAAAATTATTTTACAATTTATTAATAATTATTTATATATTTTTTGATTTTTTTTGATTTTTTTGAATTATTTTAAAAGTTTTTAAAGTTTTAAATTTTTTAGTTTTTAATTTTTAATTTTAAAAAAATTTAAAATTTTTATTTTCTTAAATTTTTGAATAGAAGAGAGAGAGAGAGAGAGAGAGAGAGAGAGAGAGAGAGAGAAATAATTAAATAAATAAAGGAGTTGTTTTGGGTGGGGGATTTGAATTTGAGTTTTGGGGGAAAAAAATGTGTTTTGTGATGTTAGATCTGGGTCTTTGATTTTGAGGGGTTTGAAGGAGAGCCACTTGATAGCTTTGTTTATGTTTTATTATATATATATATATATATATATATATAGAGAGAGAGAGAGAGAGAGAGAGAGAGAGAGAGAGAGAGAGAGAGAGAGAGAGAATTTATTAAATAAAGGAGTTGTTTTGGGAGAATTTGAATTTGAGTTTTGGGGGAAAACCTTTTTTTTGGTGGGGGGGGGGGGGGGGGGTTATGTTTTGTGATGTTAGATTTGGGCCTTTAATTTTGGGGGGATTGAAGGAGAGCCACTTGATAGCTTTCTTTGTGTTTTATTATATAGATATAAATATATACATATCTCTAATATTATAATGGGAGAAGGCCTTAGTGTCATTTGTCATTTTGTCATTCTACCAACATGTGCAGTGCACGTACATAGCTAATATAAAAGAGGTTTCGAGTTCAAATCCTCCCTACGTCAAAGTTTTTATTTTTATTTCTTGAAATTATTAAAACGTGCATCGCACATGTAAATTACTAGTACATATACATGTAAAATACATACAGTATTTATGTATTTATATCATATACAATCCAATCACAATATACATACATATATATATACATGCTTACAAATAAAAAAATATCTATTTGTAGAATATAAGAATATATTTTATAAAAATACTATTTGTCCTAAAGATTGTCTCGTTAAAACAATCGGAACAATACACACAATTTAATTGAGAAGATATCCCGAATATACCTCATCGGGTTCAGAATAACTAATATATCTGAAATTTCTCAATTAAAACCAATTATCATGAAAAAATATAGAATCTCGTGCAATTTTCCAACTGTGCACGGATTACAATGCAAAATAGCTATATACTATTTTGCGGGGTGTTACACCTTGTGGGTTTCTTGATGGGCACCACCATTTTCGGGCTACTTACGTTTGCAACTGAAGAAGTAGATCCCGCAAATCGGGTCTGTGGATTAGGACCCAAAGCACGCGATCCTCCATGGGGGGAAGCCAAACTCGATAAACCTATCACCCTGCTCTGAACAACGCCAGAAGGACAAGGGGGTACATGCATAGTTAAGCTCGTTCCTCGAACGCTTGACCCCGCTCCACTAGCTGGTGTGCTCTTCTTCACCTTAGCTGTTGTGCTCTTCCTCACATCAATCATTGCTTCCTTTTTTGCACCAACAATGCGTGAAGTGCTTGCCGTTCGCAACCCACCAAGTCTCGCTTAGAAACGATACAACTCCAAGTCTTTTTCAACAACCACCTAAGTATAGCAAACTCTCCGATACTGTCTTTCAGCACCTTCGAAGGTAGGGGTATGCTGGCAAGACGATCAGCGCGCAAGAGGGCTAACTCATAGTCCCTTTCGATAAGCGCTGACTTGAGGCGAACAATTTCCAACCACTCGTCTTCTGACTGTACACACAAACGGTCGACATCTAGTTCTGTTATACTCTGCCTACGAAGATGCTCGACTTCGTCACCATGGGGTTTCTCCCCCCGTCCCCACAATCATCTGTCAACAAGTCAAAGAACATTCTCATACAAGAGAACTAAGTGCCACAGTTAAAAATCATCACAAAACACGGCCGCCACAATACAAAGACGATGATAATGTAGGAAAATAGTCTTTCATCCACTAAAATGAAGATACATGAGTGCAGTGGTCAGTCCGCAATTAGGTATGTCATGCCCTGCTTCCCAAAATACGGGAATACGAGCCCGTGACAAAGGCCCAGCGATAATTTTAACATCATCCATAAGATGTACCAGTCTTAACTCAACAATATGAAAAATGAATAACCACAACCACGCAGAAAAACAGAATCACATAAACAATTACTGAGATAAACATGCAGTAGTCCAACATAATAACCAACAACTGGAAATAAACAATAAATAATGGTCAACAAAGCCCGGGATACAAAGTTCAACAAAGTAACAATACGAATATAAAAATAAACATGGAAGGAATAATTTATTGCAAAGCAAGCTCCTACTCCAATCCTAGAAGAACTACTCACCAATGCCTTCTGCCAATTCTCCTTGTGCACCTGTGGTTGGATCAACTATAGTGGAAAAAAATGTCTGTTAGAGCAAGTACAAACAGCAAGTAGTGAAAAGCAATGAGTAAAGGATCATGGTACATCAAGGAATTTGAAGCAAGAACAAAGTCCAAAAGCAATAACAATGTCAATAAACAATGGTCAAGTGTACAAGTGTCAACTTAGATTTATTAGCATTTTATTATCCTATCTAGTACACGTACTACTGTGTCCCATACTACAGGTTCGGTGCATGCAAAACAGTATTCGTTTTATACATAGTGGTGGGATCTACAGAGCGTATACTCGATGTAACAAGATAACAAGATAACATGAAAACAAGATAACATGATAACACGGTAACAAGGTCACAAGTATTTCTCCACCTTTCCATGTCAATAATCCATGTAAACAAGAAGGGCCCTACCGAGTACAGTTTCTGAGATTATCCACTACTAAGTCAACCCTAATTAACCTAGCTTGTTTAATATTTTATTGTGTCATTCATGATCATGAAAGTATGTATAAGAGTATTAAGGCGATGATAAGGATGCAGCAAAATGATGCGATGCATGATAATATACATGTAATTGTGAATCCGAAAAAGAGTAGACACAGCAATACTAAAACAACAATAACTCACAAACTATAATTCGAAATTTGATTCCGTAAAAAGGGTTGTAAACTAGACATATGGGGTTACAGTTCATATTCAGTAAGTTTCAAATGATTTAGACTATAACTAGGTCGATTACTCTAATCTTTACAGCTTAAGGGTTCTAGCAGCAACTTATAGTCAAAACTCTATGGGTGAAAACAAGGTGTAATGAAACCCCTATTTTTGGATTTTATTGTATTTTGTTCTCTTCTGATTATTGTATCTGGGTTCCTTTATTATATTATATTTTTGGCTTTTCTTCGGTTCTTTTATTTTTCTCTTGATCGTTCTGTGCTCTTTTGGTTGTATTTTGCTATCTTTGGTTCATTGCGAGATTTCGCTCATCCTATTTTGAGTTTGATTTGTTCCCCTTTATGTTCATCTCTTTGTTTTATGCTTGTTCGTCTCTTTTTAGAGCCAAAACCGATACCCAAAATCCAAAATCTTGATCTCCTATAAATATCCTATTCAATAACCCTAATTTATTCCATCTCTCTCTCTCTCTCCGCCTCTCTCTCTCCCCCCGACCTTACCCTTTCTCTGTTTTTCCCCCAACCGAAACCCAACCCATTGCCCATCTCCCGTTGCCTCCACCTTGCCACCTCCGACCAACGCCATCACCATCCCATCATCATCGTCTCCTTCACCTCATTGCCCTCCGACCATCTTCCCATCCTCGTCTTCGTCATCTCATCCTGCTTGAACCCAACTCAACCGAACCCATTAACCCATCTTTGTCATCGCCATCTCCTCGCTGTCGTTCGTCTTCGCCTTCTGTGCACGCACATATCCACCGAAGAACCCCTTGTTGGATCCTGTAGGCGAGGCAACAAACACTAGAGGGGGGGGGGGGGTGAATAGTGTTAATCAAAATAAAATTGCGGAATAAAGAATTTTTCTTTGGTGCAGTCGACTTAGGAGTGAACCAGTCGACTGAGATAACCAAATAAAAGAAAATTCAACCAACTCTGTGCAGTCGACTTAAAGTTGAGACAGGCGACTGAGGACACAGTTAATATTCAAAGATACGAGACTGACCAGTCGACTGATAATGTGCTGAGTCGACTGTCCAGACAAGTTTCACAGAACTTAAACAAATAGAAAAATGTAAATGCAAGTTCAAGAGATACAACCACAGAGTACACACGATGTATCCTGGTTCGGTCCTTCCGACCTACATCCAGTCCCCAAGCAACCCACTTGAGATTTCCACTATTCTTGAAAAAATTACAAGACTACCCTACGGCGTTCAGACAACAACCTTGTCTAACCCGTAGTCCTTTCTCTCAACCAGAGAAAGCAAACCCACTCTACCACCAAGAGTGAAACGATCGACTCTACACCCTAGAGTCTAACTCTCCAACCGAGAGCAAAAGAAAACAATAAAAAGTTTACAGTCAACCTATAGCCTTGTTTGTGTTATATGATGTAGAACGTGGCTAAAAGAGGTCGACTTCTATATCCAGTCCAGAACGAATTCTGATGTTTTACTCGACTGAATGTAGAGAACCAAAAACTTAGAACTGAAAGCTTTGTCTCTTGAACACTTAAAAAATTCTCAAAGAGTGCTCGGAAATGTTAGATCAATTATTAGATCTTTATCAGTGAATTCTGAACTCTATTTATAGAGTTAGAATTCCTGGACGTTGGGAGGCAGTTATTCCAACTGTCAACCAACGGATCTAAGTAGCTTTTGAATTTGAAAATTCGATTTTAAAAACAGAAAACGGTCAAAAGCACTCGAACAGTCGACTGGGTTGCCATAATGAGTCGACTGGTCAGAGTTTGAATAAATTTAAACAATTTTGTACTGACAGTCGACTGATAGAAGCATCGGTCGACTGGTACTCAACAGTTAAACCATTTCAAACTGTTTTGACCTTATTTGATGTTTGAAAAACACACATTATAAAATAGTGAGTGTATGTGTGTGTGACAAGGCTTTACATCATACTAAGACTCAACAAAAGTAAGATTACATTGTTTACAAGACATGACTATAATTGACACTTTTAAGCTTGAGTCTTGGCTTGAGTCTTGAGTCTTGAATGAAGCTTTAACCATTGTCTTTATCTGGAGCTTTTGTGCTTGTTCATTTGTTCAGCTGAATAGTCCTTTGTATGTACAACCTGCAATTTATAAAGTATAGCATAGACATATGTTGCAGTGTGTTGTGATCATCAAAATCAAGAATCAACATTCTCCCCCTTTTTGATGATGACAACACAATAGCTGATAATAACAGAAAATAATACAAGCATAGAAATGATATGCTCCCCCTATTAAAAACATAACATGCATACATAAAGATGTATCATAAAACAGACTGTATCAGTCGACTTATAATGGAAGCAGTCGACTTAACAGAGAAAGAATAAACACAGTACACACAATTTAAACACAAATACAGTAATATCAGTCGACTTATAATGTTAGAAGTCGACTTACCAGTGACACACAGAACATATCAAACACAGTAAGAAAAACACAGAACATATTAAACATAGTAAGAGGTATTTCTCCCCCTTTGTCATCAACAAAAACATAAGATAACCAGTTTTTTGCATAAATAAACACAGAAATAGCTGTCTCATACATAAATAACAAAGTCTTTTGCAAAAACTAACAGCAAAGAAATAAGGAAAAATACATATGAAAATAAAAGTAAAAAATCATCAATCGTCGTCTTCGGTGTCTTCATCAACAGCTTGAGATGGTGGAGGAAATTGGGTAGTAAAAAGATTGGTCAGATTGGTCATTTTGGAGTCAAGAGAGTCAAGACGAGAATCAAGGGTGACTGAATGTTCCATAAGATAGTTGACACATTGATAAAGAGTAGATGGATCATCATAATTAGCATGAGGACAAGATGAACTAGAAGATGCTGATGGTCTAGCAGAAGATGCTAGAGGAACTTGTGAGGGAGGAGGAGACCTAATGGAGGTTCTAGGAGGAGGGTCAAGAAGCTTCATATGGGCTAAACTAGCACGATCGAAGCATTCATAATGCTTAACGATATTGGTCTCGGAGTCGAGATCAATATCATAAGCCTGAAAGACACGGGTAAGGAGACCTCTAAAAGGTAAGAAATGAGTATGATTTTGTTCAAGTTTTGAAAAAATGACACGACCCCAATTTATGTTAATCTTACCAAAAATGGCATAAACTGCTTGTTGCAGTTCCATAGAATACTGATCATAACTTCCTCTTTTGGGAAGAATGTTATAAGCAAGTATTCTTGCAACCAATTTTGCAACAGGTGTGATATTTCTACTAGTCATTGGGGGTCCATGATTGGGCAAAAATATTTTGGACAAAACAGATAAATCATCAAAGATAATTTCACTAAGATCGAGTCCCTCGTCATCAATACCCATTATAAGATTTATTCTTTCGGGTGTGAGTGTCATCTTAGTATTTTTGACCGAGGAACGGATAACAACTTCTCCATCTTTCATTTGAACAACTCTCATGTTCGTGTAAAAAAGATAGATAAGTTGGGGATAGTAATTGGGTTGATTGACTAAAGATAGATACTCAATTTTGGAAAATAGGTACTAGGTTGAACCTATCTAAGTCATTTAAAATTAACAAACCTTCCTGGAAAAATGACAATGGTACACCTGAGATACCATCGTTCTAAGAGATCAGGACTCAAAAGGTATTATGAATAATCCTGAGATGATGAACTACCATCATGAGGTCTTTTAGAACGTTTAGGTGCCATTAGAAGGGAGTTTAGGAAAGATTTTACCAAGAGGGAAGAGAGAGAACAAACAGCAGACGAGAATCAGCAGCACGACAGTCGACTCTTCTGATAGAACTTCTTCTCCTGCCTTAGGGTTTCTGATTTGGGGGTAAAAGTAAAAGTGAAGATGGAGGCTGTGGAGAAGGGTTTTAACTGAAGATAGACGGCTGTGATTCAAGGGGAAAGAGATCAACGGTGGATAGAGAAGTCACGGATGAGTAAAATGATAGAAATTTGTCTCAAAATCTGATGATTCGACGTTTGAAGACTGATTAACTCGCGACAGTCGACTTATAGTATAGAACAGTCGACTTAGTCGAGAAGAAAAATAATTTTTATATCTACTGATCAGTCGACTTGGTGAAGGTTCAGTCGACTGTCCAGAGAATAAAATAAGTATATAAAAAAAATACAGTACAGTCGATTTAATAAAAACACAGTCGACTTAACAGATGAAATTTTCAACAAATATCAATAAAATTACATATTCCAATAAAAGTATCTTCTTTAAGGGGTTTGGTAAAGATATCTGCTACTTGTTTATCAGTAGAAATAAAGTCTAAAGATATATCTCCTTTTAAAACATGATCACGTAGAAAATGATATCGAATATCAATATGTTTCATACGTGAGTGTTGAATCGGATTTTTAGATAGATTAATTGCACTGGTATTATCACACATAATTGAAGGTTTTTCAAAGGAAATACCATAATCTAATAAGGTTTGTTTCATCCATAAAATTTGTGCACATGCCAAACTTGCAGCGATATATTCAGCTTCTGTAGTAGATAGGGACACTGAATTTTGCTTTTTACTGCACCAAGAGACTAGTGAATGTCCCAAAAATTGACATGTTCCACTAGTGCTTTTGTGATCAGTTTTACTACCAGCAAAATCAGCATCACTATATGACAAAAGTTGGAAATTATCGGTGCGTGGATAAAATAAACCATAATCAGACGTGCCTTTAATACATCTTAAATCGTTTCACAGCTTTTAAATGAGACTCTTTAGGACTAGACTGATATCTAGCACATAAACATACGCTGAACATAATATCTGGTCTACTTGTGGTAATATATAAGAGTGAACCAATCATACCTCGATAGAGTTTTTGATCAACACTCTTACCTAATATATCTTTGTCAAGGGTAGTAGTAATAGCCATAGGTGTGGATTTACTACTTGTACTATCCATGTTAAACCGTTTGAGTAATTCCTTTGCATATTTTTCTTGATTAATAAATATGCCATTTGAAGACTGTTTAATTTGTAGTCCAAGGAAATAATTGAGTTCACCCATGTGACTCATCTCAAACTCGTTTTTCATGGTGTTAGCAAACTCTTGACATAGATTATTATTAGTAGAACCAAAGATTATATCATCAACATATATTTGTATGATTAAGATATCATTCTTAATTCTCTTAATAAACAAGGTAGTGTCTACTTTACCTATCTCAAATCCTGTTTCTAAAAGAAAAGTTTTCAGACGATCATACCAAGCACGTGGTGCTTATTTAAGATCGTACAAAGCCTTTTTCAATTTATAAACATGATTTGGAAATTGTTCATGTTCAAAACCTGGTGATTGTTTAACATAAACATTTTCTTTAATAAACCCATTAAGGAAAGCACTTTTAACATCTATTTGATAAAGTATAAAATTCATGAAACAAGCAAAAGATAATAAAATACGAATTGATTCTAGTCTAGCAACAGGAGCATATGTTTCAACAAAATCTATACCTTCTTCTTGATTATACCCTTGAGCAACTAGTCTAGCTTTATTCCTTACAACTTGTCCTGATTCATCTAACTTATTTTTAAATACCCATTTGGTACCAATAATAGTATGATTAGGAGGTCGTGGAACTAAATCCCATACATCATTCCTTATAAATTGGTTTAATTCATCTTGCATGGCATTCATCCAAAATTCATTCTCACAAGCTTCTTGTATATTTTTCTGTTCAAAATCCGACAAGAAGGCTGTATGAGAAATCATATTAATATGAGAACGTGTCTGAATACCATGGGAGATTTCACCAATTATTAAGTCATGTGGATGATCTTTAACTTCAACAAAAGATTTTGGTAAAGTTGAAGATATCACAATAGGATCAGTCGACTTAACAGGTTCTTCGGTCGACTGCTTTACTTCAGTCGACTGGGAGTCCTTATCGGTCGACTTATCCGCAAGACTAGTTTGTTCTAAAGATTTAATCACATTATTTAAAGGTGATGAGTCAGTTTCATCATCTTTAATTAAATTTGATGAAGGCAGAGATTCATCGAATGTAACATGCATTGACTCTTCATTAGTCATTGTAGACTTATTGAAAATTCTATATGCTTTACTCCTATTTGAGTATCCTAAAAAGATACCCTCATTAGATCTAGGATCAAATTTATCTAGATTATCTTTAGTATTCAGAATAAAACATTTACAACCAAATATCTTAAAATAAGAGACTTTAGGAATTTTGTTAAAAAATAACTCATAACAAGTCTTCTTTAGCTTGGGTCTTATTAGAATCCTATTTAAAACATAACAAGCTGTAGCTACGGCTTCAGCCCAAAAGTACTTTGGTAAATTGCTTTCAACAAGCATGGTACGTGCGCATTCTTGCAAAGTCCTATTTTTCCTTTCGACCACTCCATTTTGTGGTGAAGCTCTAGGAAATGCAAATGAGTGTGTTATACCATTCTTGTTGCAATATTCTGTAAATGTTTCATTCTCAAATTCTCCACCATGATCACTTCTAATAATGACTATGGTTAGAGATCTTTGGTTTTGAATACGTTTACAAAAATTTGCAAATTCATCAAAAGCATCATTCTTATGTTTTAAAAAGAATGTCCAAGTGAATCTTGAAAAATCATCTACTAAAACAAATACATATCTACTTTTATTTAAAGAAGCAACTCTAGTAGGGCCAAGTAAATCCATATGAATTAATTCGAGCGGCCTACTAGTCGAAATTACTTCTTTTGTTTTAAAAGTGGATTTGATTTGTTTTCCTAGTTGACATGCATCACATAACTTATCCTTTTTAAAGGATAGTTTTGGCAGTCCTTTAACTAGGTTATACTTAGATATTTTTGAGAGATTCTTCATATTCACATGGCCAAATCTTCTATGCCAAAGCCAAGAATCATTGTTAGAAGCTATTAAACAAAAATCATTTGAAAACTCAATTGTATTCAAACACAATTCATAAATATTGTTTTTGCGAAAACCTTGAAAAATGATATTTTGCATAGTAGAGTCATAAATCAAACATGCATCTTTTTCAAATACAATTTTATATCCTTTATCACACAATTGACTAATACTTAACAAATTATGTTTTAATCCACTAACTAACAACACATTTTCTATAGTGGGGTTAGAATTTTTACCAACCATGCCGATTCCTATAACTTTTCCTTTGTTGTTATCACCAAAGGTAACTGTTCCTCCATCGATGCTTTGTATGGTGGATAGAAGATTGGCATGACCGGTCATATGTTTTGAACACCGGCTGTCAAGTATCCAGCGATCTTTCTTTGGTACCTATAAAATATTCAATGTAAATATGGTACACTTTTTATTGGGTCCAAAACATATTAGTTTGGGGGAAACCAAACCCATAATGAGTTTGATTTTCCTCCATAAGAAGGAATAAAATTAATAGAATTGCATACATTTAACATATATGAATTGATATACGCAGTTCTATCATTCAGATTTAAGTTAACTGGAACCCATATAAATTTGTTCTGTCTAGTCGACTTTATAGTATTCTTCAGTCTACTTCTACTGTGAGTCAGTCGACTGGATGATGTTATAGGTCGACTTATATGAGGTTTTGGTCTCGTTGAATAAGACACAGTTCCCCTGGACAGACGACTGGTAGATGGACTCAGTCGACTCACCCGAACGTCAGACTTGCTTTTATCACTAAAATTTATAACCTTAGGTTTTTCAAAGAATTCATATAGTTTATGTGTAACACTAGAAATAGATTCAGGCTTATTTCTACTAGTGTTTTTAGAAGAAGATTCCTTTACAAGATAATTTTTGAAACCAAGACCATATTTTTGACTAGATTTTACTTGATTATGAAGAACATCATTTAAATTCTCTTTGCCTTTATTGAACTTAGATACATTCTTAGATATCTCTTCATAATTCTTTTTTAGAGATTCAAGATCCGTATCTAAACTTGCAATACGAGAATTTAAGGATTTCACTTCATGATCAAGGTTAAGATTTTCTTGAGAAAGTGTTTAATTAACTTTCTCTAGATTCTTAACTCTAATCTTTTCTTTTTTCAGCTCTTGAAAGATTTCATTAAAAGCATCAAGTAAATCTTCTGAATCAAAATCATTACTTACTTGATCTTGTGAAGCCATAAAACACATGTTTGCAACTTCATTTGTTTCATCAGTTTCTTCTTCAGAGGAAGAATCACTGTCATCCCAAGTTGCTTGATAAGCCTTTTTGTTTTTGACAAACTTGTTCTTTGTGTATTTGTCCTTCTTGAAGTTGGAGGTCTTTCCCTTATTCTTTGTATTTTCCACAGGACAATCCTTCTTCATATGACCTGTTTTATTACACCTAAAACAAGTTGGAGGATCATTAGAATCTCTAGATTTTGAATTAAACTTACCTTTCTTGAGAAATTTTTTAAATCTCCTTGTGAACATGGCTATCTCCTCTTCATCTTCTTCTTCATCTTCTGAGTCTGTCACGGCTTTAAAAGCTAATGACTTCTTCTTTGCCTGTGGTGGTTCTGCATCCTTTTTCTGTTCTTCGAGTTGAACCTCATAGGCCATTAGATTTCCTACAAGATTCTCGAGAGAAAGTTGTGACAAATCATTTGCTTCTTCTATTGCAGTGGTCTTCTTTTCCCATTCAGGAGTGAGTGCACGAAGAACTTTTCTCACCATCTCTGCTTGTGTATATGTCTTTCCAAGTGCCACAAGTGAGTTTGTAATGTCAGTAAATCTGGTAATCATTTCGGACACATTTTCGTTTTCCTTCATGCGGAACATCTCAAACTTGTGAACAAGAACAGATATTTTAGATTCTTTCACTTTGTTTGTTCCTTCATGAGTTACCTCGAGTATATGCCAGATTTGATGTGCGGTTGTAGCATTGGATACACGGTTGAACTCCTCCTTTGTGAGAGCACAAAATAATGCATTCATTGCTTTTGCATTGTTCATAGTTTGGTTCTTCATATCATCATTCCATTGTGCATATGGAATAGTAGGAGCAGTGTATTCCGTTTCCGTCATGTTCCATATTTCATAATTGATTGATTGGAGGTAGATCTTCATTCTGCACTTCCAATAGTTGTAGTTTGTTCCATCGAAGAGAGGTGGCCTTTGTGTAGATTGGCCTTCATGGTACTGATTTGCATTTGAAGTGGTTGCCATAGCTTTTAACCTTGCTCTGATACCAAGTGTTGGATCCTGTAGGCGAGGCAACAAACACTAGAGGGGGGGTGAATAGTGTTAATCAAAATAAAATTGCGGAATAAAGAATTTTTCTTCGGTGCAGTCGACTTAGGAGTGAACCAGTCGACTGAGATAACCAAATAAAAGAAAATTCAACCAACTCTGTGCAGTCGACTTAAAGTTGAGACAGGCGACTGAGGACACAGTTAATATTCAAAGATACGAAACTGACCAGTCGACTGATAATGTGCTGAGTCGACTGTCCAGACAAGTTTCACAGAACTTAAACAAACAGAAAAATGTAAATGCAAGTTCAAGAGATACAACCACAGAGTACACACGATGTATCCTGGTTCGGTCCTTCCGACCTAGATCCAGTCCCCAAGCAACCCACTTGAGATTTCCACTATTCTTGAAAAAATTACAAGACTACCCTACGGCGTTCAGACAACAACCTTGTCTAACCCGTAGTCCTTTCTCTCAACCAGAGAAAGCAAACCCATTCTACCACCAAGAGTGAAACAATCGACTCTACACCCTAGAGTCTAACTCTCCAACCGAGAGCAAAAGAAAACAATAAAAAGTTTACAGTCAACCTATAACCTTGTTTATGTTATGTGATGTAGAACGTGGCTAAAAGAGGTCGACTTCTATATCCAGTCCAGAACGAATTCTGATGTTTTACTCGACTGAATGTAGAGAACCAAAAACTTAGAACTGAAAGCTTTGTCTCTTGAACACTTAAAAAATTCTCAAAGAGTGCTCGGAAATGTTAGATCAATTATTAGATCTTTATCAGTGAATTCTGAACTCTATTTATAGAGTTAGAATTCCTGGACGTTGGGAGGCAGTTATTCCAACTGCCAACCAACGGATCTAAGTAGCTTTTGAATTTGAAAAATCGATTTTAAAAATAGAAAACGGTCAAAAGCACTCGAACAGTCGACTGGGTTGCCATAATGAGTCGACTGATCAGAGTTTGAATAAATTTAAACAGTTTTGTACTGACAGTCGACTGATAGAAGCATCGGTCGACTGGTACTCAACAGTTAAACCATTTCAAACTGTTTTGACCTTATTTGATGTTTGAAAAACACACATTGTAAAATAGTGAGTGTATGTGTGTGTGACAAGGCTTTACATCATACTAAGACTCAACAAAAGTAAGATTACATTGTTTACAAGACATGACTATAATTGACACTTTTAAGCTTGAGTCTTGGCTTGAGTCTTGAGTCTTGAATGAAGCTTTAACCATTGTCTTTATCTGGAGCTTTTGTGCTTGTTCATTTGTTCAGCTGAATAGTCCTTTGTGTGTACAACCTGCAATTTATAAAGTATAGCATAGACATATGTTGCAGTGTGTTGTGATCATCAAAATCAAGAATCAACACCCCTCCCACCTCGTTGTCATTGCCGTCTAAGCCCCGAGCACCCCAGTCGTCGTCTCCTCTATTTCGTCGAAGGAAACAGAGCCGTCGCCGAGCCTGTCGTTGCTTCGCTTCCCGACCGCAGTGCCGTTGCCGCCTTGCTGTGGTCGTCGTCTGCCTTCGCTTCACTACCGCAGCGTCGCACTGCCAGTCACCGGAGTTCTCTCGCTCTCTCCTTCTCTCTCTCTGTCGAAGTAGGAAAGAAGAAGCCTGAGTGGCTGTTTCTAGTGTTTGCCGTTTTGCCTAGGGGGGATCCGATCTTGCTATTCTGTGTGTGCTTTGAGATTCGGTGTGCTGCTGCGGTGAGTTTGTGTGCTGTTTTGGTTTCACACGTAGCTCGCACGTGTTCTTGTGGATCGTCGCCCGGGATTCTCATCCCGTTATTCTATATTATTCGAATCTGCAATTTAACAGGAACGTCTCTCCTTGAACTAATATTTTATTTTGTTCAAGATTTAATTGATCTCTGCTAGCAGATCCTGTCCTTTTCCTTATCATGCCGTATTTGACAATTCCGTTAAGTTTATTGAGGGTTTACACGAGCTAACCCGATATACTCTTAACATCGTGCCACTCTCTTTGATCTAAAACCTAGTCCTTATTGTTTCATGCATATGCACATTACATGAAAAATAACTAGATCCATGTTGTAGATTGTTTGATGAATTGTATACATGTTAGATTGATTTGATTGATGAATATATATCATGCCTGTGAAATTGTATCTTAAACATAGAAATATGCATGTTGACACTTAGGATCACTTTGATTACCAATTGCATGAAATATATGATTGCATGGTTTATTTATTGCCCCTTTTATGTTAAAACACATTCTGGACTGCTAGTTTTTCCATTTTGAATCATATTTTCAACCATGCTACTGCCATAATTTGAAATAACTTTCAGAACATGAAATTTAGGTTGCGTTTGGCCTAGCTTTTTTTGGGCTTTAAAGCTACTTTAGAATGAGAAGCCAGAAAGTAAAGCTTTGAAATTAAAAGCTGAAGCTGTTTGGAAAGTCTAATTTTTTTTAACTTCAAAGCTACTTTTAAGCTGGAAGTTGTTTGGCATAAGATATCAATTATAAGCTACTTTTATACTCAATTTAAGCTTTTGATTTTATTTAAGAATGGTTCATTGAAGATATAGGCATGGGTTCAAAAAGTAACACAAATAAATCAGATGAACATTTTAATAAGTCATAGATAGCATTATTGAGGACCATAGTTAGGCGAGTGTATAGACTATAGCAGTTCTTGGATGGGTGACTCCTTGACAATTTCAAAATCAATTTTTTGGTTCTAACATTTATAAGTTGCTGAGCTGCTTTGTACAATATTTATTTAGTGAAATTTTCGTAAATGTTATCTATCTCTATTTTTTCCAGAATGAAAGAGTCCTAAAGAACGAAGTGCAAAACCTCTTATCCATTTGAAAACATCAGAGGAAAAATCGAGAATCCATCATAATCCAGTTGCATTCAACCATCTCTCCTGGAAATTGCTTCTTGATTCACTTCCAACCCTTGCCAGTTGCAGAGAAGATCGTGTTTGATGTCAAACTGGAGTAGTTCGATGCTGTTGCAAAAATCAAGGAGGTCAGATCATTTACAAGTCTCGGGCTGAAGAAGGCTAAGGATTTAGTCGAGAAGGCGTTCAAAAGGAGAGATCGACGGCGTCCGGCGAAGAAAGGATAGGGCGGCGTTTGACGGCAGGCGACAGTTCGGCGAGGAAGGGGAAGGGGAAGGGGGGAAATTTGTGTTGTGAGGGTTTGATATGTGGGAAGGGGAAAAAAAGAGAACAGGTAAAAAAAAAGGAGAAGTCAGAAGTTACTTTGGAGGGCTTTTGGAAGCTCATTTTCTTCATTAAAAACAAGCTACTTCTCCTTCTATAGAGCTTTTCAAAATATGCGTTTGGCCCAGCTTCTCCTTCTAAAGGAAAAGAGAAGCTAATTTTACGCTGGGCCAAACGATTCCTTAGCCTATGATGTCTAGTTCACTGCCCTTTTTGCAGATTTGAATTTCGATGTGTAATCTGTTAGATATCATCTTTTTAGTACAGCTGTGTCAGAAATTTCAGATTCACAAATGCATGCGTATCCTACTATTTCTTAATTTAATTGACCATGTTAACAGTAAAATAAAAATCTGAAATAAATCTATTTGAATCTAGACATGTGTAGGAATGCCCAGAATTTTTATAGATTTATTTGATGAGTTCTCTGACCTGAAACAAATAGGTGAACACAATTTACTGCATGCTGCATGAACATAAAATCTAAATAGAATAGAGTTTTCACCTTAGTTTCTGTATCTTCTATATGCCTTAATTATATTCGCTAGAACCGTGTGGAAGTCTACTTTCTAGAACTTCTGACGGATTCAGATTTTCTATTTTGTAGTGGCTGTAATCCATATTTTAGTACAACAAGGTCATGTGTCTTGATTGTGTGAATTATGCTTATATGATGTGTCTGCTTCATGCTTTGTCTGTAACGCATAGAATTAGACACAATTAGTATCATACAACATTGCCACCATCTTGCATGCTCACATAGGATGAAATAAACTATTAACAAACCGGGGTATTATGGATAGGATTTGGTAGTGAACGATCGGAAAATGTACTCGGCAAGGCCTTATCATTATATCATGTTGTCATGGAAGGAGGAGATTGTCATGGAAGAAGATTATCATGTTATCACGTTATCATGTTATCAATTTATCATGTTATCATGTTACACCGAGTACACGATCCGTAAATTCACCATCAGTCTAAAACGTTCACTGTGTGTTTGCGCCGAACCTATAGTATGGGATGTAGTAGTACGTGTACTAGATATGCTAATAAAATGATTAATAACCTGCATGCTTGATCTCGTATTGAACTTGACTTGACATCACTCATTACATGCGTGATTATTATAAACCTTTGATATTATTGCTTGCTCTTTGCTTTGCTCTTTGACTTTGATCCTGTCCCTTTTCTTTGATATTCATGTTTTCTTTATCATCTGTTTTTCTCTACCTGCTGTCCACGACTTGGTCTAAGGACACTCTTCTCTCTTTTTTTAGATCAAGAATTTACAGGTACCGAATGAGCAATACCAGAAGAAATTGGTGAGAAAACTCTCTGAAGTTCGGAGCTGGACCATTAGACTACTTAGCTACCTTTTGTTATTTGCTTATTGTATTGCTTTTTATCATACTTTGTATTCTTAGGGCTTTATGACCCGTAGTTTGTTTTTATCCCAGATGTTGGATTATTATTTGGTGAATTTATTTCATGATTATCTTGGAGTTTATTCTTTGTTTATGTGATTATATTCTTCCTGCATGGTTGTTTTCTCTTGTATATTGTTGAGTTAGACTGGTATAGCTTATGGATGATTTTTAATCATTCGCTAGGCCTTTGTTACGTGCTCATATACCCATATTTTGGGAAGCGGGGCGTGACCTGTAAAATCAACATAAAAATCTATAAAAATTAGAAAATGAATCCTAAGCATGTCTACTAAGTTTATGGAGAGTGTCATGTCATTAAACTACTGTTACTATGGTGTTTCAACTAAAAGTTGTGTCAGTATTTCACTAAACTGTAATTCTGGAAATACAAACCAGCAGTGACTAAAACTGTAATATCTCATAGCTCACAGACCAGAATCTAGATCCGTAAGATTTTCTAGAAACTAGATTCATTAGGCTACAATTCCTATTTATATAATTTTGGTTGATTCTTATTGTAACATGGTCGAAACCTCAGTGCGAAACATAACATGCAAGAAATAATAAAAAGTCATCATATACATTCGTCGAAATGATTAATCTACATGTTCTTGAATTATGGAATGCATTAACATTATATACAACAAGTTAAGATGAATTTCTATAGTATACAATGCAAAATTATCATGTCACGATTCAATTCACGAGATCTCAATCAATCAGCATGTATTCAATCACTACATATTTCTATATACCAGTTTCTAATCAATTTATTCATGTCGTGTGTGCGTGCAAGCTTGGGTTTGAATCAATGGATGTTGGAACAAAGTCAAGGATACTTTGGGTTAGCTCGTGTAAACCCTCGATATCCCCAACGGAAGGTACACAATGCAATATTACGATAATCGAAAAAGAACTACTTGCGGAGATCAATAATCTTGAACTAGAAAAATTAAACGAGTTCAAGTGGACTTGCCTTTAGATGACGATTAGATCTGAATGTGCGAAGAATAACGGGATCGGAATCCCAGCGACACGGCGACGAGCAAACAGTCACGATGATCACGATCGGGCACGGACCTTGATGGGGATCAAGATCAGATGATCGGACGGCTGAGATCAAAGATCAAGATCAAGATGATGAACACGATCACGATAATCAAAAGAGATCCGACGGTCGAGATCAAGATCTTGATGATGATGATGGTGGTGATGATGATCAATCCAAATCCAACGGCCAAGATCAACAGATCAAGAAGTGATCACGATCGCGATGATCAACGATCGGACGACATAGATCCAATGGCTGAGATCAAGGGAGGCTCTGTGATGGGAGGTGGCTGACGACTGGCTGCAGCGTTGGGCAGTGGTGACTGAGGTCGAAGGCAAGGTGGCTTCGACAGAGGTGGCGAGGCTCAGAGGAGGGTGAAGGAGCTTGGGGGATGCGCAGAGGATAATGGCGACAATGGAGCTCAACAGTAATGGCGAGGCCAGGGAAGAGGATGGTAACAGGGTGTAATACTCCAGATTTTAAAATAATGTTTTAAAGATTAATAAATGAATTAAAATGATTTTTGGTGATTTAATAAATATTTTCTGAAAATTTATCTTTTTACACTGCAAAACACGTGCAAATATTTTCTTGGGAAGTTCAAAATCAAAAATTAATTTAGGAAAACTCATTATTTATTATTAGATATTATTTGTGAATTTGCTGAATTTTTCTGATAATTATTTGATCTATTTGCAAAATATTACAAAAAGAATGACTTTTGTGCAAAATTACCTACTTGGAGTAAAAACTCCAAATTTTTAGATTTTTAGGATTGGCATGATGCCTAGTCAACTTAGTGGTAAAGAGTTTACTTTTTTTTTAATAATAAATTTGATTTATTTTGCAAGTTTTGATAAAAGGGGTCTTTTTGCAAAATTGCCACTTAGATGGGTAAAACTGCAAATTCGTTTTTCTGGATTTTCAAATAGTGCCGGCTGGTTATAGGCTAGTTATTTTTGTTTTTAATACTCAATTAAGTTTTTATTATTCGATTTTCAAGTATAAGGATTTATATATGTAAAGAAATATTTTAAAAGATGTATTTTACAAATCTATTCAAACCCTAATTTACTTGGATCCCGACCTATTAAAGGTGGAGTGCAACCGTCTCTTTGTTGCACAACACAAAGGGATTTCTTGTTATTATTTTCTTGGAGTTTTCAAGCGAGGGTTCTTGGTTTTCTTGCGAATGAGGGATTTTTCTTATTCTTTATTTTCTTCGGTTGATTCTTCAAAGAGGTGAGTGACTTGTGTTTGTTTTCTTATTGTTCTAAGCATGTTGTATGTGATATTTCATCTATTAGAGAGCATGTTAGATAATGGTTTGAAGATATAACGAATTTTGATAAATAGATGAATTAAAAGTGGAATCTTTTCTTGAAACTATGCTATTGATGACTAAAACCCTAACTTGATGATTTGTGATTGTTGAAGAACCTAATAGAGATTATGAGTAGGATGTTTTCAATTATTTCGTTGCTGGCTTTGACTATATACAATGGGTTGTGTGATGTTATTGCATGAAAATAGACAAGTTGAGCAAGGAGGGGATCTATTACTATTGATATATATACTTACACACACTGTTGATGCATAAAACTTGCTATTTAGTCTTTATAATTGCTTATAATCATGGATAAACTGACATAGATGATTGGGGTATGTATTTAACAAGTTTTGAACTAAAAGAAACCTGCTTTGAAGTGAAAGAAGAAAGATTGCATTTCGGATCTGTGTGTATGCATGTTTTGTTGATTTTGGCAAATATGAGGACTGAGGTGATAAAACAACTTGAGTTTGATTCTTACACATACTTACAATCAATATATTCACACATTTCAAAAGGTAATTCTATCAAATAAAACTGATCCTGCAAATCAAGTGGCACATGCCTTTTTCGGCACTGTTCATACCTGAAAGCTTCGGTTTGAGTTTTCCTGAGTAGAACTTGATTTTTTTTATTGGATTGAATATTAAGCAAGATATAAACATTAAACAGTACACTGGTATGTGTATAACAGACATAAGATGGGGATTTTGATAAGAGAAATCTAAAGTTTGAATTTTTAAATTTCGAACCTGTAGGCACAGGCTAAAATTGAACTTTTGTTGTTTTTGTGCATGTTTCGGTTGGTTTTTTGGGCAAATGCATAAGCTAAGATGATAAACTGACTTGTGGTTGATTTTGATAATCACATGAGAGTGGATTTTGAGAGAAGGAATTTTTCTACGTCTTCCATTTGTGCATACTTCAATTTTCAGTAAAAAGATATACCCATTTGTGTATACTTCAACTCAGTAAAGAGATTTCCCTATATCATATATATATACACATATACTTTATAACAGTAAAGAAGGGTTTTCTATATTTTATATATACACACTTGTGCATACACTTCATTTTAGTAAGAAGAACTCCTACAGATGCACATTTGTACTTCAAATCAGTAAAAAGGAAAATTTATAACTTGTATATGCTTACAATTCAACAAAGTCTATCTTCTATAACCTGTATATGTATATATACACATGCATGACATCATTTTGAAGGAACTCTCAGTCCACCTGATTTCTTACAGTTGCATATACTTCAATTCAATTAAGACCATCTATGATATCCGCATATGCTTCATCAGTGAAGATAATATATAGATACACATTGTGCACTGCTTTCAGTAAGGGGATTTTTCTACATCTTTTACAACCTGCACATGATTAATTTCTACAACCTGCATATGATTAATTTCTACAACCTGCATATGAGCTATTTCTACATATATATCTCCCATATAGTTCAACTACTATATATCTACCATATAGTTCAAACTTCCATTCCTGCATACACTTCTATTCAGTAAAAGAGATTCTTTCTATGTATCAGATACATATTGTATATATATACCATATACCTTATATCAGTAAAAACGAGTTTTTTCTAAGTCTTTTATGTTTTCTGTATATGCTCCACTTTAGTCTGTGTATGTTTCACTTCAAATCGGCAAAGGGATTTCTATATCCATATCATATATATATATACATACATATACTTCGTATCAGTGTAAAAGATTTCTTTCTATATATATATATATATATATATATATATATATATATATATATATATATATATGCAGCATATCAGTGAAAGGGATTTTCTACATCTTCCATATCTGCATATGTTTTCTATAACCTGCATATAATTCATTTCAGTTAAAGACTATTTACTATATTTCTGCAGATACCTCATATGCTCCGATGAGTGAAAAGGGATTCCTTTCTATATATTATAAACATATACATATGCTTCATCACAGTAAAGGGTTATTCTATATTTTTATATATGCATATAATCAAGAGCTGCATACAAGAAAGGGATTTATATACACATTGTACCCATTGCATTTCAATAAAGAGGATCTCCTTATATATATATACGCATATACAAACATTATGAATGAATTTCTGTGAGTAAGTTAACACTAATATGAAGTGACTAAAATGAAATGAAAAGAAATGATTAAGATAAAAGTTTTATTTTGTTTTGATGGCTGAGTTGTGAATCTCTAGGAGTTGAGTGGGAGTCCTGTGAACCGGCAAATGAGATTTTGTTGATTTTAGACCAGTTAAGTCTTGGGGTTGTTGTTGTGAAATTAAGTCCGGCAGGATATCTAGAGATGAGGATTTTTGTGGTTTAATAATAACCAACTTAAGGACAGGCACTAGTGGAGATATGATGGAACTTGGAAAACGTAAGTGTATGCTCTTAGTTTTGGTCCAAGGGATGCGTTCCAGGATTTGTGTGTTGTTCTGTCTCGAGAGGACATTTGTATGTTCGCGTGTTGAGGGTCTGCAGGCCTATTCACGGAGCATACAGGGTGCATTCGCGTGTTGAGGGTCAGTGGGCCTATTCACGGGATGTACCTGGTGTATCTGCACGTCGAGGGCCTCGCAAGCCTATTCGTGGGGTACACAGCAGGAAGATGATTCTCTGGTTTTTGAGCTATTCTTACATGATGCTTGCGCGTCGAGGACTGTGATGCCTATTCGCGAAGTATTCTGAATCTTGTTTCCATCACCGTAGTAGGATTAGTTGCATAACGAGGGATATAACCCTATCAAGTGGAGAAAGTTAAGGGCTTGCACCGGACATTCATGTAGAGTGGGATGCATAGAATCCGACAAGTATGCATTAGAGAGTCAGCATATAGCATTGTGCTTTCTTGACTTGGTTTTAAGCATGTTGTTTTCTGTTTTCCTACACTTGACACTTAGTCTAGTTTTACTTGATGTTTTCATGTTTTATTTATTGTTATTTTTTATTTCACTTATTCTTGCTGTTGATACATGTTGTTTATGATTCTATGTCTTACGTTTTATTCATGTTGCATTTATTTTTATGTCACTCACACCGTTATGGCCGACCCCTGTAGTTTTGGGGGTTAGGGTTATCTCTAGCCTCATATTTTACAGGTAGGTGCCTATAGCTTGGGATTTGGATGCATGTGGTAGAATGATAATAGAGCTTATGTAAATTGTAAAAGAATGTGTTATAAAAGAAATAAAATGTAATTCAAGGTGTTTTATTTTCTGCTGTGCTTTGTAAACAATTAATGTAATAAAAGTTTTAAATTTCCCTGTATTTGGTTACTATGTTTATGATTATATTGAAGTTGATTCTGGAATTGTACCACATACTTCTAAGATATTATATTGGAAATTCGGGGCGCTACAGGGGTGGTTGTTGGGTTGGCGATTCTTCGACGAGGTGAGGGTGAAGATGACGGGGCTAGCAGAGACGGGGAGTCCAGCAGAGGCTGTAGAGCTTCAAAGCTAGGCAATGGCGATCATCGATGCTTGCGGGAGGGCGGAGACAGGGGCAGTGCGACAGCGATGTGAAGAGAGGAAGAAGGAGCAGCGACGAGGGAGGCAATGCTGTGCGACGTGGTCAGGAAGCGATGGCGACACATGGCGGAGCGTCGAGGGGGATGCTCTTCTGTTTTGGAGAGGAAGCAGGGGAAGGAGCGACAGCGGCTCGATGTGGCATCGGTGAACAGGGGCTGACAAGGAGGGTAGACAAGGGCAGTCGAGGAGGTGGTTGCGGGTGCAGTCGAGGATGAAGGTCGGGGATGTGGATGCGGTTGAAGACGATGGGGTGGTCGACGGGTGTTGGCGGTGTCGAGCGGGCTTCGACGCAGTGAGAAGAAGGAGGAAGATGGTAGTGGGCATCGCAATGGGGTCGCAGTCTATGGAGGAGAGGAAGAGTGCAGGCAGGGAAAGTGAATAGTTGGGGGTATGCATAGTAACCAAGGGTCGGGGAAGGTGAAGAGGCTGTATAGGGATTACGGTTTGATTTAGATTAGGTTTTAATTAATGGGTGATTAAGGGGGTGTTTGCTATGTATTAAGAAGAGAGAGAGAGAAAACCAAGGAATAGTGGGCAGTTAGGATTAGTGGGAGGAGAAAGTGTGAGAAAGAGATCGAAGGGAACGTGAAGTTAATCTGGTCAATAACAGATAGGAGGAGAATTGGGTTAATGGGTATTGGGTATTAAAAGGGGATCCAATAAGATGTGGGTTTGAGTTAGAATCCAATAGGTGATGGGCTTGGGTTGTGCTCAGGTTAGATATTAATAAATAATGCATTCAAAATATAAAATTGGGCTTTAGATGATGGGCTTCAAACTAAATAATTAAATAATACAATATCGATCAAAATAATTCGGCTTTAACAAAAATAATAATAATAATACTAATTGATATGGCTAAAAATGGGGTTAAATCGGGACCGTCCAGATCGAGCACGAATCCTGAAGCATGGGGGTAAAAAAGTAATTTCACATACAGATGGATCCAAAACGGGTATTGGGCCTCCCTCTCACAGGACCAACCACCCGCGAACAGATCCGCTCCAACCGGGCATGGGTCCCGACCCGATACAAGCCCGATCCACCAAGAGAGGAGAATCAGGCCACTGATTTGATCAAATCAAATCAATAAACCTGATTGGCTCTCACCAGGGAATCAGGGGCCAACTTCCCAAAAACAGAATAAGAGGATTTTCCTCCTAACTGTTAGGCAGGAAATCAGGCCCCAAATCATTCCAAAGGCGACTATAAATACAGCCCATCTACCACCAAGACCAGGTTAATCACTTTTTCACCACTTAAGCTCTTTCTTAATCTTTGGCTGATTACTAACAAGAGCGTTGGAAGGTGCGTCGCCGGAATCATCCCCGGTGTCTCGCACTTCCTTGCAGGTTGCGGCGGGAGCAAGAAGGCCGAGTCAGCTGTTCAGGTTTTCCTCGGATCCACAAATTCTATCTGTTTACCCCCACACCGAAATCAGCGGTAACAGATTGGCGCCGTCTGTGGGAAAACCACACGAACAGTCTGAGCCCATTCTCCGTCATCATCTGCAGCCATGCCGCCGAAGAAGAACAGATCCAGAGGGTCGAACCGTGGGGGCAACCCCACCGACCCGGCAAATGAAGCTCCGGTCAATCCTGTCCTTCAGTCTGACCTCCCTCCGCTGACCCAGCAGGTCCCTCCTCCTCCTCCTCCCAAGCAGCAGCCCAACAACGGTCCGTCCGGTCACAACGGTCGGAAGGAGAAGCAGCCCCTCAATCCGGGCCACGTCTCGGTCCATAATGGGTCCTCGGACTCGATGGCTTCTCATCACCCCGACCTCCGCATCACACTCCAAAACCGCCATAAGGACGACGACCTCCGTACCCATCTTGACGAGAGGCGGGCCCGAGAGGGAGCCTCCCGCCAGCGTCAAGGTGAGCGGTCGCCACGTCGTCGGGACGGCAGAAGGTCCCCGGAACGTAGAGGCCGAGCGGCGTCCCCTGAACGCCGAAGGAGGAGGTCCCGGTCCCCCAGGGATCGGCGTCATCCGAGGGACCGAGATATGCCCATCAGCCGAGCCGAGTTCCTCCAGTTTCAAGAGACCGTTCTGCAGGCCCTCAATCTCCGACAGAACGCCCAGAATGCTCAGAGGGTTCCGACGCCCCCCAGGGATCCTAGTCCTCGGCGCCGAACCCGGAGTCCTTCCCCGACTCCCAGCCGACAGCAGCGGCAACAGAGCCCTCGGCGGTCCCAGGAGTACCGGCGCCGCAGTCCACGCTCCCCTTCCTATGGAGAGGAGTCCGGGGGGTCGTACGACTACCAGCGGAGGGACGATGCCCTCATCCGCCGTATCCATGAGGTGGAAAGGCGCATCGGCCGCATGGACAGGGAGGAAGAGTCCCGAGCAGGAACCTTCCGACCCAGCCGACCCCCCTTCTCGCGGTCGATCATGGAGGCCCACATACTGAGGAGTTTCAAACCGCCGCAGTTTGAAACATACTCTGGGGAATCCGACCCGGTCGACCACGTCGAAAGCTTCAAGACCCTGATGCTGATCCACCAAGCTTCCGACGCGGTGCTCTGCAGGACCTTCCCTGCCACCCTCCGGGGGTCGGCTCGGGAATGGTATTCTAGGCTCGCCCCCTCGTCCATCTTCTCATTCGAACAGTTTGAGACACTGTTCATTACTCACTTCGTGAGCAGCCGACGAGCCGAGAAGACGAGTCTTTCCTTGCTGAACCTGCGGCAGGAGAAGCAAGAAAAGTTACGGGACTATGTGAAAAGGTTTACCGCGGAAGTCAGGTCAATTGCTTCCTTGGACCAGTCCGTGGCTACCGTGGCGTTCCAGTCGAACGTTCTTAACGCCAACCTCCGATCATCCCTGGCCAAGAAGCCCCCGCATGACTTCGCCGACCTCCTCCTGAGGTGCGAGAAGTACATCCGGGCGGAGGAGGCCGAAGCCCTTCCGAGCTTCGGGGGCACCGCCGCGGGGTCAAAGAGGAAGGTGACGGGAGAAGAAGGGCTCAAGAAAGCTCAGAAGGACATGGGCGGTCAGCGCCGCCCTCCCCCTAGGTTCGAGAAATTCACTCCCCTCACCACTAATGTCTCTACTATCCTCATGGAGGTAGAGAAGGAGGGAATCATCCCTCCAGCCCCGAGGATGCACACTCAGGCGAAGAGGAGGAACAAAGATAAGTGGTGTCGCTACCACTGAGACCATGGGCACGACACGAACGACTGCCGAGCTCTGAGAGATGAGATCGAAGCACTCATTCGGAGGGGGCAGTTGGCCAAGTTCGTGAAAGCTAACGATCGAACAGATCGGAACTCACCTCCCCCTCGGGGGGCTAACAAGCGCTCCGAGCGGCGCGAGGAGACACCCGAGTTCGAAGAAGAACGGGTTTTGCACCTGATCCACGGAGGCCCAATGGGGGGCTCCTCTAATTCATCCCGTAAAGCCTTCGTCCGGGAGGTCAACTCAGTCCACAATGCCCCTCCCCCGAAAGGTCTCGGCGTCCCTGTGTCTTTCTCCGATGCCGACCTCGAAGGAGTCCGAACCCCCCACTGCGATGCCCTCGTCATCGACCTCCGCATGGCCAACTTCAAGGTACAGAGGGTCTTAGTGGACAATGGGAGTTCGGTCAACATCCTATTCCTCTCGGCCTTTCAAGGCCTGCAGCTGTCCCGGGACCGTCTCAAGCCGGCCGGTTATACTCTCCATGGGTTCACGGGGGTCCCGGTAACCGTCGAAGGGGTGATAACCCTAGACGTTACTGCGGGAAGCACCCCTACTACCCGGACCGAGCCGATGGACTTCATGGTCGTCGACGTCCCGGCAGCATACAATGTCATCCTAGGCCGTCCCGGCCTAACTGCTCTGGAGGCTGTCCCCTTGGCATACCACTTGAAGATGAAATTCCCCACTCGCTCGGGAGTAGGGGAAGTCAGGGGAAGCCAGGAAACAGCTCGGAAGTGCTACATGACTTCCACCGGGGGACCAGTGCTCTCGCTCGAGACATTAGAGATCCCCGAGCCGAAGGCCCGTCCAACGTCCGAGCCCGCGGACGAGTTAGAAGAAGTACTCTTCTCCGACGAGGATCCGAGCCGAAAATTCCTCGTCAGCAAGTCCTTGCCGACCGTGCTGTTCTCCGACTTGGTGAGGTGCATCCGGGATAACCGCGACCTATTTGCTTGGTCGGCCGCGGATATGCCCGGCATCTCCGAGGACTTGCTCGTCCACCGCCTAAGCGTCGAACCGGGGTGCAAACCGGTTCAGCAGAAGAGGCGAAAGTTCGCTCCCGAGCGACAGCAGGCAATCAAGGAGGAAGTGGATAAACTGCTGAAGGCCAGGTTCATCCAGGAGGTGAATTATCCCGAGTGGCTGTCGAATGTTGTAATGGTCAAGAAGTCCAATGGCTCATGGAGGATATGCATCGACTTCACCGACCTCAACAAGGCGTGTCCGAAGGATCCCTTCCCTCTCCCGAACATCGACACCCTAATCGACGCCACCTCGGGCCATGAGCTCCTCAGCTTCATGGATGCCTTCTCGGGGTACAATCAAATCCGGATGTTTCCTCCGGACATTCCGAAGACCTCCTTCGTCACCGACCAAGGCCTCTACTGCTACCGAGTAATGCCGTTCGGTTTGAAGAACGCAGGCGCCACCTACCAGCGCCTCGTCAACAAGGTTTTCCAGCATCAGATCGGCCGAAACATGGAGGTGTACGTCGATGACATGCTCGTCAAGAGCATCCGCGGCACAGACCATGTAGCCGACCTCCAGGAGGCCTTCGGCGTGTTGAGGAAGTACAACATGCGGCTAAACCCGAACAAGTGTGCGTTCGGGGTCTCCTCTGGCAAGTTTCTCAGTTTCATGGTGAGCCAGCGGGGAATCGAAGCTAACCCCGAGAAGATTAAGGCCATATTAGACATGGCCCCGCCTCGGAACGTCAAGGAAGTGCAGAAGCTCACCGGTCGGCTCGCAGCCATCGGTCGGTTCCTCTCCAAGTCAGGGGAAAAGTGCCTCCCCTTCTTCAAAGCACTCCGGGGGGCTAAAGGATTTGAATGGGGCGAAGCACAACAAGAATCGTTCGACCAGCTGAAAGCCTATCTGGTGAACCCCCCTCTGCTCAGTAAGCCGGTCCCGGGCGAGCCTCTCTTCATCTACTTGGCCGCTTCCGAGCAGACCTTGAGCGCAGTCTTGGTAAGAGAAGAGGACCGGGCCCAAAGGCCCATTTACTACGTGAGCAAGGTGCTTCGGGACGCCGAGCTCCGCTATCCGAGGATAGAGAAGATAGCCTACGCCCTGGTCATGGCAGCAAGAAAGCTTCGGCCCTACTTCCAATCTCACTCGGTCGTCGTCCTCACCGATCAACCCCTCAAACAAGTCCTCCACAAGCCCGAAACCTCGGGCCGGCTGATGAAGTGGTCCATAGAGCTAAGTCAGCATGACATCTCCTATCAGCCACGGACGGTAATTAAGGCACAGGCTCTCGCCGACTTCATTGTAGAGTCCACCATCCCTGAGGTCGGCCACGTCCCAAATGGGCCCCCCATTTGGACAGTCTTCGTGGACGGATCCTCTTGCAGTGAAGGAAGCGGCTCCGGCATTATCCTGAACGGCCCTGACAGCTTCGTCCTGCAGTATGCGTTCCGCATGAACTTCAAGGCCTCGAACAACGAGGCGGAGTATGAGGCTCTCATAGCTGGTCTCAGAATCGCACGAAGTGCTGGGGCACAGCGCCTTCGGATTCACAGTGACTCCCAACTAGTCGTGAACCAGGTCTTGGGCGAATATGAGGCCAGGGACGAGCGAATGGCGAAGTACCTCGCGAAGGTCCGGGACCTCATGGGCCGGTTCGAAGAAGCCGTCATCCAACGGGTCCCCCGGGAGGAGAACTCACAAGCTGACGCTCTCTCCAAGTTGGCCTCATCTTCTCTACAAGGTCTCGAACAGACCGTACTGATTGAAGTCCTCTCTAAACCGAGCATCGAAGACGAGACACCTAGCTCGGTGGAGTCATTGCCGGTCATGCTGCAGGACGATTGGATGAAGCCACTAGTAGAATTCTTAAGGGATGGAGTTCTGCCCTCAGATCCCAAAGAAGCACGCCGAGTCAGAACACGGGCCGAGCGCTATGTCTTGATCGAGGGCATTTTGTACAAATGCTCCTTCTCTCAAATAGATGGCCGACCTTACCTAAGATGCCTCTCTCCGGATCAGGCCGAATATGCCCTACAGGAGCTACATGAAGGCATCGGAGGGGCACACTCCGGATTCAGGTCTTTGGCCCGGAAAGCTTTGAACTATGGGTACTTCTGGCCGACCCTTCTTCAGGATGCCGAGCGACATGTTCGGCAATGCAGCTCCTGCCAGAGACACTCCAGCATCCGACGCCTCCCTCAGGCCAACCTCACCTCCCTATCGAGCCCTATCCCCTTCGCGATGTGGGGAATGGACTTACTAGGGCCTTTCCCTCCAGCTCCGGGTCAGCTCAGGTTCTTAGTCGTAGCCATCGACTACTTCTCGAAGTGGGTCGAGGCCGAGCCCCTCGCCACTATAACCGAGAAGTGGTGCAGTTCTTCTGGAAGAGCATCATATGCAGATTCGGCGTCCCCCGCGTCCTCGTGACGGACAACGGGACTCAGTTCACTGGCACGGCGTTCCGAGCCCTATGCGACGACCTCGTTATTCAACAGCGCTTCTCGTCCGTCTCACACCCTCAGTCGAATGGGCAGGCTGAGAATGCTAATAAGCAGATCCTCGCAGGAATCAAAAAGAGGTTGGACAAGTGTTCCAAAGGTTTGTGGGTCGACCAACTCCCTAATGTGTTGTGGAACTACCGCACAAGCAAGCGGACGCCCACCGAAGAGTCCCCTTTCAACCTTACTTATGGGGCCGAGGCCGTGATACCCCTCGAGGTCGGAATACCTTCCCCTCGGCTCATAGCCTATGATGAAGCGCGGAATGCCAGGGACCTCAGAGGAAACTTGGACCTGATAGATGAACTGAGGGAAAGGGCATCGATTCGGCAACAGAATTACAGAAGGAGGGTCGAGCTAGCGTACAACAAGATGGTCCGACCCACCAACCTTAAGCAAGGAGATTTGGTATTGAGAAAGCTAGGCATATCCCTCCCCAGCCAGAGGAGCAAGCTAGCTCCGAATTGGGAAGGGCCGTACCGGATCACAAAAGTTGTTCGGCCTGGGGCATACCGACTTGAAGACATGGATGGCAGAGAGCTTCCGAGGACCTGGAATGCCGACCACCTCCTGAAATACCAAGAGAGCGCTCCGGCGCCTCTCTAAGTAATCCGAGGTGTCGAACCATTCCTCTCCTCTAACTTGTAACCTGTTCCATGAATTGTACTATGTAAAACGGTTCGCCGTCAAATATCAATAAAGAAAGTTCTATTATGTTTGTGAATTTGCATGTTTCTCTCCCCTCTTATTTAACCAATGGTTCGGAGTCCAACACTCGGCTCGACTTTACCTCCTCGGCTCGTCCCCGGACGAACCAGGGGTAGATCGCCGTTCGGAATTGCTCCCACAGCCGTTGAACTATACCGATGGTTCGGAGTCCAACACTCGGCTCGACTTTACCTCCTCGGCTCGTCCCCGGACGAACCAGGGGTAGATCGCCGTTCGGAATTGCTCCCACAGCCGTTGAACTACACCGATGGTTCGGAGTCCAACACTCGGCTCGACTTTACCTCCTCGGATCGTCTCCGGACGAACCAGGGGTAGATCGCCGTTCGGAATTGCTCCCACAGCCGTTGAACTATACCGATGGTTCGGAGTCCAACACTCGGCTCGACTTTACCTCCTCGGCTCGTCTCCGGACGAACCAGGGGTAGATCGCCGTTCGGAATTGCTCCCACAGCCGTTGAACTATACCGATGGTTCGGAGTCCAACACTCGGCTCGACTTTACCTCCTCGGCTCGTCTCCGGACGAACCAGGGGAAGATCGCCGTTCGGAATTGCTCCCGCAGCCGTCGAGCTCCAGCGATGGTCCCGGGGTCCTGTAGTACCCCGATTTATTTTTCTTAATATATATATATAAAAGGGGATTTATTTTCTTATGATAGCCTATTGTTATTACTTTTCTCCATGATAAATAAAGTGTATTATTTTCTTATAAAACATCCTTCTCAAAGCCCAAATGTGACTTGTTTATTTTCTTGTATAAAAATACATATTTTGGCCCAAATGTATTTAAACCCCTAAACTTGACCTCTTATTTTCATAACTTGTATATGTAGCATTTTTTCTCTCTTTATTTTCCCGGATTAGATGTGCATTTTGGGGTTTTGTGTGTGTACACGTGCACTTCATGTACACGTGCACAAGACACTCTCTTGGCCGGATTTGTGGAAGTGATGGTCTAGGATCATGGGCGGTTACATCTTGAGGTGTGGGTAGTTTCTTAACTCCCGATTAGATCTCAGCCTTTGATTCACCAACTCCCCTATTAATCCTAGCCATCTATTCTATCTATTTTCTAGTATAAATACCCCTTCTCATCTCCTATCTCTTTTACACTAAGATTATTACTGTAATAGAGAGTATTTGTGAGTTGTGTGGGAGCTCTTCTGTGGAGGCAAGCAGCATTGTTGAGGAGCTCGGCGTGGAGCAAAGGAGCAAGAAGGTGTTCTCTACGTTGAAGGACTTTGCGGGATTTCGTTATTTTCGTCACAAAAGGTGGGTGTTTCTCAGGACTTCTATTGTAGGAATGTTACTATAATTGTCATGATTGATGCCATGCTACGAAATTGAATTAAACGCAATAGAAATTGCTTGATATGCTGTTATGATGGAAACTAGTCTGTCGATGCAGTCGACTGCCATGTGAGCCAGTCGACTGGTACGAGACATTATTTTGCATGACTGTGATGATAAACGTATGTATAAATGAACATGATGGTGTGATTACTATTATATAATTTCCCTATGACACATATGATGGAGGGAAAGTGAATGAATGAAAAGAACTAATGGTGATTAATAAATTAGAGTTGTCGAAGCAGCCGACTGATGTTGTGCTGAGTCGACTGACACTTCAATCTGACTGTGATTATTTGGTAGTTTCATAAATTGAGATATTTCATCATGTGGACCCAGTTTGATGACTTGGATTTACATCTTTATTGTTGTAATAAAACATAAGCATTGTGAATGCTTGTCTTAATTATTTTCCTTCAAGGGAAGAGCATGTTAGTAATGTGAAGATCCATGTTGTAGTGTTACTGAATGATAAGAAACCTTGTCTGTGGAACATGAACTTATGTATACTGTTAATTGACATCATGATGAAATGCACGTAAGAACTGTAAATAATCTATTGAAAAGGGATCTGTCCAGTCGATCGATTGCATGTAGCAAGTCGACTGATCTGGACATAGAATTATGCTGCTGAAATGGCTAAGACAGACGACTGAGGTGTGAACAGTCGACTGTCGTGTGACTAATATTGTGAACAATGAAAGTTGCGGGACAGGCGACTGGTAGTGTATACAGTCGACTATCCCGAGCATTCTGATAACCCTGTATGACTGTATAAGTCGACTGGTATTCTTCCAAGTCGACTGTACAGAGTGAACTCTGGTATACTTGATATCGTCTTATTTGCTGTTGGTAATTGTGAACTGTATGATTAAAGTCAATGGACTCTGTTTATGGATACATGAATTGTGTAATTGAATCATAGATGAGAATTGAGAACCAAATGAATGTATGAAATGTGAAATCATGATGGGAAAGTCTGTGAGACTCTAAGATGAATGATGAGCTGATGATGCTCCATTGGATATTGTGAATTTGAAATTGAACGAAAGAGTAGCTAAGTCTCCCCGGCAGTGAAATGAAATGATATTGAGAAATAGACCAGGTTGGTCGAGTGAAATGAAATGATGAGTCCGGATGATGGAGAGGCTAACTCTAGAGCTTGATTTTATTCATGATTCTAATATAACTTAAATACATAGTGTGGAGGTGATGAAGGTGAGAGAAAAACATGAGTATGAGAGCTAGGGTACGGTGCGGGTGTGTGAGCCGCAGAATGCATGCTTGATGAGTCAAGACATGGCGCGGGCACAACTCAGTAATGATCGGACTCTAGTCACGCTTATGGGATGTGTTGGTGACTGCAAGAGGAGTGTGTTCAGGGAGGAGGCTGAATTGTCGCAGAATGCATGCTTGACGAGTCAAGACATGGCGCGAAATTCTACTCCAGGGGCCAGGATACATGCTTGTACTCATAGATTCATCTAGGATACTCATTGGAATTACAGTAGTAGAATAACTCATGGCGGGGGATTGAACCCTACTAAAAATGAAGATCGTTTAAGAGGCTTGCACTCGAACCTATGTAGTATGGGATGCATAGAATTCGAACAAGTATGCATTAGCGTCATAATTAACTAAGTAAAGTGCATTAAGGATTTAAGCGCACAATCACGACACGACATCATTAAAAGTTCCCTTACTTTCATGCTTATGTTGAACTGGCTTGTGGTTTGTAAGAAATGAGATTCATTATACTGTTCCTGGCATAGAGAGGATGGCCATGTATAATTATCGTCGGTTGAATAAACTGACGTACCCACAGTGTTTTATGCAGGATAACCACATGTAAAAGGAATGGATGCACAAAGAGTTCATTATATTGTTGTTCATTTATGTAAATATTGTACCTTTTTGCTTCCGCTGTGTAAAATTAAATGTAACATGCTGTAACTCTGATGTAAAAGTAAAGATTTTAAATTCCTTGTAAAATTGTATGTGAAGAAAGCGAAAAGATCCTGAAGAACATCTCGAATTCAGAAAAAAATGGGATTCGGGGCGTTACAGAGTGGTATCAGAGCCACGCTTTCTATGCTTTCACACTCGTACAAATTTATAAGGAACGACACCCTAGATGTGGACATTAGAGTGTGTGTTTGGATTTAGAGATTTAAATGTAAGTAATTACATTTGTGTTGCTCTATGATTTATGCTTCTTCCTCTCTATTCTAAGATGGCTGATCACTTCGACCCTGCTGGAGGCGACGACTGGCACATTATTGAGGAAGAGTACCATCCTGGACAGGCTGATTCCGAGGACGAGTATCACCCTGGGCAAGCTGATTCTGATGATGAGGAGTACCCTGAATCCCGAGAGATCACCCCACCGCCGAACTCACCTGATGATTCTTCTTCTTCCGATGAAGAAAAGGGACCAGCTTTGGGTAACGCTGTGGCTTCTCTGCAGAGGCAAGTGGATACCTTGAAGTATAGAGTTGGAGTTTTGGAGGCTCAGCTGGAGAAGCGAAATGCTGACTATTCTGTTCTTAGCCATCGGATTTGGGAACTTGAGAAGAAAAAGAACCTAACTGATGTGCTGAAGGATGAGGTGGATGAACTGCGGGATGAACTTCGAGCAGCGAAGAGGACCCGTAGAGATTAGATTGCCTTGGTTTCCATTTTCTTCTATTCTGATGTTAAAAATGTTTTCTAATTCGAATGTATAAACTTTGAAATTCAATGAAATGAAAGTTGGTTTAAATTCTTGTTTTATACTTCGGATTTAATGGATCTTTTGCATCAGAATATGGCGAGAAGGGGAGCCAGGAATGGTGAAGGTTTGGACCTGGATGCCGAGTTTGCAAGGGTTTACCAGACGCTGAATGCAGTGGCTGCAAACCAAGGAAGGGGGCCGGTGAATCCAGTACCCGAGGCAATCAAGCTAGTGGAATCATTCAAGAGAATGAAACCACCAGTGTTCGAGGGAAAATCCGACCCGGATGTGGCCGATAACTGGATTCGGCAAGTGGAGACTATCTTCGAGGTGTTGGAAACACCGGAGGGCAGCAAGGTCAAGTTGGCGACTTTGCAGTTGGAGAAGGATGCGGCTGTTTGGTGGCAGTCGATGAAGAGGACTATGGGCGGCTTGTTGCTTGGCTGGGAGGAATTTTTGGAGGAATTCCGCAGTCATTATTTCCCCTCCGACGTCCAGGAGAAAAAGGCCATGGAGTTTCTGTCACTTCAACAAGGCAGCATGTCAGTGAGAGCCTATGAGACCAAGTTCACTCAACTCTCCAGGTATGCTCCAGAATTGGTGATGGATGAGGCGAAGAAGGCTCGCAAGTTCGAGCATGGTCTGAGGCCGAGCTTGAGATCTCGTATGATACCCCTTGGTATCAGGAGATTCGATAAGCTGGTGAAGAGGGCGGCAGCAACGGAGGCGGATATGGAGCAGTTCCATGTTGCTCAGCATCAGAGGAGCAACTGGCAGTCTGGGAAGAGGCCCGCGCCATCGGGGAGTTTCAAGGGGCAACCATCTGCACAGAAATTCAAACCGACAGGGGCGAATGCCGTCAGTGTAGCTGGGAGACCTGGAAACGATGCAGGGAGACCTTCTGCAGTCACTTGCTTTAACTGTGGTGAAGTGGGACATTACCAATCTCGATGTCTCAAACCGCGGATTGGCAATCACAATGTGCCAATACAGCAGACTGGGAAGAGGCCGTACCAGTCAGGGCGAGTATTTGCTTTGACAGAAGCTGATGCTGAGGAAGCAGATCAGGTTATCTCTGGTACGAGGGCTGATGTCTAGTGTGATTTCTTTTTTCATTTCTCCTTCCCGATCATAGTGTAAAACTGTTATGTAATGATGTATGTTATGTAACAGGAGAACTCTATATTAATGGAAAGGGAGCTGTGGTGTTGTTTGATACTGGATCCTCTCATACTTTTGTGTCTCCTAGATTTGCTAAAGTGTTGGGAGTCGAACCGAAGATTTTCCCAGGCAAGATCTTAGCAGTGGCTACACCATCAGGGGAAACATTGACCACTGATCGGTATTATGTTGATTGCGAGATAATGATTGGGGATCGAATCTTTGGCATTGATCTGATCGAGCTGACTATCTTGGGAGTCGATGTTATCATTGGCATTGATTGGATGTCGGTGTACAGTGCGAGCATCGAGTGTAAGGCCAAGACGGTGACAGTGAAGGCTCCAGGTGGACCTGAAGTCACTTTCCAAGGGAAGTTGAAGTGTTCTAAGCTGGTGGCAACTATCCGCAAGGAAGAGACTCCTGTGGAATTGCAAGGGATTCCTGTGGTGCGGGACTATCCGAATGTGTTCTTGGAAGATTTTCCTGGGTTACCTCCGCATCGTGATGTAGAGTTCAGCATCACTGTTCAACCGGGAAGTGCACCCATTTCTAAGGCACCGTATAGGATGGCTCCAGTGGAACAGGATGAGGTGAAACGGCAGATTGAGGAACTATTGGGAAAAGGCTTTATTCAACCTAGTGCGTCACCTTGGGGAGCACCAGTGCTTTTGGTAAAGAAGAAGGATGGATCGATGAGGATGTGTATCGATTACCGGGAGCTGAATAAAGTCACTGTTCAGAATAAGTATCCGATTCCTCGAATTGATGACTTGTTCGATCGTCTACAAGGAGCAGCTGTCTTCTCTAAAATAGATCTTCGATCAGGATACCACCAAGTTCGAGTGAAAGCTGAAGATGTGCATAAGACTGCATTTAGAACTCGGCATGGGCATTACGAATTCTTAGTTATGCCATTCGGAGTGACGAATGCACCTGCAATCTTCATGGACTTGATGAACAGAGTTCTGAGGCCGTTTATTGATTCTTTCGTCGTGGTGTTTATCGACGATATTCTCGTGTACTCCAAGTCTGAGGAGGAGCACACTGAGCATCTGGCAGCAGTTTTGCAGAAGTTGGGAGAGCAGAGGTTGTATGCCAAGTTATCCAAGTGTGATTTCTGGAAATCTGAAGTGGCATTCCTAGGTCACATCCTTTCTAAGGAGGGAGTGGCAACTGACCCTCAGAAGATAGAGGCAGTGAGAGATTGGGCTAGGCCTACTACAGTGAAGGAAGTCAGAAGTTTCCTTGGGATGACTGGATACTACAGGAGATTCATTCAAGGTTATGCTCAGATAGCTGTGCCGCTTACCGAGTTGACCAAGAAGAATGCGAGCTTCAAGTGGACCGAGCAATGTGAGGCGAGTTTTCAGGAGTTGAAAGATAGACTGACTACTGCACCTATTTTGGCTTTGCCTAGAGCAGGAGTTGAGTATGATGTCTATAGCGATGCTTCACATCGGGGGCTTGGTTGTGTCTTAATGCAAGAAGGTAAAGTGATCGCATATGGGTCTAGGCAACTACGACCGCATGAGAAGAACTATCCCACTCATGATCTAGAGCTGGCTGCGATTATCTTTGCTTTGAAGCAGTGGAGGCACTACGTGTATGGTGAGAAGCTGAACATGTACACGGATCATAAGAGCTTGAAGTATATCTACCAGCAGAGGGATCTCAATCTAAGACAGCGGAGATGGTTGGAAGTGCTCGAGGATATGCGACCTGAGATCAAGTATCATCCCGGAAAGGCTAATGTTGTTGCTGATGCACTTAGTCGCAAGAGCAGTTTGGCCTGTTTGATTACGACTCAGAGGCATTTGATTGAGGAGTTGGACCGAGCAGGTATTGAGGTTGTCTTGCAAGGATTGGGAGCATCTTTATCTCAATTGAAGCTTCAGCCTACTCTGAATGCAAGGATCATTGCAAGTCAGGAAGTTGATGCTGATATTCTGGAGATGAAGGAACAGGTTAGTGCTGGCAGGTTGCCCGGTTTTCTGACCAGGGATGGAGTGCTGTGGTTCGGAGATAGGCTGTGCGTTCCAGATCAGGCGGACCTGAGAGAGAGTATTCTCCAGGAGGCGCATGCTACTCTTTTGTCGGTACATCCTGGGAGTACTAAGATGTACAAAGACATCAAGCAGCATTTCTGGTGGTCAGGTTTGAAGCGGGATGTAGCCGAATTTGTCGCGAGGTGTGAGGTTTGTCAGCAAGTCAAAGCCGAAAATCAGAGACCCGGAGGTCTACTACAGCCGTTACCTATTCCGGAATGGAAATGGGATAACATCAGTATGGATTTCATCACGGGTTTGCCTAAGAGTTCTAAAGGCAATGATGCTATTTGGGTTATAGTCGATCGACTTACCAAGTCCGCTCACTTTTTGGCGATGAAACTCACAGTTTCGATGGACAGGTTGGCTGAGATGTATGTTGGTGAGATTGTCCGACTTCATGGCGTTCCTTCGACTATTGTGTCTGATCGAGATGCGCGGTTTACTTCGCATTTCTGGAGGAGTCTTCAGGCAGCTTTGGGTACCAAGACAGATTTCAGCACTGCTTTTCATCCACAGACCGATGGGCAGACCGAGAGAGTCAACCGTATTCTTGAGGATATGCTTCGGTGTTGTATACTAGATTTCGGAGGCAGTTGGGAAAGGCATTTACCTTTGGTGGAGTTTGCCTACAACAACAGTTTTCAAACTAGCATTGGGATGGCGCCGTATGAAGCTTTGTATGGCAGGAAGTGCAGGACTCCTGTGTGTTGGTATGAGGTTGGGGAGCGTCAGTTGTTTGGTCCTGAGCTTGTACAGCTGACTTCTGAGAAGATTGATCTGATCAGGAAAAGGTTGGTGGAAGCTCAGAGCAGGCAGAAAAGCTATGCAGACAACCGGAGGAGGGACCTTGAGTTTGAGGTTGGTGACTTTGTCTTTCTGAAAGTATCACCCAGCAAAGGTGTGGTTCGTTTTGGCAAAGGCGGGAAGTTAGCCCCGAGATTTATAGGCCCATATAAAATATTGAAAAGGATCGGGAAAACTGCTTACCGGCTTGAACTACCGGAAGAGTTGTCTCAGGTGCACAATGTTTTCCATGTGTCTATGTTGAGAGGTTATATTCCAGACCCGAGTCATCATTTGCCAGAAGTACCGGAAGGTTTGCAGTTAGACCTGAATTACATCGAGACTCCTGTTGAGATCGTTGACCGTAGGGAGAAAGTCTTGAGGAATAAGACGATACCGATGGTCAAGGTAGTCTGGAGAAACCACTTGGTTGAAGAGGCTACTTGGGAATCCGAGGACAAGATGTTGAAGGACTATCCTGAGCTTTTTGCTTGATTGTATTTGTATTGATTGTATCTGGTATTTTGTATCTTATGTCTTTTGTTCTGGTTGGGTGTGTTGTATCTCTTCTGTTCTCGCTCTTGACTGTAGTTCCGGGGACGGAACTATTCTAAGGAGGGAGTGATGTAGTACCCCGATTTATTTTTCTTAATATATATATATATAAGGGGATTTATTTTCTTATGATAGCCTATTGTTATTACTTTTCTCCATGATAAATAAAGTGTATTATTTTCTTATAAAACATCCTTCTCAAAGCCCAAATGTGACTTGTTTATTTTCTTGTATAAAAATACATATTTTGGCCCAAATGTATTTAAACCCCTAAACTTGACCTCTTATTTTCATAACTTGTATATGTAGCATTTTTTCTCTCTTTATTTTCCCGGATTAGATGTGCATTTTGGGGTTTTGTGTGTGTACACGTGCACTTCATGTACACGTGCACAAGACACTCTCTTGGCCGGATTTGTGGAAGTGATGGTCTAGGATCATGGGCGGTTACATCTTGAGGTGTGGGTAGTTTCTTAACTCCCGATTAGATCTCAGCCTTTGATTCACCAACTCCCCTATTAATCCTAGCCATCTATTCTATCTATTTTCTAGTATAAATACCCCTTCTCATCTCCTATCTCTTTTACACTAAGATTATTACTGTAATAGAGAGTATTTGTGAGTTGTGTGGGAGCTCTTCTGTGGAGGCAAGCAGCATTGTTGAGGAGCTCGGCGTGGAGCAAAGGAGCAAGAAGGTGTTCTCTACGTTGAAGGACTTTGCGGGATTTCGTTATTTTCGTCACAAAAGGTGGGTGTTTCTCAGGACTTCTATTGTAGGAATGTTACTATAATTGTCATGATTGATGCCATGCTACGAAATTGAATTAAACGCAATAGAAATTGCTTGATATGCTGTTATGATGGAAACTAGTCTGTCGATGCAGTCGACTGCCATGTGAGCCAGTCGACTGGTACGAGACATTATTTTGCATGACTGTGATGATAAACGTATGTATAAATGAACATGATGGTGTGATTACTATTATATAATTTCCCTATGACACATATGATGGAGGGAAAGTGAATGAATGAAAAGAACTAATGGTGATTAATAAATTAGAGTTGTCGAAGCAGCCGACTGATGTTGTGCTGAGTCGACTGACACTTCAATCTGACTGTGATTATTTGGTAGTTTCATAAATTGAGATATTTCATCATGTGGACCCAGTTTGATGACTTGGATTTACATCTTTATTGTTGTAATAAAACATAAGCATTGTGAATGCTTGTCTTAATTATTTTCCTTCAAGGGAAGAGCATGTTAGTAATGTGAAGATCCATGTTGTAGTGTTACTGAATGATAAGAAACCTTGTCTGTGGAACATGAACTTATGTATACTGTTAATTGACATCATGATGAAATGCACGTAAGAACTGTAAATAATCTATTGAAAAGGGATCTGTCCAGTCGACCGATTGCATGTAGCAAGTCGACTGATCTGGACATAGAATTATGCTGCTGAAATGGCTAAGACAGACGACTGAGGTGTGAACAGTCGACTGTCGTGTGACTAATATTGTGAACAATGAAAGTTGCGGGACAGGCGACTGGTAGTGTATACAGTCGACTATCCCGAGCATTCTGATAACCCTGTATGACTGTATAAGTCGACTGGTATTCTTCCAAGTCGACTGTACAGAGTGAACTCTGGTATACTTGATATCGTCTTATTTGCTGTTGGTAATTGTGAACTGTATGATTAAAGTCAATGGACTCTGTTTATGGATACATGAATTGTGTAATTGAATCATAGATGAGAATTGAGAACCAAATGAATGTATGAAATGTGAAATCATGATGGGAAAGTCTGTGAGACTCTAAGATGAATGATGAGCTGATGATGCTCCATTGGATATTGTGAATTTGAAATTGAACGAAAGAGTAGCTAAGTCTCCCCGGCAGTGAAATGAAATGATATTGAGAAATAGACCAGGTTGGTCGAGTGAAATGAAATGATGAGTCCGGATGATGGAGAGGCTAACTCTAGAGCTTGATTTTATTCATGATTCTAATATAACTTAAATACATAGTGTGGAGGTGATGAAGGTGAGAGAAAAACATGAGTATGAGAGCTAGGGTACGGTGCGGGTGTGTGAGCCGCAGAATGCATGCTTGATGAGTCAAGACATGGCGCGGGCACAACTCAGTAATGATCGGACTCTAGTCACGCTTATGGGATGTGTTGGTGACTGCAAGAGGAGTGTGTTCAGGGAGGAGGCTGAATTGTCGCAGAATGCATGCTTGACGAGTCAAGACATGGCGCGAAATTCTACTCCAGGGGCCAGGATACATGCTTGTACTCATAGATTCATCTAGGATACTCATTGGAATTACAGTAGTAGAATAACTCATGGCGGGGGATTGAACCCTACTAAAAATGAAGATCGTTTAAGAGGCTTGCACTCGAACCTATGTAGTATGGGATGCATAGAATTCGAACAAGTATGCATTAGCGTCATAATTAACTAAGTAAATTGCATTAAGGATTTAAGCGCACAATCACGACACGACATCATTAAAAGTTCCCTTACTTTCATGCTTATGTTGAACTGGCTTGTGGTTTGTAAGAAATGAGATTCATTATACTGTTCCTGGCATAGAGAGGATGGCCATGTATAATTATCGTCGGTTGAATAAACTGACGTACCCACAGTGTTTTATGCAGGATAACCACATGTAAAAGGAATGGATGCACAAAGAGTTCATTATATTGTTGTTCATTTATGTAAATATTGTACCTTTTTGCTTCCGCTGTGTAAAATTAAATGTAACATGCTGTAACTCTGATGTAAAAGTAAAGATTTTAAATTCCTTGTAAAATTGTATGTGAAGAAAGCGAAAAGATCCTGAAGAACATCTCGAATTCAGAAAAAAATGGGATTCGGGGCGTTACAGGTCCAACACTTGGTTCCTAGTCCATCTAATCTACTCCGGTAGGTCGATGCCGGACTTTCGTTCGAACACAAAAGTCCGAACTCTCCTAACTACTCACCGAAGACCGAAGACCCGCAAATTCGGTCGGCTTCCGAGCAAGTGGCTTCCCGAGCGTGTAAACGGGGAAAACACACTTTCCCCTCAACTTTCCTACGTGATCTCGATCAGACGGCTCAGATCAAGCCACATGCGCAAAACGACAAGATAACGTTTTCTTGGGAACTGAGCCGCCTCGAGATTCGCGCCTACGTTCGACGGCTCAGATCTCGCCACCTACTCTAAACAACAAAATAATGCTTTCTTGGGTACAGAGCCGTGCCGTACCGTGTCAGATCTACTAAATGACAAAGAGCCGCACCCCTGGAGATCCATTCGGCTAAACAGACGCGCTCGGTTCAAAGATCTCGGCACGACCGATACGGTTATAAGCAAAGACAAACATGCAAAGCAACGAAAGGGAATTTTATTAATTGTCGGCGCATAATACAAAACATTCCATTACAAAGTGTTGGCAAACAAAACACACAATGCCCGACCCACTATACTTGTCTCTCATATAAAGACATCCTCACTAAACTGTTCGTCCTCCTCGGCTGACAGCTCCTCCTTCTCCCCCCGGAGCCTCGCCATCACACCACGCAGATGCCACATCTCTGAGAGCAGGTCATCCCGCTCGGCGACGATCTTCGACTGAATGTGCCGAATGCTTTTGACCCGAAGAGCATTGCTGAATGCGGTCTGCGAGTCTTCATCCTCCCCTGCGAGGCTCAGCTCGACGATCTTATTCTCCAAGCATTGGATCTCGGCTTCCCGGAGACTGAGGACCAACGAAAGGTGGTCCCACTCACTCTCGGCTCGGCGTAACTTCATATCGGCGCTCCTAGGGCTCAGAACCACTGTTCCAGAGGTGGCCTCGGATTCAGAGTCATCATTCGAACGCTCGGAGTCCGAGCCATGGATCGTCACAACGAGCTGAAAAGAAGAGAAAACGAATAACACAGTCTCAATACACTGCCGGAGTCTAACACTTGAAAATTTTTCAGAACTATTTGCATTCAGACATGATAGTGTTACAGACGGCCGGTCGACCCTACAGCTAAGTTGTTACAACGGTCAACAAAAATAAGAAAACAACAGAATCAGAGCCTCTTCGGAAGGGGAATGCTTCGGTTTAGGGAAACACGAGGACGGCGAGGTCTACCCTCCGAACCCGACCCTAAACCAACGAAGCACGACCCCCCTTCGCTGCTAGCTCTAACTGCGACGCCAGCCGAAGCCCCGCTCGACGAGGCGGCCGCACTGCTCTGAGCGTCGGCTGGACTCCGCCTGGTCAGCGGCGAGCGCATCGCAAGTTCGTGAAACATAATCCCCCTCTCGCTTTCTTCGCGAGTGCACGAAGTGCTACGAACGTTAGCCCTGACCGGTGCCGGCTTGAGCGACGCGATCTCTTCCTCCAGTTCGATAATCCTATCCTTCAAGGCGTCGTCCTTCGCCAACTTCTTCGGTCGCGGGGCCGTCAACGAGCCCGAGGCATTGGCGTTATCAGTTGCGAGCCGTCGGTAATGGGTGACTTCAATCCCCCTATCTATTGTGATCCTTCTGAGCCTGTCGACTTCGGCCGATAGCCTCGTGCGCTCGGTCGACGCTTTCTCCAGTTCGGAAGCCAGCTTCTCCCACTCCGCCGAACGCTCTTTTTCCGCTAGCTCCAATTATTGGACCTCGGCCAAAAGGTCGTCATTCTTCTGCTCGGCGGCAGTAAGCTCCCTGCGGAGGTTCTCAACTTCACCTTCGGGATAGGGGGCTGAAGAGCGCTTCCGGTACTGGTACAGCTCGCGACCATACCTCCGCAGAGCTGCCTTCGTATCCTCCAGCCTGCCGAGCAGGAGATATCGCTTATACCGGCTCTGAGAGAGCTCGTCCTTCGTTTTCACCAGCTCCTGCCGAAGGTATTCAGCCTCCGTGATCGGACCGAATCTCACCTGAAATGCAGAGATAAATCCGAGGCCCAACACTTGGAGAAAGTTACGCCAAAACAAACACTAAGTCCGAGACTCAACACTTGGACAAATTTTGGCCAAACAAAACATTTTTTCATTCAAAATTCGAAGAGTTTTACAACAGCGGTGGCCTGTCCGCAGTTAGGCTTACAAAAACAAAAAAAAAAAGAGAGAAAAGAAGACAACCGAGTCAGGGGTCGACCTTTTTGTCGTTCGGGTCCGTCGACCCCTCGGCCTTGTCCTTGCCCTCGCCTCCGCCACCTCCTTTGCTCCAGCTCTCCTCCTCGGGGTCGTCCTCCTTCTCCTCCTCGGCCGCGGCCTTCCACGGGTCCTCGACGGGTTCCGTCTCCCCCTCGGGGCCGATCAACCCCTCGGGGACAACCTCCTCCCCTTCCACGAGGTCATAGAAGTTGTAGGTGGACGTGTCGAAGCCCGGGTTCTTGGCGACCACATGTTGCAAGGCACGGCCGTAGGCGTCCAGCATGTTCTGGATCATGTGCATCGCGGCCTCCTCCTGCACGGCCTTCTTCACCCTCTTCACCTTCCTGAGGTGTTTTGCCTTGATCTTCTCGGCCCGATTCCGAGCGTCCTCCGCCTCCGACCGAGCCTTGGCCAGCTCCTCCCTCAGGTCGGCAGCCTCCTTCACCGACGCCTCGAGCTTGGCCGCCGAATCCTTCAGCTCGGAGACCTCCTTCTCCGAGGCCTCGAGCTTGGCCGCCGTATCCTTTGACAGCTGAACAGCATCGGCCAGCTGCTTCTCCAGCCCCTCCACTTCGGTGGCCCTCTTCGTCGAAAGAAGCAACTCGGAATCGAGCCGCTTCGCGACCTTGACGCGTTCCGCCCTCTCCTTCTCCTTCTCCTGATCCTTCCTCGCCATCTCCTCGAGCAGGAAATTGAAGTGGCAGATGGTCTGAAAGAGAACAACAGAGTTACAATCCGAATCCAAGAACTTAGAAAATTTTCTAAGGAAGAAATTCAGATGAAGAAGAAATCAGCCTACTTACCGACATGGTATCCCGGGCGATCTGCATCACGGCGTCCCTCGCCATCCCGGGCGATCTGCATCACGGCGTCCCCCGCCATCCCGGCCTTCAGGGTCGCTCGATCCTTCGGGGTCGGCAAGTGCCTTATCGCCTCCATGCAGATGTTCCCGTCGCCCAGGAAACCATCGGCGTTCATCACCTGCCAGTCGGGGACGAAGATCTGCTTGTGACGCTCGGTCAAGATCTTCTCCGCCTCGGCAGTGAGGGGCGGAACCTGCATGGACAGCGCATCCTTCACCCCGAACACGCCGCTCGACGAACCCGGAGCGTCCATCCCCGGGGTCGGCACAGGTGGATCCGAGGTAGGGGGATCGGAGACAATAGCCTCCCCCTGCTCGGGGACCACGACCTTCGTCGGAGAGACGAGGACCTCAATCTCCCCCTCCTTGAGGACCGCGACCTTCGGTTGGTCGGCAGTCTTTGCGACCGAGGGTTTCTTCGGAGCCCGGCTGTCCTGAGGCGCTGCCGACGGCCTCTTCTTCTTCTCCTGCTCTGCCCGGCCCTTCGCCACTAGAGCCTTGTAATCAAGCTTCATTGTCTCTGCAAAAGCCGGATGGAAAAACTTAGAAAATTTTTCATGAACTTTAAACAAGGAGTATAAATACCAGATGCATACGAGGGTCGATCGGACTGAGACCCCTACGGAACAGATGCTCCTCCGTAATATCCTTCCAGCTTAGCGCTGGCAGGGCGAGAAGCTTCCTCTGGACCTCAGCCTCCTCAGCATTCAGCGGGGCGTCCTTCTTTGTACGCTTGGGCAGGCCGTCTTTCGCCCAAACTGTCGGTATCACCCACAGCGTCAAATTTCGGACGAGGAAGTATTTATCCTTCCAATGTTTGATCGAGTCCGGGTTCTCGATCAACTTAACTCCCGTCCGAGGAGAAAGGAAAAACCTCTGCTCGTCACGCCTCGGCTGGCAAGGTCGGAATAGACTCCGAAAGAGGAACATAGTCGGCTTGGCGTCGATCTCTTGACATCGGAGGAGGAACGCCACGACATGCCTCCAAGTGTTCGGCATCAGTTGGGCAGGACTCAGACCGTACCAGACCAAGACTTCGACCACGAACGGGTGTAGGGGAAAGCGGAGCCCGGCGATGAGGGAATCGACCGGGAAGACGCATATGTCCGGCGAGGACTTTGTGTTGGCTCGGAACCCCGGCCCAGGAAGGAGCAGCGCATACTCAAGCGGGATCCGGAAACCCTCTCGGATCATGCGGAGATCGGCCTCGGTGAGAGTCGAGATCCTGTGGTCGACCTCGGACAGCTCCCTAGGCTCGTTCTCCTCCACCAGCATCGCCGTACCTTGAGTGACCCTCTCCAAGGTATCCTCGGCGTAATCCCGGACGCCTCCCACGGTCGATACGGCGATGAGCTGCCGACCGAACGCCCCCGCTCTCTTCGGCGTTTCCACTATTGTGATCACGGCTTTACCCTTTCGGGACTCCGCCGCGACTTCCTCGGGCACTTCGGCCACTTCACCCTCTTTATCCGGACGTACAACGTCTTGCTCGCTCGGCTCCATTACTCCCTTCCCTTTATCCCCTCGGCCAACGGCTTGCTCCGAGGCGGGGGTCTCAGCCAAAATCTTAACCATTTTTTCCTAGAAAGAGAAGGGAAAGAGACTGACCTTGAAGTGACAGGTGCGGTCGGAAAGTTCGCCGGAACTAAGAACGCTACCGCGACAGCTAGCAACGCCACCAAGGGAGCTAAAAACTGCGAAGCAAAGTAAGAACGGAAGAGAGAGAGTAAAAGTGAAAAGTAAAGGCTTGGTCTTGGGGGGGTGAAGATTTATAGTAAAATTGGAACGTCCCTTGGACTTCCAATGAAACTTCGCGACTTTTGGGCTACTCTCGAAGCGTCACGAAGGCCCATCACCACTACTCCTCTCACCAAGACAACTGGCTCGGCCCCGAGGGATCCAAATCCGAGCCACGAGTGATCCAAACACGCCGACAGCAGGGTCCGGTCGGAATCCGAGCAAGTGCCTTCCCGAGCTGGTAAACGGGGAAAACTCACTTTCCCCTCAACTTTCGCGTCCGATCTCGATCAGACGGCTCAGATCTCGCCGAGAGCACTAGACGACAAGATAGTGTTTTCTTGGGAGCTGCGCCCGTCTTGAGATGCGCGCCATCATCCAGCGGCTCAAGATGCGCCACGTCGCTCGGACGATCGGACCCTCGGATGCCTCACCTATGCCTAGAGGAACCTAGAAAAATTTTGATTCAGTTTTGAGGCGCCGCCTTCGGCGAACACCCCCCAGGTCCCGTGCATCGGTCGGTATTCCGCCGACCACGAGCCCCGGTCGGGAACAGATAGGCACTCCCCCCATCTCTAACTTCCCCGGGCTGACATCCATCAGAAGCCATCAGCCCGGAAGGAAGACAGAGATGAGAGGGGACCCATCAACACTCAGAAACCAGGAGAAACACACCGTTCCGAGCTTGTTGTTTACAACTGGAAGGCGCGGCTTGTCAGAGGACACCGACCGCAGCGCCTTCACAGTTGCAAACAATGGGCTCGGACGGTCCAGAAGCCCGAGCTGCAACTCATGATAGAGAAGCGCGCCATCCCGAGCTAGTTGGTTGCAACTGGAAGGATCAGTTTGTCAGAGGACTCTGACAGCGGCGCCTTCACAGTTGCAACAAACGGACTCGGATGGCCCGGAGATCGGCATCGGACATGGATCGTCATTCTCCCACCAAGACCTCCGCCTACTTCGGCACTCACTTCGGAGCAACCAAAGAAGGCAGAAGATCTTGGTGAGAGAACGACCACCCGTCCTCCCGAGACGGCCCATCCCTCGGATCCGGACTACGGTCGTCACCACTCTTGCCTTATTCTCCCCCGCTCCTGACATCCACTTAGGGACCGTCCGGAATGGGAGAAGATAAAGGTAAGAGAGCGACCACCCGTCCTTCGGAGATAACTCATCCCCCGGTTTCAGACTACGGTCGTCACCACTACTACCTCGTTCCCCCTCGCTCCTGACATCCACTTGGGGGCCGTCAGGAACAAAGGGAAAACCAGGCAGAAGAGCGACCACCTCTCCGAACCTCAAGAGAGAAGCTACCCAAGGCAGATGCCTCCGAGGTCTGGAACTCAATTTGGTTGTGACTAAAATGACAAAGGGAGTGGAGTACTTATAGCCTGCCTCCTAGAACCAGCCATTATGACCCTCGGAAATCGAAGCGCCGCATTTTAATTAAGGGAATTACTGATCCTCGGAAGTTGAAACGCCACGCATTAATTAAAGGAATTATCCTTAATGACGTCGGGAAGGCGAAGCGCCACACAAGTCACGAAGCGCCATTAACACCATGGGGAACAGAGCCATCTCAGATTGCCAAAAACCACAGGCCCTCGGTCGGCTGCCGAGCAAGTGCCTTTCCGAGCGTGTAAACGGGGAAAAATCACTTTCCCCTCAACTCTCGCGTCTGATCTCAATCAGACGGCCCAGATCTCGCCGAGAGCACTAAAAGACAAGATAGTGTTTTCTTGGGAACTGCGCCCGTCTCGAGATGCATGCCGACATCCAACAGCTCAGATAACGCCACGTCGCTCGGCCTGCCGAACACCAAGGCCTTCGGTCGGCATCCGAGCAAGTGCCTTCCAGAGCTGGTAAATGGAGGAAAAAAGACACCGAGCTACGTGGACCGCTGGATCTCTCAGAAATCCGCGCTCCAAATGATGAACAACCCAGATTGCGCCACGTGCGCTAAAAGACAAAATAGTGTTTTTTTGGGAACTGTGCCCGTCTCGAGATGCGCGCCACCATCCGATGGCTCAGATTGCGCCACGTCGCTCGGAACGCCGAACCTCCCTAGTCTCCGGTCGGCAGCCGAGCAAGTGCCTTTCCGAACTCGAAAATGGAGAAAAACGCTGCCGAGCTACAACAGCCGTCAGATCCTTCCGAAATTTGTGCTCGCCCATGATCAACGGCCCAGATCAAGCCACGCCATTAATCGGTATTTAAATCATTTTTTATTTATTTTAATCGTTTTATTTGTTTAAAATTTGCGAAAAAATTGCTAAAAATTCGGGAAAATTAGCTAAAAATTCTGGGAAATGATTGAAAATTCGGGGACACGCTTTCGGACCCCGGAGCGAACAATTATTACCCCGAATACACCGCTAAAGTCCCCGAACGATTAGCAAACACATCGCAGAATTAAACAAGTACTTCGAAAAAAGTAGATAAAAGACTATCAGATACCCGACTCAGCTCAAGAGCAGCTCACCGCATCAAAAATTACCTCATTACCCCCTTTCTAGATTCGAAATCCCACATTTGGACTCCGATACAACTCCACCAGCCACTGAGACAGCTGAACTACTCCTCAAAGTCTGATCACGCTCAGCCTTTAGGAGTGGGGGGCTCGTGATATGGCTAAAAATGGGGTTAAATCGGGACCGTCCAGATCGAGCACGAATCCTGAAGCATGGGGGTAAAAAAGTAATTTCACATACAGATGGATCCAAAACGGGTATTGGGCCTCCCTCTCACAGGACCAACCACCCGCGAACAGATCCGCTCCAACCGGGCATGGGTCCCGACCCGATACAAGCCCGATCCACCAAGAGAGGAGAATCAGGCCACTGATTTGATCAAATCAAATCAATAAACCTGATTGGCTCTCACCAGGGAATCAGGGGCCAACTTCCCAAAAACAGAATAAGAGGATTTTCCTCCTAACTGTTAGGCAGGAAATCAGGCCCCAAATCATTCCAAAGGCGACTATAAATACAGCCCCTCTACCACCAAGACCAGGTTAATCACTTTTTCACCACTTAAGCTCTTTCCTAATCTTTGGCTGATTACTGACAAGAGCGTCGGAGGGTGCGTCGCCGGAATCATCCCCGGTGTCTCGCACTTCCTTGCAGGTTGCGGCGGGAGCAAGAAGGCCGAGTCAGCTGTTCAGGTTTTCCTCGGATCCACAAATTCTATCTGTTTACCCCCACACCGAAATCAGCGGTAACACTAATAAAACACATATTAATAATAAAAAGAATAATAATAACAGCAGCAGCAGCAGTAGCAGTAGCAGCAGCAACAACAACAACAACAACAACAACAACAACAACAACAACAATATTAAAATTAACAATGCTGATAATAATGATAATGCATACATGACATAATTGGATTCAACACATTCATGAAATCAATTCAATAATAATAATAATAATAATAATAATAATAATAATAATAATAACAATAGCAATAATAATAATAATAATAGTAATAACAATAATAATGATAGTAATATGTATCAAAGTAGGATTTGAGATCAACAAATTCATTAAAATCCAAACAATAATAATATAACATATAAATAGTCAATCAATTATAAATAGAAAATACACTGTTATTTAGAATAAATGTAATTGTCGATTATAAAACACTTAGTAGAAGATCCGAAACCAGATTAGCACAAAATAAATTTATAAATAATCAAAATACCAAAAATATTCAGGAAATACGTATTAGCGGGAACGGGGGTTACAAGGCATCATACAAAGTCTGAATCAAATACAACTAAAGAAAGTGCAAAACATGGAAGGGTGAATCAAGCATCCACCTGTCTCGGCGGAACCAAGGAGCTCTTGGCTGGTTCCTTTCCTTTACCACTCTTCCCAGAACCACTCCCCACGCCCCTCGCGGGAGTATCACCCTCACCACCGTACTCCTTGCCCGTATCAAGTGCCTCCCCCAGGGGAAGCAGTATATGTTAGCCATTCCCATTAAAACCAGGAACGTGCTCTACCACATGCAAAGTCGCCGCTGCGTAAGATTTAACCATCATCCCCTGCAACTTAGACTTGGCCTCGGCCTCAACCTTGGCCACTCCGACCTTCAGCTCTATGGCCGCATCAGCGTGGGCCTTCTCCATCTCCAACAAGATCTCGGCTACCCTCTTCGCCGACTCCTACTCCCTTTTCTTCGACGCCTCCAGCTCAAGGCACATCTCACCAACTCTTTTTGCCAACGCCTCCATCTCAAGATGCGCCTGTAACGCCCCGCCCCAATACTCAGACAATTTATATATTTATTTATTATTTATAGTACCACTGACCACCACATGTTGCCTCTCAAAGGTGGTTAACCAATTAAATGACTCTTGATCATAGACAATTATTTTATTTATTTATTATTTTCGAAATTACCCGATGTGGGATTAATATAATCTAATCCCCATTCATAACAGCCGAAACCAAGCAAATCAACCTGTGGGTCCCATCTGGCGCTACATCACGCTAAGAACAGCAGCCAAGTGCTGTGCACTCCCTCCCACGTGGGCCCCCATCTCATTTTAATTCCAAATTATTATTACAACTATGCCACCCACCATATTTACCAATCTTGCCATCCTCTTATATTATTTAAGATATACTACTATTATATAGCATTGGTATAAATACCCGAAACCCGGATCCGACCCGGACCCGATCCGGACCCGGCATTGGACCGGAACTGACCCGACCTATCCGGGTCTGGGTCCAGGTCTGGGTCTGGGTCCTAAAATGGGACCCGTTGTACTTTCGGGTCCGGGTCCAGGTCCGCTCAAAAGAGACCGGACCCGGACCCTTTAAATTTTTTTCCAAAAAATCAACATAAAAATAAACATTCTATTCTCATCCCTCCCCTCCTTCCTCCTCAATTCTAAATTTTCCTCTTTCAAACTCAAAACTCATGCCTTTTTCTTCTCTCCTCTATTCTAAATCCTCTACTCGCCGCATCTGCTCGCCGCTCACACTCCCGCTCCTACCCGAATGGGTAGAAATATTTTAATAGGACCCAGACCCGGAACTGGACCCGGTCCTCACGGGTCCGGGTCTGGGTCCGATTTTTGGACCCGTAGGGGACCGGGACCGGATCCGGGTCTGAGTCCGGGTAGTGAAGGGCCCGACTCGACCCGACCCGATACCAATGCTACTATTATATATGTAATATATACTATATTATATCTTGGAAAATTACGGGGTGTTACATACACCCCCTTAAGAAATTAGCGTCCTCGCTGAGTACGGGGCATGCAACCTAGTGCAGGATCACCTTTCTAGCCGATGTGGAGTGGGAGTACCCTGATTCAACTAATTCCCTCTCAGGCATACATCTCGCCGATGTGGATGGAGTACCCTGATTCAGCTAATTTCGGCATACTGTCCCTGGCCAAACTGCCTGTGTACTGACCCAAGCTCCCTTTCAGGCATACACCACAGCCACTCTTTTTCCACACTCGGTGTCGAAATTCGACTCTAATACCATTTGTAACACCCAGGCCCGAAACAACAATTTTTCTAACAACTGCCCACCACATGTTTGCCTCATAAAATGTGCTATAGTTGATTGGTGACCTCTAATCCCAGACAATTATATATATATATATATATATATATATATATATATATATATATATATATAATTAATCTCTCAAATCTCCGATATGGGAAAATTTCAACATCTCTCTCTCCTCTCGCAAGAGAAGCAACAGTAGCCGAAAACCCCCAAGGGGGGCCCCTACACCACGTCACCATGTGTGACAACGGTAACAACAACACACAAATGCTGCCACTCTCCTGGGCCTCACTGTTCCCCCCTCCACGTCATCGACGTGGACAAAGGCACACAGCATTCTGCTGTATACTCCGGGGCCCACTCCATCACATGCCAACAAATCCATACTAACCCCCCTATAGAATATTCTATAGGACACACTCTATTAATTTTATATATATATATATATATATATATATATATATATATATATATATATATATATATATATATATATATATATGTATGTATGTATTTCTTAACTCGGGGTGTTACACAAAATAGGTATGCCTTGACCTGATGACATTCAACTATATGCAAACAAGAGATGGAACAAGCTGCTAGACTAGACCTAACTTAATTTCATTCAAGAAACTGGTGTAGTTGCTGCTATATACAATGGTTTAACCAAATGTTTCTGAGTGAATTATGCCAAAATTTGATATCATATAGTTTCAGATTCCATCACCCTTATGCGCATAAGTTTCAGATTTTGTATTCTCAGATTTGGGTACATTTCAAGTCATTGTAGTTTCAAATTTTTATGCTCTCAGATTATGTAAATTTAAAATTCTAGATATCTATATATATATTCCAGATTTCTATGGTGGATTTAAGTGAATTTTTCCAGAATTTAACATTGATTTTGTAGTGACTGTTTTGAGTAACAAAGTCGTGTAAATTTCATATTTTTGTAAAAGAAAAAAATCTATATTTTCATAGATAAAAAGTGCTTCCATACATATAAGCGAATTCTCCTGGCAAAATTTGATAGATAAAAAGGGATGTGATTAATGAAGATTATTTTTGTAGATAAAAAGGGATGTGATTAATGAAGATTATTTTTGTAGATAAAAACCAAGATGGGTTTGATTTTGAGACTTAGGGTGATAATATGGACCCTAGAAAGACTATTAATGATGTTTTGAGATTTGTGGGACTCTAGATGTTGAGTGGGATCCTAGTATACCGACAGATGAGATTTGGTGGTTATGTCCAGTTGGGGCCTTGATGTTGATTAGTTGAGTTAAGGACGGTAGGGTACACCAACTCTAGGAGAATTGTGGTTAATTAATTGAACTTAATAAATATAAGGACAAACATTAGATGGTGATATAATGAAATGGGAGCAAACGTGAGTTTTGGACTCTAGGATGATCCGAGGAGTGAGACATTCCCCATTACTCTAGGACGATGGATGAAATAGGCTATAGAATGATCCACGGAGGGGATTGGTCTCCAGTATTCCAAGGACGAGAGCGACGCTCATGGGATGTTTGTGCAATGAGGGTTCCAGGATAACCTGTGGAGTGAGACATTCCCCATTACTCCGAGACGATGGATGAAATAGGCCACAGAATGATCGACGGAGGGGATTGGTCTCCAGTATTCCAAGGGCGAGAACCGATACTTGCAAAAAGTCTAAATCTCGTAGTAGTCATTGTAGTAGGATAGTTGCATAACGTGGGATTGAACCCTATAAAGTAGAGAACGATAAAGGCTTGCACCGGATCTATGTAGAGTGGGGAGTATAGATTCGACAAGTATTCATTAGTATTCATCATGTGCAATTGTGTTTTTCTTGACTTGTATTATGCATGCTTGCTTTCTGTTTTCTACACTCGACACTTAGCCTAGTTCACTTGATGATTTATATTTCATTTATTGTTATTTCATACTTTATTTGTTATTAACATGATAATATGTTGATTATGATTTTGTTCCTTACGTTCTGTTAATTTGTATTTCTTTTGAATATCACACATCGTTATGGCTGACCCCTGTAGTTTGGGGGTTAGGGTTATCTCTAGCCTCATATTTTCTAGGTAGGTACCATTAGCTTGGAGTTGAAAGCATGTGGTAGATTGTCTATGTCATTGCATATGATGTAAAATGATTGATTGTAAATTTGTAATTTTGGTAATGTGTTGTAAAAATATTTGTGAATTCCGCTGTGCTTGTAACAGAAATGTTGTAAGAAAAGTTTTAAATTTTCCTGTATTTGTATTGTGTTTAAAATTACAATTGAGGTAGATGCTGAAAATTGTGCCACCTATTTCTGAATTTAATTATTGAAAATTCAGGGCGCTACAGAGTTTTGGTTATGTAACACCCCGTAATTTTCCAAGATATAATATAGTATATATTATATATATAATAGTAGTATATCTTAAATAATATAAGAGGATGGCAAGATTGATAAAAATGGTGGGTGGCATAGTTGTAATAATAATTTGGAATTAAAATGAGATGGGGCCCACGTGGGGGGGAGTGCACAACACTTGGCTGCTGTGCTTGGCGTGACATGGCTCCAGATGGGGCCCACGGGTTGATTTGCTTGGTTTCAGCTGATATGAATGGGGACTAAATGATATTAATCCTACATCGGGTAATTTCGAGAATAATTAATAAATAAATATAATTGTCTATGATCAAGAGTCACCTAATTGGTTAACCACATTTTGAAAGGCAGCCTGGGGTGGGTAGTTGCATTATAAATAATGAATAAATTTATAAATTGTCTGAGTATTGGGGCGGGGCGTTACGACGTGAAAACACCCGATCCCATTCCGACCGACTTTCGACGCCGGGTGTGGGTACAGAATGGTAGGGTATGCCTGAGAGGGAGCGGGGTTGGTTCAGGTTGCCCGGTAAATCTACTGAGGCGGGCTAGGGGACTGGACAACACGCAGAATCAGGGTACGTCATTCCACATTGGCTTGAAAGAAGATCCTGGCACTACGTTGCAAGTCCCGGCTTCAGCGAGAACGCTGAATTCTTAAGGGGGGGTGTAACACCCCGTGTTCAGAAATATATATATATATATATATATATATATATATATATATATATATATATATATATATATATATATATATATATATATATATATATATATATCTATATAATAAAATACAAAGAAAGCTATCAAGTGGTTCACATTCAATATATCCCAAAATCAATGGACCAGATCTACTCTCACAAAACATATTTTCCCGCTCAAATTTCAAACTCCACAAATTCAAATACACACACACACTCTCTCTTTTTTCCCATTAAAAAAAAAACCCCCTTACCTCTCTCTTTCTCCCGCCCACTCTCTCTCTCTCTCACTGTCTCCCTCTCCCTATCTCCCCGTTCTCTCTCTCTTTCTCCCGCTCTCTCCCTCTCTCCCTCTTCCTCCCGATCGTAACCTAATCGCCGCTCTCACTCTCTCCCTCCTTCCTCCCTTCCGATCTGCGCCCCCCCTCTCGATCAGCCCACCTTCCGATCGTAACCCACTTCCACCCTCACCTCCAGCCATTCGCCGCTCTCACCTCCATCCTCCACCTCAGCCGATCGTCGCTTCCCACCGCCGTCGTCTCTGCATCGACAGCCAAGCACAGACCCGTCGCCTCAAGCACAGACCCGTCACAAGCCGATCGATTTCCCGTCACAAGCATCGACAGCCAAGCACAGACCCATCACAAGCCGATCGATTTCCCGTCGCTTCAAGCACAGACCCGTCGCCTCAAGCATTGATTTCACCTCTCAGGTATACAAAATCTCTCCATCGATTTCAGCAGTTTTTGATTAATTTTGATTAGTTTTGATTAATTTTGAGGGGTGAAACTGTACTGATTATATTTTGAGGGGTACTGTGGTTATAATGAAACTGATAATTCAGTTTAAGGAAGTTTTCATTAAATTTTGAGGGGTACAGTGGCCTGAAAATTGTTGTTGGCTATTTAGCTCGAAGGGGTGCCGCAGTCGTTGGCTATCCTTAACCATTTCCATCCCCCTCCTTTTGAATGTGTATCTTTATGGTTATTATGATTATGAGTTTTTTGAATTTCATTTTAAATTTTAAAATATAATTGCTGGAAGTTTTTTTAAAGGACATGATTAAAGTTACATTATGTTGGTGAAAGAGAAAGAAATAATGACAATTGCTTCTGAATTAGGTGGTTATTAGAGTTTGATTCATGAAAAGGAGATCATAGGTGAAGTACCTCTCTGTGACTGTATGCAATTTCGTGATAACTTTTTAGTTGAATGACGATTTTATTAAATTTCCGTTTTGTCAAGTGACTTCATGTTTTGATTTATAAAACTGTAATCAGTTCCTCTCTCTCTCTCTCTCTCTCTCTCTACACACACACACACACACACACACACCAGACGTAAGACTTTTGGTGCAACCCAATACTTCTCATGTTCTTTTCAAACTGCTAAGCCTAAGCTTGAACCCTGTAAGTTCACATTTTTTTAGTTTAGAAAATTAGAACTACTTTTGAGATACATGAAGAAACTATTCTACTAGCTGATTTATCTAATCTTATCGTGAACTATTTTTTTAGTTCCTTCCCGCATTTAATTTATCACATCCAAAAACTCTCATTCCAATAACTTCCTCTTCCTCACACAGTCTCAATAAACTAAACTGTATTGATTAATTTAGTTTCGATTATATTTCGATATCACCTCACAGTACAGTTTTGATTAATCAGCACAGACCCGTCGCCTCAAGTTAGGATGTTTTGATTAATTTTGAGGGGTAAAGTTTTTTTTAGCTCCAGTTGTATTCTTGATTGGGTATCGGAATTAGGATGTTTTTTTTAGTATGAAGGAAATTCCAGTGGATTGGGTGAAGTTAATTTTGAGGATGTTTTGTATGCTCAATTTTCATTTGTATGCTCAATTTGTATGCTCAATTTTCATTTGTATGCTCAATTTTGCTCAACCTTAGGATGTTTTTTTTTTTTATGTTACTGGATTTTAGGATGTTTTTTTTTGTATGATCAACCTATACTTTCATGAAGGAAAATTTTCATTTGTATGAAGGAAATTCCAGTGGTTTGATGGGTTTTTTTTGTATGCTCAAAATCTTTCAAGTAAAAAAAAAAATTGATAGGTGCTTTGGGGGGAGTTAACCGGCCAACCAAAAAATTGGGGGGAGTTAACCTGCCAACCAGAAAATTTTCATTTGTATGCTCAACCTTAGGATGTACCAAAAAAAACATCCTAATTCTGCTGGATTTTTTTTTGCTCCTAATCCTTCTTGATTGTATCGGAATTAGGATGTACCAAATTAAGCTATTAATGAAATTTATTTGTATGCTCAACCTAAGCTACCACATCTGCGTTGAGGTTTAGTAGTAAGGCCATGTTTCTTTTTTCAAATGGTTTGTTTGTATGTTGCTATTATAGTTCCGCAATATCTGTTTTCAAAAGAAAAAGGTTCCACAATATCCAAAATTTTTATTTGATCATCATGCTATGTAATGTTGAAAAGTTGATCCCAATGTGTGTGTTTCTTAAAAATATATAGTTGTTCTAATTTTTTATTATCATTTGGATGACAAGGAACTTTAAGATTATACTTTGTTTGTTACAATTGATAATTCAAAATTATGATAAGGAACTTTAAGATTATACTTTGTTTGTTCCAATTGATTTGCAAGGATTGTGAAGTATAGGTTGATGGGTTTCCAATTTGCGTTCAAATTTTTGAAGGAAAAAAAAATTTGATAGGTGCTTTGGGGGAAGTTAACCTGCCAACCAATATAGTAGGTCTCTGAGGTTGTAGTGAGTGTTGATGGATTTGTGTTTATGTTCTACCAATATTATGCCAATTGATGTATTTAGATTTTAGAGCTTGGAGAAGGAAGAGGGGAGAGGTCTCTATGGAGAATGTGGTTTGGGATCTCGGGATTCACTAAAAGAAATTACAAATAGATTGTTATATCTTTCCGTTAGTTACGGATGAGCTTAATATGAACCAGCTAATATTAACATAATTACGGGAGGATAACTAATATTAACATAACAGAGAATAATACGGGAGGATAAAAACGCTTCGCGAATAAGAACTATTTCCAATTTGAGTACATTTCCAAGAATTCTAATACTAGCCGTTGCTCCATCAGACAGATACGAAAAACAATTCATAAGAGAAAACTGAATCAACCAACTTTATGGTATATTTTGAAACAAACTTGATACAACCTATGGTTAGTTTATAAATAAATAAAAAAGTGCCGAAAGCTCAACCCCCCAAAATTCAACATAATCACAAAACACAAAAATAAAAAACAGTTTTTAAAAAGATCAGTTATAGCAAAAAAAAATTGAAGGCAATTCTATTATATCACAAGCACATCAAAACTGTTATGTTTAACCCAAAACACAATCAATTTGGAAGAAAAAATCGTTAGAATCTTCACATATGGAATCTTTGGATTTAGTGAGGTTCTACCAAAAAACTGTGCTTAGTCATTCTACATCCTGTTCATCTTTCTTGATCACCCGAAGCTTTTCTTGATTGGTCCTTCTCATTGTAGTTAATCATCAAAGAATATAGATCATAGTAATTAATAGTAGCTAATACGTTTTCTTGATTGGTTTGTTAATTAAAATAATTAGAACGTCAATTGCTCCAATTAAAGAACGTCAATTGGTTAGTTAATATTTTCCCCTCCTTTATATACAGGTCAATTGCTCCAATTAAAGAACAGCAATGGATGACATCACTATATATGGCCATGTAAGTATCTTCTTTTTTTAAAAATAAAATTTACAACACTTGATATAATAATAAGTTTCTCTCATTTTAATGTTTACTTTAATACCTTACAGGTTGATGTTGACTTGAAAAAAACAGTAAGTTAAGCTTTTCATTGTGTTCTTAGCACATTAATTAGTTGATCACTTACATTCAAAATTGATATTTTTCTATTGCAGGTGCAATTCCTTCGACAAAAAAATGTCGGGGTTACCATTCGAGATGAACGCAAGCTTAATCTAATATCTCTTCGCAAGGTAAGCTTCACCCCTTATTACTTGGTATGTCTTTTGCTCATTATTGATTTTTTATTAATTCCTACTTTTTAACCACTCAATGTAGAGAAAGGAAACAAGTTATTCTGGCAAGGGAAAGGGAAAAGAAAATGAAATGTCCAGTGCGGTATATGCTTATCTTGCTTCTTTATCTTGCTTTATTTACAATGCTTTTTCTTTGTGTTTCCTTACACTGCTTCTTTTATTTATCCTCACACTGTGAAAATTAATACATTCTCAAATAAGTAAGTGGTTCTCATCTTAAATAGTCATTTATAACGATTCATTTTCACAAATTTAGGCTCATAATGATCATGTTATATCGAAAGCTACGTTGGCCCAACGTAGACGACGAGAACGGGAGAAACTTGAAATGTGCTCTATACGAGTATTAGACGCAACTGACGAATGTTTACCTCGAACAATTGTTCCTTCTAATGTACCACAGAAACATATGTATGATGGACAAACTACTTCAGTACTGCCAAATATTGGCCTGCAAAGAACCTCTCAAACTTCTGACGCTGTAAGGTAAATAATGTTTGCTTTTTTAATCGTAACTTTTTCAGAATGTCTTTAGTTAGTTGTTCTCCATATTCAGTCATATGATTGATTCACAAGTATCGAGACTTGAAGGGTGCACCACGCGTCAATTGGCCCAACGTGAATGACAATATCGAACTGCTACGTCCAAATCAAATAGGTTCATTTTATTTTACCTTTAACCCGTGTATATTATCCATAGGTTAAAATATATACAACTGTTAACTTACATGGCCATCGTAACTAATAGGTTCAATACCGAACGACACTTTCTCGGCATGATGAATGTGGCATGCTCTTATTGTTCAGCATTGCATTGGAATGATGAAAAATTATCGGTCTCATCTGCCAGAAATAATTATTTCGGAAAATGTTGTTCCCAAGGAAAAGTGAAACTACCTTTGCTCATTACTCCACTCCCATCTCTTCAAGATTTATATGATGGTGATAGTGTACAATCGACTTCATTTCGGACTTATACTCGAGAATACAATGCAGCAAATGCTTTTACGAGTTTGGGTGTCAGAATGGATGAAAGGGTCATCCATGGTCGGGGGCCTACCTCATTCACCATACATGGAGAGCTGCGCCACCGAACGGGATCATTAATACCACAGCCAGGTCAAGTTGCTGTTTATGCACAACTCTACATTTACGATCCAGTTTCTGCTTTAGGTTTTCGTACATCGCGAAATCCTCATTTGAGAGCTGATGTTCTCAATATTATTCAGGATTGTTTGGAGTTCAATGAATTTGCAGATAAGTTCCGTCAAGCTTATACAATTTTAAACCAGACAAATTCTTCGGATCACAGCTTACCTGCGGTTCTACACTATAATTCTGCAACTGACCGGCGTAGGTATAATCTTCCAACTACTGATGAGATTGCAGTGATTATACCTGGTGATGGAACTGAAATTAGTGGTATGAGAGATATCATACTGCATTTGAGGGGAAACAACGAGTTAATGCAAATTAATGAGTGCCATCCAGCATATTTGCCCTTGCATTATGTCTTTCTATTCCCTTATGGTGAGTTGGGATGGGAACCGGATTTGAAACAGTGGGATGTCATCAACGGAAGACCTTCGACTGCTAGACTAACTCAAATGCAATTCTATAGTTATCGTTTATTTCAACGCAATACTGAGTATTCAACTATTCTGTGAGCAGGAAAACTTTTGCAAGAATTTATTGTCGATGCTTGGGCAGCCACTGAGCAGAATCGACTGACATATCATAAGCTTAATCAGGGAAAACTTCGAGCTGAACTTTACCAAGGTCTTACCGATATCGCTGCAGATGGGTTAGGACTTGATCAGGTCGGACAACGAATCATTTTGCCATCTTCATTCATTGGTAGTCCAAGACATATGTTTGAAATCTTTCAAGATTCAATGGCTATTACGCGCCACTACCAACACCCAGATATTTTCCTTACCATGACTGCAAATCCCAAATGGCCAGAAATAACTGCAGCTCTATTGCCACATCAAAAAGCCACTGATCGCCCTGATTTAGTTTCTCGCGTTTTTGAGTTGAAGAAAAATGCTTTGATGAAGGGGATAGAAAAAGCAAAAGTATTTGGTCAGAAAGTTGCGCATGTCTTTACCATTGAGTTTCAGAAACGCGGGCTACCTCATATGCACGCTCTTTTCTTTCTTACAAATCCAGACAAAATTCGTACATGCCAACAAGTAGATGAAGTAGTTTCTGCTGAATTTCCAGATCCGATAGCTGATCCCTTACTCTTTGAAACTGTCAAAAATTGTATGGTGCATGGCCCGTGTGGTGGACGAAATCCTCAAGCATCGTGCATGGAAAATGGAAAAATGTCAAAAGAGGTATCCTAGAGAGTTCTCTGAGGCAACAACTATGGATCAAGATGGCTATCCAATATACCGTCGTCGTGATACTAAACATTTTTATACAGTGAGGGGGCAGCAGGTTGATAATAGAGATGTTGTACCCCATAATGCTTTCCTTTCTAAAATGTTTAATTGTCATATTAATGTTGAAGTTTGTGCTGGGGTGAGATGTGTTAAATATATCCACAAATATATTTTCAAAGGAAACGACCGCGCAACAATTGTGTTGGGAGGAGTAGATGAGATCAAGCAATATCTCGACGCACGGTATATTGGCCCTCCAGAAGCTGCATGGCGAATTTTTGGACACTCTTTACATGAAGAGGTGCCAGCGGTTGTACGCTTGGCACTGCATTTGCCTGGAATGCATCGTGTTGTTTATAATTCGGCTGATACGATTAACGACGTCGTATCTAGAGCCGAACTAGAAATGACAACTCTTACCGGTTTTTTTGCATGTTGCTCATCAAATTTAGCTGCACGCGCATTCACCTACCAACAGTTCCCGCAACATTTTGTTTGGAATAAGTCTTCGAAGATGTGGACGCCGAGAAAGAAGGGATACGCAATCGGCAGAATGTACTTTGCAACTCCAAATTCGGGTGAGCGCTTTTATTTGCGTTTGCTACTAACAGTTGTGAAGGGACCACGATCATTTCAGTGCTTACGTACCGACAATGTTGAGTATGCTACTTTCAAATTAGCATGTGTTGCCAGAGGACTGTTGGAAGATGATGGCGAGTGGGTACAATGTCTCCAAGAAGCTGCAATTATGAGCACCGGCTACCAACTTAGAAGGTTATTTAGTGTCATTCTTACGGAATGCTCTCTGTTGGAACCACTTACCTTATGGAACCAATTCTCACTGCATATATGTGATGATCTTGAACACAAACTGCGTACATTATTTTTCATTCCCAATCCTACCCAAGCCCAAGTCCTAGATTATGGTCTATATCTTTTAAACCAAATGCTTCAAGAATCAGACAAGAGCTTAGATAACTTTCGACCCATGCCCCATCCTATGCAAAATTGGAGTACGGTTGTTGGCAACAAGTTTATTTGGGAACATAGAGTACTGCAAGTTGAAGCCCTACAAGCTAATATACAAACAAGTATAAATTCACTTAATGATGCACAGTTATCTGCATATACTGCAATAATTATATCAGTTATGGGCGGCAAGGGAACTACATTCTTCTTGAACGGAGGAGCCGGTACTGGAAAAACATTTTTATACAATACACTAGCAACGAAATGCCGTCGAGATGGTTTCATTGTTGTAACTGTTGCTTCTTCTGGCATTGCATCATTGTTACTGGTAGGAGGTAGAACTGCACACTCAACATTTTCCATCCCACTTGATGTGTTGGATAATTCCTTTTGTGGGTTCACTAAGCAATCACCTCAGGCAGATTTTTTCAGGGAAGCAAAGCTAATCATTTGGGATGAGGTCCCTATGCAGCATAGGTTTTGTGTAGAAGCTGTTGACCGTACACTTCAAGATATACGTGATAATAAAAATCCATTTGGTGGTATCACTGTGGTGCTCGCTGGGGATTTTCGACAAATCCTACCAGTAGTACCGAAGGGGGTTCGGGAACAAATTGTTGGTGCATCGCTAAGAAAATCTTTACTTTGGAATGCCGTACAAGTCTTAACTTTGAACGTGAACATGCGTCCAGATTCATCCAATATCAGAAATATTTTATTTGTCAATTTTCTAAACGAGGTTGTCTTCTTACATATTTTTTGTAATAACTAAGCAAATCTCTCCTTTTGACTCTTACTGACAAATAAGTCTTCTTTATTATATAGATTGGCTCCAAACCCGATGAGACCGTACAACTTCCTTCAACAATTCGGAGGTGTCACACATTGGATGAACTTCTATCTACCGTTTACCCGCAACTAAACGTTATCGGCACTATCACTCCCAAATATCTTACAGAGCGGACAATTCTATCAGCGAGAAATGATGATGTCAATTTCATTAATGCTGCTGCATTAAATCTTCATCCGGGGTCAAAATTTACATTTCTTGCTACCGATAAAATGTCTGAGGAAGATGGAGTTGATCGAAACATCACCAATCGATACCCTAACGAGTTTTTGAACTCTTTAGATCCTCCAGGGCTACCACCATTTAAACTGGAGCTGAAAGTGGGGTGCCCAATCATATTGTTGAGGAATGTTGCACCAAAGGATGGTATGTGTAATTGCACTCGGTTAATTGTAGTTCGGTGTGCTCAGTCGACGCGTGTAATTGAGGCTATGATTTTAACTAGCGATAAAGCAGGAAATTTGGTCTTCATTCCAAGAATACCTCTAACCCCTAAACCTTCGTCTTCGGATCTACCTTTTGCAATGACAAGACGGCAATTTCCAGTTCGATTAGCGTATGCTGTAACAAAAAATAAAGCACAAGGCCAATCTGTTGATATTGTGGGGATAGATTTACGCTCACCAGTTTTCAGTCACGGACAACTCTATGTTGCACTCTCTAGGTGTACAAGTTTTGATCGTATTTTCCTACTTCTACCAGAAGATTGTTTGAGCTCAACAACAAACATTGTTTATCCTGAAGTTCTTTTATAGAGGTACCACTACCATACTCTCAACAGAAAATACAGGTACTTTATGACTTTGATTATCTTTCAATAAAAAAATTTCATACTCTTAACTAATGAACCTTACTTGAATAAAACTTTTTATAACTATTAAATAGTATTATGGATGATCCACAAACTATTAAATTTTCTCTAAATAGAATTAAAAAATGCATCTACCAAACTGTGCATGTGCTACCACTACCATGCTCTCAGCACATTGTCTAAATTACATTTTAGATGATATTATATTCTTTGTTTTTCCACCACCTCGACAGAACGATAGTATAGCAAGCACAAGAAGATTATAATGAAGCTGTTAGCATAGTAACAATAATTTCTGCTAACTTGCTGTTAAAATGAATGTCTGCTAACTTGCTGAATTCATTGTCTGGTACACAAAAGTAAGCAGTGTAATATGCTACTACTGAATATTACACATTTACTTCCAAAGCACACGTTACTTCCAAGATTCACTGTCATAATTAAAGATGAAAGCCATAAAACTGTACTCGCACCTGCTGTTTGAGCAAGGAATGCTACATAGATTTATCAAGTCACAATACAATTAGAGACACATTAATAAGATTGCGAAGAAATATTATGAAATGACAATTTTGATCTGAACCAAACCTGAAAGACCCAATGAACACAACTCAAAAACCTGGCAATCCCCAATGCAAATACATAGTGTGCAGTAAATGGTTCAACAATCTGTTGAAAAGAAATGAAATATTTTAGAACCAAAACAAAGTAACCTAATAAACACAGTTATCAGGTTTAAACTTTACCTTGGTGTTCTGCATCGAACGTAACTGGGGTAACACAGAGACGGCTTCAAGAAAACACACAAAGGCCCAGGAAATCCTGTTCACTATATTGTGAGATGTTGATGGGTGAACCAGAAATGCTAGAATTGGGAGTAGATTATGAAGTTACGGTGAAGACATATAGATGCAGTTATTATATGAGAAGTTTTTGGTGACGATCTCAGTAGGCATACCTAAAAAAGATCAATCAATTCAGCTGTGGATTAATTCACTAAGTGGAGCTGTAGGGGAAAATGTCTTTCTTAACTAAGTGGAGCAGAAGGAGAAAATGTTTGTGTTGTGCTCTAGGAAGCTTTCTTTAATTATGTGGGGAGATTCATAATTGCAATATTAGATGGTGCAAAGGTAGACTTTTGATACTAATCTATATAATAAGTTCTGGCAATAAACAAAATAAATAAATCATGGCTAAGACACTATAATGTGCTTGATAATTCTTTTTTAATTGCCCAGTTAACTTTATATAGTTTAAAGGACTATGCTCAAATTTCCAAGTTATCTATTAAAGGTGAAAACTTTTCAAGTAAGAAATATTGATACCATATAAGGGACAACCCTCTTTCTATTTCAAATAAGAAATCAATAATGAGCCAGCAAACTCTTCAAATCAATTAACTTTTCAGTAATGAAATATTGACACCATATATATAAGAAGAAAAAAATAGAAAGAGGGTCATCTATTAACTTATTATTTTTTCTGTAATGAAACAAGATGAATTGTATATGATAGATTTATATATGATAGATTTACCTTACTAAAACTTATTTTCATTGTTGTTTTACTTTTGAACTTTAATAGAACTGGGAAGCAGCTGACATGGACCTCAAATTTATAAATGCAACTACATTGATGAATTGGGGTTGCAATAAGGTAAATTTCTATTTACTACAACTACACCCTATGTTAACTGTTAATTGCTGTTAATTTAATGTTTCTTCTGTTTTTCCCAGATTGTCGTCCAGACTCAAAACCGTCATGTACATATTGACAGTTTAACTTTTTGTAGGATGATGAGGAACATGTTTGGTTGAAGCCATTGTTCTATTTGAAAGGTAATGGTTTCAAAACTATTACTATTGTTTTAATTGTTTATTGTAAACTCTTACTATTTGATTCAAAACTCTAACTGTTTTTTTAAGCTCACTGTTTGGTCCTATTTTGAAGACTTCAACCATTGTGTTCTCCTACAACCATGTAATTTTTTTTTTCATTCAGTTGGTTGGTGTTTAGTATGGTGGAGGTTGTAATAATTGTAATATTTAGCATTTTTGGAGATGATGTAATATAGTTATGTTAATACCCGTACTCGCAATTTTGTGGAGTATTGGGGTCTGTGTTTGGTTTTTTAAATGTTTTTCGAAGGTTTTTCCAAAAAATTATTACATTTTCAAAAGAATTTTTGGTTTTTATTTTGTATCTTGCATTATATTCTGATTTTTCCCCCCAGAGCCATATATATATGTTGCCTGTGTGATGTTGCTCGGTTGAGCCTGGGGAGGATTGATATTTATTGCGTGTGATGTCATATATTTAATTGTTAGCAGAATTCCGTAAGGAATTTCTGTAAAAGGGCTAATATTTTAGGGGAGGTTCTGTCAAATTTTTTTAAAATCTATTATGTTTTCAAACGGTATCTCGGTTTTTATTTTGTATCTTAGTCATATGAAGATTTTTCTTCCCAGAGCCCGATATATATAATGTCTATGTGATGTTGCTTGGATTGGCCCGGGGAAGATTTATATTTCTTGACTGTGATGATAAATTTTTAAAGAACCTAATATACTTGAAGCTTCATGTTTTTTACTAATTACTTGAAGCTTCCTGTTAGATTGTGAGATTGTTTGATCATATTGTGAACATTTTGTGAACATTTTGTAGGTTCAGTGAAGCTTTCTATTATTAGGTTCAGTGAAGCTTTCTTTTATTAGGTTCAGTGAAGCTTTCCTGTGAGATTGTGAAATTGTGAACATTTTGTAGGTTCAGTAAAAATTTTGTAGATGGTACACTTGAAGCTTGAAGCTTTCTGGATTGAAGCTTGAAGATTTTGTAGATTTTGTAGCTTGAAGATGAAGATTTTGTAGGTTCAGTGAAGATGAAGATTTTGTAGCTTGAAGCTTGAAGATTTTGTAGGTTCAGTGAAGGCTTGAAGCTTGAAGATTTTGTAGGTGGTACACTTGAAGCTTGAAGATTTTGTAGGTGGTACATTTTGTAGAATTGTGAAATTGTGAACTTTTAAGAGATTGTGAGAATTAGTATCCTGGATTGTATGTGAGGATTATTAGAATGACCAATAATTGCCACCTACATGCACACAGTTTAAGCTACATAATTTTTTTTTACTGCATAGATATGCAATTGTGTACAAAATCTTCTGGAAAATTCATTTTGGAAGATATGCAATTGGAAGGTAGAAGATGAAGTTTAATCTTATGTACGCAATCCAGAATTTTGTAACAGAAGCATATCTTATGTATGCAGTTCTTATGTACGCAGTTCATCTTGAAGACATACAGTCAAAGAATCAGAAATGGAGACATACAGTCAAAGACCAAAGGCATTGAGTGATAAAGCCAACAAGCTGATTATGAAGTCTTTGACCGTCTCAAACTTTAGCTCAGAAAAATTGGTAAATGGTCATGAATCAACTGCAGGGAAGACTGTGAAAGCGCGCAAGTCATTTTCTCACTTTGAAACAAGTTCTCCTGGGAATTTGGTGACTTGCCGGAAGTCAATTTCCCAAATCGAAACGAACGCTGCTGAGGTGACAACTGCATTGCTTGGGGTGAAGGTCATGGCAGCTGAAATGCAGGCATTCATGCAGGGGCACGCCTTTCGATGCGCACGTCAAGCCTATGACGGACTGGAGAAGTTCAGCTCTAGGCAGATTGCCCATGATATTAAGAAGGTTTGTGCTGATATCAACCTAACATGAACATTAACACAGGTAAATTCGATTAATCAACAATATTGTGTTCTTTTGATTCCTCTGATGCAGGAATTTGATAAGGTGTATGGGCCGACATGGCATTGCATTGTGGGGATGAGCTTTGGATCGTTTGTCACACATTCAAGAGGCTGTTTTATCTATTTCTCTATGGACAAGATAATTGTAATGTTGTTTAAAACAGGGGTTAGAGTTAGAAGCTCTTGATACATAAAGATGCTCCTTCAATAAAGTGATTTTAAATAATATCCCAAAATTTTCTATTTACACATTACTGTTTCATAAATTAACAGTCTGTGTTTCTCAATTTTTTTTTAGTATTTCTGGTTTTTTTTGCCTCTTTCATATCAAGGCTCTGTATTCTGAAGTAAAGACAACAAGAGAAAACAAGAGAAATCTTTCTCTTGCTTCCCAGCTATTTCAGATTGAACAAAGGGGGGTTGCCCTTTTCGAGTTTATGAGGTTGCATGTCGGTTCGATATCAAAATCCTATCGAGGAATGCTGCAGAATGAACAAGTTAATGAATCTACCTGACAAGTGATACTACTGTAACAGTTTACATGTTCCCGCCCATTCTCTTCTCAGAACAAACAATGCCTAAATCTTTGTAACCAACGTCTGAAAAACTCCAGCTCTAATAACTGTATTCGATACAGGTGTATATGTATGTGCTAGAAACAATCAACGTCATTACTAAACTGCATATACTTCATACGAGGAGCAAGACTTTCACAATCCAAATTAGTGGTAGCACTAAATTTTCTACAACTTTTTTTATTATATAAGACTGCGAATATGCTAGAGGTTGGAAGGGAGACTATAGAGCAGTAGGAGATTAGGACTCATATTAAGAAGGTATACCATGATCTGTTCGGCAGGAGGGGGGACATTTTGGAAGATATGCTTCTGGAAGATTTTGTAAGATATGCTTCTGGAAGATTTTGTAGCTAGAAGATGAAGTTTAATCGGGAAAATTCTGGATTGCGTACATAAGAAAACTGTTATGCAATTGTGTATCATAATGTTTCTTGCTTCCAATTGAGAAATTCAATTCATCATTCAATTTATGTATGTTCCAAATATTGACTTCACTCTTCAGTTTATGTATGATCCAAATACTTTGCTAATTTATGTGCAGTGTTAACTTTTAATATGAGTTTCCTGGATTGTATGTGTGAACATTCTGTAGAGAACTTTAGGCTTCAAGTGTTAACATTCAGAGAACTTTATGTGTAGTGTTAACATTCAGAGAACTTTCTGTAGAGAACTTTTTTAATATACTTGAAGCTTTCTGTAGAGAACTTTAGGCTTCATCTATTGTGAAGTAAGCTTTCTGACCTGCATATGAGGGAAACAGAGGGTACAACAACACTGTACGCTTCATCTATTGTGCATTAGACATGCATCTCTGAATGAAATGCATGGTAGTAACCGGTGGGGAGTAGTAACACATTTGTCCTGTATATGGGGAAGCAGATTACAGTGTCCTGTAACCGGTGGGGAGAGAAAATAAAATACCCTATCGGTGCAGGAGTGTAGGAAAGTGCATGCTATGCCCATGGTGAAGCATGGATGTTATTGTTCAACATGATTTTCGGCAAATTATACGAAAAGGATCTTACATCCATGCAGTGCATATCCTATATCAATGAAACATTCAAAAGAGAGTTAGAACTTTCTTTCACATTCATACTGTTTATCATGATCTTCATGAAAATAGAGTTATAACTTTCTTTTACTATTTACTTGAAGCTTCCTCAGAGAGAATTAGTTTGAAGGATTGACCTACACATTACATAATGCAATCACCCACCATCAATCATGTGTAACTTAGATGCTAAAGTTAGTAATACATGAAATTTTGATCGATCACAGTTCTAAATGTAAATTTTGACAAAGTGCGATTGAAGAAATTAAATCCCTACTCATTGGTGATTGAGAATAAAATCCTTCTAATGGTTATTGCAGCAGACAAACTAGCAAATGCAAAAGATTCATGTGTAAAATGTAAGATTCATCATCTCACTCGCTCAAGCATCAAGTAGTATATCACTATCTCATTAACATCATCAGTTTAATTTTCTCATCTCATTGAACAGGTATCAACAATCAGAATGTATTCTAACCAAAATCAGTGAATCAAATAGCGTCTCCAATCGCCATTCCCTCTGTTTCTTGCTGAGTGGTCTTCCCTTTGCTTCCTGCTTTCTGTTTATCTTCACAACAGCTATACCCCAAGTGCAATGGCCCAATTCCAGGTCGTAGGAAACGAGCTTGAACACACCATTACTTTCTTGAGGGGAAGCAGAGGTGTCTTCACTGATAGTATACCTGACATACATTGGCTTCTCTTTGAACCTTTCAACCTCTTCTGGAATTCGAATAACTCTTTCTACACCAGGAGGGGACACCTTGAGGGAACACAAAAAAATTATCATGTTGTTAGCTAAAACAATGAAATGATGCATGTAGAGTTGGCAACAAAATAGTAGCAAATAATGTCGCGAAGGACACCAAAAGCCTCGAATAATGTAGCGTGCTGGTTATCTAATTGAATGACATTACCTCTTAAAAGTTTTGTTGTATTTCCCATAGCCTAATATATATTTCTCAGAGCCAAATGAATAATATTTCATGAGATATTCCATCGAAATTTTTACTAAATATTTTAAAGAAAGTTAAGATGTCGCGATAACATGCCGTATGAAACATTTTAAAGACGTCATATTAGAAAAACATTTTAAACACTCACCTTTTTTGTTTACACCCACCTTTTTTGTTTTAATTTTTTAAGAAATTTATATGCAGTCCCGAATACGTGCCGTAGGCACGTCCCACGGGCAATCCTAGTATATATATATATAAATTAATAGAGTGAGTCCTATAGAATATTCTATAGGTGGGTTTGTATGGATTTTTTTGCATGTGATGGAGTGGGCCCCGGTGTATACAGCATAATGTTGTGTGCCTTTGTCCACGTCGATGACGTGGAGGGGGGAATAGCGGGGCCCAGGAGAGTGGCAACATTTGTATGCTATTGCTGTCGCTGTCACACATGGTGACGTGGCATGGGGCCCCCTTGGGGGTTTTCGGCTGCTGTTGCTTCTCTTGCGAGAGGAGAGAGAGAGATGTTGAAATTGTCCCACATCGAAGATTTGAGAGATTAATTTTATATATATATATATAATTGTTTGGGATTAGAGGTCACCAATCAGCTGTAGCACCATTTATGAGGCAAGCTTGTGGTGGGCAGTTATTAGAAAAATCACTGTTTCGGGCCGGGGTGTTACAGCGCCTCCCCCTTCTTCCTCTTCAGTATCTCCTATTCCGCCTTCATCTCCTTCACGGCGTTCTTCTTCTCGCTCTCACCGCGGGAGATATATGCCTTTAAGTTATTCTCTTCAATCACATAGATGTCTACTAGATGATCGAAGTGACACATCGCCTGAAATAAGGAGAAAACAATTGAGACATCGAATTGCAAAAGAGAAGAATGCATGCCAAAAATCGCAGAAGACTAGAGCATACCATCATGTGCGCTCGCGCAATCTCCAAGACCAACCTCTCGGAGGGTTCTATCTTCAGCCTCTCGCGGTTAGTAGGAGTGGAAAGGTAGTGGCTAGCATCGAGGCAGGTGGCAGAGTTCCCCAAGAAGCTCTCATGTGACTTCATATTCCAATCGGAAGTGTAAACTGTCTCCCTCCCATCGACGAGAATCGCCGTAGCCTCGGCTATCAATGGAATTGGCGTGGCACTCACCACGATCGCAGCCAAGGAGGAACCCACTGCAACGATGGGCAGCACCCTCGAAGCTGGCCCAGTCGGTATAGTAAGGACCGGAGGCAACGAGTCCTGAGAAGGAGGACAACAGCTCGCCGATCTCTTCTGCTTTTTCGTCTCGTCAACCCTCTTGATACGTAGCACATCCATGTCATTCAACAAGTCTTCGTAGTCCATGTCTGTCCATCCTACAAAGTGAAACACTAAGTGATTAGAACTTGTGTGGAAAAACAAAAGCAGTGCAAAAATAACAAAGGCATAAATGAAACGACAAGAAAGCAAAGCGGTAAACCATACTAGAAACAACCGGGCCAAGACCCCCTTCAAAGTGTACTTCGTCGGTGATATCTCGCCACGCCAAAACTTCCGATGCGAGAACAACATCACTGACACTCTTCTCCGCAACGGTCACCACTGGCTCCGCCCTCATCGCCTACGGAACCCTTCTACTCCATGTCGTGGGAATCCCCCACAGCTTTGCACTTCTCACAACAAGAAACTTCACCTTCCAATGCTTGATGGAGATGGGAACGTCGATCAGGCCCCGGTTCTTATGAGGACTAAGGTACCAACGTTCCTCCATCTTGTTCTGTTGAACAATCTTGAAGTGACGTCTGAATACGGTGATACTCGGTTCGGTCTCGAGCTGACGACACAGTAAGACAAAACCCACCATATGACTCCATGCGTTGGGCATATGCTGCATCGGCACAGCCTGTACTAGTTAAGCACCTCTTTGAGGAAGGGGTGGAGGGGCAAGCGAAGCCCCGCGAAGAAGGAGTCACAAGGAAAGAAGCTGTATTCCTCCGACATTGTGTAGCAGTCCCTAACTCCATGACAAGGTAAAAGTAGTCCATACTCGGGGGGAATCCCAAAGCCTGCCCTTATCACGGAGAGCTCCTCCTGTGTAAGGATGGAAATGACATAATCAGCCTCAGTAGTGTAAACAGGGTCTGGTTCGACATACTTCATGCCAACACTAAGGAAGTCTCGATCAACTACGGGGTACTCCCTAATCAGTTCGGGGACTATGAACAACGGGGTCATAAGCGCACATCCCCTATCTCTCTCAGGCTCAACGATCGTCTCTACGATGGTGGAATGATCAACTACGTCACTCCTTATCTCCCCTCTAGTGAAATGACTAGACTCAACACTGTCGTCTACATCTAGACTAACTGAGGTGGAAGAAGAACTGGCCGATGAAATTCTAGACATAATGAACAATGATCGTGATGAGATTACTTAGTTGAAACAACATGAACACTGAATCTAAAACTGCAACTGGCACCACTACCGAACACCAGTCGAACCACCATCACCACCCGGTAAAACACCCCAACTTCTAGAGAGAGAAGCTCTCAAAATTTTCTAGAGAGAGAAAGTGAATGAGATAATTGAGGAAGAGGGGGGGTTGAAATCAACTCCTATTTATAGAATCCTAGGGACCAAATCGCCATGTGGAAAAATCTCAGCCACTCACAAGATCCAACGGCTGGATTACACTACATCCAAATCAGTAAAAACAATGCCTAATAGTAGATCAGTCGATCGGCAAAGCGGGCGAACGTCACAATGCCCGATCGATGGGAGAACGGTTCAATGAGGCTAGACAAATCGACAAATACTTGGTGGGCACGGTGGAGTAGAAATTTCATCAATAGGTACAAAAATCACCATCAACGAAAGAAACCCTACGTCAATCAAACTTTGGGTTGATCAAGCCGACAAACCCCCCTAAAGTCCAAGTGCAACAACAATCTAAAATTCACTTCGAACTCCGCTTCTCAACACAACAACAATCCAAAGTTTCAAGGGAAAAGATGAACAAATCCTTGCTACTTAGCACACGCAAGATGATCTATCTCCTACCTTGGCTAATACAATCTTCTCGCAAATCCCAAACTCAATCGCACATATACTCCGAAAGGAGAGAGTCCTGACATTTGCAAAAACTCCAACAAAGAATGGGGCTCTCGGGTTCGAAAGAAGAAAAGAAGAAAAGAAGAAGAGAAAAACTTGAATTTTTTGCATCAGGGTTACGGGTAGGGTCTCCAAACCAAACCCACAAACATAATACAAAAACCCAAGCTCTAAAACCAAACGGGTTTGCGGGTATGAACCCAAACCCGAACCTTCTAAACCCATTCATCTTCCAATTTTCTTCCTCTTCAAAAAACTTTCTTCCAAAAAACAAATCTCGACTCAAGCTCCACAAATCCAACTCCGAGGTCTCCCACTTCATCGAAAACTCCATCAAACTCCTGCCCGACCGTACAAGGTCCATAGTTCGGCAGCTCGACCAACGGTGGGATCCCCATAACTCGACAAGGGGAATTGCTCCATAGCTCGACAACGAATGGAGCTCCATAGCTCGACGAATTCGAACCTCATAGCTCGACGGATTCAAACCTCATAGCTCGACGGATTCGAACCTCATAGCTCGACGAGATAGCTCAAAGACGAACGAAGCTCCATAGCTCAGCGACGAATGAAGTTCCACAGCTCGACGGATTTGAACCTCATATCTCGACGAGATAGCTCGATGGCAAACGAAGCTCCATAGCTCAACAGATTCAAACCTCATAGCTCGACGGATTCGAAGCTCCATAGCTCAACAGATTCAAAGCCTCATAACTCGATGGATTCGAACCTCTATAGCTCGAAACCATCTCATAGCTCGATGACAGCAAAGCCTGCAGCTCAACGAGAAGAGGGAGCTCATAGCTCGATGACAATGACTCAATTACATAGCTCGGCCAAGATCATACCTCGACGCCACCATAGCTCGACCGTAAGCCCTATAGCTTAACCAGAAAAGAAGCCGTAATCCCTATAGCTCGACAGAAGAAGAAATGCCATGGCTCGATCAAGATCAATTCACCATAGCTCGACCAAAGCATCGATCGAGCTAGGGGGTTCCGAAAGCATACAACAATCGTTGGATCATCCCATAATTTGCGCTCCAATGCAACCGACGCTCGAGATTGCACCACGCCCTCCATCGCTCCACTCTCCTCTCCACCACTTGATCTCACTCAGTGCACGAGCAAAGAAATGACAAGCGATCCAGACCGCTCCACATTGCTTGCCCCTTCTGCCCTCTTCTCAAATGCATCAGCAGACGAGCACAGAGCTAATGGATGCTCTTGATATCGCCACATCACCCCCTCATTAGATCCTTCTTATCACGGCCACTCAAGTGCCTCATCACACGAGCATAGCGGTGATCAACGACTCTGAGCGCTTTAAAAAGCGTGACCATGTTTGATTATTCATAAAAATCCCAAAAATCATTTAAAAACTCGAAATAATAGTTAAAAATTCCAAAAATGATTATTTTAAGTTGGAAAAATAATTAAAATTTTTGAAAAATAAAAATTGGGATAATTAATTAGAAAATTCGAAAAAGTGATTTTAAATTGGGAAAAAATTATTAAAAATCCAGAAAATTTTGAAAAATTCCAAAAAAATTACATAATATTTCAGAAAATTCTAGAAAGATATTCGCCTCCTCAGAAGCCTCTGATCAGTCTCAGGAATCTCCAATACACCAAGAAAGCTAAAATTGTATTTTAGAATCCAAAAATAATGTGAACTACTCCCCGAAAGGCAAGAAAATTGTATCTTGGGAGTGGGGGGCTTATGATAATGGTGAAAATTGCAGCAAATCAAGGCCCTACGATACAGCACAAATCTCAAAGCTTTTATAGGCAGATTAACCATAACATGCATCTTTAACAGATCCGGACCTTCTCCAGGCTCCTCTACAAGACATGGACATCTTTCAAGCCCATAAAAAGTGACAGATTAGACCCACTAAGAGATACCTAGCCCATGAAGGTTGTTAGTCAAATCTCTTATCCCCAAATAAGAGAGTTTATCTCTTGATGGGGAGATTCGAATAGGAGATAGGGAATTCATAGTTGATCTAATGGATTCATATCAATTTCCTGTACTGTTTCTCAAGCCTATAAATAGCCTCCCCCTCCCCAGTCAGACAGTAATGGGCAATTTCTCTATATAGTTCTGACTTGAGTGTCGGAGGGTCTGTCGCTGGAGCCACCCCCGGTATTTCAGGCTTTTTGCAGGTCCATCGGATGTGTCAATAACCGTCCGATTCAGATCACGGTGTTTAATCAACGATCCAGATCCACTCTGAGAAGCTTTAACCACTTTTTACGGCAACGATCAGAGGTTAGATCTTTAGTAGTTTCCATCAATTATAAACTCACTATTTGTTTGCTCCCACACCAAAATAAGCGGTTACATTATGCAATATGGTTAATATTCTTACATCTTTCTACTACTATAATGGGAGATGGTCTTTAGTGTAATTTGTCCATATCCCAACGAAAGTTTTTTTTTTTTTTTTTTTGCCCTTTTCATTCCCCCCTCCCCCCGCGGCACGCGCGTGCGTATAATACTAGTTATTCATGGAGCAAATTCTAAATAGTCTGTTTTTTTTTTTATATTCGCTATCATGGTTGTTGTTATATTTTTCTGTTTTTAATCTCGGAATAAGATATCGAAGAAAACTAAAAAAACTATACATGATAAATTTAGCTAATTGATGTAAATTTAGCTAAATTTAACTTTAAAATTATCCACAAAAACTAAGCCTAGCTAATATAACGGGAGCATATCAGAGAAACAGAGAATTAGCATTTCTGTGAGGCGACGCACTAGGGTTTCTTGTCATAAAGTATATTAAATTTCTTCAATTTTTTAATCCCAATTATCATTCATTCATCGATGTGGAAGGAATTTATTGAGATTGCTCGCACTTATTTCTGTTGAGGAACAACTCTGTCTTTGTGAGGGAATACAGGTCAGATCAAGATTAACCATGATGAAAACCATGATGAAATCCATATGATGAGCTAACCTCAAGTCTTCGAAGAAATGGAAAGGGCTGACGAAGCTAACCGCATCTGGATAAGACATCTTTTGATCCAATAAAGGGGATTTTTAAAAAAAAAAATCCTATTTTAATAAATAATTAGATAATGAGACATTAAATAGGGTTATTTATAGATATAGCCCTGAAACTGCCACATTAGCCAATCCCTCAAATAAATCTAGATTTGCTCAAAACTCGGTGTTGCCAAATATGGATGAAAACATAAATAAATTGTGGAATCAATTTATTAGAATTAGGGATGAGAATAAATACTTTATTGATTGATTATAGATTTAATAAATTGAGTACAATATGTCTCCTATATATAGGAGAGAAGGGAAGACTAAACCAATATATTATTCCATATGAGACTAAACTAATAACTCTCATAATATCTAACACCCCCTCTCAAACTCATGTTAGTTCAAATAATATGAGTTTGAAATATTGACGATGTTCATATGGCAGGACAACAAACTGTGATGTAGAAAAGACGATCAAATAGATGGCGCAGGAAATGCACTCGATGACGCATGTGTTGGGATCTCACCCCGGACTTGAGAATAGTAGCAGTAGAAGAAGGAAGTAGTGGTGGCGCACAATTGAGATCTCCATATCCCGAACTGTGGCGGGATCCGCATATCCCGAACTGTTGGGATCTCATCCCTGAACTGAGAAGTAGTAGTAGAGGAAGAAAGTAGTGGTGACGCACTATTGGAATCTCCATATCCCTAATTGTGGCGGGATCTCCATATCCCGAACTGCGAACTGTTGAGATCTCAAGCCCGAACTGAGAAGTAGAAGAAGAAGAATGTTGGGATCTCACCTCTAACTTGATAATTGTCCCTGATGGGATCCCACCCTGACTTGAGAATTGTCCTTAAACTGAGAACTGGATGCAGAAGATGGTGGACGTCGACAAAAGGTGAGGCAGACGAGAATTGTGATGATGTTGATATCTCACCCTCTCAAACTCAGTGTGAGTTTGTTGACGAAGACTGTAGAAGCTGAATGACCTTCACGATTTATTTTTTTGGGAAAAACAAAAAATGGGTTTCGGGTTTCGGTTCTATGGATTTGGGTATAATGTTAAATTGGTCAAGTTTGAAGTGAGATTTGGGTTGGGTTTGAAGGGGGATAGTGTGAAGATGAGAAAGAAACAAAGGCGACTAGGGTTTTGTGGAAGGTAGTCGGGCAGTCAGGTTCGAGTGGAAGGCTAGGGTTTCGACGAGGCTTTCGACGGTGGGTATGGGTAGGCAACGTCAGGAATTGAGGCATTTAGGATTTGAGGAGGCGACTGGAGGTGGATTAGAGTAGAGGCGGCTAGAGTTTTGGAATTGGGGTTAAGAGTTGGGTTTTTCGGGTGCCAAGAAGTGTGGAGGAGGAAGGGAAGGCGTCCGTGTTGTTGCAGTTTGGAGGGTTTGGATTTGAGAGTTGATGAAGGCTTCGGTGTTGTTGCAGTTTGGAGGGTTTGGATTTGGGAAAAGGATCAATCAAGGAGGCGGTGGGCGATGGTGGTTGTTGGCGAGGCAGTGGTTGGCGATGGAGGGTGTTGTTGATGGTGGGAGATAGGGTTTCGGCGAGGCAGTTGTTGGCGATGGTAGTTGTTGGGTTTTGGGAAATTTTGCAGATGATGAGTTTCAGCGATTTTGGGTGTTTCCGATGTTAGTAGTCGTCGAAGTCTGTGTTGCCGTTGTTGAGAAGGTTGTTGATGAATGCAGTTTGGGTTGTGGGGTCACTGGAGTTCCGATGAAGACGTGAATCACTCCACCTCGATAACGAGGATAAGATTAATATAGGCGTACAAGCTCTGATATCATGTTAGAATTAGGGATGAGAAAAAATACTTTATTGATTGATTATTGATTGAATAAACTGAGTGCAGTATGTCTCATATATATATGAGAGAAGGGAAGACTAAACCAACACATTATTCGATATGAGACTAAACCAATAACTCTCATAATATCTAACACAACAGAATGGAAAAACAGCAGTAGCCACAGATACGATTCTTAATCAAAAAAGGGGAAAATGTAATTTGTTTATGTAGCTATTGGCCAAAAAGCATATTTTGTGGCTTAGGTAGTGACTAATTTCCAGCAGCGATGTGCAATGGAATATACTATTGTGGTAGCCGAAACAGCGGATTCACCTGCTACATTACCATACCTTGCTCCTTATACGGGAGCGGTTTTGTCTGAATATTTTATGTATCGTGAACGACATACTTCAATAATTTATGATGATCTCTCCAAACAAGCACAAGTTTATCTCCAAACAAGCACAAGTTTATCGCCAAATGTAAAATTAGCAAAATACACTATAATGGATATGGGAACCCACTCACGGGGAAATGATAGAGCGAGAGCCATATGGAAACTGGACTAACAGAGAGAGAGGGAGACTAAGAAGCTATTTGAATAGCAACTTGTGAAACTTGAATACGATTTCAAAGATGGTGGGATGCAGGTATAACTTAGCAGGCTAATCACAACTGTGACAACATCTCTACTACTATAATGGGAGAAGGCCTTAGTGTAATTTGTCCATATCCCAACCCATGCAACGCACGTTTAATTAAACTCTACAATATAAACCAATGAAATACGTACAGTACACGTTCAAATTTATTACCCTCTCCCTATCTCTCAAAAAAACCAAAAACCCTACCATCTTCATCTCCCTCTCTCTTTGCACCTGCTCCGTGGGAGAAGGACCATGAACAGTGAATGTCAGTCTATTATTTTACGTGTTCCGTACGTGCTTCTCCCATTATAATATAGATAAATAGAATATAAAAAAATATTGTTCAGACGTGCATTGCACGTGTATTTACTAGTAAAGGAAAATCAGAAAGATAAAAAAGACGTACCTTGAAACATCACGAAGCTAAGACTAAAGAATTTTATTCTCTCTCATTACTTTATAACATCCATTAAATTAATTACCAAGGGAAAAATCAAGAAGTAGAATACAAAATACAAAGCAAATGCAAAAACAATTATCAAATTACTAGAATTTCATTTTGATTTGAGAACTAAGGATGAAACCATATTTAGAATTCACAACTCAATTATTTTTTTAATTTAGAACTAAAATTCAAGGGGCACTTGTAATCATTGTTTATCGAATCGTGGAGAAAGAGAATAAGAAAGAAAGGAGACGAGGATAAAACAAAATGGTGTGGAGCCAGCCAATCTTGATTGTGAAGCAGATGCTGCGTAGAAACGGAGGAGCCGAGCGGCATGAGAGGAAGAAAATGAGAATGATGTTCTTCTAATTAGCTACTTTTAATCTGATCCATTCATCATATATCATTGTAAAAGGATGGCTGAGACTACCATGCTGGACCCTACAATCTCCAGGTCTGTTTTTGTAAATATTTGTATATTTGATTTTTTCTTATATTAGTCCCTTTTTGAAACATATTTTTTCTAAATTAGTCCATATTTTTAGGTTATTTGCTATTATGTCCATTAATTGATCTAATAATTATGAAATTGATCCCTACGGTTGATTAACTATAAATCTCTTCTCAAATCGCTGTCTTACTTAACAAAATTCTTTTCCATTTTTGTAGTACCAGCTTTTAATTTCACCGTTTTATCTCCAAAAGCTAGTTTAGACAAACACATCAATTACAAATGTATTTCTCTCTAAAAAAATTAACTAATTCCGATGCTTTTCTTCACAAAAAATAATAAACTTTACTACTCGAGTTCCACCAAGATAATATATGAGTGTATGTTGTTTTTTTTGTCATACCTAATTAACCTATTAATTATGATTAAGTTATATTTAGATGAAAATCGTCATTGAGAGACCTATTTAGTTTAATAAGGCTCGATTAATGGACTTAATAGCAAATAATGTGGAAATATGAACTAATTTGAAAATACATATTTCAAAAGGGACTAACATCTAAAGAAACCTTTCTATATTATATCCTTACTAGTATTATACACGTGCGTTGCACGTGGGGAAAATGGGGAGGAGTGAATGAAAAGGACAAAAAAGAAATCTAGTATTATACACGTGCGTTGCACGTGGGGAAAATGGGGAGGGAGAATGAAAAGGAGAAAAAAAAATCTACCAATGCACGTGTTGACAAAATGACAAATATTTACAAATGACACTAAGCCCTTCTCCCATTATAATATTAGAGATTTATAATTATTTGTTAAAATATGATTTTTTAAAATAAATTGCGCTCAATAAATTTTTCTCTTTTCATTTTAGTTCCATTTCAATGTTAAAACTTTATGGGAAAATGAGAGGGATGAAGGAGAAAAACAGAAAGGGCAAAAGCCAAAGTACCCCCCAACGTTTGGCCCGAGTACAAAATGCCCATACAACGTTTGAAAAAATACAATAAACCCATTCTTCCGTTAACTTAACCCTTTCCGTTAAGTTATAATTATTAAATTACTTTTTTACCCTTACCATTTCATATTCAATTTCTTTCTTCCCTTTCTTCATTCCTTTTTTCTTCCTTATTTTTCAACAAAACACATACTGACAAAACATATTCTTGTTTAGTTGAGACTGAGTAGAAAAAGGACATTTTGGAATAATGCAACTGGTTGTTTGCAACTATAATTGCAATTAAGAATGTGAATACAAGAATGTGAATACAAGAGATTGTTTATAAGGGTGTCGGAAAGAATGTCAATACAAGAGATTATTTATAAGGGTGTCGGAAATCCTATTCATAATTGTACTTGAGATACAGGTCTAGCGGAATGAGAAATCTCCATACCCCGATAATTCATAACTAATATAAAGAAAGTTTTTGGTTCAAATCCTCCATACCTTAGACTTTTTTATTTTTATTTTTTGAAATTATTAAAACGTGCATCGCACGTGTAAACTCAAACGAATCTTCAAGTAAACCTGCTAACGTGCATATAATTATACCTAACATTATCATTTATGAAAGGACTGATCAGAAGAATAAATTCCAACAAAGTTTTTAGCCAATTAAGCTACAATCATCATTCCGGACTTCTCAGTTTTGCAGAGAATGTTAGAAGAAGTTACTAGCTTTTTTGTAGATGTTTGTGGTAGTAGTCATATTCCTTGTTCCTCCTCTTCATTAGTACAAATGAAGTCGGTTCTCTTCAAAACACTACAAAAGAAAGTAGCTTTCCCGGCGATTATTCCCCGGCGTTTTACTAGTAGCGCCGGGGTAGGGAGCCAGTAGGAATTGGGCGCCAGATGGGATGGTCATACACCGGCGGTCGATTTAAAACGCCGGTGAATGTTAGTATTCACCGGCATTTTACCTAAACACGCCGGTGAAGTTTATTATTCACCGGCGTTTTTTATTATAAACGCCGGCGAATATACTGGCACATTCACCGGCGTTTCCAATTAAAATGCCGGTGAATAACTGGGAATAAAACCCGCGAACCCTAATCGTTCGCTCGCCATTTACCCATTACCCCAAAAAAAAAAAAGAGGGAAAAAAAGGCGCTTCGTTTCCCTCCTTCCCTGCTCTATTTCCCGCGCGTTTGCCTCCGCCGCTTCGTCCTCTTCGACGGCCTTCGACCATTCGAAATCGTCCCTTATTCCCTTCGTCCTTTTCGATTTCGTTCTTCCCTCTCTCGATCTGGAGGTGAATCGGCGGTCGCCCCCTCTCTCTCTCTCTCCTACGCCCCCGCCCTCGTCGCCCCGCTCCCTCCCTCTCTCTTCGGTATGATCTCTTGATTTCCCTTATTTTCCAAAAAAGGCAGCTTTTTTCAGTTTGGCATGAAAAATATATGCTTAGATAATGAAAAATATATGCCTGTTACGTGTTCGATTTCCTTAGCATGAACGGTTTAGTTGAGATGAAGAATTAATAGAAAAATATATGCTTAGATAATGGAAATTTTCATCTTCTTTTACTGTTAATGAAGCTGATTTCATGCATCTGATTGTCTTCATGGCATGTTTGTTTTTTTACCCAAAATGGGTTCACTGTGAACTGAGGATATTGTATAGGTACGTATGCCAAAATTCTCTGGCCGGATATGCACCACACTTGGGTTTTAGATTTAGTTGGGCACAGTGAATTAGTAGAGCAACATATAAGCTCAGTTAATGGGAAATTTTCATTTTCAGATACTATTAAAGTAACCTGATTGCAATCTTTGGCATGGTTTTTTAACACAAAATGGGTTCACTTCCAAACTAAGTATGCTGCATAGCATACCCGTTTTCTTTCACTGTTAATGAAGCTGATTTCATGCATCTGATTGTCTTCTTGGCATGCATGTTTTTTTACCCAAAATGGGTTCACTGTGAACTGAGGATGCTATAGGTACGTATGTCAAAATCCTGCGGCCGGATATGCACAACAATTGGATTTTAGATTTAGTTGGGCTAAAGAAGTAGTAGAGCAACATATAAGCTCAGATAATGGGAGATTTTCATTTTCAGATACCGTTAAAGTAACCTGATTGCAATCTTTGGCATGGTTTTTTTACACAAAATGGGTTCACTTCCAAAATGAGTATGCTGCATGCATAGCATCCCCAGTTTGTATAGGTTCACTTCCAGACTAAGTGAACTGAGGATGCTATAGGTACGTATGCCAAAATCCTTCGGATACGCACAACAATTGGGTTTTAGATTTAGTTGGGTTGAAGAAGTAGTATAGCAACATATAAGCTCTGATAATGGAAAATTTATCATTTTCAAATACTGTTAAAGTAACCTGATTGTCAATCTTTGGCATGGTTTTTTATACGAAAATGGGTTAACTTCCAATCTAAGTATGCTGCTAGCATCCCCATTTTCTTTTTTTGTTGTTAGTGAAGCTTATTTTCATGCATCTGATTGTCATCTTGGCATGTTTTTTTTACCAAAATCGGTTCACTGTGAACTGAGGATGGTATAGGTACGTATGCCAAAATCCTCCGGCCGGATATGCGGCTACAATTGGGTTTTAGATTTAGTTGGGATGAAGAAGTAGTAGAGCAACATATAAGCTCAGATAATGGGAAATTTTTCATTTTCAGATACTGTTAAAGTAACCTGACTGGAATCCTTGGCATGGTTTTTTAACAAAATGGGTTCACTTCGTAACTAAGTATGCTGCATAGCATCCCCAGTTTCTTTCACTGTTAATTAATTGAAGCTTATCCCATGCATCTGATTGTCATTTTGGCATGTTTTTTTGACCAAACTGGGTTCACTGTGAACTGAGGATGCTATAGCTCTATGCCAAAATTCTCCGGCTATGTACAACAATTGGTTCAGTCTGCAAAATATATGCTTACATACTAGACATTTTAATTTTTCTTTTACTGTTTCTTTTGTTTAGTAGTATTATTATTATTATTATTATTATTATTATTATTATTATGAGATAAGTGATTATTAGTAGTCATGAACAGAATAGTTCATGAGTCATCAGATCTTCTTGTTACCGTAGTTACAACAGGACGCACTCATTATTCGGCCGATTCCTCTTCATCAGCAAAATACCCTTTACCATCATCATCTCCTTGAACGGAAAGCCAAATACAGGGGAGACTATAGTCGATTTTTTTTTATGCTCGAACACAGGGTGTGTGATAAAATACCGTCTAAGGTGGTTGTGATCATTTCCACAAAAGGTCGTTTAGGGTTTGGTGAATAGAGTAGATTGTATTAAGAAGTAGTTTTTTTTTGTACATTTTTTGGAGCCACAATTTCTTTATTTTACAGTTAAAGATTATATCGTTCATTTATTTGCAGCTAGGGATGATTTTCAAATAGGTGAAATTTAATATACAAAATGCCTTTTACTGTTATTACTATTTAATATATAAAATTTTAATTTCAGACTGTGTGCTATTGATATAATGGATAGAAGTTGGATTAGTAAACCACGATTATCCAAGGAGTACCGTGATGGTATTAAAGATTTTATTATCTTTGCCAAACGACATTCCCGTGATCCCAACCTAATCCTTTGTCCATGCCTTCGCTGTACAAATTGTATGCTGAGGACATGTGACGTAGTACATACACACTTGGCTGTCAACGGTTTTCTTCAAGGGTACACAAGGTGGTTTTGTCATGGAGAGGATCATACGGCAGCTCCTGTTCGTCCGGTTGTATTAGAAAATGAGGCTGAGCCCTTAGTGAACGAAGACTTAAGCGTTCCCGATGAGATGCATGCTTTGTTACAAGATGCCATGGGGAATCATAATGTTCCTTTCCACTCCAATGACCCAACAACCGAAGTTCACAATGAGTCAATAGAAACAAACCAGATTGGTGGTGGGGTGGACGAGGAAATGTCTGGCCCCACCCATGAAAATAATAAGCAGCAAGAATCCTTCGCTAAGTTACTTGAAGATGCTAGTATCCCGTTGTACCGTGACTGCACCAAATTTTCTAAGTTCTCATTCATTGTCAGACTATTTCAGATTAAATGTTTAAACGGGTGGTCTGCTAAGTCCTTCACTATGCTACTTGAATTGTTGAATGAAGCATTTCCTGAAATCTGTATTCCAAACTCAGCCTATAAAATCAAAAAATTCCTAAGTTCTCTCGAACTAGGATATGAGAAGATAGCAGCATGTCCAAATGACTGTATGCTTTTCACGAGTGGTAAGGAAAGTCTGGAGAATTGCGAAGTGTGTGGTTCTTCGAAATGGAAAGAAAGACCAAATCAAGACGAGGGAGCCAGTGGATCTACTAAGCGAAGTAGGAAAAAGAAGCCTGCCAAAACATTGCGTTACTTTCCTCTGATCCCTAGGTTACAAAGGTTGTTTATGTCCACGAAAACTTCTTCTGATATGAAATGGCATGCTGAAGGCCGCACTAATGATGGGATTCTTAGACATCCTGCTGATTCTCAATCTTGGAAAAGATTTGATGAAAGATATCCTGATTTTGCGGAAGATCCTCGAAATGTGAGACTTGGACTAGCTAGTGATGGTTTCAACCCTTTCAGGCAAATGAGTAGTACATACAGCATATGGCCGGTTGTGTTGATACCATACAATTTGCCGCCTTGGAAATGCATGAAGCAGTCCTCATTTATTTTGTCCATGATAGTTCCTGGACCGAAAGGTCCTGGAAATGATATAGATGTGTACCTACAACCGTTAATAGATAAACTTCAGAAGTTGTGGGTGGGTGTTCCAACCTATGATGCTGTGGCTAAAGAAACATTTTCTCTTCGTGCCGTGTTGTCTTGGACAATCAATGATTTTCCAGCATATGCAAATTTATCTGGATATAGTACTAAAGGACGTTATGCATGTCCATGTTGTGCTGACCAAACTAGTTCAAGGTGGTTGTACAATGGCAGAAAGTTTTGCTATATGGGTCATAAGAGATGGTTGCCTGACACACATATATTTCGGGCAGAGGCAGCGACATTTGATGGCACCGACGAGTGGGAACATGCTCCTGGGTCTTCCTCTGGTTCAGATATTTTGAGGCGGGTAGATGGTCATCAATTCAAATATGGAAAGGAACCAGAAGTCAGGACAAAGGGCAAGAAAAGGGCAAGGCCGGAGCAAGATGAGGAGACCGATCTATATGGCGAGGATGAGGATCAAAACTTGACGAGTTTAGGTGCATGGAAGAAGAAGAGTATTTTCTTCAAGTTGCCGTATTGGGAATTCAACTTACTGAGACATAATTTAGATGTGATGCATATCGGCAAAAATATAGGTGAGAATTGTATAGGAACAGTTATGGGAGATGATCGGAAGACAAAGGACAATCTGAAGAGCCAACTTGATTTGAAGTCAATGGGCATCCGACATGAGTTGCACCCAGAAGAATTGCCGAACGGGAAAGTGCTCCTACCTCCTGCAATCTATTCAATGTCAAAATCGGAGTTGGAGTTGTTTTGCAAAGTACTACTTGAACTGAAAGTCCCCGATAGCTATTCTTCTAACATGGCAAAATGTGTCAACTTTAAAGAGAAGAGGCTTCAGGGACTAAAGTCACACGACTACCACATCCTAATGCAGGATCTCCTTCCTGTGGCCCTAAGGTCTTCAATGTGTGAGCAAGTCACTACTGTCCTGAAAGATCTTTGTAGCATATATAAAGGTATTTGCTCAAGAATGCTTCGTGTTGAAGATCTGGACCAATTGGAGCAGCAGGCGGCATTGACACTTAGTAAAATGGAGATGATATTTCCTCCATCGTTTTTCACTATTATGATTCACTTGATAATCCACCTTGCTGGTGAAGCCAGAATCGGTGGTCCTGGTGAAGCCCAATTGTTCACTCAAACATGCTCCTTGTATCTGAACTCAAACATCACATTAATAAACATCTTTTCTGATAATGGCTACAATTGTGGAAGCTCTCTCTAAGTCTCAATTCTTCAAGGTTTTGTTGCCTACTTCTTTACAGAAGCTGGTACTCTATTCTTCTTTAAAGAGAGGAGAATGGAGTACCAACTTCTGTAAAGAAGTAGGCAACAAAACCTTGAAGAATTGAGGCTTAGAGAGAGCTTCCACAAGTGTAGCCATTATTAGAAAAGATGTTTATTAATGTCATGTTTGAGTTCAGAAACAAGGGGCATGTTTGAGTGAACAATTTTCCAAACAAGCTTCACTAACAGTGAAGGAAACTGGGGATGCTATGCAGCCTACTTAGTTTCTTTAACAGTGACTGAAAATTTCCATAATCTGAGCATATAAATTTTTCATAATCTGAGCATATATGTTTCTTTAGCAGTGACTGTGAACAATTGTTCTTAATTGGGTTGTGATTAGAAAGAGACGAGTTGGAGTGGAGAAGGGAAAGAAGGGGTGAGAGAGAGATGAGGAAAATGCCGCTATGTTAGCCTGGTGTATCCTCATTCTCTACCATTCCTCTTTCTGGCTTCTATATTTGGTTTCCTTCCACGATGACAATTCCAGTTAAAACTACACTTGCTATGAGCCCTATTCGTATTTTTCTTCCATGAACTGAGGATGGTAAATAGGCTGGTGCCTGGTGTATCCTCATTCTCTAGCATCCCCAGTTTCTTTCACTGTTAGTGAAGATTATTTCACAAACCTGATGGTCTTCTTAAGCTATTGTATGGTCCCATTTTCACTAACTGTTAGTGAAGCTCATTTCAAGCACCTGATTGTCTTCTTGGCATGTATGTTTTTAAACCAAAAATGGGTTCACTGTGGTCATCAGATGATGGAGAAATTTTCATTTTCAAATACTGTCAATGTAACCGGTTTTTTTAACACAAAATGGGTTCACTTCCAAAATGAGTATGCTGCATAGCATCCCCAGTTTCTATCAATGTTAGTGAAGCTTACTTCACAAACCTGATGGTCTTCTTAAGCTATTTTATGGTCCCATTTTCACTAACTGTTAGTGAAGCTCATTTCAAGCACCTGATTGTCTTCTTGGCATGTATGTTTTTATACCGAAAATGGGTTCACTGTGAACTGAGGATATTGTATAGGTACGTATGCCAAAATTCTCCGGCCGGATATGCACCACACTTGGGTTTTGCGATATAGTTGGGCTAAAAAAGTAGTAGAGCAACATATAAGCTTAGATAATGGAGAAATTTTCATTTTCGGGCATTGTCAATGTAACCTGATTGCAATCTTTGGCATGGTTTTTTTAACACAAAATGGGTGCACTTCCAAAATGAGTATGCTGCATAGCATCCCCAGTTTCTATCACTGTTAGTGAAGCTTACTTCACAAACCTGATGGTCTTCTTAAGCTATTCTATGGTCCCATTTTCACTAACTGTTAGTGAAGCTGATTTCAGGCACCTGATTGTCTTCTTGGCATGTATGTTTTTATACCAAAAAATGGGTTCACTGTGAACTGAGGATATTGTATAGGTACGCATGCCAAAATTCTCCGGCCGGATATGCACCACACTTGGGTTTTGCGATATAGTTGGTGCTGAAAAAGTAGTAGAGCAACATATAAGCTCAGATAATGGAGAAATTTTCATTTTCGGATACTGTCAATGTAACCTGATTGCAATCTTTGGCATGGTTTTTTTAACACAAAATGGGTTCACTTCCAAAATGAGTATGCTGCATAGCATCCCCAGTTTCTTTCACTGTTAGTGAAGGTTATTTCACAAACCTGATGGTCTTCTTAAGCTATTTTATGGTCCCATTTTCACTAACTGTTAGTGAAGCTGATTTCAAGCACCTGATTGTCTTCTTGGCATGTATGTTTTTATACCAAAAATGGGTTCACTGTGGTCATCAGATGATGGAGAAATTTTCATTTTCAAATACTGTCAATGTAACCGGTTTTTTTAACACCAAATGGGTTCACTTCCAAAATGAGTATGCTGCATAGCATCCCCAGTTTCTATCACTGTTAGTGAAGCTTACTTCACAAACCTGATGGTCTTCTTAAGCTATTCTATGGTCCCATTTTCACTAACTGTTAGTGAAGCTCATTTCAAGCACCTGATTGTCTTCTTGGCATGTATGTTTTTATACCGAAAATGGGTTCACTGTGAACTGAGGATATTGTATAGGTACGTATGCCAAAATTCTCCGGCCGGATATGCACCACACTTGGGTTTTGCGATATAGTTGGGCTAAAAAAGTAGTAGAGCAACATATAAGCTGAGATAATGAAGAAATTTTCATTTTCGGGCACTGTCAATGTAACCTGATTGCAATCTTTGGCATGGTTTTTTTAACACAAAATGGGTTCACTTCCAAAATGAGTATGCTGCATAGCATCCCCAGTTTCTATCACTATTAGTGAAGCTTACTTCACAAACCTGATGGTCTTCTTAAGCTATTCTATGGTCCTATTTTCACTAACTGTTAGTGAAGCTGATTTCAAGCACCTGATTGTCTTCTTGGCATGTATGTTTTTATACCAAAAAATGGGTTCACTGTGGTCATCAGATGATGGAGAAATTTTTATTTTCAAATACTGTCAATGTAACCAGTTTTTTTAACACAAAATGGGTTCACTTCCAAAATGAGTATGTTGCATAGCATCCCCAGTTTCTATCACTGTTAGTGAAGCTTACTTCACAAACCTGATGGTCTTCTTAAGCTATTTTATGGTCCCATTTTCACTAACTGTTAGTGAAGCTCATTTCAAGCACCTGATTGTCTTCTTGGCATGTATGTTTTTATACCGAAAATGGGTTCACTGTGAACTAAGGATATTGTATAGGTACGTATGCCAAAATTCTCCGGCCGGATATGCACCACACTTGGGTTTTGCGATATAGTTGGGCTAAAAAAGTAGTAGAGCAACATATAAGCTTAGATAATGGAGAAATTTTCATTTTCGGGCACTGTCAATGTAACCTGATTGCAATCTTTGGCATGGTTTTTTTAACACAAAATGGGTTCACTTCCAAAATGAGTATGCTGCATAGCATCCCCAGTTTCTATCACTGTTAGTGAAGCTTACTTCACAAACCTGATGGTCTTCTTAAGCTATTCTATGGTCCCATTTTCACTAACTGTTAGTGAAGCTCATTTCAAGCACCTGATTGTCTTCTTGGCATGTATGTTTTTATACCGAAAATGGGTTCACTGTGAACTGAGGATATTGTATAGGTACGTATGCCAAAATTCTCCGGCCGGATATGCACCACACTTGGGTTTTGCGATATAGTTGGGCTAAAAAAGTAGTAGAGCAACATATAAGCTTAGATAATGGAGAAATTTTCATTTTCGGGCACTGTCAATGTAACCTGATTGCAATCTTTGGCATGGTTTTTTTAACACAAAATGGGTGCACTTCCAAAATGAGTATGCTGCATAGCATCCCCAGTTTCTATCACTGTTAGTGAAGCTTACTTCACAAACCTGATGGTCTTCTTAAGCTATTCTATGGTCCCATTTTCACTAACTGTTAGTGAAGCTGATTTCAGGCACCTGATTGTCTTCTTGGCATGTATGTTTTTATACCAAAAAATGGGTTCACTGTGAACTGAGGATATTGTATAGGTACGCATGCCAAAATTCTCCGGCCGGATATGCACCACACTTGGGTTTTGCGATATAGTTGGTGCTGAAAAAGTAGTAGAGCAACATATAAGCTCAGATAATGGAGAAATTTTCATTTTCGGATACTGTCAATGTAACCTGATTGCAATCTTTGGCATGGTTTTTTTAACACAAAATGGGTTCACTTCCAAAATGAGTATGCTGCATAGCATCCCCAGTTTCTTTCACTGTTAGTGAAGGTTATTTCACAAACCTGATGGTCTTCTTAAGCTATTTTATGGTCCCATTTTCACTAACTGTTAGTGAAGCTGATTTCAAGCACCTGATTGTCTTCTTGGCATGTATGTTTTTATACCAAAAATGGGTTCACTGTGGTCATCAGATGATGGAGAAATTTTCATTTTCAAATACTGTCAATGTAACCGGTTTTTTTAACACCAAATGGGTTCACTTCCAAAATGAGTATGCTGCATAGCATCCCCAGTTTCTATCACTGTTAGTGAAGCTTACTTCACAAACCTGATGGTCTTCTTAAGCTATTCTATGGTCCCATTTTCACTAACTGTTAGTGAAGCTCATTTCAAGCACCTGATTGTCTTCTTGGCATGTATGTTTTTATACCGAAAATGGGTTCACTGTGAACTGAGGATATTGTATAGGTACGTATGCCAAAATTCTCCGGCCGGATATGCACCACACTTGGGTTTTGCGATATAGTTGGGCTAAAAAAGTAGTAGAGCAACATATAAGCTGAGATAATGAAGAAATTTTCATTTTCGGGCACTGTCAATGTAACCTGATTGCAATCTTTGGCATGGTTTTTTTAACACAAAATGGGTTCACTTCCAAAATGAGTATGCTGCATAGCATCCCCAGTTTCTATCACTGTTAGTGAAGCTTACTTCACAAACCTGATGGTCTTCTTAAGCTATTCTATGGTCCTATTTTCACTAACTGTTAGTGAAGCTGATTTCAAGCACCTGATTGTCTTCTTGGCATGTATGTTTTTATACCAAAAAATGGGTTCACTGTGGTCATCAGATGATGGAGAAATTTTCATTTTCAAATACTGTCAATGTAACCAGTTTTTTTAACACAAAATGGGTTCACTTCCAAAATGAGTATGTTGCATAGCATCCCCAGTTTCTATCACTGTTAGTGAAGCTTACTTCACAAACCTGATGGTCTTCTTAAGCTATTTTATGGTCCCATTTTCACTAACTGTTAGTGAAGCTCATTTCAAGCACCTGATTGTCTTCTTGGCATGTATGTTTTTATACCGAAAATGGGTTCACTGTGAACTGAGGATATTGTATAGGTACGTATGCCAAAATTCTCCGGCCGGATATGCACCACACTTGGGTTTTGCGATATAGTTGGGCTAAAAAAGTAGTAGAGCAACATATAAGCTTAGATAATGGAGAAATTTTCATTTTCGGGCACTGTCAATGTAACCTGATTGCAATCTTTGGCATGGTTTTTTTAACACAAAATGGGTTCACTTCCAAAATGAGTATGCTGCATAGCATCCCCAGTTTCTATCACTGTTAGTGAAGCTTACTTCACAAACCTGATGGTCTTCTTAAGCTATTCTATGGTCCCATTTTCACTAACTGTTAGTGAAGCTGATTTTAGGCACCTGATTGTCTTCTTGGCATGTATGTTTTTATACCAAAAAATGGGTTCACTGTGAACTGAGGATATTGTATAGGTACGCATGCCAAAATTCTCCGGCCGGATATGCACCACACTTGGGTTTTGCGATATAGTTGGTGCTGAAAAAGTAGTAGAGCAACATATAAGCTCAGATAATGGAGAAATTTTCATTTTCGGATACTGTCAATGTAACCTGATTGTTTAACACAAAATGGGTTCACTTCCAAACTAAGTATGCTGCATAGCATTCTCAGTTCTTCTTTTGTTGATAGTGAAGCTTATTTTCATGCATCTGATTGTGATCTTGGCATGTTTTTTTGAGCAAAACGGGTTTACTGTGAACTGAGGATGCTATAGGTACGTATGCCAAAATCCTCCGGATACGCACAACAATTGGGTTTTAGATTTAGTTGGGCACAGTGAATTAGTAGAGCAACATATAAGCTCAGTTAATGGAAATTTTCATTTTCAGATACTGTTAATGAAGCTGATTGCCATCTTTGGCATGATTTTTGAACAAAAATGGGTTCACTTCCAAACTAAGTATGCTGCTAGCATCCTCATTTTCTTTCACTGTTAATGAAGCGTATTTCATTAAGATCCAGGATGGCAAATTTTGACTGGGCTATGATTGGATTGTTTAGTGGATGTGGTCTATGTTCTTAATTGGGTTGTGATTAGAAAGAGTGGGCTCGAGTGGAGAACTGGAAACCCATATAGAGACATCTTGTTCATAATAATTTATTATTATTGTTGTTCTTGTCGCTCTTAAGGTGGTTGCTGATGTCTCTTTCTGTTCGTGTGCTGAAGGGAAATAAGGGATGAGAGAGAGATGAGGAAAATGCCGCTATGGTAGCCTGGTGTATCCAAAGTCTCTACCTTTCTTCTTTCTGTTTCCATTTCTGGCTTCTATATATATTTGGTTTCCTTCCACGATGACAGTTTCCTAAAAATACACTTGATATGAGCCCTATCTTATTTTTCTTATTTTTCTTATATTTGGTTTCCGTCCACGATGACAGTTTCATGGATTGTCTGAACAATCCATGAAGGACATGCTTAGATACTGAATTTTCATTTGTTTTATTGTTTTAGATAGTTGATATTCCCAATCAGAGGAGAATATAAAGGTTTCAAGTTAGATACTGAATTTTCATTTGTTTTATTATTTTAGATATATTTAAAAACAAAATTAAGTACGAAATTTTTAGCATTGCAATGTAATTATTTTACCTCTGTATATAGCATTAACAATTCCATTTGCAGTTGGCACTTTCATCTTATAATTCGAGACACAGGTAGTTCTTTTTGCAAGTTCAAAAAATATGTATATTCTGTATTGTGATCTACTGTTCAATTAAACTATTATTTTTTATTCACAGAGCGGTCGTCAAGATGAAGGAAATGCAGATGATCAGAGCTGAAGCTACTCGAGGGGTATGAATCTGCGGTCCTCCTTGCTGTTCTTATGTCCTCCTTGCTGTATGGTTGTTGTTCTTATGTCCTCCTCCTTGCCGTTGTTATGTCAGACTGGTTTTTTTTATGAGAGTTATGTCATACTTTGAATTTGGGATATTTTGGATATTTGTCAGACTGGTTTGTTTGGATATTTTGGATGTTAGTCTCTATATTAATTTGTTAATTATGACATTGTTAATTAATCAATGAATTTGGACGTTGATATGACACGTGTGAAACTTGATTATCTTTAATTATTCTTGTGTTTGGCTGTGGTTTGCGCAGTAGTATGCAACGAAATTGATTGAATCAGTTGTGAGAATTAGTTTACAGGTTATGTAAATGAAACTGTGAATTGAAATCGAACGGAAAAGCGGAGTATCGAAAATAAACGGGCATAGCCAGAACGGCGTTTTAAAAAACGGCGGTGTATATAATTTAATTGTTGGAGTGTATGATACACCGGCGTTTCAACGCACGCCGGTGAAAGTTTTCAGCTGTAACGGCACAAGTATACACCGGCGTTTTATAAACGCCGGCGTATATAACTACACCGGCGTTTTTAGTCGCGCCGGTGTTCGTAAACAGGGAAAAACAGGCGCTTACAAACGGACATACACCGGCGTTTCTTGACCGCCGGTATACTTTCGATATACACCGGCATTTTTATTTACGCCGGTGAATGGATAAATACCGGCGGTTTACGACCGCCGGTGTATGTATATAGGCACACAAACACGGCACCCAGAAACGGACATACACCGGCGTTTTATGACCGCCGGTATACTTTCGATATACACCGGCGTTTTTATTTACGCCGGTGAATGGATAAATACCGGCGGTTTACGACCGCCGGTGTATGTATATAGGCACACAAATACGGCACCCAGAAACGGACATACACCGGCGTTTTATGACCGCCGGTGTAGTCTTACTATTTACCGGCGTCCACCAAAAACGCCGGTGTAGGACCCTTCGTTTCAGCGACGCCCGCTTCGGCGGCAGTTGGACCGGCGTTATTGTAAACGCCGGTGAAAGTTTCCCCGGCGTAAAAAAACGCCGGTATAGACGGAAAAAACCGCCGGGAAAGCTACTTTCTTTTGTAGTGAAAGGGGAATGTATGCAGCATTTATAAAGAACAAAGTGTGCATAATGTAGAATCTGATTATCTTTTGAGTCAGATCCTAGGCCGAGCATTTCTACAATCATCAATTATTATATAAATAGCAGATAGCGAAAGAAGGATATGGCACTACATGTTTGAAATATGCAACGGATCGCATCCAGACATTATAAGTTCACATCAAGGAAATACTCTAGAGTACTAAAATTCATAAGAATGAAGAAAGGGAAGAAAGAGATTGAATATGAAATGGTAAGGGTAAAAAAGTAATTTAATAATTATAACTTAACGGAAAGGGTTAAGCTAACGGAAGAATGGGTTTATTGTATTTTTTCAAACGTTGTATGGGCATTTTGTACTCGGGCTAAATGTTGGGGGGGTACTTTGGCTTTTGCCCAAACAGAAAATAAAGGAATGTTATCAGTTTGACTCCCGTAAAAAAAAAATTGTATTGTATATTTTATATATTCTCCGTGTAGAATATTTCTTTGTGGGAAAAGCATGTGCATTTAGAAGCCCATGCAGACAACTGGCCACAAATTGTTAGTGCTGAGTTGCTCTGTGCAAATGCCAATGTCACAATGATAAAGTTCACGAATAATTCAAATTCGGGAATTATCTGTGAAGAATTCGTCTGCTGAATTAGTTCGTGATTTAATTGCCAATTTCGTTTAAATTACGCAAACAAATTAATCACTAAGTTTGTTACTCTTTTCATATTTATAAATTTAAATATATATTTACTAAAGTGATGAGTACTAAGATGTATTACATTTTGTATTTATTTTTTCTCGAAAGTATTTTCTGAATTTACCAGATTTTGGACGAATTCTGAATATTAAATCTTGTCGAATTATTCCCAAACCCCGAATTTGTGACTATACCCAATACTGCATTATTTGTGTGGCGAGTGCAATCCTTTTGAACACTATGATCACTACTATATCTTAGAACAGTCCATGAAAATCCGGTAGTTCACCAGTACAACACGAGGATGCAAGCCCAAATAAGACCCGATCGAACCAATTATAAATTAATTGTTTCATTGAAAAAAAAAAACAACAGAAACAGGATGAAATAAGCAACCATCATAACATTAGGAAGATTAAGAAATCACCAAATACAGTTTGACTCGTGTATGGTCTGTAATAATATTGAAGTTGATCGAGCTGGTGACAAACAAATGGAACTACTACCTTGCATGCAATGTCGTTTGGGTAATCAAGCATTTGCATGACCAACATAAAATTGCAGTGTTTGGAAAGTAAGATTATCATAACTGATGCTATTTATTTTTGGGGGTGTGGGGACATCAGATGTGAGTTCTTGTAATTTGTGAAGCGAAAACTGTGGTACTGCCGTTGGTCCGACTCTGGGGAGTTAGACCGGCTCGGGAGTAGCAGCAGGGAGGTAGAGGCGGGGTAGCTCGGATCGGATCGAGTAGCTCGGCTCGGCTCGGGTGAAGTGCTCGGCTCGGCCTTCGGGTCGGCACAGAGCGATGAGCCCAAGCGACTTAGCTTGTGGAAGCTATCCCTGTGCTCGAGATCACAGTCGAGAGTCGAGGGCTGAGGGGTCGGCATGGAGAGACGAGCCCAAGCTACTTAGTTTGTGGAAGCTACCCCTGTGCTCGAAATCACAGTCGAGCATTGAGGCTGAGGGGGTCGGCAAGGAGCGACGAGCCCAAACAACTTAGCTTGTGGAAGCTAACTCTGTGCTCGAGATCACAGTCGAGTATCGAGGTTGAGGGGATCGGCATGGAGCGGCGAGCCCAAGCGACTTAGCTTGTGGAAGCTACCCCTGTGCTCGAGATCACAATCGAGCATCGAGGCTTATGGGGTCGGCACGGAGGGACGAGTTCCAGCGACTTAGCTTGTGGACGCTACCCCTGTGCTCCGGATCACAGTCGAGCGTCGAGGCTTAGGGGGTCGGCACGGAGCAACGAGGCCAAGCGAGTTAGCTTGTGGAAGCTACCCCTGTGCTTGAGATCACAGTCGAGCGTCGGGGCTTAGAAGGTCGACACGGAGCGACAACCCCAAACTACTTAGCTTGTGGAAGCTATCACTGTGCTCGAGATTACAGTCGAGCATCGAGGGATGAGGGGGTCGACACGGAGCGACGAGCCCAAGAGACTTAGCTTGTGGAAGCTACCCCTGTGCTCGAGATCAAAGTCGAGCATCGAGGGCTGAGGGGGTCAGCACGGAGCAACGAGCCCAAGATACTTAGCTAGTGGAAGCTACCCCTATGCCCGAGATCACAGTTGATCGTCGGGGCTTAGGGGGTCGGTACGGAGCGATGAGCCGAAACGACTTAGCTTGTGGAATCTACCCCTGTGCTCGAGATCACAGTCGAGCGTCGAGGGCAGAGGGGGTCAGCACGGAGCGAAGAGCCCAAGCTACTTAGCTTATGGAAGCTACCCCTATGCTCGAGATCACAGTCGAGCATTAAGGCTGAGGGGTTCGGCACGGAGCGACGAGCCCAAGATACTTAGCTTGTGGAAGCTACCCCTATGCTCGAGATCACAGTCGAGCGTCGAGGCTGAGGGGGTCGGCACGGAGCAACGAGCGCAAGGTACTTAGCTTGTGGAGGCTACCCTCGTGCTCGAGATCACCATCGAGGGTCGAGGCTTAGGGGGTCGGCATGGAGCGATGAGCCCAAGTGACTTTGCTTGTGGAAGCTATCCCTGTGCTTGAGATCACTGTCGAGCGTCGAGGACTCAATCGAGCATCAAGGGCAGAGGGGGTCGGCACGGAGCGACGAGCCCAAGCGACTTAGCTTGTGGAAGCTACCCCTGTGTTCGAGATCACAGTCAATCGTCGAGGACTCAATCGAGCTTCGAGGGTTGAGGGGGTCGGCAAGGAGCGACGAGCCCAAGCGACTTAGCTTGTGGAAGCTACCCCTGTGCTTGAGATCACAGTTGAGCGTCGAGGCTTAGGGGGTCGGCACGGAGCGACGAGCCTAAGCGACTTAGCTTGTGGAAGCTACCCCTGTGCTCGAGATCACAGTCGAGCATCGAGGCTTATGGGGTTGGCACAGAGCGACGAGCCCAAGCTACTTAGCTTATGGAAGCTACCCTTGTGCTCGAGATCACTGTCGAGCGGCGAAGGCTGAGAGGGTCAGCACGGAGCGACGAGCACAAGCGACTTAGCTTGTGGATGCTACCCTTGTGCTCGAGATCACAGTTGAGTGTTGACGGTTGAGGGGTTCGGCACGGAGTGACGAGTGCAAGCGACTTAGCTTGTGGAAGCTACCCCTGTGCTCAAGATCACAGTCGAGCGTAGAGGCTGACGGGGTCGGCACGGAGCGACGAGCCCAAGCTACTTAGCTTGTGGAAGCTACCCCTGTGCTCGTGATCACAGTCGAGTGTCGAGGCTGAGGGGGTCGGTGACAGAGCGACGAGTCCCAGCTACTTAGCTTATAGAAGCTACCCCTGTGCTCGAGATCACAGTCGAGCACCGAGGCATAGGGGGTCAGCACGGAGAGACGAGCCCAAGCGACTTAGCTTGTGGAAGCTACTCCTGTGATCGAGATCACAGTCGAGTGTCATGGCTTAGTGGGTCGGCACGGAGCGACGAGTACAAACTACTTATCTTGTGGAAGCTACCTTTGTGCTCGAGATCACAGTCGAGCGTCGAGGGCTGAGGGGGTCAGCATGGAGCGACGAAACCCAAGCGACTTAGCTTGTGGAAGTTACCCCTTTGCTCGAGATCACAGTCGAGCGTCGAGGGCTAAGGGGGTCGGCACGGAGCGACGAGCCCAAGCTACTTAGCTTGTGGAAGCTACCCCTGTGCTCGAAATCACCATCGAGCGTCGAGGGCTGAGGGGGTCGGCACGGGGCCATGAGTCCAAGCGATTTAGCCTGTGGAAGCTAACCCAGTGCTCAAGATCATAGTCGAGTGTCGAGGCTGAGGGGGTCGGCACTGAACGACGAGCCCCAGCGACTTAGCTTGTGGAAGCTACCCCTGTGCTCGAGATCACAATCGAGCATCGAGGCATAGGTGTTCGGCATGGAGTAACGAGTCCAAGAGACTTAGCTTGTGGAAGCTACCCCTGTTCTCGAGATCACAGTCGAGCATCGAAGGCTGAGGGGGTCGGCACGGAGCCATGATTCCAAGCAACTTAGCTTGTGGAAGCTACCCCTGTGCTCGAGATCATAGTCGTGCATCGAGGGCTTAGGGGCCCGGCACGGAGCAACGGTCCCAAGTGACTTAGCTTGTGGAAGCTACCCCTGCACTCGAGATCACAGTTGAGTGTCGAGGGCTTAGGGGGTCAGCACGGAGCGACGAGCCCAAGTGACTTAGCTCGTGGATGCCACCCCTGTGCTCGAGATCACAGTCGAGCGTTGAGGCTTAGGGTGTCGGCACGGAGGAAGAGCCCTAGCGACTTAGCTTGTGGAAGCTACCCCTGTGCTCGAGATCACAGTCGAGCGTTAAGGCTGAGGGGAACGGCTATGGCGAGAATTTTAGTAGCCGTTATAGGAACTGTTTTTGCGAGAATCGAGGAGAAGTTACAGTAACCGTTTTGGCGTGAATTGAGGAGTCACAAATCCTCTATATATATGCATCCCACTCCTCCTTTCTCATTTCTTACTTTCACTTTCTCTAAATCCCAGAGCTTCTCTCTCTAGAAGTTTTTCGTCATCGTCGACCAGTTTTCCGGCGATCTTCAGTGAGACTTCACTCAAGTTAGTAATTTTAATATGTCTAGGGCTCAGTTCGTCTCTTTAGCCTCTATCCCCGGCAGTGGTGTTCGCACGGGCCTGTCAGATTCCTCTTCTTGGGACACGAACGTGGAAGCATTCGCCGTGCAGCCGCTGCGCACCTGCAAGCCGTTTGTGGTGGAGAGCAGCGATTCGGATGAGGAGGAGCGTCCTGTCGAGGACATCGATGATGAGGACGAAGAGGTGGAATCTCTCAAAGGGTCCACTGCCGAGGGGGTGCGCTCTGCCGAAAGTGCCAGAGTGAAGGGTGAACAGGCCGAAGGGATGGGCTCCTCCTCGAGGGCCTCCGTCCTCGAGCCGCTGGCGACCCCGTCGCCTGAGAAGGCCCCTAAGACTCGGAAGAAGAAGATGAAGTGGACCATTCCCAGCAGTCCGGATAAGGCGATAGCTCCCCGAAAGCTAGAGGTCCCTTTCTTACCATAGCCATTGTCGATCAGGAAGTACCCAGACGATGTCGGAGACTTGGTCCGTTATGGGATACAGCCCTCCTCACCGAGCCGTGTGAAGATCGAGATGGATGGTACCCCCACTACTCTGAAAGGGAATGACCTGTCGGTGATTCGCGCGAGCTACTTCATTGGGAGGGAGTTCGAGCTGATGGTCTTCAGCGCCGGTCTTAGACCTACCGACCCACTGGCGCCGTGGTATTGTATCTTCCCTGTGGAAGCATTCTCCTCGGGACTGAGGCTGCCGATCCACCCCTTCATCCGCGAGGTACTGAATTGGGCCTCGTTATGCCCGATGCAGTATGGTCTGAACTTGTGGAAGCAGACGGTGAGATTCGTGTTGTTGTGTGAGGCGCGAAGGGTGCCGCTGCGGCTGAATATCTTCCGAGCGATGCTGGGTGTTAGCTTGTCCGACGAGTTTGAGGGGATTTTTTTACGTATCGCCTCGGAGCGGGGGCAAGGTCATGCATGGCCACCCCCACTCAATCAAGGAGTGGAAAAAGAAATATTTTGTCATCAGAATTGAGGAGCCATGGGATATTTCGACGAGTTGGAACTTCTACAAGCCTAACTTCAAGGGCCCCAAGACGGGCGAACTTTAGGCCGAGGAGTGGGGCTTTGTACAGTGCCTCCAGAAGAGTAACAACATAAGTTGGCCGAAGGTGACTGAGAGTCACATGGCTCGTGTCAGACTGAGCCCCGCCCTGTCTCGTATGTCTTTCGTTCATTTTTTCTTTGTAATTTTCTTTTGTGCTCATCACTCTTTAATGGGTTTTTGTGCAGAGACAGACCCTAAAGCGATCAAGGAGAGGAGGCTGGCCTTGAAGAAATAAAAGGCAGAGCAGTTCGAGAAGGGGAAATAGGCGGGGGCCTCTTCCAGAGCGGCTCCCGAGGGTCAGCTCGAGCCGAGGGCAAAGTGGACGAAAACTAGTTAGCCGAGGGAGACTGTGATCGTGCCGACTCCAGCGCCTTGAAGGTGACGGAGGTCATACAAGGGGGTGTCCCTCCTCTCCGTGCCGATGCCCAGACCATGGTCAGGGAAGAGGGGATCCAACTTTGGGCCCCTAACTGGTCCATTCGAAAGGGGGATATGCTGACCGAGGGTCCCATCGCCATGGAGTTTGTGAAAAAGATGGCCACACCTCAGGATTGGCAGAGCATGGGTGCCAACACTTTTGAGTCAGCTTACATGAGGTGGGCTCAGGCGAGCATGCAGGTAAATTCCGAGGCTCTGTGCTTCAGTTTTCACACATTTGTTTCCACTCAAGTATTTTTACCTCGGCTGTAGGCTTGTCTGTTTGGCGCTCAGGTGATGAGGCTCCATGACCAGGAGCTGAAGTACGAGCGGAACCAGGCCAACCGCTTTAAGCGCGAGATGATGGACTTGAAGCTCGCTCTGGATGCCTCGATGAAGTGAAAGCAGGCCCTGAAGGCTGACATGACCTCGATGGCTGACGACGGACTGAGGAAGGAGGCAGCGTTGAGGAAGGCATTTGAAGTGGAGAAGGGGTTGCTCACCTTGAAGGCCCAAAACATGGTCATCGAGGCCCAAAACGAGGTGTATGACAAGGCACTGAGCCACGTCAAACACTTCTATCTGACCCTAGACCTGGAGGGCTTCGACTTCAGTATGGAGATTAACGAGCCACCGAGGACTCTCGGGGGCAATGCTCTAGTTGAAGGGGAGGCCAGAGCTGGTGGGGCTGGCGCAGTGCCAGTTGTCGACCCCGTCGTCGCTGCCGACGCCGAGGGAGAGGTTGGCCCTACGCAGTATTTGTTTTTTTCCTTTTCTTTTACTCTTGCTTTTTGAAAGTGTATTTACCGAAGGCGGACTGGCCACCGCAGTATTTTATAAAGGTTTTTAATTTATGACAAGGGGTTTTTGTTTGGCCAAGTGTTTTGACTTTGACTTTTGCCTTGATTTTGGGATGCGCTTCTTTGCCTGTCTGACCCTTTGGACTTGTATCGTTTTTAGATTAGAAGTTAGGGACTGTGGGCCTCAGAATGATTTCTTGTTTCACTTATGTCAGATGCCGGCAGCCCTCCTTGAGTCGAATCCCCGACAATCCGAGATGACATGGATTCAAAGCAAGATCAAGGTATTAGAGTCCAGCCTTGGTCGATATCGAAAGGAAGCTCGTGATCACGATGCCGCTTTCCACTACTTTCGAAACAAGTGAAGGAGCTGAGTGCGGAGGCGGCTCAACTGAAGAAGGCGATAGTCAACCGTGACCTGGGAGGTGTTGGCCTTGGATTTTCCATGTCGAGTGCCTCGGTTCAAAGACCTACCTTGGAGTCGCTCCTACGCAAGGTTATTGTGGAGAAAGAGATCGATATTCAGTATTACAAGATGATGTTGGGGCTGTCGGTCTCTTCAGGGGGTGGGCGCTCCTCGAGCCATGAGTCGTCTCCGATTCAAAAGTTGGAATATGTGAGGCCGACGATGCTCAAAGCTCTGTGGCTGGTGTGTCTACCTTGGCTGCTCCTATGGATTATGTTGGGCAGGCCATGGAGCCAAGCCGATCGGCGGGGTTTGAGTTAGCCCGTGCTAGTTCGGAGGGGCTCTGAGGATAGCATAAGCCAAGGTGATAGTTATTGTTATAAATCTTATTGTATTGTAGCCCCCAAGGCGTTATAATTTAAAATGGTCTTTTCGATTTGCTTGAACTTGTTTTTGAGAATGAGCGTTGAGGGCTTTGGGGAGGACGAGGGATTGAAAAATCTCCCATTTGTTAATCGTAGTCCCTGCGTAGTGGCGAGGACGTGGGGCTAAAAAGCCCTGTTTGGCTCTAGAACCGAGCCCCTTCAGCTTGTGAGAAAGCTAGAATTTTTAATTTCCGAGGGCAGGTCCTCGATGGTCGGGCCGAGGGGGTGTTCGAGCAGAAGGGTGATGACGAGGACGAAGGATCCTGAAATCCTGGTAATGGAGGATGTTTCGTCTTCCAATGTCATTAATGGCTATCAAAACGTTTCGACTTCCTATGTCATAAATGCGCATTTCCTGAGGGCTATATAACCCTCACCTCCTCACCAGAAATTTTCTCACTTCACCGTGAGTTCTCATCGCCAGTGGCTTTCCTGCCACCCTCTGACAATTGGGGGTAACGACTATGAGTGCTATTTATCCCTAGTTGCCAGCGGGTGAAAGGTGGGTCGATCTCGGAGTACGGGGCTCGGGGTGCTTACCGAAGGCAAGTGCCCTAAATGAAACTTTTGTCCGAGTGTCCTAGATCAGTGGTTCTCCTGCCACCCTCTGACAATTGGGGTTAACGACTATGAGTGCTGTCAATTGGGGTTAACGACTATGAGTGCTGTTTATTCCCAGTTACCAGCGGGTGAAAGGTGGGTCAATCCATGGTTCGGGTCTCGATGGTTCTCGCTGTGGCCGAGGGCCGTAAATCTTAATGAAAATTTTGGGTAGGGGGGTTAGCTGAAGTCCCAGCCGATGGTTAAAGACATGGTTGTCTTGATGAAACCCCCTTAGGTGCTCGGAGTCCGAGCCGAGCTGCGAGGACGTGAGGGGTTGAAGACCCCCCTATGCTCGAGATCACCGCATGGTGTTGAGGCTTGGGGGTCGGCACAGAAAGATTTCATTCAAAATGGCAGTAAAAGGCATTAAGGGTTACTTTAATATCTATCTATTAGAATGACTTATGACTACTGATTATCTTCTTACCCTCTATAAAGATTTAACATGATGTATGATATTCCTACCAAAAATAAACCCTTTACTGCCACTTGGATTCCCAAAACTTTTTCGAAGAGAGCAAAAACTCTTCACACTTCCTCTGCTTTGTTAAGTTTGAGATCATTGCAGGGTGTCGAGGATTAGGGGTCAGCACAGAACGTCGAGCTCCATTGCCTTAGCTTGAGAAAGCTATCCATGTGCTCGAGATCACCGTCAGGTGTCGAGGTTTGGGGGTTAGCACAGAGCGTCGAGCACAGTTGCCTTAGCTTGAGAAAGCTACCTATATGCTCAAGATCATCGCAGGGTGTCGAGGCTTGGGGGTCGACACAAAGCGTTGAGCTCCATTGCCCTAGCTTGAGAAAGCTGCCCATGTGCTCGAGATCACCGTCAGGTGTCTTGGCTTGGGGGTTGGCACAGAGCATCAAGCTCCGCTCCCTTAGCCTGAGAAAGCTACCCATGTGCTCGAGATCACCGCAGGGTGTCGAGGCTTGGGGGTCGGTACAGAGCGTCGAGCTCCGTTGCCTTAGCTTGAGAAAGCTACCCATGTGCTCGAGATCACCGCAGGGTGTCGAGGCTTGGGGGTCGGCACAGAGCGTCGAGCTCTGCTTCCTTAGCGTGAGAAAGCTACCCCTGTGCTCGAGATTACAGTCGAGCGTCGAGGGCTTGGGGGTCGGCACAGAGCGTAGAGCTCAGTTGCCTAAGCTTGAGAAAGCTACCCCTGTGCTCGAGATCACAGTCGAGCGTCGAGGGCTTAGGAGGTCAGCACGGAGCAACGAGCCCAAGCGATTTAGCTTGTGAAAGCTACCACTGTGCTCGAGATCATCGCAGGGTGTCGAGGTTATGAATGGATACATGGAGAATTTGAGATGAAAAAACTTGGAAAGAAATAAGCCCATTTTCTTTAATCTTTTCATACAAAAAGTAGTGCCATGTAATGCCGATTACAAAGGATCGGTTACATAAGAAATTTAGTCCCCCCTTTGAGGTACTTGATGAGGTGCACTGTATTCCAGGGCCTCTTGACTATGTTGCCTCCTGGGTCTGTGAGGCGGTATGCACCGGGGCGTACCACTTCGGAGACCTTATACGGGCCCTCCCAATTAGGGGCCAACTTCCTCTTTTTGCTGGGGTCGGATACCGCCAATTTCCTGAGGACGAGGTCACCCTGCTTGATGTCGGTCGGACGAACCTTCTTGTTGTAAAACTTCTCGACCCGTTGTTGATATATGCTTCTTCGAATGCCAGATTTTTTCTTGACCTCGTCGACTAGATCCAAGTTGGCTCTGAGGTCCGTTGAGTTGTTCTCCTCGTCGAAGACCAAGATCCTAGGCAAAGGGAAGACCGATTTCTAAGGGGATAACTGCCTCGGTGTCGTAGGTTAGGTTGAATGGTGACTCACCCGTCGGTATTCTCTTCGTTGTCCGGTGCGCCCAGAGTACACTTGGCAATTCGTCGACCCATAGCCTCTTGGGTGAATTGTCCAATCGCTTCTTAAGGCCATCAAGGATTTGACGGTTCGCTTTTTCAGCCTGGCCGTTCGACTGAGAATGACATATGGAGGAGACGCGCTACTGAACTCTGAAGTCTCCGCAGAACTTCTGAAAGTTCTTGCCTGCAAATTGGGTTCTGTTGTCCGTGATGAGGACCTGCGGGATCCCGAACTGGCAGATGATGTGTTTCCAGAAAAATTGCTGAGTTTGGTGCTCCATGATCGTGGCCAGGAGCTCTGCCTCGATCCATTTGGTGAAGTAGACGATGGCCACCACCAGGAACTTCCCTGGCCCGTTGCTTTTGGAAAAGGACCGACCAAGTCCATCCTCCACATAGCCAAGGGGGTTGGACTGAACAGGGAGTGGAGGTTGGCTTGTGGAAGCCATTTTACTGAGGAGAATCTTTGGCACGGGCCACACTTTTTGACGAGGTCTTGGGTGTCTTGAAACATGGTTGGCAGGTAGTATCCATGATTTAGGGCTTTTCTGGTGAGCGACCTGCTCCCCATGTGGCATCTCCCGACCCCTTCATGCAGTTCCTTCAGGGCGTATTTGGCCTCGTCGGGGGCCAGGCAGCGGAGGTAGGGCCTTCCGTCGATAGTTGTGTACGAGCGCTTGAAGAGGGTTTTGTTAATTTTGGTGAACCTTTCTGAACGGACCCTGATCCTTCTTGCCTCGGTCCGATCCTGAGGAAGCTCGCCCTCTACCAGGAACTTACTGATGGGAGTCGTCCAGTCCTATGGTGGAGGTTCGGTGGTGAGGCCGAGGGTTTCGGGGAGGTCGATGCTGGGCTTCAAGAGGACTTCGATAAGGACAGTGTGGTTGAGGCCCTCGAAGGATGAGGAGGTGAGTTTTGATAATGAGTCAGCTTGGGCATTCTGCTCCCTGGGGACCCGTTCCACTGAGGAGAAATTGAAGGTCGCTAAGAGCTGCTGGACTATCGCCGAGTATCGGACCATTCGAGCATCACGGGCCTCGTACTCCCCGGTGATCTGGTTGACCACGAGGTGGGAGTCGCTAAAGGCCCTGAGTTGTCTAGCCCCCGCCTTGTGCGCCAGGATGAGCCCTGCGATCATAGCCTCATATTCGGCCTTGTTATTAGAGGGAGGGAAGTTCAGGCGAAAAGAATACTGGAGGATGAAGTTGTCGGGGCTTTTGAGGACAACGCCCGCACTGCTTCCCACCTTGCAAGACGAGCCGTCGACATAGACTTCCCAGATCGGATCTGTCTCTTGAGTGTCGGAAGGCTCTGAGATTGTGCACTCTGTGATGAATTCGACGAGGGCCTGTCCCTTGATGGCTGTCCTGGGCTGGTAACTGATGTCATACTGGCTTAGTTCGATCGACCACTTGACTAAGCAGACGGAGTTCTCCGGCTTGTGGAGGACGGCCTTTAGAGGCTGGTCCGTGAGGTCCTGAATAGATTGGGCCTGGAAGTAAGGGCGGAGCTTTCGCACGGCTGTTATCAGTGCGTATGCCATCTTTTCCATCTTCGTGTATCTGGTTTCAAACGAGAGTAAGACTTTGGTTACATAGTAGAGTGGCTTTTGAACACCGTCTTCTTCTCGAATGAGCACAGCGCTGAGGGTGCCTTCCGAGGCTGAGAGGTACAGGAATCGTGGTTTTCCTGGTTCTGGTTTGCTCAGGAGGGGGGGTTGGATAGGTAGGACTTTAACTAGTCGAAGGCCTGTTGCTGGGGGTCGCCCCATTCGAAGCCTTTTGCCCCCCGCAAGGCCTTGAAGAAAGGGATGGGACTTCTCTCCTGACTTGGAGAGAAAGCGGCCGATGGCCGCCAGTCTTCCCGTAAGCCGTTGAACCTCCTTAACGTTTCTGGGAGGGGCCATGTCAATTATGGTCTGGATCTTCTTGGGGTTTGCCTCTATGACGCGCTGGCTAACGACAAACCCGAGAAATTTCCCTGAGGAGACGCCGAAGGCGCACTTGGCGGGATTGAGCCTCATGTTCTGAGACCGGAGGATGCCAAAAGCTTCCTCGAGGTCAGCAACATGATCCTACCCTCGTCGGATCTTGATGAGCATGTCGTCGACATATACTTCCATGTTGCGCCCGATCTGATCTTTGAAGGCTCGGTTGACATGTCTTTGGTAGGTGGCCCCGGCATTCTTGAGCCTGAAGGGCATGACCCGGTAGCAGTAGAGGCCCTGGTCAGTAACGAAGAACATTTTGGCGATGTCCGGAGGGAACATCCAGATCTGATTGTAGCCTGAAAAGGCATCCATGAAGGTTAAGAGCTTGTGACCCGACATTGCGTCGATCAGAGAGTCGATGCTCGGGAGGGGGAAAGGATCTTTGAGGCACGCTCAGTTGAGGTCTGTAAAGTCTATACAGATCCTCCATCTCCCACTGGCATTCTTTACCATTACGATGTTAGCCAGCCACTCGGGGTAGCTGACTTCTTGAATGAACCGGGCGGATAGCAGCTTGTCCATCTCCACTTTCACTGCCTGCTGCCTCTCTGGGGCGAACTTGTGGCATTTCTGTTAGATCGGCTTAGATCCTGGGGCGACGCTGAGCCTGTGCATGATTAGGTCTTCGAAAATCCTGGGCATGTCGAACGGCGTCCAAGCGAAGAGGTTGATGTTGCGGCTGACACAATCAATCAGACTTGGCTTCAGATCTCCAGAAAGGGTGCGACTCACACGGAACCACTTCAACTTGTCTTCCGCTCTGAACGAGACCTCCTCCAATTCGTTGGTAGGCTCTGACTCGGGCTGGCTTCTTTTAGGGTGATGTTCGACTGCATTGAGGGGGAATACCCGCCCCCGACCGCGGTCATGTAGCACGATCGTGCAGACTCATGATTTCCTCTAACGATGCCGACTCCGAGGTCAGTGGGGAATTTTAGCTTCAAGTTGTAGGCGGAAGGGACTGCTTGGAGCGAGCAGAGGCCGGGTCGGCCCAGGATGGCATTGTACGCGGCCTTGACATTGACCACCATAAAATCCATTGATTCGGCCCGTGTGATAGGGGTCGTGCCATCAGTTAAATATATCATTACGTTTCCTTCAATTTGCACTCAAGAACCCATGCAGGGTGTACCCGGCCGGCTTCAGCTTATCTCGGGGGAGCTTTAGGTTCTCAAATGCTTATAAGAAGAGGATGTTGACTGAGCTCCCGTTGTCTACTAGAATTCGCCGGACTTCGAAATTTGTCATGACGAGGCTGATGACGCGGGCATCGCAGTGCGGGAGCCGGACTCCCTCTAGGTCTTCTCCGGAAAAGGATACCGGTCGCTGCTGAATCTGCGGGGAGGGATGGTCCCGGACGGAGTTAACCTCCCGGACGAAGGCCTTACGAGAGGTGTTAGATCCCCCTCCCATAGGTCCCCCATGGACGCAGTGTAGTATGGCCTGGCCTCCGGTCTCCTCGGGCTCTGGGTCCCGTTTGGGCCGCCGGTTGATCGTTCGAGGAGGAGGCGAAGACTTCGGATTCCTCAGATCCCTTCGGTCTCTCGGATTATCTCGGGTGAACTCTCTCCAGTATCCTCGCTGGATGAGGGCCTCGATCTCGTCCTTAAGGGCCCGACAATTGTCCGTCTCATGTCCGTTGTCTCGGTGGAAGCGGTAGTAAAATCTCTGGTCCTGCTTCTTGTTGTTGCTATGTAACGCCCCAAATTCCAAATAAGGTTGAATTCGAAGTTCCATAGGATCTTTATACTTCATTTCATACAATTTTACAAGGAATTTTGAAAACTTTTTATATTACAACAGAGTCTTTTACATTTAATAACATAGCGGAAGGTAAATTGAAGTACAATAATGAAAAATATACAATTGTAACAACTTTAAATAATCATCAGCTTCAAATCAACTTCATATCTTCTTGAAAAATCCAAATTTTGCATATAAAACTGTGGGCACGTCAGTTGCTTATAACCGACGAAAAATGTTATACACGGCCATCCTCGCTATGCCGAAATTATAACGATCTCAATACTTTAACAAACCACAACCTTGAATGTAAAACAAAGTTTCAAAAGTGACTACTCTAAACATGTAAGTGTATGCAATGTCTTAATGCCTAATATAGATGTTTACGCTAAGATGACACTAATGCATACTTGTTCGGATTCTATACATCCCATACTACATAGGTCCGAGGACAAGCACATATGTACTCTACATTAAAGGGTTCGATCCCTCGCCATGACAACTACCCAGTAATATAACAAAGTTTATACATTCCACGAGTACGAATCCCAGTCTCGGAGCACACCGCCCGACTATACAGAATCCTAGTCGTGCGAATATCCAGTCAAGTGTCCCTCTAGCCCCGGTATATATATATACACTGGAGTACGACAAACTATCCGCCCGACTACACATAGTCTCAAATTTAAAATAAAAGCTTGTCTCCATCGGAGCAACCACAGTCCCGAAGTACACCGCCCGATTGGGTGTATAGTCTCGGAGTACACCGCCCGACTATATAGAAGCCCTCCACTCACGTTTGCCCAAATTTACTACATCTTCACTTAGTGCCTAATTCTTAGTTCAAAACATGAATAAATTATAACACCTACAGTTAGATTTTCCCCCTACCGGACTTAATCACAAATACCGAGATAGCTCACATAGCTGTATCTCAAAAATAAATCAATCATTTAATTCAACAATTGCCAGTACTCGAGGTCTCACTAAACCTCTAGATCACAACCTTTCATGTTCTAGAATTCTTGGGTACTCATACCCTTCAATAATCATGTATTAAACCTCATTGTATTCATATCTTCAACTTATTCATAACTTAATTCATTTCTTACTTTTTCATCATTCATGATATTCAATTCATTCACTTATTCACAATTCTAAAGGAACAACATTTCTTTTCATGAACTCATAACATAAATTCATCCACTTCAAATCTCATTAGCAATTTAATCACATATAATATCTTAAATCACATCAAGTATTCTTAATCAAAAATAATTATATAATCTCATCAAAGAGAAATCAATAGTATTGCAATATTTTACTCTTCTTCTAATCAAAATAAATGTCATAATCTTAAATAAATAATTTCGAAGTCATCAACTCATAATCTATATCAATTTCACTTTTAATTTCTCACAAAATACATGAAACATTATGAAACTATTTTTAATATACTCTAAATCATTTTAGAGGAATATTAGAATTTTTCCCAAATTTTTATTTGCTTTTAAACTCTTCAAAAATATCAAAAACACTAAAAAAAAAATCAAATGAGGCTACTGGGTTACGAACCCAAGCCCAACAGCGTGCTATAGTACCGCCCTATGGCGCCTCCACTAACCAAGAAGTCCATGTGACTTCACTGTCACAGAGGAGAGCCGAAAACACCAAATACTAACTCTCGGTGTTCGGATTAATTAAAACCAAAACAAAGAAAGAGGGGGCTGTTGAGTTTCGAACTCGAAACCCAAGACCACAACCCGCGCTATAGTAACACTTTTAAAGCCCTCCGCTAACCAGTAAGTCCAACCGTGACCACTGATGTGAAGTCAGAGTGCTAACGTTTTGTCTGTACCGTATTGTGATTAGTTTATTTTCACAAAACTCAATAATACGATCGATCTAACTTTTTAGTGGACTGTAAATAATTTTTCCCGGCCCGAGTTTATTTGAAAAACAGTAACCCACAAATTTCAAACTCAAAAGTTAAACTTATATCTATATTTCAATTTATCTTTCTCTCATTTGCATACATAAATTGCATTTCTCCAATTTAAGAAAATAACAAATTTTGTATCTCTTACAACCCATTTTATGAACTCATTTGTATCAATTAAAATTTTACTACATATTTCTTGACTACACAGAAAAAATCTTTAACACTCTTTCATGCAAGTTATAAAATTTGACATTAACAAACCAATCATGCATAAACTAGTATGATTCATGGCAATCATTCATTTATTTATTACTATCTTTCTAATTATCATGATATCAAATCATTTTCTTGATCACAACATAGTTTCTACAAGTCATGGCACAAACACAATAGCATGGACTAATCTACATTTATCACATCAAATCAATCGAATTTACTCATTTGTCAACACTAGCATGCTTGTCCTTCAATTAGAAAGCATAAAGATAACCCACCTCTAATGAAGACTTGCAAAAAGATGAAGAGACACAACTTCTAGAGACTCCTGGAGAAACTCCGATTTGTCTCCTCGGTTTCCACGCACCAAGAGAAAACTCCCCAACTCTTCATTTCGGCCAAACATCAAGAACAGCAACTTCCCTCATTTCATATATATTTATATATAGGTACATGAATATATATATACATATATACTAAATGATGTAATAATATATATATATGGAGTAGGTGGAGAAGTAAAATGAGAACTTGCTGGTTTGGGATGGCTTACGGAAATGCAAAGAGAGGAGAGAAAGAGGAAGGGGGTATATGTGCATATATATACATGTATATCTATGTATACACACACACAACTTGGTGAATGAATGGAGGAAATGAAAGCTGGATGGGTTGGTTTTCGGCAGACAATGAAGAAGGAGGAAGGGGAGGATGAGCAGAATGAAGGAGTATGAGGTATTTTTATATGATTTAATTTGGGTAGTTACAATAACCACTTGCCCACCCCCACTAATCCACTATCTCCACCCATGAAATTCAAAAGTTCACTTTTCCCTCCTTCACCAAATTAGCCGGTTTTTCCCCTTCATGCATACACACGTGCACGTGCTTGCACTAGCACACACTTCCTTCATATATATATATATATATATATATAATAAAACACAAAGAAAGCTATCAAGTGGCACTCCTTCAATCCCCCCAAAAATTAAAAGCTCAGATCTTACCTTACAAAACATATTTTCCCCCCAAAAGTTTCCCCCAAAACTTAAATTCAAATCTCCCACCCAAAACGACTCCTATATTTATTTATTTATTTATTTTTCTCTCTCTCTCTCCCTCTTCTATTCAAAAAAATTAAGAAAATAAAAATATTCAAATATTAAAAAAAATTTAAAATTTAAAAACTTTAAAAATAATTCAAAAAAATTCAAAATAATCATATAATATGTTTTTTGCACTATGTTTTCTACTTCAATTAATTTGTTGGACCTCCTAAACTATTTTATATAATCAAATAAGGTGCGCCGTTCCGAAGACGTACCGTAGGCACGTGACAATGGGCAAACCTAGTATATATATATATATATATATATATATATATATATATATATATATATATATATATATATATATATATATATATATATATAGATGAATATATAGTAAATGTATAAGTAAAATTAGTTTAGTTAAAAATTATAATTTTTCATGCACCAATAAAATAAATATACACACACTCCAAAATTTAGTTTGAAAACGAATACGCCCAAAATACGTTCACCGAAAACACGTGCGTCGCACATAAAATATCGAAATACAAAATTTGACTTTATCAATGGAAAATTATTAAAATATAATCGAAAATAACATAAGAAAAATATATTTATTAATTTTACATATTTCACGACGTAATCACTACATACGTAGAAAACACGTGCATTACACTGATAAAAATGTTTAGATAAAAATAGGAAAAAATGAATTTCCGTTTTATAAAAATAAATTTGAATACAAAAAAAATAAATAATTGAAAGACAGAAATATCACACGTAGCGGTGGAAAAATACGTAATCGATACGTGCATCGCAAACACGTAAAAAAGCACGTAAAAATACCAAGATTGAAATATTATATTAAGTTGACTCAAATAGGATAAAATTAATACGGGATGTGCATAAATAGCCGGAATCCAAAATACATAGTGAAAACACGTTACAAATATTACCAGTAATGGTACAAAATACACGTGCGTAATACACGAGGGCAAAATTATCATTTTCAATTTTGCGGGGTGTTACATGCTAGGACAGGGAGGGAGTCAGACGATCTCTTTATCCTCGATCTCCATCAGGATTATCGAGACATTCTGGGTTAGTGTCACGCCCCGCTTCCTAAAAAAGAATACGGAATACGAATACGTGACAAAAGCTCAGCGAATAATTTTCGTCATCCATAAGCTATTCAAGAATATTTACAACATCTCACGAAATAATCAGAGTCAGAAGCAAAAGAATCAACCAACATGCACATATGAACCAAAATACCTACAAGAATACTTGAAACCAAATATATAAATCTCAAATAGGCATGATCTGAATAATTCAGAATCCTGGGTCACATTGCCCAAATACAAATAAATCCAAGTACAAGAATACAATTATTCAAAGTAAGCTAAAAGAAATAATAATAACAAGATCCAACGCTAATACTTCATGTCACCAATACTGTCTGAAACATGTTCTCCAAAATATGCAATTCAACAATTGCAGGGAAGAGAAAAAGAGAAAACAAGGTACCCGTCAATTGCAAGTTACGGACCGCTTGTAATGCAGGATACAAGTACATGGGAAAAACTAACTAATAGCATGGTATAAGTATGATATCAAAATAAACAACTAGCATGGTAAGGTGAATAAGTACAAGTGGCATATATCAAGAGTCAAGTAAACAAGTATCATGTAAACATGTGTCAAGTGTCAAGTATGCATATAATCATGTATCAAGTGTTAAGTAAGCCTATATCATGTTCAAGTATCATGTTCAAGTATCATGTTCAAGTCTTGTAGTGATTACTATCTAGGTAGCACTTCATGCAGCCTACCTTACATGGTTGCTACAACAAACAGTTTCGCTTTAAATTTCATAGTGGACCACAGAGGGCAGTGTACTCAGGGATAAGCTCCAAGTAAACAAGTATCAAGCTCCAAGTAACCAGATAAACAAGCTCCAAATACCCAAGATATCAAGCTCTGTGTCAAGTGTGCAAGTGCAAGTAATCACGTGTCAAGCTCCAAATAACCAAATATCAAGCTCCAAGTATCAAGCTCCAAATATCACGTAGGATCAATAGATTCCCTTTTGGGTACACGTTTCTGAATTATCCACTATTAGATTTTTTCCTTAATCCCAGCTTGGTTATTTATTATTAGTGTCAAACAAGCATGTATGTGTCACGAACAGGACAAGAATAACATGACATAATCAAGTAACAAGTTCAATTTGCAAGAGAAACATGTACGGGTAATAGGTAACACACAAAAGAAAGAAATAGCCAAATCTCAAGTTCAGGACAACAAGACCATACTATAGTAAAACAGTGATTCCCGGAGTTACAAACATGCAAATCTGAATCCGTCGAAACATCTAGAAAATAGACTCCCAACCAAATCCAGCGAATATAAATAAGTCATATATTATTTCACAAAAACATAGCTCAAAACTGATTTGAATATAGAAAATAGGTTCAACCAGAAATCAGGAAAACAACATCAAAACTCATTAAATAAATTCACGAAAAATCTGGGTAATCCCTAGATAGATATAGAAAAACTGAACAAAGTTTTAGATCAAAATAATATGTGCAACACAAGTATCAAAATAATTTAGTCATCAAAATCATCAAGAAACGAAATCTGGAAATGAAATACACCTCTGTAGTAAAATAGTCATATCTCACACATATGAAAACGAAATCAAGCAAGGTCAGAGGGGTCGAAAAGAAGACGAATTTCTCTAAAAATCATGTTTTATACTGAAATTAAGGTTCTAACCTTAATATGGTCTAAATTACTGATCAAGACAGAATATTGGCAAAACACAGAATTTCCTCAAAAACCAAAATCAACATAGATCCAACAAAACTTAATCCAAACACAACCAAACATGAAATCGAGTCTACCAAGTGTCCAAACATCATGATAGGCTAATTAACATATCAAAGGCAAGTCTACCACATGGATCTCAACAAATATCCAAATTCTCACAAAATCCTACATTCATGATCAAATCAAGAACGGACAAAACCTAAGTTGTTTCATGTCAATTTTGTGTCGTGAGGAAACTATGGTCAAAACACTATAGAGACAATACTCATCAAACATACATCACACACGAGTTGTCTCTAGAACCCAACTACACTACAAGCGGTATTTATGACTTGTATCATACAAAGGAATTTGAGTACAAGTTACTTGCCTGAGAGATGAAGACAGGAACGAAGCAAGAACAAGAATAACGGGAATGGATCTCGGGGTACGAACACAAACACAACGAACGGATCACGAACCAATCACGAACACATGATCACGAACAAGATGAAGACGATCGAGATTACGAACACAATCGGATGGCTGAGATCGAAGATCAGGATTAAGATCGAGATGTGATCAGTATCTTGATGATGATGATGATGATTGGGTCAGATCGACGATCGGACTGCCACCAATCAAAGTGATTAAAGAACTCCAAGATGATGATGAAGCAATCCAACGGTCCATAATCAAAGATGATAATCAAGATCCAATGGTCCAAATTCAAACCATCAAAACCCACATGATCAAGAAGATTAAGATGAGAGATCATGAAGATCCAACGGTCCATAATCAAAGTGATCATCAAGATGATGGATGAGATCACGATCCAATCGAACGGCTCACAACGAACTAACAAACTTCATGATCAAGAACCCATCAAGAGAACAGTCGGGGGGGGGGGGACTGTGCACTGCGGTGGCTGGCCTGACGGTGAGGTGTTAGCGCCGGTGGCCAGGGGACCAGGGCGCTGCTCCGTTGATGCTGCTACGATGGAGGGAGCCACAGGGCAGGGGAGAGCAATATGGGCTGGGCTGCAGTCGTGGCTGTTGACTGCATCAAGGAGGAGAGGGGGTCGTTGCAGGGGATGCTGTCGAGTGCGACGGGGAGAGGGACAGGGAGATGGAAGTTCGGGGAGAGAAGGCAGGCGGCTGGGGTTTTGAATTGGAGGAGATGAACAGGTTGCAGTATAGGGAAGGTGAAAGGTGATGGGGGATGCGGTTGGTGGCTGGTTATAATGATGAAGAAGGTGAACAGGGTTAATATATATATATGGGAAATTAGGTTAAACAGGGTGAGAGAGGGTAACAGGTGATAATGGGTTTGGGTAAAACGGGTTAGTGGTTAGGGGATGATGGGTTCTGGGAAAAATAATTAATGGGTTTGGGTCTGTGATAGGGTATGGGGTTTAGGTTAAAAAGTAATTGGGTTTTGGGTTATTGGTGGGTTTAAATGGGTATAGGGTTTAAATAGGTATTGGGTACAAATCCAATAGAAAAATTATAGGGTTTTAGAATAAAATATACAATTTAGGATTTTATAGAAATAATAATAATAATAATAAAAATAATAACAATAACGATAATAATAATAATAGTAGTATTAAAAATAATAATAGAAATCAAAATGTTAATAACAATAATAAGATTTACAAATAAAATTATCGATCGAAATAGATTTTAATAGAAGATCTAGCATTACATTTTGATAAAAGAATTTGAAAACAGAAAAAAATAATTTGCAAAAATTTTTAAATACAGAAATTACACAAAAATACATTTTTAGGGAAACATGGGTTACAGTCAGAGGCGTATACCTCTCGAATCGGGGGATCGGAGGGACCCTCTTGAGACTGGCTGTCTCTTTCGCATTTTTCTTGATGGGCTCGATGTCTTCGGCCTTCCGCTTCCCCTTGGAAGTGGCTTCTTTGGTGCTTTCCGGATTTAGGGCCTCCTCCGCTCGGATGTACTTCTCGACCCTGTTGAGTAGGTCGGGAAAGTTGACAGGTGGCTTCTTGACCAATGAAGCCTTCAGATGATCGTGCCTAACGTTGTGCCGGAAAGCCGCTGAAGCGATGCCCGCATCAAGAAAGGACACGGACCTCGCCTTGGTGGTGAAGCTCCGAACGAAATCGAGGAGTGATTCCCCTTCCTTTTGCTTGAGGTCCAGAAGGGACGCGCTCGTCTTCTCGATCTTTCTGCTGGTCACGAAGTGGGCTAGGAAGTTTGCTTCCAACTGGTCGAACGAAAAGATTGAGCCGGGAGTGAGCTTTGAGAACCATTCTCGAGCTGGACCACGAAGGGTAGCAGGAAAGGCCTGGCAGAGGAGGGGATCCGCAGCGCTGTGAATCATCATGATGGTCTTAAACCCCTCCATGTGATCATCTGGATCGCCCTTGCCGTTGTAGATCTCGAATTGGGGAGGCCTGAAATTTAGGGGGATCTCGACTTCCAAGATTTAGGGGGGAGAATGGGGTCCGGTCGGCCGATGACCATGAACCGACATTGGTCTACCCTCACTGAGATGGGCGAGGCGGTTCTCCATCTTCTGTAAACGCCAGAGGACGGCGTCTACCTGTTTCTGGGGGCAGGCCGATCCGTAGGATTCGCCGCCCCTTGCTCCTGACCGAGGATCGGAGCTGTTGCCGGCATCGGTTCCCTAGCCGCCTCGGATTGCTTGGAGGATCTCGTCCCAAAAATTCTGGAATTCAGCCTTCGTGACGGGGGCTTGCCCCACCAGGTCCTGCGGGGGCGGAGGTCAACGGGGCGAGTGGCTGAGTTCTGGATTGCGCTTGGGGGATGGTCGTCTATGGTGGTTCAAGACCGAGTTGGAAGCGGCCTCTCCCCTTGTGCGACTGGCTTGTCGATTCGAAATGACGCGTCGTAAATCGGTCGCATTCGAGGGAGAAGCACCCAGCCCAAAACTGGCCGCGCCATGGACCCGTGGTCGGTTGGAACCCTGGGTTCGTGCGGCTGTGATGTGGGGGGTCCGAATGTCGTGCCAATGTGATGGCCCTTCTGGCTTTGGGAGCCATCGGAGAGCCTGGACTTGGGATAACATCCTTGGCTGGAATCGGATGGGCGACAGTACATGCATTTTCCACAGACGGTGCCAACCTGATGCTGTTTGTTTTTTGGGTGTGAGGGTAGCAGGTATGAGTTCTTGTAATTTGTGAAGTGGAAACTGTGGTACTATCACCGGTCAAACCCTAGGGAGTAGGACCGGCTCGGGAGTAGAGCAGGGAGGTAAAGGCGGGGTAGCTCGGATTGGATTAAGTAGCTCAGCTCGGGTGAAGTGTTCGGCTCGGCCTTCTGTACCTACACACTGCCTAAAAACACCAAAAGAAGTCTCGGCGACATGCCCTCCGACGATCTAGTCAGTCACTGAGAAAGCAACAGTAACTAGGGTTTAGGTGGGGAAAGATTGATTAACTTTTGAAGTGAGGAGGGGGTCTGGTATTTATAGGCAGGGGTAAATGGGTCTGGGATCCTAATGGACCGGGTCGGACCCGTTTGCCCGTGGGCCTGAATGGGCTAAAGCCCGTTTGACCTGTTTGACCTGATAATTGCAGGGGAGCGAGATTCGAGGAGATCTGAGGGTGCTGATTGTGCCACTCTTTTTATCCCATATCAATAACCGATAAGGAATAACCAATAAGGAAGACAGAGAAGCAGGATATCTATCCTATAGCAAAAAACTTCTATAGTAGGCAAGACACACACTGGCTCAATTATTAAAGTAGGGTATCACAATTATTATAACTATATATTAAGCTAATGGTTCTACCCTTCTCTTCCTCTATTTTGAAATAGAGAAAGGAAATAAAAATAGGAATCTTATTTAAACTAACACGTGTGTTCCACACGTTTTAATAAAATAAAGAAATGCAAACTACAAAACCCAAAACTCTCACAACCATGATCTCATCATCTACCATTTTAAAAATCCTCCTCAACCCTCACCTCCCATGCTGCCCCCTCACACGCCACGTGCTCTTCTCACCTCTGACCTGCCTCCCATGCACCCTCCTCGCCTTGGACTCGCCTCCAACCTGCCTCCTGCGCTTTCTTCTTCTCCGAGCCGCCTCTTGCATCCCCGTGCTCTCCTCGCCTTCGACGATGTCCCCATTAGTGCGACCCTCCCTGAATCTCGACCTTACCCCGATGCTGCTGCCATCCACCCACCGTGCCGTCTCATTCGCCGTTTCCGAACCACCAGATTCATCAAATTCATATTTCCGGTGGAATTGTGTCACGCCTCGTTTTCCAAAAATACAGAATGCAAGCACGTGACGTTGGCCCAGCGAATGACTTGCGTCATTCATAAGCTGTTATCTATTCAACTTAACAATATAAACAAGAAAGTAATACAACCACGCATGCATTAAAGGAGTAATCACATGAATAACAATACTTGGAATTTAAGCATAAAATAACCAAACATAATAACAATCCAACATCTAGAATCAACAGTAACAATATTCGGGTCAAAATCCCACAAATACAAGAATTAATAATGTTCAATTTATTTAAGTTTTCAAAACAAAACAATAATTATGTAGGTGGTGATGCAATTCAATTTTTTCACCATTGTCGTTGTCCTAGTGCATCAAGCTATTCTCCTTGATTACCTGTAAGTTGTTCATCTAAAAGAGAGAACAAAATATGTCCTTAAAGCAAGTCGTGGACAGCAAGTAGAGAAACAGAAAAACAATGACATTTACGGTATAATATTGAGTTCAATAAAGAACAGAGTCGATGGCAATGAACAATGGCAAAATGATAATGATGCAATGTACAATAACGATGATTGATAACGATGATAATAAATGATAACAATAATGGTAAACAATAACGATAACACTGGTCAATAATGATGACAGTATGCAATGACGATGCAATGAAAATCTTAAGTCTATTATTCATTTTAATCCTAACTAATGCACGTACTACTGCATCCCATAACTACAGGTTTGATGCATACAATCAATTTTATTTAGACTAAGGTGGTAGATTCAATAGGTCATGTACTCGGCACGATATAACACTGGCTAATGCAGCAATTTCTTGCACAATAACGATAACACCGGCTATTGCAGCAATTTCTTGCACAATAGTGATAACAATGACTATTGTAGCAATTTCTTGCACAATAATGATAATACTGGCTATTGTAGCAATTTCTTGCATAATAACAATAACACTGGCCATTGACGCAATTTCTTGGACAATGACGATAACAATATTTTGGGAACGAGGCCCACATTTTCAAGTACAGTCACCATATTATCAACTACTCTAGTCAACCCTTAACCCTGACTTGATTAACATTCTTTATTCAATTAACATGCAATACTAATAGGGAACAATAGGGACATCAATGGAAAAACGATAAGGCGATTAATAAGGGACACTAGAAAGATGACAACGCAACCCTAAGATTACACAATGTACTCCATACAATTAAATGCACCAAATACAACATTATAGATCTAATTATATATTATCAAACATGGAAATCCAATTCTGGACAGCAGTAGGTTGCTGCACTAAAATCAGAATTTTCGTTGCTACAGAATAGCAAAAGTGGATCTATCAGAAGTTCTAGAAACTAGACTCCTTGCCCGGTTCCAATGCATATTAAAGGTCCAAAATCCGACAACAGTAGTTGGGTGAATTATAGTGTTCTTTACAGGTTACAGGTTCTGGCTGGTTATTAATGTTAACTAGTTTCAGCTATAAAACCAGTAAATATTCATTTTAAAAATCAGAAAAAATAATTTTCATTACCCTAATCATGTTGACTATCAATGTGGAAATTATCATGGTAATATTTGATAATTAGTTCATCTATTTAATCAGGTTAACATGGTACATGCATAAATCTGGAAATAAAACGCAGCAGCAGTAAAACGGTCATAACTCATGCAATATAAGTCAGAATTCAAAAATTCTGGATGTTCTGGAGGCTAGACACATGGGGCTATATTTCATATTTAGAAAGTTATTGATTTTGATGACAGTATCTAGGTCAAAATAGTATGACAATGTTCAGGTTGGCAATAAATTTTAGGGTCCTAATATATTTTTCATGAATAAAATAATTAAGATGTTATAAACGATGAGTTAGGGGTTGACAAAATAAATCACAGCAAGTTACATCTATGTGAACATGGTGTTAAGATGTATAATGTCCATAATCTTACTAATCACAATCAACCAATACACCAACATCAATCATATAACAATCAGTTCTAGCATGCAATCTATAATAGTTGTGTGACGTCATGACATGAATTATAGTAACTGTAACACTCCGCAAAATTGGAAATGATAATTTTGCCCTCGTGTGTTACGCACGTGTATTTTGTAACGTACTTTACTACGTATTTGATTTCCGACTATTTATCCATTTCCCGTATTCTCAAAGTTTATTTTATCTTATTTGAGTCAACTCAATTATAAATTTCAATCTCCGTATTTTTACGTGCTTTATACGTGTTATCGATGCACGTATCGATTACGTATTTTTCTACCGCTACGTGTGATATTTTCTATTTATTTCAATTATTTATTTAATAAATTTTATAAACGGAAATTCATTTTTCTCCAGTTTTGATTTAAAATATTTTATACGTGTGGTGCACGTGTTTTCAATGTACGTATCGAGTACATTATTGAATGTGTATAATAAATATATTTTCTTATGTTGTATTTCGATTATCTTTAAATACTTTTTTGCCGATTAATTCGATTTCGTATTTTAATATTTTTACGTGCAACGCACGTGTGTTTTCGGTGCACGTATTTAGGCATATTCTTTTTCAAAGTGAAATTTTGAAATGAGTGTGTGTTTATTTTATTTGTGCATGAAAAATCTAATTTATAATTAAAACTAAACTATTTTTACTTAAACATTTGCTCATCCATCATGTTGTTAAAAATTTCAGCCATACAATTTTGTAATGATGTAAATCATGGGCAAATGAACTTCAAATTACTTGATTTTTTATTGTTAGGCTATCTAAGTTATATAGAACAATATGAGCGGTTCGGATTTGTCATAGGTGCTCTATTTCGTGAGTGCTCACGGAGTGCTCACCAAAGTAGTGTGCAACCGAAGGGGACTCTATATATGTATGTATGTATGAATAAAGTGTGTGCATGTGCAATGCACGTGCACGTGTTTTACATGAAGAAGGTGGCCGACATGTGTTTTGGAATGGAGGAAAAAATGAATGTTTTGAATTTAATGAGTGGAGTTAGAGGTTTAAGTGGGGAGTAGTTAATATAACCACTTAATCAAAATCCTACAAATACCCCCCTTCACATTCTCCTCCTTCCCCATCCTTCCTTTCTTTCTCTGTTCATTTCTGAAACCAAACCAGCCAATTCCCCACTATGCTTCTCCACCTACTCACATACACGCATATATATATATATATATATATATATATATATATATATATATATATATATATATATATATATATATATTATGCATGCATGAAGATGAGATGGTGCACCCTGTTGCTCTACCGAAATCAAATCCAGCCAAGTCTTTTTCTTCTCCACTCATTTCACCATACAACATGTACACAACTTATTATTTCTCTTATACATACATATATATATATATATATATATAAACATGTATATATATACACATATGTAGATATATACATATATGTGTATGAAAAAGAGAAGGAGGTGCTGTTTTTTTTTGCCTGGCCGAAATGGGGTTTGGAGATTTCTTTTTGTGCACGAATTTTGAGGAGGCAAAGTGGAGCTTCTCTTGGAGCCTTTGAAGGAGTTTTAATACTAGGAGCTTTTCATTCCAGGAGTTCAATTGCTAATAAATCATATTTCTTGGGCGGGTGTGTTTTTTAAATCCTTTCTAATTTTAGGAATAGATTGCATGCTATATAATATATAATTTAATTGTTAAATTTTGATTGGTATGTTCATTATAGATTGCATAATCTTGATCTAATTATGTTATGATGTAGGAAAATATTATTGTGAATCATATAAATGGCTAGAACTCTTATTGAAATAGAAAAAGAAATATTCATTGTTGGAATGAAAAATTATGCATGGTAGAATGTTTTTACAATGGTCAAAATAATGTAACATGTATGAAAATATTTTTAAATGCTATTATAATAAAGAAATGTGGAAATGGCCTCATTAATATATATATGTTGTGAGTATAAGAAATTTATAAAGGAGTCTTGATGAGAGACAATACCTTTTTTGGAAATTGACACTATGAGTTCTTTATTATAATTTGGGAGAAAATTTTATTACTTTGTCAAAAATAAAAATTTTATAATGTTTAAATAAATATACTATATTGTATTTTGATAAAACACATTATGGAAAAAGATTTATATTTTTTTTAGTGTGTACAAACTAATTGAAGAGACTCTGCTTTTCATGAAATTCGATTTTTCTCAAATTCAGTACAGTCTGCATATAAAGAAATTAACTCTTATCATATCGATTAGTCACTCTGGCCTAATGGTCTTTGGGTGCGCTTTGGGTCTGTTACTGTTCATGAGCAGAGGCTTTGATCTGGGTTCGAGTCTTGTTAGAGGCTCTGTTTTATTGAATTTTCATTTTTCTCAAATCACAGTACAGTCGACACATAAGGTAAATGTGCAATATCATATCAGTTAGGCACTCTGGCCTAATGGTCTTCGGGTGCAATTTGGGTCTGTTACTGTTCATGAGCAGGGTTTGGCTCTGGGTTTGAATCCGGCCCTCTGCTTTTGTTTGGGTTTTTTAATATTTTTTTATATAAATTCGATTTTGTGGGTTTATTTAGAGCTTTAAAAATTGGAAAAAAATACTAATATTCTTCTAAAATTGTTTAGACTTTATGAAAATTATTTCTACAATATTTTGATATTCTATAAAATATTTTGATATTTTGATATTCTAAACGATTTTGTGAGAATCGAAAGGGAATTTCAAATCAAATAATTTGTTGAAGAACTCGAGGATTTAATTAAAAATGTGAATTTTGTTTGATTAAAGGAAGTTAAATTTGGTTTACAATTGGATTTGCTTCTCGATGAGATTCTATAGACTTTATTTTGATTAAGAGAATATTTGAATTGCAGACAATGCTATAAGTGATTAAATTAATAATGAAAGTTGAAATGAGATACTTCATGTTATGAGATTATAAAAAAAATGTTTTCTTTGGGAAAAGGTTTATGAATAAAGAAATTGAAATGTTATTTTGAGATTGAATATGAAATATTGTTGATCTCTAGAATGAGATAGTTGTGGGAATCTAGAGGCTAGGCGAGACCCTTAGAAACCGGTAGTATTTAACTAGTGTGGGTTGAACATTTCTTGAGAAGTAGCCAGTGTGGGCTGATTATCTCTTTTGTTTGGTTTAAGTCTGGTAGGGTAAGCTAGCTCTAGGTTGTGATAATTTTCTTCTAAAACAAAGTGAAAACTTAAGGACTACACCATAGTGGAGATGTGATGAAAGTAAGAGAAAAACACAAGTATGAGGGCCTCGGATTCACAGTGTGAGAGTGTTCACAGGCTGTCTACATGATGCATCGTGTCATGACGTGAATACATCTCCAGAATTATCGAGACCGTGGTGACGCTTGTGGGGTATTTAGTGACTACGTAGTGCTATTGTCCCATGACGGAGGCAAATTGTCCATAGGCTGTCTACATGATGCGCCATGTCATGATGTGGGATTCCCCTCCAGGCTGTCTGGACATAGGCTCGTAACTCATAGAACATCTAAGATACTTCCCGTAGTTACCGTAGTAATTAAACTCATCGCGAGGAATCTAACCCTACAAGATGAAGTACGATTAAGGGCTTGCCCTCGGACCTATGTAATATGGCATGCATAGAATCTGAACAAGTGTGCATTAGTGTCATTAAATATAAATAACTGCATTAAGGATTAGGTGCACAACACCCACGACATCAATAAGATATTCCCTATTTAGCTTTGTTTAGTGACCAAGTTTGTCTTTGTTAAAGTATTTAAAAATCGTTATAGTTTCGACATAGCGAGGATGGCCGTGTATAATATTTCGTCAGTTGTAAGCAACTGACGAGCCCACAGTTTTATATGCAGGACTTGGAATTTACAAGAAGACATAAAGATGAATTTATTGCTGATGATTACTTAAATGCTAAAGTTGTTACAATTGTATATTTATCATTGTTGTATTTTATTTATTCCGCTGAGTGTTGATGTAAAAGTCTTTGTTGTAATAAAAGTTTTAAATTCCTTGTAAAATTGTACGAAGTGAAATGTAAAGATCCTGTGGACTTCGAATTCAGATTTATTTGGAATTCGGGGTGTTACAGTAACAATCCCTATTCCTATATTTAATAACTAACTATATGAATGCATGTAAGATCTCTATAAATTGGAGGCAAAAGAAGGCACAAAGTCAAGACTACTACTTAGATTCGTTCGTGTAAATCCATAGTATCCCAACGATAGATAACAATAACAGATATATGATAATCAATATAGATCTACTTGCAATAAACAATCTCGAATACGATACAATACAATTTGAGGATGAGATGACTTGCCTTTAGAACGACGTTAGATTAATCCGAATATGCAAAGAATAACGGGATCAGAATCCAGACGACACGGCGACGAGCAAACGATCACGATGATCACGATCGGGCACGGATCTTGATGAGGATCAAGATCGGATAATCGGACGGCTGTGATCGAAGATCAAGATCAAGATTATGATCACGATCGCGATGATCAAGATGTAGATCGGGCGGCCCAGATCAAAAGATCAAGAATCCCCAAATATGAAGATGATCAAGATACGATCAATGGCTATGATTAAAGATCAAGGTGCACTGTGGCTGAACCCAAGAACAAAGGAGCGCTCAGGCGGTGCTCGGGGGAGACGAGCGGCAGTGGTGTTCTTTGGGTCGCGAGGTGGCGAGGGCGCTCGGGTGGTGCATTGTAGTGGACGACGGCCTGAGGGGGGCAACGCTGGCGGAGCGACAAGGAGAGGCAAGGGCTCGGTGGTCGACTGTGGCGACAGAACGAGCGTTGTTGCGCTGACTTCGAGAGCGGTAGTCGAGGGCTCGGCAGAGGAGGAGATGGCGGTTGCAGTCGTCGCGGTCGGGAAGCGACAGCGACGGAGATAAGGAGCACAGTAGTGGTGGCTGGCGATGTGCGATGGAGGCGGTGGTGGTTGATGAAGATGAGGAGCTCGGTAATGGTGGCTCGACAAAGGAGAGGATGACGGAGAAGATTCGACAGGGGGTTCGGAGTTCAAGTCGAGGGTTCGACCGGAGGCAGGGAAGACTATCGTGGCATCGGTTGACAGCGAGGGGGAGCGACAGGAGAACTTGGGCACTGGCAGTGGAGTTGACGACGAGGATGCAGGGTGGTGTTCCGAACAGCTATCGGTGACGAGGAAGAGCGGATGTGATGGAGAGGTGGGTCAGTCGACGAGCGGTCGGCTCGAAGGTGGCGATGAGCGGAGACAGGGCGCTAGGAGGTGGGGAGCAAGCTCGATGGGTTCTCTAAGGCGGAGCTTCGACGAGGTGCAGAAGGGCGGTAGGAAGACGATGGGAGGGGTGAAGCTTCTCTGTTTTGTTTTCGAAAACAGAGGAGAAGGGAGACAGACGGGGAGAGAGAGTGAACAGGGGTAGCATTGTAGAGGATTATAAAAATAGTAATGATATAATAAATATAATAATTATAATATATAATAATGGGGAGAGATTATAGGGATAGTGGAGAGATATGGGGAATTGGGGTTATGGAATTAAAAAATGAGATGATGGGGAAATCAATAAGCGGATTATTAGGGTCAAACAGAGTGGGGTAGTTATTAGGCAGTGAATAGGAGAGAATGTGAGGATTTGGCTATTGATGATTATTTGGGTTAATGGGTTTAGGGTAGACTATGGTTTGGGTTTAGAATCCAATAGGAGATGGGCTTGGATCGGGCTTCAAATCAAATAATTAAATAACACAATATAGGCCAAAATCAATGGGCTTTAACAAAATAATAATAATAATAATAATACTAATAACAACACATATTAATAATAATAATAAAATAATAATAATAATAATAATAATAATAATAATAATAATAATAATAATAATAATAATAATAATAATAATAACATTATACAACAAAATAAGAATTTGGTTGATCAACTTTATATTAAAATAATCCAATCAGAATATATGTATTTTTTTGAAGTGAAGGATAGAATCTAACGATTCCAGCCCAATATATATTATAAACCAAAATAGTACTAATAGATACAATTTTACCGGGAGTAAAACTAAAATTCATAACAATATACAAAACAACGAGATACAAAAGCAATTGAGAAAATTGCCTAGCGGAAACAGCAGAAAACTTAAAGCCAAGGAACGCGATCACCCACCACAGAGGCAGGATCCGAGCACACCCCCGCCACCAATGACAGAGGCCTGAAACCGACCACCTTCAGCAAAACGGATAAACAGACAGAAACTACCCCCCTGGGACTACAGCGTCGTAGAGTAGTAGGGCAGCGACCCACCCATCGAAGACTCCGGACCTGCCTCCACCTAATCCAAAGCATCCCAGGCAGGAAAAAATAGTGCACAACCATAAGGCATGCAGGAGAGACTGCCCAAATGCAGAGTCAAGGAGGCAGAGATAGAAATCAATAGCAATACCACCACGAAAGACCACCAAAATGGAACCTCAACAAACCACAGCTATGACCCCAACAAAGAAGGGAGGTCACCAACTCAACATCCACCGCCAAGGGCACAGTCCACCCCAGAGAGAAAGAAACAAAAACGCTAAAAAATACGAGAATGCTACAATACATGCCAGGCATTGAAAAAAGAAACGTCAGCCTCAAATAAGATAAAGATCCACCGGTAACCCAGAACTGGTACCGGCGCTATGGCACCCACAGCCAAAGAGCAAAAAAAATCACACAGACCGAGACAGGATAGTCGGTCACAAAACAAACCCAAAGCACTCAGGTAACAGCATGGGCAAAAGGAAAGCTCAGCGCTACCATAGCAAAAGCCACATAAATAAAAAACAGCACACATCCAAGGACCGCAAAGTCTCAAGAAGGAGACTCCGACCATAATCAAACACAAGAAACGATAACAACACCATAAATAGACAATAAAAACATCAACCCCAGGCGACCATGCCTGGGCACAAACAGCCAACAAAAGTCTTCCCAACTAAAGGGAAAAACCAACCACCAAGAAGAACAAACCTGCCCAACAACAGTGCACAAAAAAGGATACCAACATACAGTAGTAACCGACATCAAAAGAGAACTGAAAAGAGCAGGCAAGGGTAGAAGCAGGAGAGGAACCCAAACCTAACAACATCAAAAAGAACACAAACCAAAAGACCCTTCAGAGACGAAGGCTAAGATAATAAGGCCGCACATTAGATCTGCAAAGGAAGGTAAAAGAGAAGTAAGCCAGCAATGGCGCCGAGCGAACATGATTAAGTGCTAGTAGAATGTAAAATACTAATCGCCTCATCCAGACGATTTAAATGCAACGCTTCCACTTTATATGGCCAAAATTTAGAAAAGAAAAGAAAATCATCGATAATATTATCAATCGACAAGGCGGAATGAGAAAAAAACGTTTGTTCCGTGCCGACCAAATAACCCAAATGATTGCAATAATCGAAAGAATCCAAGATTTACGAAATTCTTTTCTGAGGGATTGAGCCATCCAGCAGGACAAGAAATCACTGGGGATAGATGGCGCTTGCCAAGCTATGACAGCTGTCCTCCATAACGGTTGGATAAATGGAAACTTATGGAGCAGATGATCGGTATCCTCATGATGTATGGAACATAACGCACATAATTGGCCTGAGGCTAGGTTCATCTTGTTGAGAACATCAACAGTAAGTAGCTTGTTGTTCAGCGCTAGCCAGGTTAAAATTTTGGATTTGAGGGAGCACAACTGATCCATAATGGCTTTGCAACCGGGGAGGTAATCCCTCCGAAGTTGAGGAAATTGTAGAAGGATTTAACTGAATAATTACCCGAGTTGGTCCACCTTCATTTGAAGTCTTCTGACGGAAGCCAGGAGTGGTTAATACCGTCGGAGAGCTCTTGGAGCTAAAGCAAGAGCGGCGGAGAGAGCACGTATGCGAAAGGGATCGACCAGAACTTTTGGTTATTGATAATAACAACATAATCCTTAACCATGGCTGAGGGGTTAGATGCTAACTGATAGAGGGAAGGAAAAGCTGAAGCGAGCTTGATATTATCAAACCGTAAATCATCCCAAAATTTGGTCTTGGATCCATCTGCGCACTCGTGGACTAAACTACAACGGAACGGGCTGGCTACTTTCCAGACCCCTTTCCAAAATGAAGAGGCTTTACGGGAAAGGGATGTCGGAAAATCCCACATCTTGCAACGGGAAAAACAATTAATGGATATAATTCGAACCCAGGGTAGGTGATCATTTTTAAGAAATCTCCATAACCATTTGCCCAATAAAGCTAAGTTTTGGTGCCTGAGATTAAGAACTCCTAACCCTCCTGCTGCCTTAGAAGTGCAGATGAGCTTCTAGTTGCAGAGATGAGAACCAGGCTTAAACAAATCCGCACTTGACCAGAAGAAGTTTCTTCTGATCCGGTCAACCCTCTTAATAACCCACGAAGGAAGATAAAAGAAGGACATCATGTATAAAGAGATAGAGGAGTGAACGGAATTAACGAGGATAAGTCTGCCTCCGCGCGATAGGTGCTTACCAAACCAACGGTTGAGTCTAGAATCAACTTTTTCAATCATCAGCATCCAATTTGATCTATGAAGCTTCCCCCATCTTAAGGGGATACCAAGATAATGAATGGAAAAAGAGGTCAGACTACAGTTGAAGAACTGTGCAATTTCCGCTTGACGGTTTTGAGATCCACCAAGCCAAAGAACAGAAGACTTTTGAAAGTTAATGGCTAAGCCCGAGGTACTTTCAAACACATAAAGAAGTAACTTCAGGTTACGTAAGGTCCCTCCGTTGGGTATCGCAAAGATAATAGTATCATCCGCGTATTGAAGGTTCAACACTCCGTGAAAACTATTAGAACCCCCAAGAGGAGATATGATTACCTTGATGAAGACCCTCTTAATAACCCACGAAGGAAGATAAAATAAGGACATCATGTATAAAGGGATAGAGGAGTGAACGGAATTAATGAGGATAAGTCTACCTCAGCGTGACAGGTGCTTACCGGACCAACGGTTGAGTCTAGAATCAACTTTTTCAATCATCGGCATCCAATCCGATCTATGAAGCTTCCCCCATCTTAAGGGGATACCAAGATAATGAATGGGAAAAGAGGTCGGACTACAGTTGAAAAACTGTGCAATTTCCGCTTGACGGTTTTGAGATCCACCAAGCCAAAGAATAGAAGACTTTTGAAAGTTAATGGCTAAGCCTGAGGTACTTTCAAACACATAAAGAAGTAACTTCAGGTTACATAAGGTCCCTCCGTTGGGTTTCGCAAAGATAATAGTATCATCCGTGTATTGAAGGTTCAACACTCCGCGAAAACTATTACCTTGAGAAGACCATGCTTACACTTGAATTTGTGGCCTTCCATACCATTGATCATAATGGACGAGGTAACAGCGAAGAGACTGGATTTAATCCATGCGATCCATTTGGGACCGAAACCACGATGTAAAAAGGTTTCAAAAAGGAAGTCCCAGCTAACATTATCATAAGCTTTTTGAAAATCTAATTTTAATAGGATCCCCTCCGAATTTGATCTATGGCATTCGGAAAATTATTTCTTAGGCCGACGCCACGCTATCAAGGATATAGTGATCCTTAATGAAAGTTGATTGCGTGGAGTTGATCAAGGGAAAAATCAATGCACTAAGGCGGGTAGAGAGAACTTTCATGATTATCTTGAAGGTCGTGTTCAGGAGGCTAATAGGCTTGAAGTTTGAAAATGAGTAGGCACCCAAGAATTTGGGGATCAGGATGATATGCGCATATTTGATCCTATCGAAGGAGAAATTCCCTTGGTGGAGATCAGAGAACATTTGGAAAAGACCGTCTTTGAGAAAATCCCAAAAACGTTAGAAAAAGAAGGCTAGGGAACCCGTCAGAGCCAGGGGCGAAATCATTTTTTAAAGAGAACACCGCAGACTTGATCTCTTCTAAAGTGAAAGGATTTTCCAAGCTAGACAGATCATGCGTGTGCTGACCATATAAAAAAGACCAGTCAAGATGAAACGAGTGGTGCTTATGAGATCCTAAAAGATCTTTAAAGAACCTAAGAAAAGTAGTATGGATATCCGAGTCCGAAGTTAATTCGATGCCATTGTCGAGGATAGAGGAAATACGGTTGCAACGCTGGCAATGCGAAATGAAATTGTGAAAGATAGAGGTGTTGCCGTCACTCTCCTTTAGCTACCAGAGCTTAGCCCTCTAAGCCCATTTAATGTGATCGTTATGGAGAAAATCCGCGTAGCCTCTTTTACAAGAGGCACGTTCAGATCGAAGGGATTCAGAGATCGGGCCAAGCTCCTCCATTAGATCAATGGATTCGATGGTAGATAGGAAGACATTTTAAAGAAAACTATCATTGGTCACTCTCTCTTTATGCCAGATTTTACTACCAAATTTGATAGCATGAAGCTTAATCAGGATACACCCTAGCCAGAGGATCCCGTAATTGAGGAAAGACATTCAGAATTGAGATTGACGAAAGTTTGGTCTCGCAGCCAAAATTTCTCAAAACGGAATTTGTAAGATTTGGAAAAATTATAGTTGGAGGACAACGCGATAGGAACGTGGTCGGAAGACAGATTGGGAAAAGCCGATGCGAATGAGTTGTGGAAGAAGTTATTCCAGACAAAGGAAACCAGAAAGCGATCGAGTTTCGCCATTGATGGAGACAACCGCATGTTAGACCAAGTGAATGATCTGCCATTAAGAGGAAGGTCAGTCAAATGGAGAAAACAAATGTAGTCATTAAAGCGGGAAGAATCCGACGAATAGGCCGAAGTACCCGATCTTTCATAAGAGAATCTGGTGACATTGAAGTCACCACAAAAAAGCCAAAATCCCTGAATGTTGTTTTGGAAGGAATTTAGTTCGTTCCAAAATGCATCGCGACGATCCACTATAGATGGACCGTAAATGGACATGACTGAGAGATCACAATTGAATTCATCCCAGAGAAGATGAACCACAAGGAAGAAAGTTAAGCATCTAATCGAGATGAGGGAGAAATTGGACTCTTTAAACCCAAAGAGGATACCTCCTCTTGACCCTACGATGTCAAGAAAGATCCAATTTGTGATTAACGATCCACCAATTGATCGAAGGAGGGAAGACGAAGGGGACTGCAGTTTCGATTCTTGAATTGAGATCATATCACAGTGAGAGGAGGAAATCAGATGAAACAATGCTTGTTGCTTCGACAAACTCCCCAGCCCCAGAATATTCCAAGAGATGCTAATCATTAAAAAAATTAGTCTTAAAAGCTCGAGAGATCTCGCGGCAGCGAATCGAGTCAAAGTCTATAAAGTTTTCCTGATCAACTAGGAACCCCATTTTCCTAGTAAGGGAAAACATATCTAGATTAGAGAGGGAGTCAAAATGCACCTGGTATAAGGATCCAAGTTGTGCTTTCCCAGATGAAGAGATAGAAGGCTGAGATATATCCATCTTCCGGACCTGTGGCGCAAAGGACACTCTATTGGTCCGGAGACGAGCACTAGAGCGAATGACAGAGAATGACTATTTTTTTATTTTTTTTGGAGGGGGGATTATGAGACTGCTGGCTCCTAGTAAGGGTAGAATCAACTAATCTGAAAGGCACCGCGAAAGGGCAGCCCAACTCAATCGAGTAAGTAATAATCCGGGAAGAGGGACCAATAGAAGTGAGCATTGATAGAGGATAATTAGGAGTAGTCTCTTTACCGAGACTGGGTAGGTTAATACCCACCAGAGACGGAGCCGGAGCCCCAATAGGAGAGTTAAGATGAAAGTAAAAGGATAGACAGTAATCGAGATTGAATCTCGCCAAATATGAAGAATAACAGCTCAAATTTGACAAGCGCAGTCTAAAGGATACTCGACAATTAGAGAAAAGGAACTTAAAAACCAATGATTTAGAACTAAAGCATACCTGCTTTTGTGAGAGAGATTGATCCAGATCGGCCAATACTTCTTCCAGAAGGTTATCTTTATCAATCCATGCATCAGATTTCTAGGAAGGGAAAGATAAAGCTTTGCCTGACTTAGAAGAAAGACGGGGGCCCTGATGATGAAGTGCCGTGAGCCGCCGAAATGAATTTATCCCAATCAGAAGAGTAATAGGGATTCACCTCCCACACAGGCCACTTCTCATTCTTATCAACCAGGTTCTGCTAATCTGGGGCATCGACCTTAGTCGCAGGACCACAGGTAGCCAGCGGAGCCTTAGAAGGAGGATGAGGCGGCAGCTTGGGTAGACGTTCAATAGTATCAGGTTGAGTCGGGGGGCGGGTTTTAACCGAAGCAATGTCTGAATTAATCCAGAACAAATTATGAGCCGTAGAAGGAGAGCTTAAAGACTTGGTAGGAGTAATAAACCCTTTGCGCTGAATTGGTGGGTTTTTTCTAGGGGTCACTTTGTGAGACATCCTCCATTTAGAAGAAGGGGTAGTCACAGAGACGAAGTACCCACGGAGAAGGTGCTGGGGAATGAATGGGGTTGCGCAAGGGTTTTGGAAACACCCAAAGACAGGGGAGCTGTAGACGGCGCACTAACTGAGATATCTTGATAAATGACCGATACCGCAAATACAGATTTGTGATCTCTAATTGAGTAGGCCTCAATTCTATCGTTCACCGCAGGACAATAGAAAACAGCATCAACTTGAAGGCACCCTGAGGCTAGCATAGCCGAGGAAGAAATGTGCTTCAAATCACCCACACATTTAGATAAATCTGCAACAACACGATGAGAATCACAGAATGGTGGAAGGCCCAGTAAAGTGACTTTAACATCAGTGAGAGTCAAGGGAGGGGGGGAAGGACAGTGGTACCTCCATTTGCGAATCGAAAGTTTGATTGCTCTGATCGAGAGGGAGTTGATGGACATAAGGTCTTCCAGATTTTTAATAGAAGGGCAATTAATGACCACTTCCCCATGGAACAAATGTCAATAGCCCACACCCAGTCTTCCACGTTACAGAAATTACTAAGGAGAGCGTCTAAAGTAGAGTTGGAAATCGACCGACCACTGAAAGAGACAGCACCGTAGTGCTCAAATCTGCTCATCTTATCGGAAAGTTCGATAGCAGGGATGAACATAACAGTCGCTGGAGCCTTGGATAGTTGCGAAGAGGCAGAAGCAATCACTTAGGATATGGGTTGCACCGCCGCATTTAAGCGCTGCGAGACAGGAGTCGTAAGGAGGAGAGGAGAAGAAGCATAAACCTTAGCCCTCTTAGACTTGGGGGCTAGCAAATCTGCTATCTTAGATTGCAGAGAGGGGAAATCAAGCGCTAAGATAACTCGATCGGAGATGGGAACTTCCCTAGCCAACCCCAAAATTTGTTGTAAAAAGAAACAACAGTTACAAGCATGACCTGATTTCAAACAGAACAGACACTTCATGTTGTCAGTGCAAAATACCCTAATATGCAACAAAAACAAATCAGAGATTGGGGGGAGGAGGGAGACGAAGAACTTTTAGATTGAGAAGTGATGGTGGAGTTGAAAGAGCGGTAAAAGGATACAGGGAAACATCTAGGAAGCTTCTGGTGATTGGGTCGGGCATAACCAGCAGACAGCGCTGGTGGATAACTCTGCAGGGGCCCAACACCAGCGGCCTCAGAAGAGCAATTATAATTGATTGTTCTTTTTTTTAACATTATCCACCCAAGAGGAGCCCATAGAGGCCCAGGCCCACAACAGTCACAGGGCAAAGAGAAGAAGAAGCGAAATCGAAGAACAGAGATGACCACAAACCGCTACTATAGCGATCTAACTGAGAAAGTAAAAAGGAGATCGAAGAACTTGAACACTCCGAAAACGAGAGGTCACCGAGATCTAGAGCTCGAAATGAAGGGCAACAGGTGTAGCACTAGCTCTTACCGTAATTACGTAAGAATTAGCCTAGCCTGATCCACCGCAAACCACCACAGAAACGATTAAACAACACCGAATCTCAAACAGAACTCTGAGAAAAGGAAGAAATCACTTTGGCAGAACAATATACAAGGCAGCGAGGAAAGAGATCCACAAAGATCTCAAAATAAAATGACAAAAGCACGCGCACAAAGTCCAGCGCAAACACAGCCAAAAAACAATAATAGGTGAAAAAATACTTACAGTGAGGGGCAAGGCTGAAAACTCTACAGGGAATCGAGAAGAATCGATGCTACAGGAGTCGGGCTGGTACACAACCACCGGAGCACAGCGGAAGACCCAGCGACGAGGCAGAAGCTCCAATCGAAAGGACGGCAGAAACGAGAAGCTGGGCCTGGCAAAACCTCATCGTGCTGACCAGCAAAGGGGATGAGGAGAAGAGAGGGGAAGACTCTCGTAGCGAAGAGGCGGAGATCAGAAGATCTGGGTTGTACGACCTGACTGGCCCCAACAAAATTAAAGAAGGAAGAGGGGGTAAAAAATGAGAGGAGAGACCAGATCTGGGGAAGATGGAGAGATCAGCTCAGAGGGAGAAGGATCGCCAAGATCAGCTTTTGAATTGCCTCAAAATCGCCTAGATCTGCTTTTTCTGTTTGTAATAGGAATATATATAATCGATCAAAAATGGAAAGTGAAGTTAAAATACACTATTATTTGAAATAACATAATTTTCGTTTAGAAAAGATTTTAATAGAAGATTCAAAACAAATTTAACAAATAATAATCGAAACACAAAAAATATTCGAGAAATACATATTTACGGAAATAGGGGTTACAAATTGGGAATAAAGTATGGATTGAAGATTGGAATGATTGTTGTGTCGGATTCAAAAATGATATTTCGTAAGGTTTCTTCTAATTTTCCCTTTTTGTTATTGCCTTATGCATATTTGAATATGAAACACTAGAAAACCTAAAAATTCAGTACTTAATTTCTAGAACTTTGCTTTGCTCATCAAATGTTCAATGAAATGTCTATGTAGCACGCAAGGTGTTTGTGAAAAATGCTTTTAAGGAATTTTGTTTAACTAAATCAATTGTATCTATGTGTGGTGTATGTATTAATTTCTGAAATCCTAATTTACTACTTGATTTTATTTTCAATTTCTAATTTGTGTTTTTAAAATCTCAGAATTTGGATTTGAAAAAGTGTATGGATTGAAGACGGGGATGATTGTGGTGTCAGACCCATTAATGAGATTTTGTAAGGAGGGAGGTAGCGGAGGGCAGGGTTAGGCGGACGGAGAGGTGGATGAGGTGTTAGAGAGGGGGACATTGCAACGGCCGAGGACGGTGGAGACGCGGGAAAGCAGGGAGGAGTGGAGGGCGACGTCGGAGAGGGTGTGGATTTGGGAGGGGGAGGAGAGGGACGGGAGGGTTGAGATGAGGTGGGTCAGGGCCTAAGTGTTGCTGGTTGAGATGTACACAAAGGTCGGGCTGTGAGTGTATTTTTAGGGTAATTCACTAAACTAAACCATTGAAGAGGTAATTTCTCTTAATTCTCTCACAGTATTTTAAAGTTCCATATAATTTTATAAGTCTCTCAAAATTATTATAGTCTGTGAATTTGCACAGGGTAACCCTAGTTGAATATTAAACAAATTCAGGTTCTTCTCCTTCTTAAGTAAACCTCGCACAGAGAGTTTTAAGGAAACTGACTCTTTCAAAAGAAACTTACAAAAAGAAATCTCCTATAATATACTTAATTTCTTAGCAAGAAAGAAATTGAATTATAACATTTTTTTAAAGTCAATAGGCTAAATCTTTAATTGAAAGAAATATTCAGTATAATATCTCTAATATTGTAAATGGAGAGTTGGAGTTGTCATTTGTAGACAAACCAACTTAATTGATCTAATCTCAACCATACATTTTTAAGTGGGAGGTATATTAACTATCCAATTACTCAATTGTTGTCAGTTACCATTATACACTCAAAGTTCAAATTTATTTAAGACATAATTATTTACAAAAGTGTCACTCATACAAAATAAAAGTTGGTGGCATTGCGGGTAATAACAAAACTATATTCTCAAACTCTTGATCCTCGAATCAAAAATCAATTCTCACCCAAATCCGGATTCCAAATCACCAAATTAATGCCCACCCAAACATGATCCCTGCAACGTCGACCTCTCCCTATGCTGTCGCAACAGGGGCAAAACCGAACCCTTGCCGCGAACACCAAGTCAATCATCTCTCACCTGACCAAGCAGAAGGACAGTCAAAAAGAAAGAAGAGAGCATTCGCCCCTAAGCTAACGTTCTGTCCCTCCTTCCAACTAGGAGCCTCAGACATGAGTGCTCCTTCTTCCATCAAGGGCAGCAAAAGCAAAAGCTGGGTAGACTAGCTCCATACCATAGCAGGAGTCATTCGCCAAGCATGGGTCCAGGGCAGTCAACAAGCTCATACCTTTCTATTTTGTTTGGATGAGGTGGGTGACACCTTCCAAGACTGAGTGATGGTAGGGCCCCTAGCCTAGTTCGTCTCGTCTACTTTGACGACCCACAAGCATAAAATAAAGGTCTGAGAAATGCATCATAATAGGTTATTATTTCATTGTTCTGTCCCTGATCTATATCAGTGCATGGGTTGTCTTTCACTTTACAACTTTCTCATTTTTCGTTAAGACGATTGTCATCTTGGAACAAAGAAAATGTGAGCCCTAATATAATAGGCTTGCTTTCTGCTGATATTAAGCAAATAATGCTTGCTTTTCAAAATCATATCTTTCCCTTATATGATATGCTACCTCTAATAAGAGAATCCACTGTAAATGAAATGCAGATAGAAGTCAAGATCTTAGTGATATTAGGTAAGTAGTATAGACAGATATAAAAGATCACTGAACTGAGCGCATTGGGCCAGATGAATAAATAGACTTTTATTGAATCTTGAAGTGGCTTAGTTTAGTTACTTACTTAGAGAAGAATATGCCCCCTATCAATGCACCGTTCCGAAAGATAAGAAAACTTTTTACTGAAACCTTCATCGATCGTCTTAATATATGAAAATAGACAACAAAAAAAAGTCCAATGGGATGGGACTCCATGGGATCTAATCGAACATCAGTGTGTTGGGTTTTCATCATGCGATTCTCTATGATCCCACTTGGTATAAAGTGGTAGGGAAGAGTCCGGTCTTTATTCGGAGTTGTATTGGCCTGGGTGCCCTTTCACCCTAGGCCCTTTTTTCTGCTATGGGGTCTGACAAGTCTTGGCTCATCATTGCATCTTGCTGTCGTCCTAGGCACAAGGTTTCAAACCTTGTTGAAGCATGAGCAACCATCCCATAGAAGATGAGTACCCATGGCTCCTTGGTTTCGACGTTCCTGACAGGTTTGCAATTGGCTATGGAGAGTCGTTGGTTGTGCCCCCTGTTGAGGTCAAGTAGCGATACCTAGGATGAGCTGACAGGTACTCCTATAGTCACGGGTCAGAACTGGTCTTCTAAAATCATTTTTTTCCCATTTTAAGAAGGCAGAGTTTCGGAGTGTCATATCCCATGTCTTCTTTCATGGAGTCAAAAGCCTTTTTTCGACCTGTGGCAGAGTGAAATAGCCCTTGAGTGAATCAGTGCTAGTGGGTGGAAAATGATCCAGGTGATCTGAGCGAATCCAATTCAGATTTATGGATTTTGATTTATTCCTTTTTCTTTCCGTACTATTCTGCTTACTATACCCGCAGATGTAGCATTATAGACTGTATTGTTACTCTTGCTCCCTTCAGGAGAAATCTGACCCCTTCCCCTGTTCCCACCTACATATATGGGATATTTTAAGAAGTGAACATCTTTCTTCGTAGTAGGGTCGGGGGAAAGACGATTTCACTATATTTCTGACCTGGGACAGGACCTATCAAAAGAATATTTCTTTTATTGGGATGAGAACTCTGAAAAGAAAGATTTCCCACCAATGCCATTCTTCCTGAACCCTACCTCATTGAACAAGAAAGAAGATCGAGAGGAAACCTTACGCTGTAGAGAAATCTTCCTGCTCTCAAACCCTAGCCAGACCGCAACCCAATCCAAAGATTCTAGAAGATGAGGGCATGTGAGTGCCATGGCGAAATCGAGCACGGAAATTGGTGCTTATTTCAATCGACGAATCCAAAGGTTCATTCAACTCTTCTATTCATCTTCGACTCTGTTTTTTCTTATTATTGCAATCAAATTTTTAGTATTAGGGTTTCCAATCTATTTCTTACAAATTTCGGGAATTTCTATCCTGATTTTGTAGGTATGAAAAATTAGGGTTTACAAAAAAAAAAATAGAGTTTCAAAGAAGCAAATATTTTAGAGAATGCTAGATTATTTTCCAACCTAATTTTGATTACTAGGGGTTTTCTAATATTTCTTTGAATTTAATTATTGTTTTCAGAAATTTTGAAGGGCCAATGGAGGTGAGTTCGGGAGGCAGATCGGGTCTATGTAGAGTGTTAACGGGTCAGAGTTTGGGTTAGAGGATCTGATGCTGCTATCGGGTCGGAGTGTGGGTTCCTTTCGAACATGACGGTATATTCAGGTATGTTCTCGATTCTTCTTTTCCATGGTTTCTTTTTATGATGAATTAATAGATTTTTTAGTTGAATGTTATAATCTTATTTAAGTTTAGGTGACAAGTTTATAGAACAATTATTTACACTAATGCATGAATATTGCTACAATATTTATTTATTTTTTTAGTTATATCGACATATGCATCAACAATGTTTTTTTTTATATTGGGTTAATTGATTCTGATACCGTTGATGATCCTTCATGTAATGGATGGAACTTCTATAAGGGATGTACTCATGTATGTGCATGTATTTTATCACTCTTTTTTTTTTAACAATCGTAGTCTTTACTTTAAAAAGAAATTCTTAGGACATGCATCGCACGTGTGCAGATAACTAGTTCCCTTAATTAAAGAAAAATAATTAATAACTCTATCTCTGTATATGTGTGAGAACATATGGTGATATTCTCTGTAAAATATACAACACATTGCTTCTTCTTATCAATTTTTCTGACTCCTAAACAACCATCATCGGTTCAAATTCTTCAAAAGAGGAGAGTTCATCGCCGCTGAAACTGAAGTTTGTGGTGGAAAAAGAGAAGAACAAGGTGGTGTTTGCCGAATCTAACGAGTACTTTGTAAACATACTTTTTAGACTTCTTGCATTGCCTCTGGGACCCATCATCAGACTCATCGGCAAGCACTCAGTACTGGTATCGATAGCCACTATATATGAGAATGTTAAGAACCTTGATACTAAGTGCTTGCAGACAATGGCAGACCTAAGAATTTTACCATGTGAGGTTAAAAAATCGATAGTGGAAAAAAATAAAAATCAAGGCGAAGTGATAAAATGTAAAACATATACTAATTATATGTGGAAGACTTTCTTATATAAAACATATACTATACACTGGCGTGAGAACGTCTTTTGTCGCTATTCCCAGTAAAAGCAACAATTCGTTTGATGCTGCAATTCCCAGTAGTGGCATCGCTGTTGCCACTACTGGGAATAGTAGCAACAAGTGCATGCCAATTCGCACAAAAAACCTTCACAATCGAATATATATATATATATATATATATATATATATATATATATATATATATATACACACACACACAGAGAGAGAGAGAGAGAGAGAGACAGAGAGAGAGAGAGGAAATTTCTCAATTGCAAACGGGTCTGTTAGCACAGACCCATTGCAAACTGACCCATGGGCTGTTGGATCAGATCGATCAAGATCCAACGACCATGATCAAGCCCGTCCATCATCCGCCTCTCTCGCTTAGGTTATGAGGGGGTAATTTGGGCATTTCATCCTAAATAACTCTTCACCTTATTCACTCTCACACACTCTCTTTCACAGTTGACGAAGTTGTATTTGTTTTGCAAAATTTTAACTTAGGCCGTTGTCAGAAACAACGCCTTAAGTGCTTCAAAATTTGACTTGAACTTAAGTAGTTGTTTCAAACAACGACTTTAGTATAACCTAGGTCGTTGTTTGAAACAAAAACTTAAGTTCAAGTAAAATTTAGAAGTATTTAAGCCGTTGTTGGAAACAACAGCTTAAGTACTTCAAAATTTGTCTTGAACTTAAGTCGTTGTTTGAAACAACGACTTAAGTTCAATTAAAAAAAAAAAACTTGTTTCCCTTTAGTCTCCTTCTATCTTCTCTCTCTCACTCCCAGTCTCCCTTCTCTCTCTCTCTTTCTCTCTCTCTCTCTCTCTCTCTCTCTTTGTCTTCTCGTTCCTGAATGCAAACTAGTAACCCAACCCGAGCACACACCTCCTCCTCCGCCACCTCAACTAATCTGCCCCCTCCTCGTTCACTTCACTATCTCACTCACTTTCTTCCTCTTTTCCCCCTCTCTCTCTCTCTCTCTCTCTCTCTCTCTCTCTCTCTCTCTCTTCCGAAGACTCTCCTAAAACTCGAACTACTCCTAAACCCTCCTCCGTCCGCCATTGCGCCTCATCCTCCTATCTCTCTTTCCCAAAAACCTCTAGTTTATCACCTCCTCCTCCCCCAATCTTCAAAATCCAATCGGTAACTCGAAACCCAAATTTTCCGTTTAGTTCCGTACAAATCATCGACCACTCAATCTTTGTCGTACATATCCGCACTGTGCAAGGTAATCACTTTAATCTAGCTTTATAGATGTAGCTATGTTGATTGAATTAGTTGTTTATTTTTTGAGATTATTTTTGTGATGCGTAGTTATGTATAGGTTAGTTGTTCGATGTGAAATGTATATAGTTGTTCGATGATTATAGACGGTAGAATTTTAGAAGTAGTTGTTGTTGTTCATTAAAATTATAGATGTAGTATTAGTTGTTGTTATTCGATATTAGTAAAAGTGCACAAATGGGATCCAAAAATTCTGAAACTTTACAAGTAGGTTCGACTCATCACACACACGCTAAAAAAACTTGTGGAAGTAAGTTTTGACTCACGATTTGCAAGATACGACAATGTATTGCTTTCATTCACGAAAAAGAATGGAAAGCGATACATTGCCGTATCTCGTAAACCGTGAGTCAAAATTCACCTCTAGAAGTTGTGCTGGCTTGTGTGGGGTGAGTCTGACATATCTCCAAAGTTTTGAAATTTTTGGTGGCCGTTTGTGTGGTTTTACTAATATCAAATAACAACATACATGATTATTCGAAGGTGGTGTTGCGTGGTTTGTGTATAAGCAAACAAACGGCAAAAAAAAATTCTAAAACTCTGCAAGTATGTTGGAATTACCACACACAAGCCAACACAACTTCTAGAAGTGGGTTTTGATTTACGGTTTGCAAGATATGGCAATGTATTGCTTTCATTCTCGAAAAAGAATGAAAAGCGACTCGAAAACCGTGAGTCGAAACTCACTTCTACAAATTGCGTTGACATGTGTATAGAGAGTCCGACCTACTCACAAAGTTTCATAAATTTTTCCTATTTATGCACTTTTACTTCTATCGAACAACAATAACAACATACTATATTTTAAAAAGGGATGAGTACAGTTACGTGAGATAACCGTACAAATGAGATCCAAAAATTCTGAAACTTTGAGAGTAGGTCGGACTCACCAAACACAAGACAATGCAACTTCTAGAAGTGTGTTTCAACTCACGATTTGCGAGATACAGCCGTGTGTCTTTTTCCATTCTTTTTCATGAGTGAAAGCGATACATTGTCGTATCTTGCAAGCCGTGAGTCGAAACTCAGTTATACAAGTAATATCGTTGAGAGCATGAAATGTGCTACTATACTTAAGAGTAATGCTGCCGAGTGCATGAAAGGTTTTGCACGCGAGATACTTAGTCCATGACGAGGCTCGCTTGAAGATGTAGGAGATGGCACATGATTTGACCAATATTTATATACGACCGTACGTACGACTAGTCGTTAGAGGGTGAATAGTAGGTCATCTCGCCTCAGGCAACAATGGTAACACCAGCCTCCACCACAAGAAGAGCTCCTGAAGAAGACGACGATGATGATGAAGAAGAACAAGAACAAATGACCGGCCCATCACAAGTTGCCCAAGTTGGGTGTTCTCGCCGACAACTGATTCGGAAGAGGAGAAAGTCACAACATTACAGAGTTAGGATGAGTGAGAGTGCCTTTGTGTTATTGAAAACTTTGTTTGTAATGTGAAATTTGTGGTTTAGACAAGTTGATGTTATTGTTGTTGTTAATGTTATTATCATTATTGAAGAGTTATTGTTGTTATTGTTATTATTGTTGTTAGTTAAAATTTGAAATTTTTGTTGTTATTGTTATTGATGATATTGATATTATTGGTAGTTTTTATGTGGAGTTGAAAGGAGAATGTGATGATTGAATGTTCAAATTATTGATGATATTGAAATTGTTATTTGGGTGTGGTTGTAGTAGCTGATGCTGCTGTAGTTGAAGTTGTAATTTTTTTAAAATTTTTACCTAGCCCGTTGTTTCAAACAACGGGTTTAGCTTAACCAAAATTGGAGCAAAAACTCTTGCTCACTGATTTGAAATTGCCATTTTGAATCAACTGAAGTCGTCATTTCAAACAACAACTTAGTATAACCTAAGCCATTGTTTGAACTGTTAATTCAGTTTTGGTCAATAAATCTTGCTCTCTGACTTGAACTTGCCATTTTGTACCAACTAAAGTCATTTTTTCAAACAACAACTTCTTATAACCTAAGTCGTTGTTTGAAAACGTCTTAAGGTTAACCAAAATTTGGGGAATGATAGGATTGCTCTCTGACTCGAGCTTCAGTATTTGAATCAATTGATGCCGTTGTTTCAAAAAAAACGACTTAGGTTATCCTGGGTCATTGCTTGAAACAATGTCTTAGGATTTCAATAAATTTGGGATTGAGCCTTGCTATCTAACTTGACCCTACCGTATGACCCCTTTATTTACTTATTTATTTATTTTTTATTTTTTATTTTATTTTATTTTATTTTTTGGGGGGGGGGGGTTTATGTAGATGGTGAAAATATTTTTTTGTATTTTTTATATTTTAAAAATGTTATGTCATCTCCGATGAATGATATGAACACATTTATTGGGATCATATAAATCCTAAGGAAAAGCTTTTTAAAAGAAAGCAAGAGTTTTTTTTAATAAATTTGAACTAACCCTAAACCGTTTGTTTCAAACAACGAGTTAAGATTAGTTCAAATTTCAACAAAAAACTCTTGCAATCTGGCTTGAATTTGTCTATTTGAGTAGCCTTTGAAGCCTTTGTTTGAAAAATGACATTTTTAACCTAGGTTGTTGTCTCAAACAACGGCTTCAATAAAAAATATTTTGAGATTTTAGAGTCTTGCTTTCTAACTCAAACCTTTTTTTTTTGTGGGTAGGGGAGGGGGAGGGGGACTATGTAGATGGTGAGTTTCTTCCATTTTTTGTTTATTATTATTATTATTATTTTCAATATCTGAGTACATCTTACTTTATCAAAATCTCAATGGAGACTTGACCCTCAATATGTAAGACAAACCATACATCTAACCCTACCATTAAAAAAATTATTAAAAAGAATTTATTTTCATGTCAAAATTCAATACACTTTAGAGATAATTAAAAAGAGTTAGTCCAAACATAAAAAAGGGAGAAAGAAAAGAAAAGTCCTTTTTTTACCCTAACCCTACCGTTGAACCCTAACCCTAACACTACCTTACCCTTATCAATCAATAAGCATGGTTATAGAAAGACATAAAGGGAAAAAAGTCATCTTGCATTATGGAAGGGAAGACTATGTGGGAAATCGGAAGCGTCTAAATAAATGACCGATCATAGAGCCATTCAATTGATGGAACAACACAAATGTGGATGGAATATCTATGATGAAGTTTATTTACAAGCAATTAGAATTAAAAAATTCATACACTATGAGAGAACCAAGATTAAACGATAGCACACATATTAAAAATAAAACCGATGTTTAGATTAAAATTTAAAAAAATTCTTATTTAAAACAACCAAAAAATAGAAAACAAAGTCTAAAGGAAAAGGTCATAAAAAGAAAAAAGAAACCAACTAAAAGTCGTTATTTCAAACAACGACTTAGGATATAAAATGTTGTTGTTTGAACAACGGGTACAGTTGGTTCAAAATGGCAAGTTAGAGAGCAGTTGTTTTTGCTTTTCAGTTGATCTTAAGCTGTTGTTTCAAACAACAACTTATAATATAAAATGTCGTTGGTTGAAACAACGAGTACAGTTGGTTCAAACTAACAAGTTTAAGTCAAAGAGGAAGTGTTTTTGCTTAAATTTCAGTTGATCTCAAACAACGGCTTAGGTTATAAAATGTTGTTGTTTGAAATGATGGGTACAGTTGGTTCAAAATAGCAAGTTCAAGTCAGAGAGCAAGTGTATTTTAACGGGTACATTTGGTTCAAAATGGAAAGTTCAATTCAGGGAGCCAGGTTTTTTGGTCAATTTTTTTTAAGCTTAACCCGTAGTTTAAAACAACAGGTTTAGTTAAAATTTATATTAAAAAGGTACAACTTCTTCAAGAGTAGCATCAGTAGCTACAACCACAATATCAACTCAAATTTCAACATCATATACAAATAGAATCTTCATCGATCAACACTCAACATTCCATATTCTTTCCTCATTGAATCTTCATCACAACTACAATAACAACCAAACCAATACACTGATAACCGTTTAAGCTATTACATTCACAATATTCAAAAAAATCAATTACATATACATATATACACATTTAAAATTAAGAATTTCTTTGAAGATCACAATGAAGCTTCCTCCAATCAAAACCTGGAAGAATCTTAAATTTCAAACCAAGGAAATAAGTATTATAAGTCTAGAAACATTGCAACATACGCAAAGTTCAAAATTTTACCTCACAACGATTCATCATAATTATCGTCGGAACTCCTTCATCGGTTTGATCCAATTCTTGTGCATTGGTAGCGCTAAATAAATGAAAATATTAAGTTAGTAAAATTTTATTTATCAACTTCAACCTAAAACGCAAGATTGAGTGAGTTAATATTTTTAATTTAAAAAAGGGATATATTACCCAGTTTGAACAATTTCTTGTTTAACTCCGCAAGCTGCATGCATTGCACCATCTAGGTTTTCGATGAAGTTTCTCTTTTATCGGCTTCAATATCTTTCTGCTAAGTCTTTCCTTTGTAATGCACTATCGAGGGTCCCCCACAGGTACATGAGACATATCCACATCTTTCCATATGCATGTCCACTGCCTCCAACATGTTGTCCACTGCTCTCAGAATGTGCACTACCTTCGGGAAGTCAACTAAATTCGGGTTGCAGAAGAGAAATGCCTTCAAGTCCCTTGAGCATGTGGTCGAACATGTATTTTTCACTTTCATCGGAAAAACAACCAAGATCGACCATCTATTTTGCGTGATGGCATTCATAATAGCAAGAAGCAAAATTCCCACAATTGTCGTCGTGAATGGACGTATAGTTTCTTCTTATGACATCCCACATCAATATTCCTGTAATATATTGCTCCGGTAATGCAGTGTGATGGATAAATAGAAGAATCGCCAAAATATATTTGCAAGGAATGCCTATGAATTCAAACAAGAAACAACCACAAGTGACCATTTAACGGAGTTTTCAAAATTGAATCGCCCTCCCCGATTCTGAATTTCCACGAAGCTTCACATGGAAAGCTGCACTATCCGGTGTGTGAAGATCGACAATGAAAGTCACATTATATATTAAGCTTTTATGGACTTCATCTTGGAATTTGTAGAAAATCTTCAATGTGTAAATTCGCACCATTTGTTCCTCCAAAGCTCATTCTGTCTTCAATTTCGGTATCTTATCACGATTACAATGATTTTCTTTAAGTTCCTCGTGTATTTGCCTTGCTAAGACTATCGAAGATGCCAGCAAATTTATGTAAAGTGTACTTCTTTTGAGTATGATGTTTCAAGGAGGAATGCATAGACTCAACCCGTTGGCTACTCAACATGCCAGCCCAAAATGAATCTCTTGCATAGACAGGAGCCCATTTGTCATGAATTTCCGATAGATCGTTCAATCATTTATTATTCTCAACTTCGTATTGCAAAAGCAATAATTTTCATTTCTCTTTGAAATCATTTATATATTCGGAGTTATAGATCATATTGTTAAAACACTCCCTAAACTTATTGACATCATTCGACATACACACCTTTTGTGGTAAATTATCCAATATATGCCGAATGCAATATCGATGATGGGTCTCGGGGAAAACTTTCTTCACTCCAATACCGATCTGACGATCATGGTCCGTCACGATGCCGAATGGAGCACATTTTATTATTCCTAGCCACTTTTCAAAGAACCAGACAAAGGAAGAGGCAGTCTCATTTGGAATAAACCTATAACCTAAGAACGTTGATTACCAATGATGATTGATTCTAACAAATGGAACAAATAATATTCCATATCAGTTCATGTTGTATGTGGCATCAAAGCAAAGTATATCCCCAAATTCATCATAATTCATCCTAGCAATACCATCCACCTAAATACAATGAGACAACCGGTCTTCTGGATCAACTTGAAAATCATTAAAAAAAAATGAAGGATTCGTCTATTTTTTAGATTCAAAAATTCATTGAGTATTTTCCCATCGTGTCATTTCATAGCTTCCCACAAGTCTCTCTATTGATTTGTATCATCTTTTTCGGTGAATCCTATTTTATCGTGACCTCCAATAGCACTTTCGAAAACCATTTGTTTCCACGTAGAAATACTAGCTTGGGAAAGTTGGTACATTATTCTTTTATCGGTTTTCAACACACTATGGTTTTGGGGCAACAGATGTCTTCTACTCGGTGAAGTAAATTTGAGATTGTGTGGTTCATGAAATGACTTTAAAAACTCATATATCACTTTCTTCATTGAATTTTACACGAAAGAAAGTTTTGCAACCCGTTCTAGAAGCACACTACTAGAAATGTGCAGACTAGCGACATTTTTGTTGCGATGAAATAAGGAATCGTCACAACTGGCGACAGTTTTTCTGCAATGAAAAAATATTTATCGCAAAACTCGCGAAAATTACAAAATTTTGTCGCAAATATTATTTCCTTTAAATATAATAAACAAAATTTTAAAAATAAATAAATAGCCACAAAATATTACTAAACATCACAAGTTTTTTGATCGTTTTGTCAGTAAACGTCGCAATTTTATTATGTTTTTAAAAAATAAACTTTGGTTTTTTTTACTTGTTTATTTGCGACATTAAGTGTAAAAATGTTGCAAATATTCGTCGGAAAATTTTAGGATTTGTGTACTCGGGTTATTTTGGTGCACGGAATAATTTTCATTGCGACGTAACGTGTCTTAATATCGCAAGTTTTTTTTTGATGTTTTCTGTATCTGTCCTTCAATCACCTCTTCATTTTCCTTTTGTGCCCCCCCCCCCCCCCCCCCCCCCCCCGCGCAAATGCTTCATATCCTTTACTATACCTTCATTTCCCCCCAAATTTTCACTCTCCCCTATCTCCTGAACCCAACCCCCCCCCTTCGCCGTCGCCGTCCCTTGCCATCTTCGGCAGCGGCCCAACATCGCCATGCGACCTGTGCCTCTCTGTCCACGTCGCCCCCGACCATCCTATCCATAGGGCCGGCTCCACCCTTGAGGCCGGTGAGGCAGCTGCCTCAGGCCCCCGGAGTTTTTGCAATTTTAGCGGCCTCCAAATTTGTACTCTCATTATACATATAAGCATATATTTTGCACGTAAAAAAATTATACTGTTATTAGGGGCCCCTAAAAATAGTTATTTGGGCCTTTCGAAATATTTTTTAAAAATATAAGGGTTTGGGCTTGATTGAATTTGAGGCTTTAAATTTGGGTGATTTAACACAAATCCACTTTTAAATCAATATAAACTCAACCCGAAACTCACATTCAATTTCGAACCCGAAACTCTTACACTAAACCCGAAACCCACATTTAAAACAAATCCTCTTTGGCTCTTTCTTATCCCCAATTTTCCAACCTGAAACCCTTGCCCTAATTTTTATTTTCAGAAATTCTCTTTGGCTGTTGTAACACCCCGCAAAAATAAGTTATGACAATTTTGCTCACGGGTGTTACGTACATGTATTTTGTACTGTTATGAGTAATATTCGTAACGTATTTTAAATAAATATCCTATGTAATTCTGCATTTTAATTATTTATACATTTTTCGTCTTCTCAAAATTCATTTTCATCCTATTCTAAACCAACTTAAATATTTATTTTAATCTTTGTGTTTTTCGTGCATTGCACGTGCTTTCAATGCACATGTCGATTATGTATATTCCACCCTCACATGTAATATTATAAATTTTTTTACATATTCAATTATTTATTTTATAACTTGATCGAATTGGTTTCATAAATTGAAATTCATTTTTTCTCCTATTTTGACTCAAATATATTTTTACACATGCAAAGCACGTGTTTTCTATGCACGTGTTGATTACATTGTTGTATACATATATAGAATTAACTAAACGTATTTTACATATTTTGTATTTCAATTGTTATAGACATTTTTTGTTTTCTCGAATTTATTTTATATATGAATATTTGTTAGCACGTACTTTACATGTGTTTCTTTTTATGCACGTGCAAATTGTACTGTTTCATTACAAAGTTGTGCACTAAAAATTTCACTAGGATAATTATACTAAATTTAATATGAGTATTTATTAAAAAGACAAATTTAAAATGGAATAAAATAATAAAAGTGAAAATAAATTGAGTATGTGCACAAAACATGTGCACACGTGCACACGAGCAATGTGCACTTTTTCAAAAATGGCTGCATATAGGAGAGAATGTGGGTGTGTGGGTTCTGTGAGTGCTGTGAGTGAGTGAGTGTGTGGGTGTGTGAGTGGGTTAGTGGGTGGTTAGTTGCTAAAACTACTCCCAAATTCTCATATAAATACCCCATATCCTAACCCCAAATAAACACAAAAATAAATCAAACAAAAGAGAGACTCAAGAGAGGGGACTTGCTGGGTTTTTTTTTTTTGCTTTCGGGATTGGCATAGAGGCTTGCGGGTTGTGCTTATGGATTCTATTGGAGCTTTTGTTAAGGGGTTCAATTACTAGGAAGTCTTTTTGAGGTGGGTGATTCTCCAACTTTCTTATATAATTTTATTAGTAGAATGCCAAATTGTAGAATATATATGTGTGAATTGTTAGATGCATGATAACTTATATAGATTGAGTATTCATATTCAGATTATGTGTAGTTGATTAAAGGTGTGAAAATATGATATGATTGATTCGGAGGCATTTTCACAAGTTTATGTCTTAAGTTTTAGTTGCAATTCAGAAAATCATATCTATTAAACTAGATAAAATCTAGAGCTAAAATTTTTATTGGAGCATCTCGTATATGTCAAGAACATCTCCTTAAAATTTAATAATATTTGGTTTTCATTTACTATTCTAATAAAATCTAAACTTAAGACTGGTTGGCAGTTTGGCTAGTTGCCGAAAATTTATATACATTTCGGATTTTTATCATTTCGCCATCTTAGATGCAGTATTTTGAGAATGGTCACTAAGAATATGATGTAGAATTGTTAACCTTTCTTTAGAGTCTAAGAAATCAATTTTTCATAAAGAACGGAATTTATAATGAATTTTACAAGATTGAACAAGGACCCGACTGTAGATTTCGAAGAACTCAGGGTTATAGACAAAATATTTTGGAGAAAATTATAACTTAAAAGTTATAGTAGACTTGTATACCTTTAATTTGAGCTAAAGAACACATAGTTTCATGAAGCTTTTAATTTTCTGTGATTTTTACAAGTCGCATGAACCACAACATTCGAATTTTGAACTTACTGTTTTGCAAATGAAATTAGACGAAGTAATTAAGCATGAATTTAGATGATCTTAACTATAAAGTTGTAGTAGACTCATTTATGTTTCCTATGAAACTAAGAAATCTATTTTTTGAGTAGTATTGGAATTTATATGAGTTTTACAATACCATTAGGTTGATGTCTCAAGTTGAACATTCAAATAGTGGATTATATAGATGTTGTTACATTGAATCGAAGTTGATAAAGAAATAGTTTTTGAGATTGTAGGTTTGAGTCTTGGTGAGCTCGAATTTGGTAGTATTAACTGTATTTGAGTATATTGGAAATATAAATTGATTTCTGGGGAAATGTTTTTTTATGGTAATTTGTACAAACATTTTTGGGTTAATTGCCCCACTTAGATAATGGATTGAACACATATTTGGTGATTGGATTTGAAGGATTTGAATAGAGATGATTTTAAAGGATATGAGTATATTGGAAATTAAGATTTGATGAAAATTGGTACAAATATTTTCGATTAAACTCCATATTTGAATTAACACTTTTAGTACATATTTGATAATTGGATTTGAGATATTAGATTAGAGGTGATGTTCATTGAATTGAGGCTTTTGAAGTCCTATTGTAATAGTATGGAAAATTGTATCTAGTTATTTGAGGATGACAAATTGGATGGAATAAATAAGAGATGAATTGAGTAAATGAATGAATGAAATTTGTAATTAATTATAAAAGAGGTTATGGATAACTTGGACATATTGTGAATATTTTGGAATGTGTGGATTCTAGAGGCTGAGCGAGACACAGGGTACCGGCAAATTTTTGATTATGAAAGTTTGAGAAGTAGCCAGTGTGGGCTAATATTCTCAGTTTTTGTTTTAAGCCCAGTGGGTAAGCTAGGTCTAGGTCTTAATAACTATAATTTAAACTTAAGGATAGACACTAGTTGGAGATATGATGAAACAAGAGCAAACGTGAGTATGAGGGCTCCAGGATGATCCGCAGAGTGAGACAATCCTCAGTATTCCATAACGAGGGATGAAATAGGTGCTAGGATGATTCGCGGAGTGTGATTGAACTCTAGTATTCCAGGACGAGAGCGACGCTCATGGGACATTTGTGCAATGAGGGTTCCAGGATGACTCGCAGAGCGAGATAATCCCCAGTATTCTGGGACGAGGGATGAAATTGGCCCCAGGATGATCCGCGGAGTGGGATTGATCTCCAGTATTCTGGGGCAAAAACCAATACTTGCAAAGTATTTAAATCTCGTTTTAGTCATGGTAGTAGGTTGCATGGCGAGGGATTGAACCCTATAATGAGTAGTACGATAAGGGCTTGCCCTTGGACCTATGTAGTATGTGATGCATAGAATCCGAACAAGTATGCATTAGTGTCATCGTAGTGTAATGTCTGCATTAGGCATTAAGTTCATATTATACACTGACATGTTTGGGATAGTCACCTTTCACATTTTGTTTCACATTCAAGTTTGTGTTTGCTATAGTAGAAGAATCGCTGTATTATAGAATTGCGTCAGTTGTATGCAACTGACGTGACTACAGTTTTCTAGTTGCAGGATTGGATTTGGTATGGACTTGAAGTTGCTGTGATGGATTGTCACAAGATTGAAGAGCTTTCATTAACATATGTTGTATTGTACTTATTTATTTCCGCTGTGCTATTGTAAAAGAACAATGTTATAAATGAAAAGTTTTAAATTCCTTGTATTTTGTACGAAGTTGGAGTAAAAAATCCTGTTTGTGCTACGAATTACCTGTGTTTAATATTCAGGGCGTTACAGCTGTCGTTCTTCACTTCTTCAGTTCTTCCCCTTTCTTTATTTTCAAAAATTTTGGGGAATGGTCGTCGTCACACGTGAAATTGAGGTCGTGCCGTCGTCCCGTCGTCGCTCGTGGAGATCGCGCCCAACGAAGTTGAATCCGGTACCGAGAGTTTCTCATCTCTGGTCCTCTGTTAGTTACTTCATCTTCACTTAAATATTGTTTAATTTATTTTTTTCTGAAAATTAGGATGTTTTTTATTTGCTAGGGCTTAATTAGTTGAATGTTAGGGCTTAAATCTTAATTATGAGTTTTTTTATTCTCCATCTTCGTACTCAATTTTATATTAGGGCTTAATAAGTTGAATGTTGAGTTCAATTTTATGTTAATTAAGTTGAATAGATTATTGAGTTGTTGAGTTACTTAATTTTATGTTAATTATGTTAATTAAGTTGAATAGTTGCTTATTGATTTGCTTAATTAAATTGAATAGATTAGGACTTAATTAAGTTAAAAATTGATATATTAGGGCTTAATTCAAAATTTTATTTCTTTTTCCCGCTTTATCATGTCTGGTAAATATGTGTCTGGAGCGTTAAAAATGAAAGAAGAAACAAGAAGAAGATAAATTTATACAATCTCAAATTGGGGCATTTAATAAATTTCTTACCAACAAACCAATCTCAAGTGGTAATGCTAATAAAGAAGTTCAAGAACATCAAGAGTTGAATGCGGGTGATGAAAATAAAGAACCAAATCAAGAGTCAAGTGAGAATGTTAATCTGAATGTGGGTGATGAACATGCAGAACCAAATCAAAATGAAGAATATAGGCCTATAAATATTTATGATCAGTGAATTGGGAGAAGATTAAACAAAAAGTTCGGGATTATTAGTTGAAAGAGGGCCCGTTAAAGTTGCTATTGATTTTCCTAAAGATGACGAAGGTAGACATTTTTCTTGTGTAGACTACACTCGATTGTTGTTAAATGAGTAAAAGTATGATAAAAGACGGCTTGTTTATTCAACTGGTTTGAATAAAGTGTTTTGTTTTTGTTGTAAATTGTTCAAGAAAGAAGATAACAATAATCAATTATCAAGTGAAGGGTTTAAACAGTGACATAATATTAGTCAAAGACTTCAAAGTCATGAAGAGAGTGAATACCACATTAATTGCATGACAAATTGCCTTGAATTAGATATGAGATTGCAAAAACGTGAAGTTATAGATAGAGGTGTTTAATTATTAATTATCAAAGAAAAAGAACATTGGAGACGAGCTTAATGCTTATGAGTAAACTTGTTATTCGATAATATATATTTTCATATTTTGCTTTGAATAATGTGCAATTTTTTGTATACATGTTTTTATTTTTTATGGGGGGGGCCCATTTCGGGAGTTCGCCTTGGGCCCTCGGGAACTCAGGGCTGGCCCTGCCTAGCCCCCACATCTCTCTCTCAGAAACCCTAGCCGGGCACAAGAAATTAGATTGTCCGTGACTGCAAGGGAACCCCAATGACCAGTTACTGAAGGTGACCGATAAAGGGAAGAAGCATGTTCGTCAGGGACGAACCTCAGCTTAACTGGGAAGAATTATGTAATAGTGAAGGCTATCATAGTCGAGAAATAGTAAAATGTTTTGTTGGGTGCATTTTTGCAAGTTATGGATGATGAACTTGTACTTTGATCGGTAGCATGATATTGTGACTATTATAAAGCATGAAAATTGGGGCATTTGAGTCGTCTCTTATCTTATGTGTATCTTATTAAGTATTTAGGGTAAGGTATAAGGCTGAAATATTTGCCTTCTCCTTGGAAAGCCTCACTTTCTTCTAAGGAGGGAGTGGTCACCAATCCTCTAGAAGTACAAACCGAGAGCTGGAAGATGTGCTGAGAACTTGACTCGGGCACTAGAAGGAGATATGATGAACCAAGAACGATCGTGAGTATGGAGGCTCCAGAATAATCCGAAGAGTGAGATATTCCCCAGCGTTCTAGACGAGGGATAAAATAGGCCCCAGAGTGTTCTTTAGAGAGGGATTGATCTCCAGTGTTTCAGGACGAGAGCGATACTAATGGGGAGTTCGTGTAGTGAGGTCGGCTCCAGAATGATCCATGGAGTGAGACATTCCTCAGCATTCCAGACGAGGGATGAAATAGGCCCCAGAATGATCTGTGGAGTAGGATTGGTCTCCAGTATTCCAGGGACGAGAGCGATGCTCATGTGGAAGATTGTGTGATGTTGGCTCCAGAATGATCCAGGGAGTGAGATATTCCCCAGTATTCTAGACGTGGGATGAAATAGGCCACAGAATGATCTGTGGAGTGGGATTGATCTCCAGTATTCCAGGGACGAGAGCAACGTTCACGGGTAGACTAGTGGGACATTGGCTCCAGAATGATCCAAGGAGTGAGATATTCCCCAATATTCCAGACGAGGGATGAAATAGGCCCCAGAATGATCTGTGGAGTGGGATTGATCTCCAGTATTCCGAGGACGAGAGTAATACCCACAAAGGAAATTCAAGGATGAGTAAGGGCTCCAGAGTGATCCAAGGAGTGAGATATTCCCCAGTATTCCAGACGAGGGATGAATAGGCCCCAGAATGATCTGTGGAGTGGGATTGATCTCCAGTATTCCGAGGACGAGAGTAATACCCACGGGAAAAATTAATGATAAGAGAGGCTCCAGAACAATTCGTGGAGTGAGATATTTCCTGGTATTCCAGAACATGAGGTAAAATAGGCCCCAGGAGGTTCTGTAGAGAGGGATTGATCTCCAGTAGTCCAGGATGAGAGCGACTTTCCCCAAGGTGATTCATCCCCAGTACGGTGGATGTGAGATAGGACAGATCCCCGAATGATCCGCGCGATGGGATTAATCTCTGGGATGGAAGGATGCGTTGAGCACTTGAGGCTTGCGAGCCGATGTTGAGAATTTGAGATGATCAGGGGAAGGTGTCTTCTGCTCATGGATGGTTGTCGGCTCCCCTAGCAACGTTCTGAGGACAGAACGATTCTAAGGATGGAGTGATGTAATACCCCACAAAATAGCATATGGCTATTTTTGCACTGTAATCTGTGCACGTATGAGTATTGTACACGATTACATATTTTTTCGAGGAAATTATCAGTTAAATTGAGAGATTTCAGACATATGAGCTGTTCTGAACCCGATGAAGTAAACCCGGAATATTTTCTCGATTAAACCATGGTTTTGCCCCGATTGTTTTGACCAGATAATTTTTGGGAGAAGATTATAAATTCTATAAAACATGTATTTTATAGGATTTTAATTTATATGTATTGGTTATTTCGATTAAGCTAGTGCTTGAATTGAATGTGAGTTGTATTTGTGCACTAGGGTATGGTAACCTAGGGTTAGAATGGGAATATGGTGACCTAGGGTTCCTTGACCTAACCTAGGGTTAGGAACCCTAGCATCACATCATGGCTTGGATCTTGATGAGATCCAATGGTGGGATTAATTCACCATGTGTAGGTTGACCATGAGAATGGGAAGTTTCCTTGAAGGTTCCAAGGAAGTTTCCATGAAACTTCTTGCATGGTGTGTTGGCACTCAATCTACCCTTCATTCCTCCACCCATCCTACTCTCCATCTCAACCATACACCTCACCACCATCCACCCCACACCCACCCCTCCTTGGCCGGCCCATATAAACCCCACCCCCATCTCACTTTACTCCATTTTTTCAAGCTCCATCTATTCTCCTCCTTAGCTTTCTCCATTCCTCCTTGTTCAAATAAAATAAAATAAAATATATATATATATATATATAGGAAAGGAAGAAGTCTACTAGAATAGAAGGAGTAGTAGAGAAGGAGAAGAAGAAGTGTAGGCCAAGGTACACAAGCAAGGAGCAAAGACAAGCAAGCAAACAAAGCTAGGAGTACTCAAGCTACAAGGAGATTTTGCAAACTTCAAGTGGGTGATCTCTTGAACTCTTTTGTATTCATTTTGTTTTGGTATGAATGGATGTGTAGTAATGGTAGCCATGATTTCATTACCATGTTTGAGTATGAGAAGTACTAGGGAAGAATAAATTGTATAGTAGAGAATTATTCTTTTGAGTTTGATTGAGTAGCATGATTGTGAGGGTATATTGGGGAATTTCTTACGCCCAAACGGTTTGGAAACATGGGCTAAAATTCTGGGGTATTGTTCTTCTATGTATGTAGAGTATCCATGATTTATTTCGTAATATTTGGATGCATTTTAGTAGCCCGAACAGTGGGACCAAATCCGGACAGTAAGCAGCCAGAATGGCAGCTGGCTATGATGATTTTTGGGTGTCTTTCCGATTTTATATCTCGGAAAACACAATGCATTTGGAGCTGAAAATTGTTTTGGACGCTCATGTATGTGTCTACAACCATAGTCTTAAATTTCGTAATTTTCCGAGGTCATTTGATGCCCCAAAAAAATAGTAGAACGCGACTGGTCCATAGGTGTCGGCTGAAGCTGACTGCGCTTTGGGCTGAAGTTCAAAAGGCCATAACTTCGTGTACGTTTATTATTTTACTACGAAATTTTGGGAGTATCTTGAGGTTTGAGTCTATTTGATGAATCTCAAATTTTAGAATTTTTAGAAGTCATTTGATGAGGTTTCAAAAGTAATTAGTGACGGGCAGTCGATACTCTGCTGAAAAAGAACAGCTGAGAATTATGCCATGTTTGAGGAGTTGTAGATCATTGTGTGAAATGAATTTGAATATAAATTTTGGACACAATGAAATGGTACATGTGTGGATTAAGAATCTCAAATTTCGTGCGCATTTGACTCAAGGTTGATTTATTATCGAATTTCGAAGTAGGCTATGGTCGGCCTAGCGCAAGTTGTCTAGTCCGTGGAGATGGATATTCCTGGACTTATCGGTTAAGAATTTGGACGACTGGACAACTAGAGATTTGCAGTAGGGAGTTATAGATTTCTAACCCAATTGGAATTTTATGATTCCAGTTTATAGGTTGGACGTTATAATTTTCCGAAGTTGGGATAGATTCGGCCTTGTCAAGGCAATGGTTGCTAGAGAAATCAACTTTTCCTTGTTATGCCCCCGATGGAAATGGGCATCCTTGAGGACCCTAAGGATTGAATCTGAGGACGTGTCCAACTAGGAAGTTAAAGTCAACACTCCCAGCTTTCCATAGGACCCGGGGTCGAGCGATTTCGATGAGCGAGCAACTTCTATAATATTGGGGAGGTGCAGCAGGTGCAAGAGGGAATATACTGCTGAGAATATATATGGGTTATTTGGGTGCCAAGATGATTGAATTCGAGGAAATGGTTAGCTAGAGAGTTGTAGATCAGAGTCTTAGAGTTTCAGAATGGGTGGTGTCAAGCAAATCCAAGCTGTGCATTGGAAGTTGTGGTTGTTGTAAGTTTGGCACCCTGTTGTTGAGATTGACTTCAAGATTAAGTTAGCTTGGGGACTTGAGCTCTTAAATATTTGAGAGAGTCGCCCACTGGGGGATTGCAGTGGATCTCCCTACCCTTCTAGAAATTCTGAGTGTGTTGGGTTCCGATGAGCGTAGCTGGGGTTACAGCTACTGCTATTCTTGAACTGTTTCATCGGACGATTGATGAGGAATCCTCTACATACAGCAGTGTGGTGATCATGAGCTATCGGGTTTTAATAATGTTTTAGCAATTCATTCGAAACTTGGATAAGTTCCTGTGCTTAATACTCATGGTGGACATGAGTGAGTTGAGATATAGCTCTGGTCGGTTTGTGTTTGGTGTCTCGATGCCTAAGTCTGTCAATGGTTAGGAATTGATGATTATGTGTGTGCTTACCTTCATTTGATTTGTATTGCATTATTGGGGCGCCGTTAGACCACTCGCTGAGGGTCACGGGCCGGGATTATTTTAGGTCGCTGACCTTTGAAGGTATTGGGAATCAGTGGATGTGATTCCGGGATGGTTGTTACCTTGACAGACCAGTCAGGCTCGACTTTGTTGATCGACACCGAGTGTGGTTGAATAACAACATATTTTCAGTAAACTGGATCGATTATGTTTCCTTTTATTGTTTCGCTCGAAGTCTGAATTGGTATTAGGGGTGATCCCCTATAATCCAACTCGTTCTGAGAATTAGCGGTAGGTGGCGATACTATAGGTGGTCTCTTCCTGTCATTAGGGATAAGTGCTGCTGCGCGTATCTTGCACAGTTGATTCCTGAGGTACCGTGGTAAGGACGGATGGGATCCGGGCACATGCTAGTGGACACGAACGGGTCGTATGGGATACGACACTGTAGGTATGCTGCAGTATATCTTTAAGTTCGTCACGGCTGTTGATTGCAAAACGGTGGGACCGTTGACTGCAGAGCGGTGGGACCGCATATCTTAAATTCGTTACGGCTTTCAAGGGGGGTCTGAGGCAACGATAACTGGTGACAACGGGCAGCGCCCCGAAGCATTTATGTTATTTATCTCCTCAACCATGTCATACTATCAGGAACAGAAAGTGGACCAATTTAGAATGCATTGCATGGCGAGGGATTGAACCCTATATTCAGGAAAACGAACTCTTTGGAAAGTATGTAGTATGGGATGCATACATTTCCATCGAAGTTGATTTTGGGAAAGTATGCAGTATGGGATGCATGCGTTCCCAATGAATCGCATTAGAGTAAGTACATCGTGTGCATTCTTATTTCGTATATTAGACTAGACCATGTCATGTTTGGCCTGGAACGTATGTAGTATGGGATGCATGCGTATCCAGAGTTCCAAGGTCGCTTGTATTACAATAAGGCAGGTGATCAGTGCATTAGTTGTTAGACCATGGCATACACGAACACCAGGAAATTAGGATGCACGTTTCCCTTTTCATTCAATTGGTTTGTGATTGCCAGTTTGGAGATCGCTGTTTCCTTATCAGCATTGCGTCAGTGGAATTACTGACGTGCCCCACATTTTAGGTACATGAATATCAGGTCACAAGTACAGGAGATCCCAAGATCAGCAGGGCACCCAAGGAGAGATGACAGTATACGTGCCTACCATTCGAATGGGTGTAGAAATATCAGAGTCGCATAGCAGAAGTTTCAAGCCGAGGGACAAGTTCCAGGAAAGCAGATAAACCACTCAGCAGAGTTCTCAGCAATGACCAATCGACAGCGTTGCCAGAGGAGCCTGAATATTCCTTGTGATCAGTTGTAATAAGTTATGTAATTTGTATTCCTTGTTCAAGGACATTTTGATATTGTAATTATTGATGTAATAACTCTAATTGCAATAAAAGTGTTTAAATTTCCATGTTATTTACTGTGTTGAGATGCATTTGAAGGCAAAGATTCTGGTTGTGTCACGGATGTCCGGTATTGGGGATCCGGGGCGTCACAGTTGGCATCAGAGCTAACTTCAAATTGCAGACTAACACATTAGGAAATTTGACTTAAAATGCCAAATGGCTGGGTTTAGTTTGGATTGCAGGAAGGTCAAAACCATGATTGTTTCGCTTTTCCCATATGTTGTGATCTTTCCTACATCTAGAACTAACCCTGCGTGTTTTCTTTCCTTGAAGGGTGTCTAGAAGAATCAGAAACAACCACCGTAGAATGGCTGAGGGCGAAGGCAGTAGGACCAACGGCACAAACTTCAATATTGAAGCTGAGTTTACCCGTGTATACCAAATGATGGGAGCATTTGTGGATAGTAGAAACCAAGCACCGCCACAGGGAACACCAGGAGTCGCTACCCCAGCAGACCCGATAAGGATGGTGGAATCGTTCAAGAGGATGAAACCGCCAGTTTTCGAAGGACAGGTCGACCCCACGGCTGCTGACGAATGGATACGTCAAGTAGAAATAGTATTTGAAGTACTGGTGACTCCAGAAGACAGCAAGGTTCGTTTGGCCACAATATTGCTAGAGAAGGATGCCGGAGTTTGGTGGCAGTCGGTGAAGCGTGGTCTTGGAGGAGGTCAAATCACGTGGGAAAATTTTCTTGAGGAATTTCGACAGCACTATTTTCCCACGGATGTGCAAGAAGAAAAGGCGATGGAGTTCCACAATTTGAAGCAGGAAAATATATCCGTCAGGGAATATGAGACAAAGTTTTCTCAGCTATCACGATATGCACCTGAGATGGTCCAGGAAGAAGCAAAGAAAGCCTAAAGATTGGAGCAAGGGCTCAGGCCTGGACTGAGGTCGAGGATGGTTCCGTTAGGCATCCGCCGATTCGACAAGCTAGTAAGGCGAGCTGCGGTAACAGAAATAGACATGAGGCGGAGTCAAGGCGAGGCCGAGACGAAGAAGAAGAAGAAACACATTCTCACCAATGACCAAGACAAGCGGGACTCAACTCACAAGTCCAGAAAGCTTAACACCAGCAAGGGGACCAACCAGACGGTGGTGTGTTACTTTTGTAAAGAACCAGGTCATTTCAAAGGTCAATGCCCGAAAAGAGCCCAGACAAGCACTTGCTACAACTGTGGAGAAGCCGGGCACAAGAAATCAGATTGTCCGCGACTGCAAGGGAACCTCAATGACCAGTTACTGAAGGTGACCGATAAAGGGAAGAAGGCTGTTCGTCAGGGACGAACCTCAACTTAACTGGGAAGAATTATGTAATAGTGAAGGCTATCATAGTCGAGAAATAGTAAAATGTTTTGTTGGGTGCATTTTTGCAAGTTATGGATGATGAACTTGTACTTTGATCGGTAGCATGATATTGTGACTATTATAAAGCATGAAAATTGGGGCATTTGAGTCGTCTCTTATCTTATGTGTATCTTATTAAGTATTTAGGGTAAGGTATAAGGCTGAAATATTTGCCTTCTCCTTGGAAAGCCTCACTTTCTTCTAAGGAGGGAGTGGTCACCAATCCTCTAGAAGTACAAACCGAGAGCTGGAAGATGTGCTGAGAACTTGACTCGGGCACTAGAAGGAGATATGATGAACCAAGAACGATCGTGAGTATGGAGGCTCCAGAATAATCCGAAGAGTAAGATATTCCCCAGCGTTCTAGACGAGGGATAAAATAGGCCCCAGAGTGTTCTATAGAGAGGGATTGATCTCCAGTGTTTCAGGACGAGAGCGATACTCATGGGGAGTTCGTGTAGTGAGGTCGGCTCCAGAATGATCCATGGAGTGAGACATTCCTCAGCAATCCAGACGAGGGATGAAATAGGCCCCAGAATGATCTGTGGAGTAGGATTGGTCTCCAGTATTCCAGGGACGAGAGCGATGCTCATGTGGAAGATTATGTGATGTTGGCTCCAGAATGATCCAGGGAGTGAGATATTCCCCAGTATTCCAAACGTGGGATGAAATAGGCCACAGAATGATCTGTGGAGTGGGATTGATCTCCAGTATTCCAAGGACGAGAGCAACGTTCACGGGTAGACTAGTGGGACATTGGCTCCAGAATGATCCAAGGAGTGAGATATTCCCCAGTATTCCAGACGAGGGATGAAATAGGCCCCAGAATGATCTGTGGAGTGGGATTGATCTCCAGTATTCCGAGGACGAGAGTAATACCCACAAAGGAAATTCAAGGATGAGTAAGGGCTCCAGAGTGATCCAAGGAGTGAGATATTCCCCAGTATTCCAGACGAGGGATGAATAGGCCCCAGAATGATCTGTGGAGTGGGATTGATCTCCAGTATTCCGAGGACGAGAGTAATACCCACGGGGAAAATTAATGATAAGAGAGGCTCCAGAACAATCCGTGGAGTGAGATATTTCCTGGTATTCCAGAACATGAGGTAAAATAGGCCCCTGGAGGTTCTGTAGAGAGGGATTGATCTCCAGTAGTCCAGGATGAGAGCGACTTTCCCCAAGGTGAATCATCCCCAGTACGGTGGATGTGAGATAGGACAGATCCCCGAATGATCCGCGCGATGGGATTAATCTCCGGGATGGAAGGATGCGTTGAGCACTTGAGGCTTGCGAGCCGATGTTGAGAATTTGAGATGATCAGGGGAAGGTGTCTTCTGCTCATGGATGGTTGTCGGCTCCCCTAGCAACGTTCTGAGGACAGAACGATTCTAAGGATGGAGTGATGTAATACCCCGCAAAATAGCATATGGCTATTTTTGCACTGTAATCTGTGCACGTATGAGTATTGCACAAGATTACATATTTTTTCGAGGAAATTATCAGTTAAATTGAGAGATTTCAGACATATGAGCTGTTCTGAACCCGATGAAGTAAACCCGGAATATTTTCTCGATTAAACCATGGTTTTGCCCCGATTGTTTTGACCAGATAATTTTTGGGAGAAGATTATAAATTCTATAAAACATGTATTTTATAGGATTTTAATTTATATGTATTGGTTATTTCGATTAAGCTAGTGCTTGAATTGAATGTGAGTTGTATTTGTGCACTAGGGTATGGTAACCTAGGGTTAGAATGGGAATATGGTGACCTAGGGTTACTTGACCTAACCTAGGGTTAGGAACCCTAGCATCACATCATTTCTTGGATCTTGATGAGATCCAATGGTGGGATTAATTCACCATGTGTAGGTTGACCATGAGAATGAGAAGTTTCCTTGAAGGTTCCAAGGAAGTTTCCATGAAACTTCTTGCATGGTGTGTTGGCACTCAATCTACCCTTCATTCCTCCACCCATCCTACTCTCCATCTCAACCATACACCTCACCACCATCCACCCCACACCCACCCCTCCTTGGCCGGCCCATATAAACCCCACCCCCATCTCACTTTACTCCATTTTTTCAAGCTCCATCTATTCTCCTCCTTAGCTTTCTCCATTCCTCCTTGTTCAAAAATATATATATATATATATATATATATATATATATATATATATATATATATATAGGAAAGGAAGAAGTCTACTAGAATAGAAGGAGTAGTAGAGAAGGAGAAGAAGAAGTGTAGGCCAAGGTACACAAGCAAGGAGCAAAGACAAGCAAGCAAACAAAGCTAGGAGTCAAGCTATAAGGAGATTTTGCAAACTTCAAGTGGGTGATCTCTTGAACTCTTTTGTATTCATTTTGTTTTGGTATGAATGGATGTTTAGTAATGGTAGCCATGATTTTATTACCATGTTTGAGTATGAGAAATACTAGGGAAGAATAAATTGTATAGTAGAGAATTATTCTTTTGAGTTTGATTGAGTAGCATGATTGTGAGGGTATATTGGGGAATTTCTTACGCCGAAACGGTTTAGAAACTTGGGCTAAAATTCTGGGGTATTGTTCTTCTATGTATGTAGAGTATCCATGATTTATTTAGTAATATTTGGATGCATTTTAGTAGCCCGAACAGTGGGACCAAATCCGGACAGTAAGCAGCCAGAATGGCTGTGATGATTTTTGGGTATCTTTCCGATTTTATATCTCGTAAACGACAAGGAATTTTGAGCTGAAAATTTTTTTGGACGCTCATGTATGTGTCTACAACCATAGTATTAAATTTCATAATTTTCCGAGGTCGTTTGATGCCCCAAAAAAATAGTAGAACGCGACTGGTCCATAGGTGTCGGCTGAAGCTGACTGCGCTTTGGGCTGAAGTTCAAAAGGCCATAACTTCGTGTACGTTTATTATTTTGCTACGAAATTTTGGGAGTATCTTGAGGTTTGAGTCTATTTGATGAATATCAAATTTTAGAATTTTTAGAAGTCATTTGATGAGGTTTCAAAAGTAATTAGTGAGGGGCAGTCGATGCTCTGCTGAAAAAGAACAGCTGAGAATTATGCCATGTTTGAGGAGTTGAAGATCATTGTGTGAAATGAATTTGAATATAAATTTTGGACACAATGAAATGGTACATGTGTGGATTAAGAATCTCAAATTTCGTGCGCATTTGACTCAAGGTTGATTTATTATCGAATTTCGAAGTAGGCTATGGTCGGCCTAGCGCAAGTTGTCTAGTCCGTGGAGATGGATATTCCTGGACTTATCGGTTAAGAATTTGGACGACTGGACAACTAGAGATTTGCAGTAGGGAGTTATAGATTTCTAACCCAATTGGAATTTTATGATTCCAGTTTATAGGTTGGACGTTATAATTTTCCGAAGTTGGGATAGATTCGGCCTTGTCAAGACAATGGTTGCTAGAGAAATCAACTTTTCCTTGTTATGCACCCGATGGAAATGGGCATCCTTGAGGACCCTAAGGATTGAATCTGAGGACGTGTCCAACTAGGAAGTTAAAGTAAACACTCCCAGCTTTCCATAGGACCCGGGGTCGAGCGATTCCGATGAGCGAGCAACTTCTATAATATTGGGGAGGTGCAGCAGGTGCAAGAGGGAATATACTGCTGAGAATATATATGGGTTATTTGGGTACCAAGATGATTGAATTCGAGGAAATGGTTAGCTGGAGAGTTGTAGATCAGAGTCTTAGAGTTTCAGAATGGGTGGTGTCAAGCAAATCCAAGCTGTGCGTTGGAAGTTGTGGTTGTTGTAAGTTTGGCACCCTGTTGTTGAGATTGACTTCAAGATTAAGTTAGCTCGGGGACTTGAGCTCTTAAATGTTTGAGAGAGTCGCCCACGGGGGGATTGCAGTGGATCTCCCTACCCTTCTAGAAATTCTGAGTGTGTTGGGTTCCGATGAGCGTAGCTGGGGTTACAGCTACTGCTATTCTTGAACTATTTCATTGGACGATTGATGAGGAATCCTCTACATACAGCAGTGTGGTGATCATGAGCTATCGGGTTTTAATAATGTTTTAGCAATTCATTTGGAACTTGGATAAGTTCCTGTGCTTAATACTCATGGTGGACATGAGTGAGTTGAGATATAGCTCTGGTCGGTTTGTGTTTGGTGTCTCGATGCCTGAGTCTGTCAATGGTTAGGAATTGATGATTATGTGTGTGCTTACCTTCATTTGATTTGTATTGCATTATTGGGGCGCCGTTAGACCACTCGCTGAGGGTCACGGGCCGGGATTATTTTGGGTCGCTGACCTATGAAGGTATTGGGAATCAGTGGATGTGATTCCGGGATGGTTGTTACCTTGACAGACCAGTCAGGCTCGACTTTGTTGATCGACACCGAGTGTGGTTGAATAACAACATATTTTCAGTAAACTGGATCGATTATGTTTCCTTTTATTGTTTCGCTCGAAGTCTGAATTGGTATTAGGGGTGATCCCCTATAATCCAACTCGTTCTGAGAATTAGCGGTAGGTGGCGATACTATGGGGTGGTCTCTTCCTGTCATTAGGGATACGTGCTGCTGCGCGTATCTTGCACTGTTGATTCCTGAGGTACCGTGGTAAGGACGGATAGGATCCGGGCACATGCTAGTGGACACGAACGGGTCGTATGGGATACGACGCTATAGGTATGCTGCGGTATATCTTTAAGTTCGTCACGGCTGTTGACTGCAGAACGGTGGGACCGTTGTCTGCAGAGCAGTGGGACCGCATATCTTAAATTCGTTACGGCTTTCAAGGGGGGTCTGAGGCAACAATGACTGGTGACAACGGGCAGCGCCCCGAAGCATTTATGTTATTTATCTCCTCAACCATGTCATACTATCAGGAACAGGAAGTGGACCAATTTAGAATGCATTGCATGGCGAGGGATTGAACCCTATATTCAGGAAAACGAACTCTTTGGAAAGTATGTAGTATGGGATGCATACATTTCCATCAAAGTTGATTTTGGAAAAGTATGCAGTATGGGATGCATGCGTTCCCAACGAATCGCATTAGAGTAAGTACATCGTGTTCATTCTTATTTCGTATATTAGACTAGACCATGTCATGTTTGGCCTGGAACGTATGTAGTATGGGATGCATGCGTATCCAGAGTTCCAAGGTCACTTGTATTACAGTAAGGCAGGTGATCAGTGCATTAGTTGTTAGACCATGGCATACACGAACACCAGGAAATTAGGATGCACGTTTCCCTTTTCATTCAATTGGTTTGTGATTGCCAGTTTGGAGATCGCTGTTTCCTTATCAGCATTGCGTCAGTAGAATTACTGACGTACCCCACATTTTAGGTACATGAATATCAGGTCACAAGTACAGGAGATCCCAAGATCAGCAGGGCACCCAAGGAGAGATGACAGTATACGTGCCTACCATTCGAATGGGTGTAAAAATATCAGAGTCGCATAGCAGAAGGTTCAAGCCGAGGGACAAGTTCCAGGAAAGCAGATAAACCACTCAGCAGAGTTCTCAGCAAGACAACTGACAGCGTTGCCAGAGGAGCCTGAATATTCCTTGTGATCAGTTGTAATAAGTTATGTAATTTGTATTCCTTGTTCAAGGACATTTTTATATTGTAATTATTGATGTAATAACTCTAATGGCAATAAAAGTGTTTAAATTTCCATGTTATTTACTGTGTTGAGATGCATTTGAAGGCAAAGATTCTGGTTGTGTCACGGATGTCCGGTATTGGGGATCCGGGGCGTCACAAAATATAACTCAAAATTCCAGTTTAAATAGTCAATTTAGTCTCCTTTTTTTGTATGAGAAACTTTTTGTTCTTAATTTTCTATAACATCTGAAAGATGATCCTTATCCTTTATGTTAAAAAGATCAAATTGGAACAGTCGTGTTTCTTTCACATGGTCCAGTCATTAGGGTTAAGTTTGGTTAGATAGCTAACCTATACTCTACAATGCTATATAGCGAACGATGGAAAAGCACTTTTCCTATCAAATTTGCCCTTAACCAGGGAATGAACATAATTGAAAATCTCAGTCTTAAAAACTCTACGGATCTTACATATCAAAATTGGAAGTTGAAATTCATGATTTCTTAATATAGAGAAGATAAGCAGGATGTTGTCTCTTCAGTGTTTCATGAGAAATATTACATCTTTTTGATGTTTTGAACCATGTTCTTATAAAATGTTTTGCTTATGTTTTCATTTTAAGTGAACAGCTTCATTTTGTTTTAATAATCATAAAATGCCTAGAGATAGAAGTATGGTGGTCATCTTACTTTTACGTTTGTAAATCTTCTGTGTGCTTATGCATATATATATCTTTTTCATTAATAGTGGTTTTATCTCTTAAAGAATCCTTGATTGTCGGATTTTTTGGGCTGTTCTTTCCCTCAAGAAAGAAACCTTGATTGTCTTATGGAGAGTATCAAATAGGAGGAATGTTTTGTGTGCTGCTGAAAGAATGAGAAACTTGAGCAGGGTTCTGTGTTTGACACTGGTTGTTTCCTTTCACGTTTATTCTAGTCACTTCCTTCTCCTGTTTGCTTCAGTCAGATTGCTTACTAATAAATTCAAGTCGTCCTATGGGTTTTGGTAAAGTGATAAGGTTAATGCAGGTTCATTGCCGGTGGTTAGCGAAGACAAACTCTGAATCTTCATGTACACTAGATATACGAGTTGGTAGTAACTCCAGTCAAGGCCGGCCCCCACCTTGAGGCCGGTGAGGCGCAGGGCCGGTCCTAAGGTATTTGAGACCCTGGGCGAATTTTTTTTTTGGTCCTTTATAGACACGCATGTATTTTTATATATATTAATAAAATATAATATAACAGCGGGGACATAAAAAAATACCCAGAAAAATAAAAATTACCTTTGTTTCGCTTTATGACACCAAATACTCCATATTTTTCATTAAGCATAGTGACAACGACTCTTGCACCAACAAAAAAAAAAAAAATCAATCACATCTCATCAAAAATAATTCCTTCTTGCATTTTTTGAAGCAAAATCATCAATTATATGTTCAACCTAAATATTTTTCAACATATTCTTTTCAATACTCAAAATTGCTAATCCATTTAACCGATCTTGTGTCATAGTTGTTCGTAAATAAGATTTTAATAATTTTAATTTTGAAAAGCTTCTTTCTGCAGATGCCACAGTCACAGGTACAGTCAAAAAAATCCTATAAGCAACCAAAATATTTAGAAATATATCATTTTTTTGCAAACTCCATAATTTTAATTGAATGCCATGGTTTATCAGTTTCATATGCTTCACTTGGAAGCATTTCTTGCAATATTTGTAATTCTGCAAGTAAATAATTTCCATCAATATCAGTCACCTCACGATGTTTCAAAGCAATTTCACGTTGCATACAACAAATTTTCATTTCATCATCATCCAGTGAAATTAACCGTGATGCATCAAATAAGAACCCAAATATAAATTCAAACATTTGCATTTGTTCGAATCTATTCTTCAATTGAGAAAGAGCCATATCAACTAAAATAAGAAAATAATCAGTTCTAAAATTTTCTTGAGTAGATTGTTGTTCTCTATCTGTATAAGGAATTTCATCAAAATGTCTCTTTCTAAAAATTCTACGTTTTACAGAAAATAAAGGCTCAATTACCATTTTAGATGCAATTTCTTTAGCTTCAATCATAGTAGAAGTAAATCAATTTTCTCTATATTTTTCAAAAAATGAAACCAATCATTCCAAGCTTTTAATTGCAACATCAAAAAGCATATCTCCAGTCTGCAATTTTTTACTCACTAAGTTTATTTTATACAAAATTTCATTCCAAATAACTAAACTTAAAATAAAATCAAAACTTGAAAATTCACCTGATGCTAATTTCTCAGCATCCCAACTCACTTTAATACATCAAAAATTTCTGCTAATTTAATTAAAACTTGTTTTATTTTGAGGACTAGACTTTTTATTGCTTTTACGCTTTCAATGTGACTTTCCCAACGTGTAGTTGATAAAGATTTCAAAGTTAATTCATCTACATATTCAAGTAAAAGATTATATCGCTTTGTTGAATTAGAAAACACACTATAAATGGCTTGACATGCTCCAAAAAAAGATTTTCCTTTTAATCAACAGTTTGCCATATCACAACGTACTAAATTGTGAGAATAACAACCACATGACATATAAATAGCTATGGGATTTATGTCGAGTAACCTTTTCTGAACACTTTGGAGTTTTCCTTTCATATTAGAACCATTATCATAACCTTTTCCCCTCACATTATCAATATCTAAATCAAGAGAGTATAGAGCAGCTTGTAATTCGTTAAAAAGACTCAATTCAGATGTATCTTCCACATTTAAAAACTCTAAAAAACACTCTTCTATTTTTATTGGGTAACTTGCGACATCAACATTTCGTATAATCAAAGTCATTTGTTCTTTGTGACTAGCATCAGGAGTGCAATCAAGAATCACAGAAAAATATTTGGCCTCTTTAATTTTTTTTATAATTGCACTCTTGACACTTGATACTAACATTGCTATCAATTCATTTTGTATTTTATGACTAAGATAATGATAATGAATATTTTTATCTTGAATTAGTCGAAAATGTTGGATTATTACTGTATCAAACTCTGCTATTGATTCAAGAAAGCCTAAGAAATTTCCATTAGAATCTTCATAGATTTTTTCATTTGTTCCACGAAATGCCAAATTATTCATAGCAAGACGTTTTACAACAGCAATTATTCTGACCATAACTTGTTTCCAATGGTTTTTATCTTTCTTGATTTTCTCTTGTAATTCTTTCAATTGTTTGATTTGTGTTCAATCAGACACGCAGTTCAACTAAAGCTCTAAGGTTAATAAGATGTTCATAACTATTTTCATGTTGTTTAAGCTTATCCCCAAAATGTTTCCAATCATTACTTCCTTCATCTGCCAATTTACTCCTAGTATGAACTTTTCCTACCACTTTACAACAAAAACAAAATACTCTATCCAAATCTTTTGATTAAACCAACCATTTTCTATCAGAAAGTTCTCCATTTGTTAATTTTCGATAATAAAAGTCATAAGAAAACCCCCTGTTTTGATTATCCTTAGGAAAATTAACATTGGTTTATCTAATAGGACCTTTTTTTTACAAGAAAATCTCTTATTTTTCCATCTAAACTATCCCAAACGCTAGGATCATATACATTCAAAGATGTTGTAACTTCTGAACATTCAAGCACATTGTTTATTTCTATATTATTTTTAGTGTTCTCATTTTCAGTAACATTTGTTGTTTCTTCCATATTTTTGGTTTGTTCATTTTCATTTCGAACAAAATCTTGAACTTCTTCGTTTACCTCATTTTCAGTTTCATTTAAATCTTGAACTCCTTCGTTTACCTCATTTTCAACTTGGTTTTCCAAAGAAACATTTGTTTTCTTCAAAAATTTATCTAAAGAACAACTTTGATATTTTATAATATCTTCTTCCCTTTTCTTTCTTTTACTTTTTTATACCCAGAAGCTTGTTTCTAGGAAACAATCCTTTTAATCTAGAAATTAAAATGAAATTAATAAAGCATAAAAATATAGAACAATAGAACCTGGATAGTGAATATAGACTTGCAATTCCAAAATTCTCAACTCTGCATTCAAATCAATCGGCAAATCTGAAAACTAAAATTTCCAAAATTAGACTTCTAAATTCTAATACTTGTATAAATAAATAAAAAACAAAGAGAAGGAGCATTTTATCTTCTTTTAGAAAATTGATGGAAAACTTATAATAGTACTCTGAAAGTGCACATGGAATTTCCTGATATTGGAACATCAGTAGATTCTCGTTTTCAATGTTGATGGTATCATAAAAAAAGAACAAGAAAAAAAAACATGCCAAAGAACTGGACTAGTCCCAATTATTTACCATCAGCATTCATTATAACACTATAAGGAATTTGACATATAGTGACAGCAAAAATCCGTGGGTAAAAGGTGAAAAACCGTAGGTATAGCCCGTAAAACCTATACCAACGGACATATTTTTCCGTCGTTTTTAATTAGCTATACCCATTGCAAAATGCCGTCACTATAGCCTATAGCGATGGTTTTTTCACCCGTTGGACAAAACCTCGGTGTTATACCCACGGTTTCGTATCCATTGGTATAGGTTTTAAAGACACATTTTGCTTTCCTATACCCACGGTTGAAACTCCATTGCTATATGTTTTAGTGATGGTCTTCGCATCCAATTATTTGAATATATACCCACCGTGTTTATTCCGTTGGTATAGTTCTTTTTGTGTATTTTAGGCTGACTGAGATGTTCCAGCCTCATTATTGTGTTTGTTTAGTTCATCATCATTAGATATAATCATTACAAGAGATCAACATCAATCATGTTAATCACAAATTCATAACCATTACAGTAATCAACTCAGAATTGAAAATATTGGGATATTGTTTCATTCTATTAATTTATAAAAACACAAATTTATTCCAATAATTAAACAATTAAGTTCAAATTATCCACTTTAATCGATTCCAATAATTACATGTATGTACAAAAGAAATATTCTATATGGAACACGAATTCATTCTTTGCAAATACAGAAGAAGCTGAAACTGCTCTCTGCTCTATGTGTACAATGGTTGAAGCTGAAACACCAACTCCAGCTAAAGCTGAAACACAAATTGTTCAGAAAATTTAAGTGAATAAGTAAAGAGTGTTGATAGATACACACATGAATGACATACCAAATGACTTTGTAGCAGTTCAAACTGGATTCGTAGATCCTACAAAAGAAAGATAACTTTTGTTAGCATAGAAACTTGGATACAAGTTAACAACTTGCTCCATTCTGTATCCCTTGTATAACCTTTTTGAATTACAAGCTGTATTTCAAATAATAATGCATCAGACATTGTTAGATTTTTGTCGCGATACAACCTTTGTAGTTATAGTATTGCAGGATTTTAAGAATGCTACATGAACCAATAACTAAGTTGCCAAACCAACTACATTTCATCCTAAATTACACGCTTACGACAAATCTCAGGCATAATAAACAAGATGAAGAATTTGAAGAGAGGATAATGAATCTGACCTCTTTGCTAAGCGTATTGTAGCGATTTCACATTGTAAAGCTTTAAGCTTCTTCCTTCATCCTGATTCAGAGCTTTACAGGTTAGATAGGATCTCTGAGAAAGTAAATGTTATGTGGCAAAGTGATTTCGGTTCAGTAGTGAAATTACCTAACATGCGATGGGTGATGTTCTATGAAGGCCTCCATCTGCTCCTTCATGTTCTTCTCCCTTTCTGTAATCAATTCGGTTCAAAGAAGCAGGAGTTAAGTTATATGAACAGACTAGTATTAGATAAGCTGAAAAAATTTACAGACGGTAAAGATATAATTCCAGACTTCCAGTTCTATTCGGAATTAGTTTCTGTTTGAAACTTAGTCGGAATTTGAAAGAATTCACTATATAATTGACCCTGCCAGCAAATCTAATAGCAATTGAATTGACTATAAAGATGCAAGTTAAGAAATCATACATCCACACATAAATCACATTAAGCCATTGGATATGTGTGCATAGATACACATAGATATACATGCATATGCGTGCATATATGTGTGAAAAATGCACACAATATGTAGTATCTAAGAGCATCCACAATGGTGTTTCTCAAATTTGTCAAAATGGCAGCTACAATAATAGCATTTAGCGAAATCGTCTGCAGTCGTTGTTTGCTATTTTTTTGCTAAAATTTGAGACGGACGAGACATGTTGTTTCGTCGGATTTTTTTTTTACGGTTAATTAATTAGCAATTAGAGATTAAAATAGTTTAATTAAATAAATTATATAATAAAATATAACCTAAACCTAATAACTAACTACCTAAACTAAGTTAGTGACCTAATCTAATAGCCCAGATTTCATGGACGGGACATGTTGTCCCATCCCAAGCTATTTTGCTTGAGACGAGACAACATGTCTCGTCTGAGCGGTTTTTTGATTTTTTTTTTCTCCAGACGAATCAAACCATTCGATCGAAAAGAAAAAAAAATACAGACGAAACAAGTTGTCTCGTCCGAATCCTATTAAAAAAGTCAAAAAAATATGGGACGATACATATTGTCCCGTCTCTTATAATTTGAGAATAGTAAATTCGTTTCTCAAAAATGAGAACGCACTATATCCACTTTGCCAAAATATGGCAAAATAGCAAATGACTGCAGTGCCTCGTTTTCTAAAAAATGGGAAATTGGCAAATATAGCAAACGATTGTGGATTCTCTAAGGATATGAATTACCTCATCTTTTGCTCATATCAGATCCCTCATAGGGTTGTGCACATATTAGATACACTTAAGAAGTGCACTTGTATAAAGAATAAGGTTTAAAAAACATATACATTGATCATACCCAGAAAAGAATCCATGATGCAACACTACAGTAGTCTTTATGTCTTAAAAATAAGTTATATACTACATGATTGTCGGCTGTACATACTTCTATGGATAGTCAGATACCAGGTTGAACCCAAAAAAACCCATATCCAATTTGAGACACAGGCTAACAGATGATGATGTGGTTGCCTTTTTGTTGAATATAGGTTTTATTTATTTTAATAAACCTTTTCAACAAAGATCAATATCGACAATCAACCCTTCTAAAAACAGAAGCCCAATCTGATTGAGAATACTATCCACTACAAGTGCAAATTGGAAATACTCCCTTTCAATCAACTATTCCCAAAATGGAACTGAATTTCAATACCAATATGCTAACATTCTCAACCTCCATTACCAACAACCAGTCTTCCATGAACCAACCGAAAAGTTTGGTGAACAATGGCGATTTTTCTTCAAGTAAATTGGTAGTAGATCTCAGCATAAATGCATAATTATATTCAAACTAACTTCACAGCTAAGACCCCCTTAATTTTTACCAACTATTCATCTCAGAATGTTAGGTGAGGTCCATCTCAGAATGATAGGTGACAATGAAAAACCTTTAACAATCATCATCATATATGAATTCATACACCATCCAGTAAATACAAGGATGAGAACTCAAGATCAAAATTTATAAATTAATAGATCAAAATTTGAACTCAAGATCATTCTATTAATTTTTAAAAACACCTATATGAGAACCATTCTATTTAATTTAGGAATAACTCCAGTTGAAAGCATGTTTACTATATACTGTGCTCATGACTATAGATCTGTATGTACAACCAACTACCAGAAGCAATAGAACATTCAACTATATGACAGAATGCACAACTAGCCAACATATCCTTTTCATCTCAAATATATTCCCTCAAAATTGTAACGCCCCGAATCCCAATTACACTAAATTCGAGATGTTCTACAGGATCTTTCTGCTTCCTTTAGTACAATTTTACAAGAAATTTGAACTTTTCACTTTACATCAGAGTTTACATGAATACATTTACAATTTACATTGTACAGCGGAAGTAAACTTTACAACAATGAAACAAATGTACAACAACCTTGAATAATCTTTAAGCATTTGTTCTTCTTTAATCTTTATCATGCCATTTACCTGCATATAAGACTGTGGGTACGTCAGTTTATTCAACCGACGATCATTATATACGGCCATCATCTCTATGCCGGAAATAGTATAACTTATTTTCCATATTTAGCAAACACAAACTTGTCACATATCAGACTAAAGGGACTACCCTATTGATGTCGTGTTGTGATTGTGCACTTAGTCCTTAATGTAGTTAATTATGTTACATGACACTAATGCGCACTTGTTCAGATTCTATGCATCCCATACTACATAGGTCCGAGGGCAAGCCCTTAATTTTTCTTCGTCTTTGTAGGGTTCAATCCCTCGTTATGACTTAATCTACTACTATAATTACGGTAGGTATCTTAGATGATCTATGAGTACAAGCACGTGTACAGAAAACCTGGAGGGGAATCCCACGTCATGTCACGACGCATCGTGAAGACAGCCTGTGGCAATTCAGCCTCCTTCATGGTACACGATCCTCTTGCAGTCACCAAACATCCCACAAGCATCACCACCGGGATGATAATTTTGGAGTAGTGCCCACGCCATGTCTTGACGCATCAAGTAGGCAGCCTGTGGATCACTCTCACACCGCCAATCCGATGGCCCTCATACTCGTGTTTTTCTCCTACTTTCATTACGTCTCCACTATGTACTAATCCTTAGTTTTTATCAAAATCATGAACAAAAATCAAAGCTCTAGAGTTAGCCTCTCTACTAAACCGGACTTATTCATTCATTCAACTTGACCAACCTTGGTCTTTCAGTTCACCTTTCATTTCATTTCTTTCCAAATGCCGGGGGAGACTTAGCTACTCTTTTGTTTCAATTCCAATTCACAATTTTCAATTTGAGCATTTCTAACTCATAATTCATTTGATGGTCTCACAGATTTCCTTTATCATGTTCCTAGCTTTCATATTCATTTAATTCCCACAATTCAATCAATGATTCACTTCATGTAAATTCATGCAGCGACAAATAGAGTTTACCAATATTAACCATAAGATTCACAATCTTTATCATAAACCAAATAAGATTTCTGATATATCAAAAGTATTCTGGACAGTCGACTTGGAGACAGTCCAGTCGACTTGTTCAGTCAAAAAAAAAGGTTCTTCATAACTGCTCAGGAGAGTCGACTGCTGCACATGGCCAGTCGGCTATTCCGCAGTTTTCCATGTCTAAAATATCATTCACTTGACAGTCGACTGTCATTCAAATCAGTCGTCTGTTCTGGGTGATTTAACTGTACACTTTTCATGCTCAGTCCAGTCGACTGCTACATGCATTAAGTTGGCTGAACAGGTTAAATTTCAAATTAAGGAATCATCTTTCCCTTCTGTTCTTCACTTCACACACATCATTTTGTCACATTACATTATATTCATATTAACATAAACATGTAATTTCTTATCTGTTCACTAACATCATAACATACAAATTTCACATAACTAATGTTTTCTTTCCTCAAGGAAATGCTAAGCATGCACTTTCATTTACTCAACATTTACTTACAGAGGTGAATACTAATATCAATTTAACACGCTAGAACATCACATTAAAATACCTCGTTTCATGGAACTCTGGACTGTACATACTTTATTTCAATAGACCAGTCGACTGTTTACATTAGCGGTCGACTGTACAGGTTATTCCCAGTTTTCTAATCATCACTAGTCCTTTTTCATCTATTCATGTCTCCTCAATTATATACAACATGGAGGATATGGATTTAGCAATCATTCTATCACTTCAGTTTGTATACATGTACACAATTAAATCCTCTAATTTAGAAATCATGAGAAAACATTCGCCTCATACCAATCGACTTGTCCACACGACGGTCGACTGTACAGGCCAATTACAGTCTTTTTAAAGTGTCATTACCTCATTATTAGTCCTTCACAATTTTCACAATAAGCATAATACTGGGCAATTTAATATATCTAAACTTACTTTTCATAAGCATGGTAACAATCATTATTGCCATAGCACAATTACTATATTAGAAGTCCTGAGAAACACCCACATTCCAATCAATTCATAGGTCAATTTTCCAATTAAAAGTGTACTCTTATTAATATTTTTCATACCTCATTCATTCAATTTAATCTAGCATGCATCCCTAATTAGAATATGGAAAATTTACCCACCTTGTATGGAGAGAAAAAAATACAACTAGCAATCCCTAGACGAATGTCCTTGCGACGAATTGCTCCTCCTTGAACACGTACACACAAGCCTCCAAGCACACCCAAGCAAACCGAAAGCTCCTCCTTCCTTGATGCCGGCCTCTCCCTCTTCTAGTTGCAAGCAAAAATCCCACACACTCTCAATCTTTTAACTCACAAAATCACTACCAGATAATATAATTTAGACTATAGGTTTGTAGAAAGTAATGGGCACAAGAATGACTAGCCATGGAGGGGGTATTTATACTAAAATCTTGATGGAATGGAGGGCTAGGATCTAGTAATTGGTTATAAGATGGAGGGCTAAGATGAAAGTAGGAGTTACATTAACTACCCACAACCAAGTAACCACCAAGCATGATCTCTACTCAAATTTTTGGTTTTCCTCCCCAAAAGATCAAAACCGGCCATCATAGGAGTGCATATTGCACGTGTACGCGTAGTGCACGTGCATGCAACTAGGTCCAAAAATTGTACATTTTATTTTATATAAAAATAAACTTTAATTTTGTATTCTACATTACAAGTCATATTTAAAAATAAATTAACTAATGGGATCTAATTTAATGGGCCAAAATAATTATTATAAAATAATAAATTAAATTAACTTTGGGCTTTTAAAAGAAAATGCTTTTTGTCTAATTGAAAGAAAGCTTTGTGAAAATAATCTAAAAGCACATATTTAAAAATCCATACCCATCATAATGGAAATAATCATAACATTTAACTCAACCAAAAATATTGCACGTGCACACTACGTGCAAAATAAATAATTTTTCATTAAATGAAAAATCAGGGCATTACAAAAATATCTTATAAAAGCCATCCTCTAAAGAGGATCCAATCAGTTCCTACCAAGTGCGGGACTCAAAATAAGATGTATAGTGATAGCTTCAGGAAATCTTACCGAAACATTGTTGCCACTACCATATTTGCTCTGCATCTGGAACAAATGCCCATTGATTGTGTCAGAATAATCAAAGGAAAAAAAACACAAACAAATAAATATACAAATAATTGAATTACGAACCTTGAGAGAAAAGTCAGTTACATCTAGCAACAACAATTTGGCCTCGAATTGATGGGCTATAGCCTTCGCGAGCATCTGCTGGTATAGCTCTTCAAGTATGAATCTCTAGAATCAGTATAAAAAAACTAGAAATTCAATCACCAAAAAATACATGCTAATTACCAAACTTTAGCAGTTAATTACACAAAAATTAGAGGTTGCAATGTAGTATTTGAAAGATATTCGATTAGGGCATTCTTCAAAAAAAATCCCCTTTTTGAATTTTTGAAATTGCGGAAAATGGGGGAGAAATTACCAGGTGTTAAGGGGTGAAGATCCACTTATGGCGGTGAGTGGAGGTCTTGAAATGTAACTCCTATTTTCCAGTATTTGTATTTTGTACTGTTTTGAGACTTATTGTACTCTTTTGCCTATTTTTGATATCATGTATTTCTTCTGATTGAATGGAATTATTATTCTGGTCTCAACTCGAATTTGTGGGTTCTTTTGTCAAATTCGATTGTGTGCCATCTTGCACCGTTCTTCATGAGAAATAGCCCTATTCTTCTCTTTTATCTTTCTAATCCCCATTATTGTGCTTTTTGACCATTTCTTCTGTTGGGCCATTTTTGAAACGGATCCCCTAAACTCTCAAACCCGCAAACCCGCTAACCTAGTATATAAAACCCTACCCTAACCCTAATTACCTCTATACTGTTTAAACCTAATTAACACACCGCCGCTAATCTCTATCTCCAATCTCCTTCGTCCCCATCTTTCGCAACCGCCCAAACCAACTCCCGATCGCCTCGCCGTCATCCTGCTCGACCCCACAGCACCACCTCCACAAACTCCCTCGCCGGCGCCTCCACAACCATCGTCGTCCAACTCCTCGTCGCCATTACCCAAAACTTCGACACCCATCCTCGCCAAAACCCATTTCCACCACCTCCGACCACTACTCCACCGCGACACCTCGCCGTCGCCTCCAGCACACCCCCTCGACCTCCTCTCCTCCTCCGTCGCTTCGCCAACACCCTCGCACCGCCGAACAACTCCCCCGCACACCTCCCCTGTTTCGAACCCACGAACAGAGGAGCACGCCGCCGCCGTCGCCTCCCGTCGCACTCGAGCCTTCTCCGCCGCTCGTCGCACCGCCGTCGCCGCACTCCGTCACGCCGCCGTCGCCGCCCCATCTCTCTCCCTCTCTCCCTGTTCGAACGAAGAAGAAGAACGAAGAAGGAGGAAAAGAGCGGGAGAGAATCACAGACGTTCGATCTCTTCAAGATCCGTGCGCGTGATTGCTGTCCCGTGTTCGTCCACAGCAGATCCGATCCCGTGTTCGCTGTTCTGGGATTGGATCCGGTGCACAGGATTCAATCTGATTGGCTGTTTCGGTGTCCGCTGTTCTACCCGCAGCCGATCCACTTGCTGTTTGCTGTTCGGGCCGATCGTGTGTGCGAGGAAAACTCGATCTTTGGTATATTTTTGCACGCGCATTTCGAGGACATTTCCGGGGACTTTTCTTCTCAGTTGCTTCAACAAGCGGAGATTTTAACCGTCGATTTAAGGCAAGTAACCTTGTACATCTTATTGTCCTAGTACAAGTCTCTTTGAAATACCACATGTAGTTAGTTTGTGACTCTCCTTTGAAATATCATAGTAAAACAATTTGAACCTTCAAACTCACCAATCTAAGAGTCACAAAACTTCCTCGTATTAAATAACAATTCAATTGGACTCTTTTATCTCCTTGAACTTGCGAATCACATGGACATATGAATTAAGGACCCCTAGAAATTGTAGACGCATATAAATTTAGTGTTTTGGCAATTTGTGATTATTATGACTTGGAAAATATTATTATTCGCTGTTTGATTCCCATTACCATGTATTTGTGCCACATAATGATTTTAGACACCAAATTACATAATTCTATGAAATCTACATTAGTGAATTATTTGCCTATGTTGCTGTCTGGATTTTCTTTTGCGGTTTCGACCCTCTTATCTTTGGAATTTGGACCCGAGCCCTGAATATGAAACGTAGATCAGGATGTGTAGATGTCGATAGACTCCAGAATGATTGAATTTGGAGTTACGGTCTAGGAGATATGGCTGTTATACTGCAGCTGTGTCAGTAGGCGCAGTTTTGTAAAAACTGCTGTATATATTGACTTTGCGAATTATTTTTTGCTGTACAAACAGCGTGCGTTTGACCCCAAATTTTGTGTGTAGCTGCTGGACATCATCTAGGACATCCCTAAATTTTTCTAGAATTAATTTACAACATCTACTTAGGTGTGCTTGCTTGATAAGAGTTAATAACAATAACAAGCCGGGGTTTGGGAAAGATTATAGAGTGGACAATATAGATACGTGTACTCGGAAGGGGGCCCGTGTTTCCCAATACTTGGTTCATGAACTTGTTGTATCTTGTTCGATTCATGGAGTCGGTTACTCGGCTCATGAACTTGTTTGATTCTTGAACCCATTGTGTGGTTCTTGAACTTGCTTGTGGATTCGCGAACTTGCTTCGTGAACTTGTTATTTAATTTTCGATTCATGAACCAAGGCTTGCTTGATACTTGATACCTGAGTACGCCGCCCTATAAAATCCATTACTAGATCTAAACGAAAGTGCTTTGACTGTAGCAACCATGTAGTAAAAGAATGGATGCATGTCGTGCTACCTAGCTAGTAACTCACCACTAGACTTGAACTTGATAACTTGGACTCGATAATTTGAACTAGACTTGGACTTGAGAAACTTGAGCTAGATAACTTGACACTTGGACTTGATGACTAGACATTTGAGACCTAACATTTAAAATAACATATGACACTAGACTTGAGGTTGTCGCTTGATATTAATTACCTTTATAGGTGTACCTGACATGTGACTCACCACTAGCAGTTGTTATCCAATCTAGTCATTATGATGTTCCCTCTTGCCAACTAGACTTTGGAATTTGCCACTACTTCTTATAATTTTGCTTATTCTTGATTCCAAATCTTGTTTTTCCCTTTCTTGTACTTGCTTTTACTATTTGTGGCCCTAGCTTGCACTAAGGGCATTTTCTCTTGTTTCCCCTTCGTTTTCCTGTTTATATTTATTAAGCAGACTTGGGAGACAAGCTATCTGCTGGAATTGGCGAGCAGACATTTCAGGTTTTGCTTGGAGCAAGGATCTGTTAAATAGTTGCTTTCCTTAAGGTATTTATTTCTTCTGTTGTTTAAGACTTGTTTCCGAGTTTATACTTGATCCAGACATGTGAATTATTTGAACATTATTATTTGTTTAAATTGTTTCCTGTTGCTTAAATAATTATTCATGCATGCTTGGTTATATATAAATCTAGTTATATTCTTGATTGATGCTGAGTCGATCCTACAGCTTATGGATGATGAAAAAAAAAATCATTCACTGGGCTTCGTCACGTGCTCGTATTCCATATTTTTGGGAAGCGGGGCGTGACAAGGTTTTTAGTGGTATCAGAGCTCAGGTTTGGCTAATGTGTTGGTCCGACTAATACATTAGACAGGCTTGACTCAGTTAGGATTAACTCAACATTAAACAGGCCATGCAACTACATGAATAATTTAATAGTCAACTCGATCTGGATACAAGTCTTATCCCATCCATTTTGATTTCTTCATATCCAATTCTTTGACTCCTTGCTTCCTTCCATCTATTGCATTCGTCCTGATTTGTTGAGTCCTTATTGGGTACAATTTATTCTTCCGTACCCATATTCTTTTGATTCCGGTGCAAGCGATCTTTTATTTTCTGGTTGCTCCGTTAATTCCTTCTTATTTCAACTCGTGTGTCGTTCATGCCTTCCCTGCTTTGCATTCATCTTCATTGTTGATTCGTATTGAGTATCATGTTGATTATTCCTCCTCTGCTATATTCCATTCAATTCCGATTTTGCCCCTCGTTCTTCTTCTTTCATATTCAATTCCTTAATTTTCTTTCGTCCCTTCTAGTCATCATTCTCTTAAACTCCTTATTGGATGTAGCTTCATTTTTCTCCTACTTATTTTTCTCCTTATAATTATTATTATTATTATTATTTTCCGAATACTTTCTATATTTTGATTATTAATTATTATATTTATTTTCGATCTTCTATGAAGATGTATCTCAACAAGGATTTTGTTATTTCGAACGATGATGTATTTTAACTCACTTTTCATTTTCAATCGACTATATATTTCTACTGAATTATTATTAGATAAGGCAAATTCTTATTTCGTTGTATAATGCCATTTTTACTACCATTAGTATCATTGCTATTATTTTCACTATCATTACTAATATTATTATTATTGTTACTACTATTGGTATTCTTATTGTTGCTTTCATTATTTTATTATATTGTTAATATTAAAAATTTCTTTCACAAAAATGTTGGGCACGAACTAAATCCTGTCTTACATTATTACTTTTACTAATGTTGTTAATATTTTAATATTATCGTTGGTATTATTATTATTGCTATCATTCTTTTTGCGATTACCGATATTATTATTGTTATGATTATTATTCTTATCATTGTTATTCTTATTGTTAATAGTATCGATATTTTGTTATTATTGTTGTTATTGATATTATTATTTTTAACGTTACTATTATTATTATTATTAATTTGTTTTGAGCCTGAGCATGCTCAATTTTATATACATTTCACCACTTCGGTGCAACCTAATGTCGAGATGGCAAATATGCAACTCGATGTCAATGGAGGCAAATTGCAACTGGATATCGGCGAGGCAAAATGTGCAGCCGAATATTTGGATGGCAATTTGAAACCAGATGTCGTGAAGGCAAATATGCAACTTGATGTTAAGGAGGCAAGATTTCTACCTATTACTAATTTATTTTTCAAGACTCGTTACTTATATAATGAAACTGATGGTAAAAGAATACTTTCGTTATTATTGGTATTATTAATATTACTGTCATTTCAATTGATGTTATTATTATCGTTTTCATCACCTTTACTACTGTTATTATTTTTATTATTATTACTGTTGCTTTATTGATATTATTGTTATTTTTGGTATTGTCGTATTATTATTATCATTGTTGATATTATTTTTAATGCTATTATTATTATTATTGCATTATTTTCATGAATGTGTTGAATTCTATTTTGTCGTGTATGTATTATCGTTATTATTAGTATTGTTGATATTTTTATTTCATCGTATTATTATTACCTGTATGATTATGACGATTTTTATTTCTGTTATTATTATTTTGTTACTAATATTGCTAATTTTGTTATTATTATTGTTATTATTAGTTTTTATTGTCATTATTATTTTCTATTACTGTTGATATTATTATCATGGATATTGTTACTATTATTATTCCTGCTAAAGTCATTAGTTTTGATGTATACTATATGTTTTGATTAGTTGAATTGAAGCTCAATTTTATATTCTTTGCATCCTTGTTTATATCTATTCTGAACCCATACTCTCTTTGATCGTGGTGTCTCATTCCTTTCTTTCTGCTCGGATCGTCGCTTGGTGTCACGTGGTCTACAACGACATGTCTGGAGCTTGGAGTGTCACCATCAGAGTGTCGCAGCGGAAGCGTGGTGGGCCCATAACCCACAGGTCCTGGGATCCCCTCGTTGCGACTAGTCCTTAGTATTGTTGCTTCCCTCTGTGTTCCTTGTATTCATCCCCATCCGTTGATTCACTGAATGATTTGATTCTTCCCGGTCATTTTCCTCCCTGATTGCAGTTCTGCCGACTTCTTATCTTGCTTTATTATCTCATGTTGTCCTCACCCGTTGACTAGTTGCCTGGTTCATCTTTTTCTTGTCCATCCTTTCTTCGATTCCAACTCTATCTATTTCTTCATCTTTTGCCTTGTTATCTTGCAAGTCATGTGTTGTTCATTTTTCATTTTGGTACCGGTTACCTCCGTCTTGCATTCCATTTGGCATCTTGAACTCGCTCATTATTCGATTCAATCCTTCCCTGTCTTTTCTTTCCCCGATTCCAGTTCTGCTTACTCCCTTATCATATTTGTTATCTTGTGTTATTTCATTTCTTTGATGCTGTTTATTCTCTTCCATGCCTTCCGTTGGACCTCTCTGTTATCCACTCCTTGTTTTCTGGTGTTTCCAATGCTTTGATTCCACTCCTTTTAACCCTTTGTTTTGTTACCCTCCTAAATTGTTTTTACCCTGTCCTATGTACCGCCTAAGCAAATTTCGAGGACGAAATTTTTGTGTAAGGTGGGTAGGAGTTGTAACTCCTATTTTCCAGTATTTGTATTTTGTACTGTTTTGAAACTTATTGTACTCTTTTGCCTATTTTTGATATCATGTATTTCTTCTGATTGAATGGAATTATTATTCTGGTCTCAACTCGAATTTGTGGGTTCTTTTGTCAAATTCGATTGTGTGCCATCTTGCACCGTTCTTCATGAGAAATAGCCCTATTCTTCTCTTTTATCTTTCTAATCCCCATTATTGTGCTTTTTGACCATTTCTTCTGTTGGGCCATTTTTGAAACGGATCCCCTAAACTCTCAAACCCGCAAACCCGCTAACCTAGTATATAAAACCCTACCCTAACCCTAATTACCTCTATACTGTTTAAACCTAATTAACACACCGCCGCTAATCTCTATCTCCAATCTCCTTCGTCCCCATCTTTCGCAACCGCCCAAACCAACTCCCGATCGCCTCGCCGTCATCCTGCTCGACCCCACAGCACCACCTCCACAAACTCCCTCGCCGGCGCCTCCACAACCATCGTCGTCCAACTCCTCGTCGCCATTACCCAAAACTTCGACACCCATCCTCGCCAAAACCCATTTCCACCACCTCCGACCACTACTCCACCGCGACACCTCGCCGTCGCCTCCAGCACACCCCCTCGACCTCCTCTCCTCCTCCGTCGCTTCGCCAACACCCTCGCACCGCCGAACAACTCCCCCGCACACCTCCCCTGTTTCGAACCCACGAACAGAGGAGCACGCCGCCGCCGTCGCCTCCCGTCGCACTCGAGCCTTCTCCGCCGCTCGTCGCACCGCCGTCGCCGCACTCCGTCACGCCGCCGTCGCCGCCCCATCTCTCTCCCTCTCTCCCTGTTCGAACGAAGAAGAAGAACGAAGAAGAAGGAGGAAAAGAGCGGGAGAGAATCACAGCCGTTCGATCTCTTCAAGATCCGTGCGCGTGATTGCTGTCCCGTGTTCGTCCACAGCAGATCCGATCCCGTGTTCGCTGTTCTGGGATTGGATCCGGTGCACAGGATCAATCTGATTGGCTGTTTCGGTGTCCGCTGTTCTACCCGCAGCCGATCCACTTGCTGTTTGCTGTTCGGGCCGATCGTGTGTGCGAGGAAAACTCGATCTTTGGTATATTTTTGCACGCGCATTTCGAGGACATTTCCGGGGACTTTTCTTCTCAGTTGCTTCAACAAGCGGAGATTTTAACCGTCGATTTAAGGCAAGTAACCTTGTACATCTTATTGTCCTAGTACAAGTCTCTTTGAAATACCACATGTAGTTAGTTTGTGACTCTCCTTTGAAATATCATAGTAAAACAATTTGAACCTTCAAACTCACCAATCTAAGAGTCACAAAACTTCCTCGTATTAAATAACAATTCAATTGGACTCTTTTATCTCCTTGAACTTGCGAATCACATGGACATATGAATTAAGGACCCCTAGAAATTGTAGACGCATATAAATTTAGTGTTTTGGCAATTTGTGATTATTATGACTTGGAAAATATTATTATTCGCTGTTTGATTCCCATTACCATGTATTTGTGCCACATAATGATTTTAGACACCAAATTACATAATTCTATGAAATCTACATTAGTGAATTATTTGCCTATGTTGCTGTCTGGATTTTCTTTTGCGGTTTCGACCCTCTTATCTTTGGAATTTGGACCCGAGCCCTGAATATGAAACGTAGATCAGGATGTGTAGATGTCGATAGACTCCAGAATGATTGAATTTGGAGTTACGGTCTAGGAGATATGGCTGTTATACTGCAGCTGTGTCAGTAGGCGCAGTTTTGTAAAAACTGCTGTATATATTGACTTTGCGAATTATTTTTGCTGTACAAACAGCGTGCGTTTGACCCCAAATTTTGTGTGTAGCTGCTGGACATCATCTAGGACATCCCTAAATTTTTCTAGAATTAATTTACAACATCTACTTAGGTGTGCTTGCTTGATAAGAGTTAATAACAATAACAAGCCGGGGTTTGGGAAAGATTATAGAGTGGACAATATAGATACGTGTACTCGGAAGGGGGCCCGTGTTTCCCAATACTTGGTTCATGAACTTGTTGTATCTTGTTCGATTCATGGAGTCGGTTACTCGGCTCATGAACTTGTTTGATTCTTGAACCCATTGTGTGGTTCTTGAACTTGCTTGTGGATTCGCGAACTTGCTTCGTGAACTTGTTATTTAATTTTCGATTCATGAACCAAGGCTTGCTTGATACTTGATACCTGAGTACGCCGCCCTATAAAATCCATTACTAGATCTAAACGAAAGTGCTTTGACTGTAGCAACCATGTAGTAAAAGAATGGATGCATGTCGTGCTACCTAGCTAGTAACTCACCACTAGACTTGAACTTGATAACTTGGACTCGATAACTTGAACTAGACTTGGACTTGAGAAACTTGAGCTAGATAACTTGACACTTGGACTTGATGACTAGACATTTGAGACCTAACATTTAAAATAACATATGACACTAGACTTGAGGTTGTCGCTTGATATTAATTACCTTTATAGGTGTACCTGACATGTGACTCACCACTAGCAGTTGTTATCCAATCTAGTCATTATGATGTTCCCTCTTGCCAACTAGACTTTGGAATTTGCCACTACTTCTTATAACTTTGCTTATTCTTGATTCCAAATCTTGTTTTTCCCTTTCTTGTACTTGCTTTTACTATTTGTGGCCCTAGCTTGCACTAAGGGCATTTTCTCTTGTTTCCCCTTCGTTTTCCTGTTTATATTTATTAAGCAGACTTGGGAGACAAGCTATCTGCTGGAATTGGCGAGCAGACATTTCAGGTTTTGCTTGGAGCAAGGATCTGTTAAATAGTTGCTTTCCTTAAGGTATTTATTTCTTCTGTTGTTTAAGACTTGTTTCCGAGTTTATACTTGATCCAGACATGTGAATTATTTGAACATTATTATTTGTTTAAATTGTTTCCTGTTGCTTAAATAATTATTCATGCATGCTTGGTTATATATAAATCTAGTTATATTCTTGATTGATGCTGAGTCGATCCTACAGCTTATGGATGATGAAAAAAAAAATCATTCGCTGGGCTTCGTCACGTGCTCGTATTCCATATTTTTGGGAAGCGGGGCATGACATGAAATCCGCCAATTGATGACGTCGGAAACTGTAGAAGGAGGAAGGATCTAGGGTTTTAGAACTAAGACGAGGGACGACGGCGGGGGAGGGAGACGGCAAGGGCGATGGTGGTGTCCGGGGTTCGGGAATGAGAGGGCCGGAGAGAGATTGAGGGAGGTCGGATGTGGAAGACGACAGGGGACAACGGCGATAGGGTTTCGATGGAGGAGGAGGTGGGCGACAGCGGTGGGTGGCGGCAGAGGAAGACGGTGACGGTGGAAATGAAGACGGCGGCGGCAGCGGCGATGGTGGAAGGGGGACGACGACGGCGATTCGGGTGTGAGAGAGAGAGGAGAGAAAGAGAGAGAAAGATGGGTGTGACCGTGTGAGAGAGAGGGTATAAATTTGGTGGATTTGGGATTTGGGGGGAAAATAAAAAAGTTGGGGGAAAAAATAAATTATGGAATATACCCAGTATATGATGCCTATACCCACGGTTTTAGTGATCCGTCGCTATAGGTGTCCGTTGATATATGGCAAATTTCTTGTAGTGTAAATATTGTAAGGGCAAGATCCAACATTACACTAAGTGACTAAGCTTTTCTAGAGTCTCCTAGTTTTCACTCTTAGAAATGACTATGAATCTCTCCTTACTGAATAATCCTTAGCCTTCTATTGATCATCACTCAACAGCCCCATCTCAGCTTAATCCGTCTATGACCACATTTCCTTTTCTAGATAATAGCTTTCTTATCTAACAACTATCTCAATTAAGATTGTATCATCAATACATTTAGGTGAAATCACCTTTTCTTTTATGATTATTTTCAATTAAGAAAAGACATCTTAGCACGCATTCTTATTTTTTTCCTCCAAATTTGTCTTATTGACTGCACACTCGTTGGCCAAAGGAATCACACAGGGAGGTGATATGTTTTACTGTATAAATCTTTTAAATTGGAAGGATACTGCTACTTAAATAACTTTCCATGATATGTATGGGTGTCTTGATGAATGATGAATCTGTGCATTTTGATCATTGAGATAGTTGTTAGATAAGAAAGCTATTACTATGGCTAAACAAAGGTTGATGCATATCACAAATGCCTGACTGAGATGGAATAAACTAGCAGGGAACTTATTGTTCCTTAATTATATTCTAAAATCAAAACTAAAATTAATTCAAAAACAATAAATCTGAGAAAACTAAGAGTAACTTAATGAAAAGAGTGACTAAGAGTACCTAAGATGTAACATCATTCTCTAGAAGCATCAAGCATCCTGGTGGGCCGGTGGCAGGAATGAGGCTGCAGTAGAGAGGCTCAAAGGCACCTAAATATGAACAATAGCCTTACAACCCAAATCTAAAACAAAATGAGCAGATAAAGGCTAAAAGAAAGGAGCTTACAGTGGTTGAAGAAGTCAGGAAGACCCACTGACTCACTGACCCGAAAGAGGAGACTCAGGAGAGAAAGATAGAATTTTTTTTTGAAGATGAAGGGGCGCAGGAATCGGAGAGAGAGAGAGAGAAAAAGAGATCTGCTGCATGCCATCTGCATAGGGCCCCTCCCCTAATATTAATTACAAACTCATTAATTCATTAGATTAATTACATACCCATTAATCCATTATACATTTATACTTAAAAAAAATTGGGCCCGTCCCTAAAGTTGGGCTCTGGGCGGTTGCCCAGCCAACCCTAGGCCAAGGCCGGCCGTGGTAAGGCAGCCGCCTCAGGCACCCGATTTTTTGCACTTTTAGGGGCTCCTAAATTTGTACTCCCCTTGTAAATATAAACACGTATTTTGCACGTAAAAAAAAATTGTAATTAGGGGCCCCAAAAATAATTATTTGGGTCTTTCGCCTTGGGCCTCCGGGAGCTCAGGGCCAGCCCTGACTCAAGTTTCTCTCTTTTTTATTATCATCATGCTTATCTTTTTTCCCCTTTTCCATTGCTTCATGTTCGTCTGTTGTGTAAATTATGCAGATTTCAGTGAAAGAAATAAACTCTACTGTGGCTTTGTGCAAGGGGCGCATTTCAAGAAATGGTGCATTATGCAGTCTAAGATAAAAACTGGATGTGCAGGGGCGAATGGTGGCTTGTGCAGGGGAAAATTTTTATTTTTCTATTTTTGAATTTTAGCGATGCAAGAGTCATGTGATCCATTTGAAATTTGTTTATATTGTCTTAATTCACGACTCAATTTCTTAGCATAATCTTTAATCCATTACACATGTCTACTAAATCATCGTAAGTAGGTTTTTCGATTACCTCTTCTTGAGATGATGATTGCACCTCACCATTCCCAAGAGCCATGAAACCAACATTGTTGTGATCTTGCTCATCCTCACTGAAATCCGAGTCTAGCCATGTTGCCTTCAACGCCTTCTTTCCCAATTCTGGTTTGGAGTGGTAGTAGTCCTTGTTCCTGTCCTGTGAGATGGGACAGTTTGCCCAAATGTGTCCAGGCTTCTTGCATTTGTAGCATATGTTGCCTTTGTTCTTTTCTTTTTCTCCTTGCTACCTGCCATATTTTTTATGTTTAAGATACTTACGAAATTGCTTGGTTAACAAGGCGATGTCTTCATTTGACTCCTCGCGATCTGACTCTGCTTTTGATGATCGAGATTTTTCTGCTTTCAAGGCGATGGTCCTCTCTTCAGTTTTTGGTTCAATCCCAATGTTCTGCCTGTATCTTTTGGTTTCGGTCATCTCCATCTCGTATGTCTTTAGTTTTCCTTAGAAGGTGTAGTAATTGAATCCATTTTCCTTAAGGGTCTCCCTCATTGCGGAAGCTTTTACGTTCTATTCCGGCGTGAGACAACTTATAAGTTTTCCGACCTTTCGGTCATCATCCAACCCCTTACTTAAGCTCTCAAGCTCATGTGCGATAATATCGAAACGGGCAAGCATTTGATTTACGTTCTCTCCTGGCAATATACAAAAAACATCAAACTTATAAAAACATTAATTAACTTTTGCTTTTACCTCAGATGTGGTTTCCTCATGCCGTTTCAGCATGTTGTTCCAAATTTCGTATGCCGTCTTGCAATTTCGCCCACATTGCATTAATTCTTCATTGTTCAGTCCTGCATAAAGAGCTGTCATAGTTTTGGAGTTTACGGTTTTTAGTGCTAGCTCTGCTTTTGAGAAAGCCTTCTTTCCATCGCTGACAGGAATATCATTTTTGTTTATGCACACATTCCATACTTTTTCTCTAAGCATCTGTAAGAAATGAGACATACGAACTTTCTAAACATCATAGTATTTTCCATCAAAATATAGTGAACGTGTTAGACTTGTTCCATTGGAGATGAATGGCTCCGATGAGTACAAATTTTTTAGGGGAGAGATTTCGGCCGTTGGACTTTTTGCTTAAGCTTTTAAGCTCTTAGTAAGCACCTCGCTTTGATACCACTGTTAAATCACCCTAGGAGGGGTGAATAGGGTGATTGTGCGGAAAATAAAAATTAAAAATTAAGTTACAAAGTAAAAGAGAAGACATAGAGAAAGCAAACACAACAAGCACAAGTGACACAGCGATATAACGTGGTTCGACCCTCAGGTCTACGTCCACACCACCTACTTGAAGCACTTCTCCGCCACAAGCATTCCACTATACTCAAACCCTTGTACAGTGATTCTCGGATTCAGGCCAAGAGACCTATTACACCCACATGACTTTTAAGACAAGCCCCGTCAATCTCACCGAAGTGGAAGAAAAGAAAAACTCAAGATCTTTAATGACCCTGACTGAAGAAAAAATATCACATAATCGGATTGATTGTTGAATTGATTAGTTCAGAAAATTTTTCTTAGAGAAATAGGTGAGAAATATGCAGTGGGTTCGTCCAAATATATAGACGAGGAAGTGTATCTGTCAAAAATAGAAACGATACATTCCCAAACAGTAATCAGCGCGAGGTACAGTCGACCGCAAATAAGGACAGTCGACCGTTCATTTTTTAATCGAAAGTGAATGGTTGACTGTCTCATCATTTTACCAGCGATGAGCAGTCAACTGTGGTGCGATCGACTGACAAAGTGGTACGATCGACCGCAATCGTGCTGATTGTGACGAAATCACTTCATATTCTTACCTTAAACTAATCAATCAAAAATCAATCATTTACATATTAAAATCTCACATATATGGAAGTACAGAAACTGATCTTGCAGGCTTTTGTTTTTTTGCATTAATCAACATGTGCTCGTTTTGAATAACTTTTTCTTTTACTTGATTTTGCAATTCGTCTTTAAACTTTCCTTCTTTTGCTTGATACTGAATCTTCGTAGCTTCATATTGATTTGTATTCCTTAAAATCTGAACATCTCAACTGAAACTTATTAGTATTTGTAAGCATGTTTTCTGCACACCAAACTAAGAGTCAACAATCTCAGGAGATGTGTTTCTATCTGAATATTATAGTCAATCAAAGTCCGGAATGTGTTAGGAGCGGAGCCTCTCCCAATATTTAAGCCTTGTTTTGCATCATGTCACCAAGCCGTCTCAGGAGCGTGCTTCTAATCTGAAATATTATAGTCAATCGAGATCCGGACTGTGTTCTATTTTTCTGTTTTCTCTTTCTTATTGAGAGTTGAATTTAGTTCCCCATATGGCGTATGAACCTTTCTCCAGCTTCTCCTTTAGGAAAAATGTTGGAGGGCTTCTCCTGTGTACCATGAGCGTACAATAGATGACCAAATAGATAATTACTCTAATACCGTCATTGCTTCAACAATATTAATTGTTCTCTGTCATAATTAAGAACTTGTCACTAAATTCAATTAAAAATTAAAAAAATGTAATAAATAAATTAAGTATGAATTGTCTATTGAACTTCCCCCCACTCTTTCCACATTCTTCATCACCACATTGCATTCATTCATATTTATTCATATGTAATAATTATGTAATTGTCTCTTTGTATTCTTTGTAAGCCTATAAATAGGCCATTGGGTGAATCATTTGTAAGTGAGATGAAAATATTATGAATGAGAATAATCTTCTTTCCTCTTGTCTCTATTTCTTTTGTTTATTGTTTCTATTATTTTATAAGACGTTATCAGCACGAGTCTCTACCTTTCGAGTCTCAAGTTCATCCGAAGAAAAAAAAAATGTTTGGTCTTATATATGTAAGTATGTTAATCTCGAGTTCATCTTATTATTTTTTTTTTACTTTTGATCATTTCCTTAAGATCAATATAACTTAGTATGCTCTACACTCGCCATTTTTTATGGATCTTGTGTATCAGAAAAGTTATATTTTGATCTCGTTTTTTTTATTTTTAATTATGCATATAATTTTATTATGTTCTTATTTTTCAAAGCTCTTGATAATAACCGACAAGAATTACTTGTCATGAGTTTTGGATGTTGAAATTCATTTGAATACCGAAAGTCTCAAAGAGACAATTGATGGATTCAAAGAATCACCGAAATGAGATCATACGAAAGATATAACGAAAACTATAATTTTCTTTTGTCACATCTCCCTGAAGGAGTGAAAGATGATTGTATCAAAATCAATGATCCTGAAGATCTCTTGAAATTTAAATAAAATATTGTTCATCTAGCAAAAGAAATTATGTGAGAATTTGATATATCAAAATTAAATATCCCGAAGATCTCTCGAAATGAAGAAAATATTGTTTGTATAATAACAATACAATGAGTATGAATTGATGACGATCCTGTAGATCTAAATATGTATAACTATGGCTTACTATAAATGTATGAAAAAATGACGATTTCGTCTTATATATTGGACATGCTCCATTCCCCGAAGAGAATGTGATGCTATATAATTGTTCTAGTAATTTTAGCAATGAGGGTACCCATCATCGTGGCCATAGATGTGGACTTGGATAATGAAAAGAAAATAAAATGTATAAACAATCCATCACTGGCATATGATGCAAGACCATCGGTCGCATACATGTAGTACGGTAATGTATTTTGTTAATCTATATCAAGAATCATTAAAGAATAAAGGAAAGAATTAACTGATGGTCATAACCTCAATAATATGATACACTTAAAGGTGGCAAATTTCTCTGTCCATTCTGAAGATGGAAGTGATGATCACCAAAAGTGATAAATATACTATCCTGAAGATAAAAATCATGATCACCAGAAGTGATCAAAATGATTTATCATTTCAAATTACTTTATTTATAAGTTTTGTTTTTATTTTTCATGTCTATTATGAGTTATGATAATATTCTGTTTATTTAAGTTTTATATTATCATATATGCTTGATATATTGCTTTACAAGTTTGTTTATTTATTTATTTATTTTTTTATGTATACATTCAAGATTCAAGTTGGAACAAATGTCATGAAGACATTATTACCACACACACTCTATAATAGCACTGTTAAGGTAGGAGCTACGATAAAAACTTTTTAGCTAGATGTGTAAAGTCGGAATGTCTATTTGAGGCATCAATAATGGAATTAGAACCAAAACAGCCTTAGTTTCAGGAATGATATGAATACACCAACTGTCATATGCATACTACTGATTTTGACAGTATAAATGAGAAAAAAAAAAAAAAACTTATTGAGTAGAAAACTGGAGAATACAAGGTCTCCTTATATACGAATGAGTGGAAAGTAAAATAATGGGACTAAAAGTCAACCACTATTATAGGCTTATAGCACTTCTTTGACACATACCACGTATGTAAGTATATCTAGATATCCCTGTTTATGTTGAAACTATTTACAATATTCAAAATTATGAATATGTATCAATCCAAGATCCAAGTTGGGGATATATGTCTTGTAGACAGTGCTACTACACACACCATTCTTAAAGATAAGAAATATTTTTCTAATCTGAGAAATGATCAAGCACATGTCAATACTATATCAGGCTGTGGAAAGATAATTGAAGGCTCCGGAAGAGCAAATTTTATAATGCCAGAAGGCACAAAATTCATAATTAAAAATGCATTATTTTTGCCTAAGTCTCAAAGAAGCTTATTAAGTTTTAAAGATATTCGTCTAAATGAATATCATATTGAGACTATGAATGAAAAAGGTATTGAATATCTTTGTATTACCTCAACTATGATGGGCAAAAAGTGTGTGTTAGAAAAATTACCAGCTTTCTCATCTGGATTGTATTATACAACTATAAGAATTGTTGAATCATATAATATAGTAAATATGAAGTTTACTGATACTGTAAACCAGAAGTTTACAGATATATTTAAGGTTTGGCATGATCATTTATAAAACGGATCCAATGGATTGCTAGACCAATGCTTATGAAATCAAATCTCCCCGTTTGGGCTTGAGGACATGCTGTTTTACTTGCAGCACAACTTATACGCATCCGGCCAACCAGTTATAATGATAATTCTCCCTTACAATTGGTTCATGGTCAGGAACCAAATATTTTCCATTTACGAATTTTCGAATGTGCGGTATATGTCCCAATTAATCCACCACAACACACAAAAATGGGACCTCAAAGGAGGACGGGAAAATATGTTGGGTATGAATCTCCATCTATAATCAAGTATATTGAACCGATGACTGAAGATTTGTTTACTGCAAGGTTTGCAGATTGTCACTTTGATGAATCACTATTCCCAACATTAGGTGGAGATAATGAACAGTTGGAAAAAGAGATTTCATGGAATGAATTATCATTAAAAAGTTTAGATCCTCGAACAAAAGAAAGTGAATTAGAAGTTCAAAGGATAATTCATTTGCAAGGTATTGCAAATCAACTGCCAGACGCATTTACTGACCACAAAAGAGTAACAAAATCTCATATTCCAGCTGTAAATGCTCCTGTCAAAATTGATGTCCCTGAAGGACAACCTACAATTGCTAGTGAGACTAAGGCATGCTTGAAGCGTGGTAGACCACTTGGTTCCAAAGATAAACATCCTCGAAAAAGAAAAGGAGCAAATAATCATGATTGTCAAATCGAGGATGTCTCTCCAGAAGAGACCATTGACATAGTTAATAATGAAGAGAATCAGGTACCTGAAATTAATGAAAATGAAGAGATCTCGATTAACTATGTCATTACGGAAAGAAGATGGGACCGAAATAATATAATTGTCGACAATATTTTTGTATATAATATAGCGCGCGATATCATAAATGAAAACGAGGATCATGAACCTACCTCTGTGGAAGAGTGTAGAAATAGAAATGATTGGCCAAAATGGAAAGAGGCAATTAAGTCTGAATTAGACTCGTTTGAAAAACGAGGAGTTTTTGGACCTGTAGTTCGAACACCAAAAGAGATCAAACCAGTAAGCTATAAATGGGTATTTGTACGAAAAAGAAATGAACGAAATGAGATTACTAGATATAAAGCACGGCTTGTCACACAATTTTTACCCAGATGCCTGGTGCTGATTATGAAGAGACATATTCTCCTGTAGTGGATGCAATAACATTTCGATATTTGATATGTCTGGCAGTGCATGAAAGACTTGAAATGTGCCTCATGGATGTGGTCACGGCCTATTTGTATGGTTCGTTAGACCATGATATATATATATATATATATGAAAATCCCTGAAGGATTTAAAAGTGCCAGAAGCACATAATGATAATTCCCGGGAAAATTTACTCAATTAAGTTAAACAAAGCTTTGTATGGATTAAAACAATCAGAACAAATGTGATATAACCATCTTAGTAAGTTTTCGATAAAGGGGACCATAATAATGGTCATATAAGCTCACATATATTTATTAAATATTCATGGTCAAATTCTGTTGGAACTCCTGAAGAGTTGTAAAAGCCGTGCAATATTTAAAGAAATATCTTAAGATGAAAAGACCTTGGATAAGCAAATTTCTTGTTTTGTCATCATTTTTGTTTTAGGTTTTTCAAATTAAAAGTTGGTTTACTAGTAAGATGAAGCCCTCACCAACTCGAAGTCATTGGACTGAGTATTTATCATATCATTATAAAGCCAGATATCAATCAAGAGATGTTGGCTCCATGCGAGGCAAGGCATTGATGTGTTTTGATCGGTTTAACTTCTTAATATATTTGGAGAACGTGTCATCCTCAATTGATCAAGAAGTACTCACAACGTTATTTGAAGATAATACTGCTTTAAAGCTCAATAAAAGGAGGGCTACATCAAAGGCGATCAGCTGAAACATATTTCACCAGAATTCTTCTTCACTCATGTTTCAATTAAAAGGGTGAAATCATTGTTAACCAAATATAATCAAGCGACAATCCAGAAGATTGCTCGCTATGACCTTATCACCTCAACTTTTGGAAAGGATGGTAGAATTGATCGAGATTCGAGATACGACTTTTGAAAGTCCTAATCGGATGATCTCGTCAGGGGGAGAGATGATATGTGCTGCACTCTTTTTCCCTTCACCAAGTTTTGTCCCACTAGGTTTTCTTGGTAAGGTTTTTAACGAGGTAGCATCTTCATTGCATATCATTGTTAAAGATTATGTACTCTTTTTTCTTCACTAGGATTTTTCCCATTTGGGTTTTACCTAGTAAGGTTTTAACGAGGCATATTCTTATTTACATTTAATAGACATTCAAGGGGGAGTGTTATAAATAAATTAAGTGTGAATTGTCTATTGAACTTCCCCCCACTCTTTCCACATTCTCCACCACCACATTACATTCATTCATATTTATTCATATGTAATAATTATGTAATTGTCTCTTTGTATTCTTTGTAAGCCTATAAATAGGCCATTGGGTGAATCATTTGTAAGTGAGATGAAAATATTATGAATGAGAATAATCTTCTTTCCTCTTGTCTCTATTTCTTTTGTTTATTGTTTCTATTATTTTATAAGAAAAAACAAATTATAACCAGATTGTTTACAAATTCTGAATTTGTTCAAGAGATGCTTGATCTCGAACATGCCCCTGACTGACTTCTGCTTCAATAATACCGAGTCCACTGCTGGTGTCATTGGTGAAACTGGAATCAATACTGAAAGTGCTGATCCTGGGAACAATGAATCGAAAGAAGAAAACATAGTTACGGTGACGTTGTTGGCAGCCAATAATAAAATGCTATGTGCAGAAGCTGGAGAAGACTTTGTAGATGTATACTAAGTTTTCTGACCTGGCTAATTGGTGTCGTGATCAAACTGCTCGATATTGTTACAAGCTTAGGATGTGTTGATAACATGCACCGAAGCATACAAGGTTTGGCTTTGCATTATGATAAAGCTAACAGAGAGATTGAGAAATATTATTGGATGTATTATAACTGAGTACAATGTCTCCAATATATAGGAGGGAACCAAATACTAAACTGATATATAATCTAATGTATAACTAAATATATAATACAATATCTAACACTCCCTCTCGAACTCACCGTGGGACTAATAGTGTGAGTTTGCCCACCAAATAGCGAAATCTCTGAACAGTGTGGGATTTGGTGAAGAAGTCTGCTATCTGCTGTGAAGAGGTAACATAATGAAGTGAAATGGTCTCTGCTTCAAAGTGCTCACGAACATAGTGGCAATCTATCTCTATGTGCTTTGTTCTGGGTTGCTTGCAATGTGCAATGCACTCCGATTATCACAATGAAGATGAGTAGCTCCTGTAAGAGTTACACTCATATCTGATAACAACCAATGAACATGAATAATCTCTCTAGTAGTAGCTGTCATTACTCTGTACTCAGCATCGGCGGAAGCGAAGACATCAACTGCCAATTTCTTGCTTCGCCATGAAATCAGCGAATCGACAAGAAATAGACAGACACCTGTGGTAGATCATCTGGTGGTAGGATCACTCGTCCAATCTAAATCAGAATATGCACTGAGCTTCACTTTGGATGTAGAAGTCATGAATAATAAGTGAGTGATAGTGCCCCGAAGATATCTGAGGATCCGAAGAAGAGAACCATAGTGAACTAATGTAGGAGCAAAAATAAACTAGCTAACATTACGAACTGCATGAGCAATATCGGGTCTCATCATGTATAAATAGACAAGATGTCCAACAATTTACCTGTATCTAGTGGGATCGGAAAGGAGCTCACCATGTGTGGGACGAAGTTTCACATGAAGCTCTAAGGGAGTATCAGCCGATCGACTGTCAGAGAGGCATGCAGTGGAGATAATATCTGATGTGTACTTCTGTTGAGAAATAAGTATCCCTCCAGATCTATGGGTAATATTTAGACCCAGAACTTCTGTTGAGAAATAAGTATCCATCGAGATCCATGGGTAATCTCTAGACCCAGAAAGTAGCATAATCTACCAAGATCTTTCATATGCAACTGCTAGTGAAGGTATTTCTGGGTGGATGCAATGCCGGCAGAATCATCCCCAGTAATAATCATATAATCAACATATAATAATTGAAGGACCCTCCCCTGCGGTGATGAACGGATAAACATAGAGTGGTTCTGTGAACTCTTACTGAAGCCAGCCTAGGTGGTGACATTGCGAAAGCACTCAAACCAGGATCGAGGGGCCTATTTCAGACCATATATAGCTCGACACAGACGGCAAACATGACGATAAGGAGTGGTAAGCTCAGGAGAATGATGCATGTAAACAACCTCAGATATGGTACCATGAAGAAAGGAATTCTTGACGTCCATCTGTTCTAACGGCCATTGACAAACGACGACAATGAAAAGGAGAGTGCGAACGGTAGTTATCTGTGCAGCCGGGGCAAAAGTCTCATCATAATCAATGTCATGCTCCTAAGTAAATCCTCAGGAAACTAGACGAGCCTTGTGCCGCTCAACGGAGCCATCAAGTCGATATTTGACCTTGAAAATCCACTTGCAGTTAACAGGCTGGACGCCCACAGGTAGTGGAATAACATCCCAAGTGCCAGTCTGATCAAATGCACTGAACTCTTCTGGAATACCTTTCGGCCACTCGGGATATTGAATAACTTTCTGATAGGTTCGGGACTCACGTGTGGAGTGTATAGCAGTGCGATATGAATGGAACTGTGATGAGTAGGAGGCTAGGGTGGTCCAAATTGGTCAGAAGGGTCAGTGATATCAGGAGTGTAACTTGCTGGTGGGATGCCCGAGGTAGAACGTGTAGATTGACAGACCGATGGCAAATGGTTGGTGTGTGGAGGTGACATAGGTGGTGTAGGCACATGCAGTTGTGGGGATGTAGGTAGTGATGGTGCATGATGGTGTGGGGATGCAGGTGGTGTCTCTGTAGGAGGAATAATATGTGGAATGTTAGTATGAGATGGGAACAAAGCCAAAGGCATGAGATCAAATGGAATGCGTGAATGTATGGCCACAGAAATAGGCCCAACAACTGGGGAGTCGAGGAAACTAGCATCCTCAGGAGAGGGCAAGTAGTATGGAAGTTCTTTCACAAAGGTGACATGTCGGGAAATACGAATACGACTTGCCACATGATCAAAATAATGATAACCTTTATGCTCAGGATTGAGACCCATGTGAACACACTTAGCAACTCGGGTGGTGAGCTTCGTAAGCCCAGTGGAAGGGAGAAGGACATAACAGGTACACCCAAAAGTACGGAGCATACTGTAGTCTGGTGAGGAGTGATGAAGAGCTGCATAAGGTGTTGTACCAGATAGGAAAAATGAAGGAGTGATGTTAATGAGATTGACAGACGTCATGACAATTTCAGCCCAGAAAGAAAGAGGTACAGAAGAGGAGAGTATAGGAGCGCGAATTGTCTTAAGGATATGACGATACTTGCATCCAGCTACACCATTCTGCTCATGTGTGTGTGGGCATGATTGCTAAAAGAGTGTACCTTGAGATTGAAGGATCAATCTCATAGTAGCGGAAGTATACTCACGAGCACCGTCTGAGAAAAAGGTTTTGATACGCACACCAAACTGAGTGTGAATCATGTTTGTAAGGAACTGATAAATGTCAGGTATCTCAGAGCGTTGGCACATAAGATACAGACATGTGTATTTAGTATAGTTATCGATGAAACTAACATAATAGAGATAACCTTTGTGAGAAGGTGTAGGAGATAGTCCTCATATGTCAGAGTGAACATGTTGAAAAGCATGAGTGGACTGAGAAATATTTTTATTGCTAAAAGGGAGGGATAAGTATTTTGCCAACTTACAATCCTGACAAACAGATAACAAAGTGAAATTAAAATTCTCAAGAACACCAGAACTGAAATTTTCAAATGAGACTCACTAACATGACCTAAGAGACCGTGCCACAAGTTGGCATCAGAACTGACAACACCAGCAAAATTAGACATAGAATCATGAGCATGAAGAAAATCTAAATGGTATAAAATCCATGTCTGCTAGCTTGTCCAATCGTGTGACCAGTCTAAGGATCCTGTATGGTACATCCCAAAGAAGTAAAAGTAACGGTAAGATCATTATCGCATAGAGCACTAATGGAAATAAGGTTCATGAATAAATGTGGCGCATAAAGGACGAAAGACAATGTGAGAGTGGGAGTGTGAATAAATCCTGAGTGTGTAGTGTGGAGTAATGAGCCATCGGCAGTGTAGTGTGTGATGGTGAGTGAAAGGTAAGTGGAGTGCTAGTGGTGAGGAGTGTATAATTGCTAGAAAGATGATGTGAGGCACCATAATCTAAAATCTAGGAAGAATTCATAATAGGAGTAACAGAAAAAGCGGGGGCAGACGAGCAAGTATCGATGGACTAACCCGAGTTTTGAAGGTTCAGCTAAGCGAGACGTCTTTGATGAATATATAAGGAGCAGGAGAAGGCATAGAGGAGTAACAGCCGTTGCACATGAAGTATAAGAAGGAATACTAAGAGGAGGTAAACAATGTTGCTTCCTGTGCTGCTTTGCTTGCACCAAGAGCTGTGAGTGCAGGATGAAACACTCGTGATGAATATGACCATTTCGCTGGTAGTGAGTGCAAAAATGGGGACGACGGTTAGGGACACTGCGATGGTCAGAAGAAGGAGGCATGGGTCCAGGGCAAGGTTTGCGGGAGGAGGAGGTACGAGGGGAAACAGCCAGAACACTATCATTGTCGGAGGACGGGGAAAAAGCTGTAGTGGATAGAGCATGTAAGAGAGTTTCTTTAGCCACAAGTTTAGCTGTAGCAGCGTCAAGATGAGGAACTTGATCTCGGTGAATAAACTGACTACAAGGGACTGATACTCTGGTCGAAGACCCATCATGAAAAACATAAACTGGTGCCTTTCACGAGTAAGAAGGACATCACTATCTTCTAATTGCTGCAATTCACACCAGATATGTCACATGGCTGTGTAATGATCCTGAATACTGCGATCACCCTAACGTTCAAGGACTAATTGAACAAGTAGCTGGTATTCACAGGCTCCACTAACCTGAACATACTGAGTGGTCAACTAGAGCCAAAAAGCCTGAGTGGGACGAATATGAAGCAGGTCAACACGGAGACAGCGGTCGATGGAGGAGATAATAAAGACAATGATACAATGATCACGAACATCCTAAGTTGCCTGAGAAGTGTGGATCAGTTGCTTATCGGCTACGGATGCGGTATCAGTAGGATCTTTGGGATGAAGATTAGAGCCATCAATTTGACCCCATAAGGAATGTCTGAGAAGAGTGGCCTCAATAGAGGCAACCCAATTAGTCCAATCTTTTGAAGAGGAAAGGGGGAAGTCGGTAGAGATGGGAAGATACTAGCGAAATTTTGGTTCCATGGAGAAGCACATGTACCTGCATTTTTTTTTCTTTTTTTGATTTTTTTTCTTGTTTTTTTTTGGAGTGACGACTAGCGGCGACGGCAGCAGCAACAACAAACAAGTAGAGGGTTGAGATGGGTTTGTGATGTGGATTTGGATATCAGGTTTTGGGTTTGGATTGGCATTTGGGTCAGGTTCAAGGGTTTTTTTTTGAAACGGGTATATGGGTCGGGTGGGAAACGGGGATTAAAAAAATTAGAGTTAGGGTTTTGGCGTAAAGCAATACAGAGGTGGGGAAACGGGGCTTAAAAAGTTAGGTTTTTTTGGGTTGTAGGGTTTCAGAGATGGAGGCAGCTAGGGTTTCGAGAGTCGACGTGCGGGGGCGGGGGGGGAGGGGGCTTCAAGGGGTTCAAAGTCACGAGGGCTTTGAGGGGTTTGGGTTAGGGTGTTTTAAGGGGTTCAGAGTCGATAAGGGTTTCGGGGGATTGCTAGTCGACGGTGAATCGATGTTGAACAGTCGTCGATGGGAGGACGATGATAGGGTTGTTGTATAGGTGTTGTTGCCGAAGGTGGGGGTGAAGAAGTCGGGATTTTTGTTGATGATTGATGCCGATGACAAAGATGGTGATTAGATTTTTTGTGGGTTTGCTGTTGTTGAAGATGGGGATGAGAATTTTTGTGGGTTTGTTATCGTTGATGATGACAGCAATTTGGAGTTAGAGGTTAGAGAAAAGAAAATTTTAAAAAATTACTGCTTTGATACCATGATAAAGTTAACAAAGAGATTGGAAAAAAATATTGGATGTATTATAATTGAGTACAATGTCTCATATATATAGGAGGGGAGCAAATACTAAACTGATACATAACCTGGTATGGGACTAATTATATAATAAAATATCTAACACATTACTTCAAAGATAATGGCGCCAGAGAGATGCTACTGTCGCCCAAACTTGTACCCTACTATGGTTGCGACAATGGTTTACTAAAATTGGATGAGAGGCTAGCACATGAACTATTATCATCAGGCCGTTGCTTTGAGTGCTTATGGAAAGAAGGTAAAGGTGCAGATGGGGAGGCTCGACCAAGGGAGGTGAACATGGAGTTAATAGATGAAGTAGTCCATGATGACACATCCAAGGGGTTGGAGTTGAGACAGGATGATGAAAGGACCGAGGGTGGGGAGTACATTGTGGACAAAGACTATAGGTACAACTAGGAAGGATTACAAACAGGGGATGATAGGATTGGACCTCTAAATGGAGTAGGAGATGATGATCATGGTATGGAGTCGGATACCGAGGCATGGGGAAAACGAGTGAGGGAGTTGGCATGGGGAGAAATCAAGGAGAAGCATAAATAAGAAAACAGTTGAATACCAAAGAAAGAGAAAGGGACAGTGCGACAAATGGGGATTATAGTGGCCAAGAGAGGATGATTTAATTCGAGTAGCAATGAGGGCAAAAGAACCTATTTCGGCCTATGGAGGCACGCCTAAGTGCAATATATCAATTTTGAATTTCATTCCTGATAACACGCTCCGCTATTATGAAAGTATTTTTTGTCTAGTCATGAGTTCAACTATAGTAGAATAGTTATAGAAGGTCCACACTCAAAGAGGAGAGGCAGATAGATTGTGTCTATAGTCTGGGGTCAGACTACTTTGAGGGATATAGGTTAGGTGTCTTTTATTGTGTCAAATGTTATAAATCTTTTGGAATGCTAGGGTTATGAGACAAAACTCTAAGAGTAGACTTATTAGCGACACTTTAGCTAAGAAAAAATCTTTGATTTGTGCTCTTCAAGAAACTAAGATTGAGAATCCTAAGGTTGAGGACTTTCAATGTCTTAGTTCTGGTAGGACGTTCGACTCACTGTTTAAATCAGTTATAGGCTTATCTAGGGGTATAGCCATTGGTGTTAATCCGGCGATTTTTGAGATTGTTGAAGAATAAGTTGGGGTGCTCACTGTCGCTATCCGACTTGGATGTAGGAGTTCCCACTGGGAACATATGGTTACTTTGATATATGGGTCGTACGACTCTAGGCGTCGGGGTGTGTGGGAAGAACTCCGTACTATGAGCGTGGTAGTTAGGACCTTGGGTGGTTGGGGGAGATTTTAACATCACTAGATTCCTTAACGAGCATAGAGGTAGAGGAGCTACCCAACAAGATAGGAATGTTTTCAATCGTACCATTGATGATTTACAACTTAAAGAAATTTAGCCTCCATATACGAAATTCACCTGGACTAATATGTAGGCCAACCATATTCTGGCCAAGTTTCACAGAATTTTGGTGGCGAAGGATTGGGAAGATGCTTTCGCTAAGTCTGTGGCTAGATTCACGTTCGATCATACTCCAATAGTCCTTGACGGTGGAGGCAATACTCATCCCCATCAGTTCCCGTTCCGCTTCGAAAAAGCATGGACCTTGAGTTGTAACATACTCAAGATTATTAAAGACTCTTGGAATTTTCTAACAGACCCCGTAGATGCAACGGGGAAATGGATCGATAAGATCAGAAGGTTAAGTAATTGTCTAAAAGACTGGGCGAAGCAGAAATTTGGTTAGATGAAAATGAAGAAAGAGAAACTGAGGGAGAAAATGCAGAAGCTACAAGTATTGCAGGAGGATATAGACCTTCGTGCTCATTAGGTTGAAGAGTTAAATCATAGCAGACAAGAGATCCAAAGAATTGGAGAGATGGAGGAACAATATTGGAGGCAGAGATCAAGGGTCCAATGGCTAACGGAATGTGACACAAATACGAAATTCTTCCACAAGGTGGCCAATGGAAGGAGACATAATCACATATCTAGCATTTTTTAGGGAGAGAACTGGTGTGACGATGAAGTGATAATGAGACAGCACATAGTCAAAAAATTTTAGAGAGTTATTCGGAAAAAAAGAAATTGAGTAGGTGTTACTTGGGAAAGGAGATAAGGAATACGTCAAGAATAGATGGAAGCGAAGAGATGGAGGGGAGCCTTCACAAAAGAAGAGGTTCTTCATGCTATCAAGAGTTGGGGACAGGATAAGGCTCCAGGACTGGACGGCTTCCCGTTGTTCTTCTATAGAATGTATTGGATGATAGTCAGAGAAGCCTTGATGGAAACTTTCAGTGAGTTCTACCAAGGCGTTACAGATATTGATAGATTAAACCACACGAATGTAATTATCATTCCCAAAAAGAAAGAGGTGCTAAGAGTCACTGATCCCAGACTGATTAGTCTACTTAATGGCTCCTTTAATGTTATCACAAAGCTGTTGGTGAATAGATTATATCCTAACTTGGAAGATGTGGTGGGGGAGTCAGAGAGTGGCTTCATCAAAGGGAGGGGTATTGTGGACAAAGTTGCATCGGCTCATGAAATCGTGTTTAGGGGTTGTGAGGAAAAATTCGATGGTTTTCCAGTTGATACTATATTTCAAAAAAGCATTCGACTCAGTTGAGTGGGACTGTGTGGATGAAGTCTTACATCTCAAAGGATTTGAACCAAAATGGAGAATGTGGTTCATGAAGTGTCTGATGAGGGATATCGTTCATACAGTTCGATAGACAATTGCATAGGAAAATTAAGTGTCATAGGGGACTCAGGCAGGGGGATTTGTTATCATTCTCTTGTTCACCCTAACTGCGGACAGAATGGCGAAAATGATTAAGAGAGATAGAGAAGCGCATGTTATTCGGGGGGCTTACTATTAAAGGAATACCCAAGACAATTACGGTCCTACAGTATGCAGATGACACGCTATTATTCGGGGAGGCAAAAGAAGAAGAAATACTGGAGTTAGGAATTATATTGAAGTACTTTCAGTCTTAGGCAGGCTTGAAAGCTATTCTAAACAAGAGCTGTATTATTCCTTTGAGAGGTGAACTTTCCATCCATATTATGGACATTAAGTCGGATGTGTCTAATTTATATACAAATATTTATACTCATTTTCCCATTAAAATTGCTTGTTTTCGTCGATATTGTTTATAATTCATCTTATTTCTATAAGATTTCAATTAATTAATTATTTTTGAAGAAATAATATTTTTGATGCAAAAAGCAAAGATTTGTGGGAAAAAATCAACAAACAAAGTAAAACTATGGATCTATTAATTTTTATTGTTTTGTTGAGTAAAAGTGCGATAAATAATTTTAAAATGATTTTAATGAGCTAATATGATTTTTAGTTTGTTTAATTTATTTTAAACTAATTTATTCTATTTTATTTAAATCCTAAATTCTGGTCTTAATTTGTGTATGCAGCAGCACGTGTTTGCAAGAAAAGGAAGGAGAGGAAGAAAAGAGAAAGAAATAAATATCTGCTTAAAGAAGGAGGGAAATAAATGAAAAGAGGGGAGTTTTCTGCAACAGCACAAACCCTAATTCTCTCTCCCGTTTTCCTATAAATATGTACAAGGTTGGAGCACAATTCTCAAGAGGTGACGGCTACATTCATAACAAACAAATAAAATAAAATAAAATAAAATAAAAAGTAAGGGAGAGAAAGACAAGGAGTCTGCCGCAAGTTTCTCACGTGCTGGAGCTTCTTCTTCTGGCTAGCATTGTGCTCAGACACAAAGAGGAGAGAGAACATGTGCAGAGTGACAGGATGCTTCTTCTTCTCTCTTGCGTGCTGGCGTGGACAACACGACACAAAAGAAGCAGCAGGCAGCGGTACCTACACAACGACAGCGACAGGCATGACAGGCCTGGGTTCTGACCGGGCTCCTGTGCGCTGACGTGACAGCTATGGCGTGATGACGTGGCACGCGGCTTGGCGATAGCTTTTTGGGTTCGATTTTTGAGACAGAGATAGAAGAGAGATAAAGGCTTGGACTCGATTCTAGGAGTTCGGTTTGCATTATTTTTATATCTTTTTTGTATCTCTTCTTCTCTATATTTTTTTTGATGCAATCCCAAACAAATTTTGTTAGTTGCAAATTGAATATGAACTAAATTTATTTTTCTAGAGGCTAAGATGTAGCCTAGTTTTGTAGAACACAATTTTAATTCCTTGTTATTATTCTATTTTTCCATGGTTGTGTGTTAATTTTTATTATTTATGCGTACAATGGTGGATAGACATTTGTATGATCGTTGAAATCATGAAGAGACCGAACTGGTGATTTGTGGTTAATAAAAATTAAACACCGTTATTGGAGGACGTGACCATTAAGAAATCCATAAATTTTCAATTAATAATTTGATGGATAGGCAAATAATTAGTTGAGAATAATTTTTATACTGCGTGGATAGAGTAGTGAATATTTTTAGGATTTTGGTCTACAACTTGGAAAGATAATATTTTTATTGAAAATGAGTTATAATTTGTGTGTGTGATAAACGAGGTGAAGTCAAGAGCCCTAGAACTATTTTGCCATTAACAATTTACAAGAATTTCACAGTTTCACAGCCCTCTCACTCTTCACAAATTTAGTTAGCTTTAATTAGATTAATTTAACTTAGTTGTTTTATCATTTATAAATTTCGATCTTCCAAATAATGATTAATCTAATAATATCGGTACTTAATAAAATATCTAGTCCCTGTGGGTTCAACACTCTATTCACTTAAACTATACTACTTGTTGCGATTTTGTACATTTGCAAATATTCACATTAAGTTTTTGGCGCCGTTGCCGGGGACTAGTTATTCTTTTATTGCTATTGAAAATTGCTAGATTATTACTAGTTTGGATTTTTTGTATTTATTTTTTATTTTATTATTATTTTACATCTTTATTTTCTTTTGACTAACTTTTACTTTTATTTATTTTTCTTATTTTATTTTTTTTAGTTTTTTCTATTTTTTCTTTTTCGGTACTTATATTTCAGGACATACACGTACATTATCATGGGGAACGATGAAAACAGGCCTTTGAGAGACTATGCTATGCCCTCAATTTATGAATCAAGCATAAAGAAGCCGGTTATTGAAGCTAACGATTTTGAGATTAAACCGGCAATGATTCTAATGATTCATCAGACTGTTCAATTTTGGGGACTACCGCATGAGGATCCTTTTGCTCACATTGCAAAATTTCTGGAAATTTGTAACACTTTCAAGCACAATGGAGTATCAGATGATGCAATTAGATTGAGACTCTTTCCTTTTTCACTACGAGATAAGGCGAAGACTTGGCTACATTATCTACCACCAGGTAGTATTACTACTTGGGAGGGACTTGCAAAAAAAGAATTGGCTAAGTATTTTCCGCCGACAAAGACAGCAAAGCTAAGAAATGATATTTCCACATTTACTCAATTTGAGACTGAGTCTTTGTATGATACATCGGAAAGGTATAAAGAGTTATTGAGAAAGTGTCCTAATCATGACCTACTGAAATGGCTGCAAATTCACATATTCTATAATGGTTTGGGAGTTACACATCGATCTATGTTTGATGCAGCAGCTGGTGGTGCACTCATGAGCAAAACTTACAAAGCAGCCTTTGATCTTTTAGAGGAGATGGCATCAAATAATTACCTGTGGTCTTCAGAGAGAACAATGCCAAGAAAAGTGGCTGGAATTTTTGAACTTGATCATTTTTCTACTTTAAATGCAAAAAATGATATTTTATCTAAACAAGTAGAAAATATGAATTTTAATGCTATTCAATCTAATATGATTTGTGATCTTTGTGCAGGAAATCATTCAAGTTCAGATTGTCAAATGGGGAACCCTTTTGCTCCATCAAATGCCGAACATGAAAATATTGTGTCAAACTTTCAAATGCAAAACAATTATTATGCAAACACATACAATCAATAATGGAGAAACACTCTCAATTATCCATGGAACTACAATCAAGGAGCTGTTGTACCACTTCAAAATTTTTCATAGCAAGAAAAGAAGCCGACACTTGAAGACATGTTTATGCACTACATGCAAAGGGCAGAACAATACATACAAAAGACAGATTTGGCAATCCAAAATGTTGCAAATTCAACTTCGGCTTCCATTCAAAATATTGAGGTACAAATTAGTCAATTTTCAAATATTCTTAACGAAAAAACTGCAGGAACATTACCACGCAACACAGTTGTTAACCCCACGGAAAATGTCAAAGCAATAACACTAAGCAGCAGGAGGACAATTGAGCAACCACAATAAGAAAATGACGAACAGAATGTGGTTGAAAAGCAAAGTGAGATTGAACAAATTGTGGAGGAACAAATTCAGCATGAGCAAGTAATGTATGATGTTTTTAATTCCATAAAGTTTCCTCCTGAAGTAAAACTGATTTAATTGTGGGCGAGAAACATATGACTGAAATTGAAAAATCACCTATAAAAGTATGTCCAACAAATGCAGAAACTTTTGAAACTGAAAAAGAAAATATTTTTGAACATGTTATGTATTTGGATGCTGCACCCTCTATTTATTCATTTTTTCAGCATAAATTCAAAGAGGTGGGGGAATCAGAGACATCACCATCACGAAGGAAATTCCTTATACTAGAGCTTGAACCTGATCCACAGCTGAAGAGAAAAATTAGAAAGGATGTGTTAATGTTGTTGGATCTTGGCGTTACTTAACCATTTCACCCCCATGTCTGGCTGAAGACTTAAAACTTAGCGCTTCTTGGGAGGCAACCCATGTTTTCTTTTATTGCATTTAGGTTTGATTTTTATTTTAGTTTATTTTAATTTTAATTTTTGATTTTATCTTGTAGGATTGCATAAATTTTGAAAGTCGCCGGGCGGAGCTGTTTTGTAAGCCTTCATTAATGGCTGTTTTTGTGCAGTATGGAGTCAGAATCTCGAAACCTGATTCAAAGAGAAATTGTATCCTATTGTCTTAGCTTTCTAGCTAAAAAACAATTCAGCCCATTTGGATATGTACAGCTCCAGATATCGCCAAAATACTGAATGCTGCGCGTGCAGAAATTTAAAGACGAATCAGGGGAGAAATTCTAAACTTTTTGCATTCTTTTTGTTTTCCTTTTTCTTCCCATTGAGGACAATGTGATATTCAAGTTTGGGGGAAGGGTTACAAATTTATTTTTATTTTATATATTTTTTTGAAAAGAAAAACAAAAGAGATTTCAGTTAGGCTCACCATTACACTTTTGAGTCCTTTATTGTGATAAGCATTGAAATAATTTTTTGCGATAGACAATTGCTTATAAAACAAGAGTAAGCATACTTATTTACTTTAGGATTATTGAGTTTCAAAATTCCTTACAAAATTGTGTGAGTCATGCTATTATACATAAAAGACAAATGTGATGCTTTTTCTTGTGATTATCCCTTTTGATCTAGTCCTAAACAGAGTTTAAGTAAATAGAGTAATAATGAAAAAAAAAATAAAATAATTTAATAAAGTCAATCTACTCCAATGTTTTGAGTTGCTTAGTAACTAGGGGTATTCATCACCAATGTTTACTTTTACGTCAAACGGCAACTTGAAATATGAGTATGCAAAGCACTCTAAGTTTGTGACTTGTTGAGTAACCGGGTGAATTCATCACAAATATTTTGCATTCGCGTCAAAAGGCAAGTGACAACTTAGAGAATAGACTATAAAAAAAAACTCTAGTTTGCTACTCGGTTTGTAGTAGTGAGAAGGGATAATCACAGATTAAGTTGTTACATACTACAATTACATTAATTGCATGACAAATACGACTGGGTTGGGAATTATGAATAAATAATTACAGTGGAGAAAGTGGATATGCTTAGTTTTACTTTATTTGCTATTGTTTATATTTTTAATTGAAATTTTGATGCTTGCATGATAAGATCTCTTGGTGTGATGGGTTGAGTCTACTATTATTATTCCCTTATTCATGATTCTACTTTTTGCTCAAGGACAAGCAAAATCTCAAGTTTGGGGGTATTTGATGTGTCTAATTTATATACAAATATTTGTACTCATTTACCCATTAAAATTGCTTGTTTTCATTGATATTGTTTATAATTCATCTTATTTCTATAAGATTTCAATTAATTAATTATTTTTGAAGAAATAATATTTTTGATGCAAAAAGTAAAGATTTGTGAAAAAAATCAACAAAGAAAGTAAAACTATGGATCTATTGATTTTTATTGTTTTGTTGAGTAAAAGTGCGATAAATAATTTTAAAAGGATTTTAATGAGCTAATATGATTTTTAGTTAGTTTAATTTATTTTAAACTAATTTATTCTATTTTATTTAAATCCTAAATTCTGGTCTTAATTTGTGTATGCAGCGGCACGTGTTTGTCAGAAAAGGAATGAGAGGAAGAAAGGAGAAAGAAATAAATATCTGGTTAAAGAAGGAAGGAAATAAATGAAAGGAGGGGAGTTTTCTGCAAAAGCGCGAACCCTAACTCTCTCTCCCGTTTGCCTATAATATGTACAAGGTTGGAGCACAATTCTCAAGAGGTGACGGCTACATTCATTACAAACAAATAAAATAAAATAAAATAAAATAAAAAGTAAGGGAGAGAAAGACAAGGAGTCTGCCGCAAGTTTCCCACGTGCTGGAGCTTCTTCTTCTTGCTGGCGTTGTGCTCAAACACAAAGAGGAGAGTGAACATGTGCAGAGTGACAGTCTGCTTCTTCTTCTCTCTTGCATGCTGGCGTGGACAACACGACACAAGAGAAGCAGCAGGCGGCGGGACCCACACGACGATAGTGAGAGGCATGACAGGCCTGGGTGCTGACCGGGCTCCCGTGCGCTGACGTGACAGCTCTGGCGTGCTGACATGGCACGCGGCTTGGCGACAGCTTTTTGGGTTAGGCTTTTGAGACAGAGACAGAAAAGAGATAAAGGCTTCGACTCGGTTCTAGGAGTTCGGTTTGCATTATTTTTATATCTTTTTTGTATCTCTTCTTCTCTATATTTTTTTTAATGCAATCCCAAACAAGTTTTGTTAGTTGAAAATTGAATATGAACTAAATTTATTTTTCTAGAGGCTAAGATGTAGCCTAGTTTTGTAGAACACAATTTTAATTCCTTGTTATTATTCTATTTTTCCATTGTTGTATGTTAATTTTTATTATTTATGCCTACAATGGTGGATAGACATTTGTATGATCGTTTAAATCATGAAGAGACCGAACTGGTGATTTGTGGTTAATAAAAATTAAACACCGTTATTGGAGGACGTGACCGTTAAGAAATCCATAAATTTTCAATTAATAATTTGATGGATAGGCAAATAATTAGTTGAGAATAATTTTTATACTGCGCGGATAGAGTAGTGAATATTTTTAGGATTTTGGTCTACAACTTGGAAAGATAATATTTTTATTCCAAAGGAGTTATAATTTGTGTGTGTGATAAACGAGGTGAAGTCAAGAGCCCTAGAACTATTTTGCCATTAACAATTTACAAGAATTTCACAGTTTCACAGCCCCCTCCCTCTTCACAAATTTAGTTAGCTTTAATTAGATTAATTTAACTTAGTTGTTTTATCATTTATAAATTTCGATCTTCCAAATAGTGATTAATCTAGTAATATCGGTACTCAATAAAATATCTAGCCCCTATGGGTTCGACACTCTATTCACTTAAACTATACTACTTGTTGCGATTTTGTACACTTGCAAATATTCACACCAAAGTCACACTTAGGATGCAAGTTAGGTGCACTCCCATGAAGTATCTTGAGGCTAGGGGTGTTGCAAAGAGTGTATTGGCAGCCACTTGTTGACAACGTTGAAAAAAGGCTGGCCGGATGGAAGGGACATTTCTTGTCGTTTGGAGGTAGAATCACACTGTTCAGTTCTGTACTCAACAGCCTCCCAACTTACATGATGTTAATTTATGAACTCCCAAAATGGGTAATTGCTAAAATTGATAAGAGTCAAAGAAGATTCAAGTGGAAGGGAACAAATGAGGAGACTAAGGGCTTCCATCTTGTAAACTGGGGCAGGGTATGTAAGAAGAAGCAATTCGGAGGTTTAGGAATCCTGGATCTCAGAGATATGAACAAACCACTGATGAGTAAATGGTGGTGGAAAATGTATGAGAGACAACTATTGGTGGTGCAAATCTTTGCTGATGTATATGAGACAAAAGAAGTTTAGACTCGGGGGGAGAAGCAAGCACAGAAAGGCCTTCTATATTTGGAAAGGTGTGGCGAAAGTGGGGGAGATGTTTCATGCTAATACAATATGCGAACTAGGGAACATAAAGGACATTAGGTTTTGGAAGGATAAATGATGTGGACACAGTACTTTGCAATCTCTTTTTCTGGAGGCTGCTAGTGAAACCATGAAAACTGATACCTTTGTAACCTAAGTATGGAGAAACGAAAGGCTTAGGGTTAAAATGTGAGACCAACCGTCATAGAAAGGCCTTGCCCAATTGTAGAAGATGAAGGATCTTATTATGGAAGAGGGTAGATATCGTAGCAACGCTAACCATGTAAGAAAGTGGAGTTTAGAAACTAACGGAATTTATTCGGTGGCATCCATGTACAAGTGAATAAACGATGGTGGGATGAGAAGTAGAAAGGCAAATACGATTTGGAAAACCTTTCCAACAATTAAAGTGAAAGCATTCTTATGACTGGTTGCAGATGATGCAATTCTTTCAAAAGTTAACCTTAGCAAACACAACATCCTAATCGATGTTAGATGTTGGAGATGTATGATTGATGATGAGGAAGTGCCCTAAGGCTAGGCTAGATGGGAGGTCGTGACATTAGGTTTTGGAATTATGGAGAGCCCGACCTCAATTTCTGAGATTTGGGGTCGGTGGAGAGTTAATGTAGTATGGAGAGAGAATAAGATAGTCTGTGACATTTCTGTGGCGGCTACTTTGTGGGGCATGTGGCTAGATCGTAATGAGTCGTCCTTTTGTCATAGCAATAGTAGATTTTATCTCATGTTGCATAATTTTTTTTTGTTCATCCATGTTTGGGCAGGCCAAGTAGGTACGAGGAAGATGTTGCGATTGGAGGAGGAAGAGTAGACCAGGACAGGTGGAGTGGTGCGACTGGAGTATGGAGATTGGAGTTGCACTAAGTTGGCTAAACGAATATTTTGTATACTTATTCATGTAGATTTTAATGTAGTCTTATTTGGGATGTCAGGTTGATGTTAGATCTTAAATTCTGTTGTAATATGTTCTACTTGGTTTCACTAACCTTTCATTAATGAAGCTGTTACACGATCACTGTTATTCCACACACACACACACAACAAACAAAAAAGGTGCAAAGTGCAAACATGGGGTGGCCAGGCAGTGTGTACCCAACTGAATCCAAAGTCACTGAGCGGAAAAACTGAAAAGGGGGGAGGGTCACTACTAACCGTGATGGCTATCCCGACGTTTCTTAGAAATGTCGGGATAGTTGAGGGTTTTTTTTTATTTTTTTTATTTTTTTATTTAAATTTTAAATGTATTCTCTATCCCGACATTTGAAATAAATACCAGTATAGCTTACAACTATAATGGTGTTTTAAATATAAACGCCGTGACAACCCTACTATATCGCAGAGGTAGTTGTTTTAATGTTTTTTTTTAAAAAATAAATATTTATCCCAGCGTTTTACCTTACAAATGTCGGGGTAGCTTTTTTCTATAACGACATTTTTGAACTTTCTGTAACGACATTTTTCTATATTGCGGGATCACAATTTTTATTTAAAAAAAAAATTAAATGTCTATCCCGACGTTTTCTTAGTTAAACGTCGGGATAGGATTTGTAAAATATTTTTATTTCTCTTTTATTAAAAAAACACATTTTTATATATTATTTTTATAATATTTTATATGTAGATAGCACGAAATTTGGTTGTCGAATATTATTTTGATGAATGAAAAGTATTTTAATTTTATATATGAATTAATTTAACATTAAAGAATTGGATTATCAGTACTATACAATATTACTCTATATAACATTATTTATCAAATGTTTATTCTTCCCTTTTGATTAAATATTTTATATCATATCTCATTACTAATAGAAAATGTGTCATACATACATTTATCATATTTCATTAAGTAATTGTACTTTTTTACAATTAGTTAGTACGCAGAGTCTTTATGTTAGTATTACCCACCAAATAAAGAATAAGCTTGATATATGTTGTGATAGGATAAGATTCACCATACATAAGCTAACGCAACTTATAGAAATAAGTTTCGACTCGCAATTTGCAAGATACAGTCATGTATCACTTGCAACTCGATATTTTAAATATTATAACTAAAAAAGAGCGGCATGATTGAAAACTGCACAATCGATATCCAACAATTACGAAATTTTGTACTAGGCTAGGATTCACCACACATAACCTAATTCAACTTGTAGAAGAGAGTTTTGACTCACGGCTTGCAAGATACAGCCATGTATCACTTGCAAGCCGTTTAACTTTTATTTTATAACTAAAAGATAGCAAAATGAATGAAAAGTGCACAAACGACCATCTTAGTCCCACGTCTCTCTTTTTCTCACAAACCCAAGCTCGAAGATCGACCATCGTGCCCCCACATTACCATTCCTATCGTTATCACCGTTCCCGTGTCGTCATGATGGTGATAATGTTCTTCTCTATGTCAAACTCTGTGTAAAAATGAATTTGAGAATTTGTGATTTTAAGAAGAATAATTAATGATTATAGAATTCCATAGTTTTTTCGAAAATATTTTAGTTTGTTCAATTGTAGATTTAGACTTATTAATGAGTAGTAGTTCGACTTTCAAAATAATAATACACCTATACCGGGGTTTTTATACAAAACGCCAGTATATATGCAACATATCCTGACATTTTATAACCAAAACGCCGGGATAGGGATATGGTAAATTTTTCTAAAAGCCCCGCCCCAACCCCCACGCCATTTTCAATTCCCCCCCCCCCCCCAATTACTTTAACCTATAGCCTTTCCTTTCTCTCCTCGCTGCTATCACTTCTCGCCGACAAGTCTTTATCCCTCACCACTCGCCACTGCACCTCCCTCGGCACCACTTCTCCTCACCCTTTTCTTACCCTCCGCCGCACCTCCTTCGCCTCCTCTTATCCATCGCCGCTGCACCACCATTACTGCCGCTCCTCCTCACCTTTGCTTACCCCTCGCCGCACCTCCTTCGTCTCTCCTCTTATTGATCGCCATCGCTCCTCACTTGCAGCCCGTCACTTGCTGTCTCCGCTGACTATAATTCTCCCCCTAGCCAGCGTTCTTTCTTCCTTCACCGCTGATCTCTACCACCAGTGCTCTCTCTCCCTCAGCAGGCGCTCTTTTCCCTAATTGGCAAATTTCGGTAAAAATTATCAATCTTGTTTATCATATTGCTAGGGTTTAGTAATATTACACTTGTGAGATTGGTTAATAATAGAATTGAGTTTGGAGGTTGGAGTTTGGATGAAGAAAATTAACTTAAGATTGTTTTCTGGAGTTTGGATGAAGAAAAGAACAAACTTGATGTATGTTGTAGAATTTGAGGGGAAAATACCCACCAAATTCAAACTGAATTTTATCCTGAATTTGATCCTAAACTTGAGTGATAGTTTACAGACATATATTATTGATAATTATTGTGCCAACTTGAATTCTTGAAATTAGGGCATTTGCAATATAAAAGACCTGATTGGATAGGGACTATGTAGCCTTCATGTTGTTCTGAGGAGAAACTTTGATTTGTCTCTTTCTTCGAATTTTTAGATGCGGAACCTTAATTTGTCTATCTTCTGCTTCGGTTCACCACATTATATTATATGATAGGTTTATTTTCTTTATTCGAAACTAAACGTAAATTGTCTATTTGATTATTAGCATTTCTTTTGATTGTATTGTAATCCTTGATGCATAACAATAAATCATGAAAGCGTATTTTTTTTATTGCTAATTATTTATTTAGTTTCTCTTAGTCATACTTACCTACCTGCTACTTTATCTTCAAACATTATAGTAATTCTTATGCTAGATTTTGCTATTTATTATAAATGATTTGGGTAACATATATAGAATAATCTTAATGATTGTGTGTTTTGAAAATATTATCACATGTTCATGCATGTGTGATCTTTTGAATATATAAGACAAATAAGATATTAGATATGTTGAGCCAAATGTGATTTAATCAAGCATGCTTATAACTTTAACTTGCACGTATAAATTTTGTTCTTTTGATATATTAAACAATGTAATAAGAAACAAAATAATTGTAAATTATTTAGAAGAAAAATAAGTAACTATATTTGTGATGAAAGAAAAAAATTTGGCATATGGTATGTGCATTTTACGTGATTGTCAATCTAGGATTATAACTTATAAGGCAATTTTAACTATATTTTTGTGCTTGAATTAGCCACATGTATAGGGTGATTGAAGTAGGAGGAAGGTTAAGTCATTCCTTATTAGTTTTTAGGATTTTGTAGGTGGAAAGAGACTAAAAGCAATATGCGTTTTAATTCATGAATTTTAAATTTCAGATTGACTCATATTTTTAAAAATAGATAAAAGTTGTATTAATAAGTCACGATTATCTAAGGAGTATCAGGATGGTGTGAAAGATTTTATTAACTTTACAAAGAGGAATTCTCCTGACCCGATCTAAACTTTGCGTCCAAGTGTCCGGTGTTCAAATTGTGATTTGAGGACATGTAATGTATTAGAGATACATGTGATCTGCAATGGTTTATTTCAATTGGTGGACGATTTAGTTGATGATAACACTGATTTTATGAACAATTTCTCTACTTCTGAGTTTCCCACATTTGATGTAAATATTTTTATGCTAGTAGTGGCCCTACTTGGCTCCGTACGAATGGAGAAGTGGCGATGTATTTGATGATGTTGTAATATAGTATCTTATAATATTTTTGTTTTTATATTAGTTCAATTAAGTATCAATCGTTTTCAAATATGTCACAACCATTAATTAGAGATACTTAAGGTTTAACTAATATAATTAATGGTATATTTTGATAATTTGTGGTTTTTATAAATTCATTTCAAATGACTTGCCTCAATTTAATGATTTTACTGTACATATATCAATAAATATTCATTGTTTTCATGTATGTTTCCTTAAGAATTAAATTTTTTTATGTCATTGTCTTAACTTAATGATTTATCTCAATTTATTGATTTATCTTAATTTTATGTAAACATGTGACATATGGTGAGAACAAAGAGCAAGGTGGTCACGACCAGGCAAAAGGATCTAGTAGATCTTCCTAGCATGGGACCTTCGACTGAGCACCGTACGGGAGAAAGTAGAGAAGCGGCACATACAAGTGCCATTACAGCTGACATGGGTGAGGGTAGCACACCCACCACTGTGAGGAGGAGATGACCGACCAAGATGAAGGAGATATGTAATCTCCCAAATGATGAGAAGATATTGGTAACAATCAACAGCGTCGGTCAGCCGATTAGAGAAGCCGGGAGCAAGCTCGGTAAATTCTGTGGAATAGTGGCAAGAAATCTTCGTATGCTTCCCTTAAGTTACGAGACCTGGTCAAAAGTTCCAAAAGCGATCAAGGTGGAAGCCTTCTCTACTATTAAGGTATAATTCAAATAATATATATTATAATATCTATAAATAGTATATAATTGTATATAAACATTTCATATAGACCCATTTGTGCAGAGTTTCTTACATACTAATCACTACTCACAAACATACATCATACCCTAAAATGTTTAGCAAGGTGTCACTTTGTCAAAATTGAGACATGGTTAGTTTGAATGGCATCTATCAAAGTTGGTGGATTTACTATTCATGAAAGCTTTTTTTTTTGGTTCTTGGTAAAAATTTATTTGTTACATCCCTTACAAATCCCCACATATCCCTATAGTATGTATGATGGAGCCATATGTAGAGCCTCACTCAGCTGCGCACGCGTCTATGCATGTACGCACGTGAAAAACAAAATCCTAATCCACGGCCCACCACAGGTATTACCTCACAAAAAATGACCTTTGATCAATGGCTAACTATATCTCTACTCTATTTATTCCAAGTTATTTCCCCGATATGGGACTAAGTATTCACCCCACCCAACTATCACATCTTCACTCACGTGAACTCCATTACGTGCATGCATTCATGCAACATGATATATATATATATATATATATATATATATATATATATATATATATATATATATATATATATATATATATATATATATATATATATATACACTAGATTTGCCCGTGGGCACGTGCCTACGGCACGTATTCAGAATTATACAGCATACGAAAAGTCTTGTAAATAGTAAAACAACAATTATGTAGCTCAAGTTTGAATAGTATGACAATAATTAGTTGTAAATAAAAGTCCATGTTTCCATTAGTATATGTTGAAAAATAATTATAAATGAGGGAGTAAAATCCAACTTCTTAGAACTTTGAGGGTGGAAATTGATGGAATTTAACTGTTTTGGAGATATTTGATATTTTCAATGTAACATGAGAAATAAAAAACATTAAAAATTTTGGAAATTTACAAACCTGAAATCTGAAAATCTAAATTTCTAAGTAAATAGAGAGAGAATGATATATAGAGAGAGAGGGCGAGAGAAAGAGAGAAATATGAAAAAGTGAAGAGAGGAGAGAGAGATAGTAATAAAGTAATGAGTTATTTTAATTTTGGGGGGAAAACTTTTTGGAGGAAAAATATGTTTTGGGAGGGTGAATCTGAGCCGTTGATTTGGTTTCAATTGAAGGGGAGCCACGTGATAGCTTTTTTTGTGTTTTATTATATATATATATATATATATATATATATATATATATATATATATATATACTCCAAATTTTCGGGGTATTACATACACCCCCTCTTTAATATCTTAGCAACCTGACATGGAATCTAATACAGGATTGTATTTCTAGCCGATGTGGAGTGGAGTAACCTGATTCTGCTAGCGTACTACCCCTGGTCATTCTACCAGCGTACTGATCTCAGTTCCATCTCAGGCATACCAACCACTTTTACCACTTTTGGTGTCAAAAGTCGGCATACCACCCACTCTTACCCACTACTGGTGTCGAAAGTCGGCTCTGATAGCATTTGTAATGCTCTGAGCCCCGCTCAGCTACGCACGTGCCTACGCATACGCGTACGCAAAAAAAAAAGCTAATTCACGGCACACTGCAGGCACTGCCTCACAAAAATTGCTATAGCTAATTGATGACCTTTAATTATTGGCTAACTATATCTATACTCTATTTATTCCATGTATTTCCCGCTATGGGACTAAGTAATCACCACACCACCCAACTACCACATCTTCACTCACGTGAGCTTCTTCATGTGCATGCATTCTTCGTGCAACATCGGCCTCCATATTAGCCACCATAATTTCCTTTAAGCCCATTTAATTAATACACACACACACACATATATATATAACTCTTCTCTTTCACACACACACACACACACACACACACACACGCACACACATAAATATACTCCAAATTTCCGGGGTATTACACCATGCTAGCATTAAAATGATTTACGTTATGAACAATGTGTATAATGGAGCCACAGTAGCATTAAAATGAATAGAGGAAGTAAAGCCACTTTCCATTATCAATTGCTTGCTTAATAATTAGCATTTAGCCCTTTAATTTTTGATAAGTGATGCATTCACATAGTGATCATACACAAGATAGTCTCAGATGCATGACTTTTGCTTATGACATATTATTAGTTGATAGGAACATAAAATAAATAACAAGGGAGATCATTGAACACAAGTTTTCTAGTGTACCACTTGCATTTTTAAGAATCTTAACATCCTTATGTATGCAACTGAGTTCCATGAATATAACTTGGATATAGTAGTTAGATACTTACTAAATCTGTAATTGTAAAGAAAAATATATGTTACATAATTTTGATGATATATAGTTTGTTTATCGATGTGTGGCAACCAAATAAAATGCACAAAAAATTAGACAATGGAAGATTGGTTTCTTGGGAAATGGTTTCATTGTTGTTAAGGAACAATCATGGATCAATATTTAGAAGGACTATGAGAGAAGCGTGGTATATGAGAGAAGAATGGTACATCGCTATCGCCGCAATGACCTGGGTTCTTTGGCTAGACAGAAATAATCTTTACTTTCGTAGAACTTGCAATAGTATTTCTGGCAATTTGACTCACATTATGCATTTTATTTCATTTTGGGCTACTGTGGCCACAGCAGGTCCCAGGGAAAGGATTGCGAGCGTATTCCAGGTTGAGGAGTTTGATGATGAGCAGATTGAGATCGGACCGACGATCGATTGATAGCCAGCACAACCTACCATGATCATAGATACCCACCACCCTAGGATTTGTTGGGGGATATGATGTATTTCTTTGCGGCTACTCTATGTTTCTTTTGTCCCACCCACCATGTTCCGGGTGGAGTTTATGTACTTTTGTTTTGATCGTAGGACTTTGTAATGGGCTCAGTACTTTGAGTTTGTTTTATTAATCCCTTGTTAATGAAACAGGGTGGCCAGACTCCACCTTTTCTTCAATATATATATATATATATATATATATATATATATATATATATATATATATATATATTTAGAAGGACTTTACCATGGTGCTTGTTTGTGCACTTGATAGTAGTTAAACATAAATGAGCTGTTACAACTGGTGGCATTAGTTTTAAAGAATATGTTCAGTCTTTGTACACCAATTTCCTTGGTTTGAATTCTCATTCCTTATGTTTTCCATTATAGTCTATTGTATCCGTATTTTAGTTTTCTGTTGTATATGTATTTTAGTTTCTATTATATCCGTATTTGTTACTATATATATCTTTAATTCATGTTATTTTGTAGCAAAAATTTTCTTAGCCTGACATTGTTAACGAATGGGTGGATAAATCGGTATCTAAGAAATGTAGGGGACCACAAGAGATTCCTAAAAGGGAAGTATTATATGCCATAGAGGACCGAGCCTGAAAATGCGAGGGAGATTCTCGTAGGTGTGACGGCACAAGATTGACAATTTCATGTCAACTTTGGAGAAGTGATACGGGAAAGGTATATACTAACGCAACTTCCAGCCATTTGTATTTCTTTGTTGATATATTTTATTGATATTGCTAATTATAATAATTAATCGAGGAAGGCTGATATCGGTGTAAAAAGCCGCAAGATGTTGAAACTGAAGCACACTACTGGAAGCTCAAACTTTAGAGTAGTTCGAGATGAGCTGGTAAACTACGCTTCATTTTATTTGAAGTATTTTATTAAGTCCAATATAAAGGACACCTCACACAAGTTATTTCAAGTTATTTCTTTTATTATAGTTATATACATGTGCATTTCAAGTTATTTCATATCTCAGGTATATAGACATCTATTCCAATTAGCCATAAGGATAATAAATTTCGATTTTATAACATAGACATCTATTTCATTTTATTTGAAGTCTTTTATTATAGTTTTAAATATTGATCTTACTTATATACATGAAGCATCAAATGAGGGAGAGAGCGTCGGCGACGTAGACTTTTTTGAAACTATCAACACATGGAGAATTTAGGGATGACGTTGCAGCCGAGATAGTGATAAATATAAAGCTTTCAAATTAATTTTTATTTGTATTAAATTTTTTAACTAAAATAATTTTTAAAATTAAATTTTCCTCTGGTATCTTTTGCAAAGGGACGCCAGAATGAAGATTGTGGAGAGGTCATCTTCATCTTCTGCCGATCCATTGACACTTTGTTGAATTCTAACTGCGAAATAAACTCAACAACAACGACGAGATGCAAGAACTATAGAATCAAAACAAGAGAAGAAAGAACAAGCAAAAGCAACACACAAGAACACACAAGAACACACAAGATTTTTATCGAGGTTCACCCAAAACAATGCTATTTTCTCGCGCAGAGACACTCCTGTAATTTCCACTAGAAATATGAAGATTAGGTTTACAAATCTCTCAAGAACTCACCACCAAGGTGTAGGGTTTCTCTCTATCTCCCTCTCTCTTAATGACGGCTGGTAGATCTCTATTTTCTTTTCTCTTTTCTTTTCTCATAACCCTAAATCGTACACAATACAATATATATAGGATTCCACAACTTTCCATCTCAGCCACTCATCAATCAGCGTCGGGACGGTCGACCGCAACATCATGTCGGTCGACCGGTCTTCCCCTTCGACTGCACAAGTTCCAACAGAGAGCAGGTCGGTCGACTGCGCGGTCGACCAGTTATTCCTTCAAGATACAAAATTGAGTCAGAGAGCGGAACGGTCGACTGCGTGGTCGACCGGTCGTCTTTCCTGGGTGCAGTCGGGGGGTGCGATCAACCGCGCGGTCGACTACAACTCTGCTGTAGCCTCCAACTACTCTTGAACTCTTGCTCCCACTTCGACTCTCCTTCCCGCCTATCTTCTTCAACCCATTATCGTGTATTGGATCCACAAACCCCAACAATCTCCAACTTGGAGACATATACACGAAGTCTTTAACCTGTTGTTCATTCTTCCATTGGCCTAGTCTATGCCTGTTCCTCTGCGAGTCTCCTCAACAATTAACCTGGAGACAATCCGATAGCGGTATAGCAAACCTGATGTTCCCTGCAATCCACCACCTTAGTGAGCATGTCCGTCGGATTCTTAGTGCCAAGAATCTTAGTTAGCTTCAACCATTTCTTCTCAAATGCCATTCTGATAAAATGATACCTCATTTGAATGTGCCGAGTCCTAGAGTGATATGTCGAGTTTTTTGCCAAGAAAACTGCACTTTGACTGTCATACCATAGTTCACCAATGGGTTGCTTCCTGCCCAACTGTTTCATAAGCTCCGAAATCCATAACATGTCTTTCGTCGCTTCTGTAAGTGCCATATACTCTGACTCCATGGTTGACTGTGCTACAACCTTTTGTAACTGCAAAGTCCAACTAACATCTCTTCCACCAAATGTAAATACATACCGTGTAGTACTTCTGCAACCATCACGATCGCCCAAAAAATTTGCATCCACATAACCATGTGTATGCAAAGGATCTCCCCCAAAACAAAGAGAGTGATCTGAAGTACCTGCTAGATATCTAAGAATCCACCTTACTGCATCCCAATACTGTTTACCTGAATTCTTCATGTAACGGCTGACAATTCCCATTGCCTGTGCGATGTCTGGTCTGGTAGACACCATCGCATACATCAAGCTCCCAACGGCTGAGGCATAAGGAATAGTAACCATTTCCTTCATCTCCGCCTCTGTCTTAGGACATAAGTCCATTGATTATTTGAAGTGAGCAGCCAAGGGACAAGTGACTGGCCTCGTACCATCCATATTGAATCTCTTCAACACCTTCTTCACATAGTCCGCTTGTGATAACCAAAGCTTCTTGCTACTCCTGTCTCTATTGATTTTCATGCTGAGGATTTGCTTTGCTTCACCCAAGTCCTTCATTGAAAACTCCGAAGCTAGCATCTTTTTCACTTCCTTGATCTTCTCCATACATAAACCTGCTAACAGCATGTCGTCTGCATACAACGCCAAGGTAACCATATCATTGTCCTCATATCTACGAACATACATACAATGACCCGTTTCGCACCGATCAAAACCTTTCCCTCTTATGAAGCAATCAAACTTCAAGTACCATTGCCGCGGTGCTTGTTTGGACCCATAAAGACTCTTCTTCAATCGACAAACCATGTTTTCCTTTCCTTTAGCTTCAAAACCTGTGGGTTGTCTCATGTACAGCTCTTCTTCGACATCACCATGGAGAAATGTTGTTTTCACATCTAACTGCTCTAAGTGCAAGTCTTCAACTAGCACAATACTGAGCAGAACCCTAATAGAAGCCATCTTCACAACCGGTGTAAATATCTCACTATAATCAACACCTTTTCTTTTAGAGAATTCTTTCACAACAAGCCTTGCCTTGTACCTATTACTACCATCTGCCTTATCTTTGACTCTGAAAATCCATTTGTTCATAAGAGCGTGCTTCCCTATAGGTAACTTGGTAAACTCCCAAGTTTGGTTCTGTTCCAAGGAGCTCATCTCGTCCTTTATGGCTAACTCCCACTAAATTTGAGCCTCATCCCTCAAAGCCTCCTCATGAGTCTCTGGCTCCCCCGAATTCGTGTATAGAACATGCTCATGAACAACACTAGCTGATGGATCAAATATCCTGGTTGGCCTTCTCTCTCTTGTCGATCTCCTTAATGTGGGTACCGGTTCACCGACCGGTTCAGGTTCCCCAAACTGTTCTGGCTGTATCTGTTCGTCTTGGATAACCTGCTCATTCCCAATAGGCTCACCATGAGCCTCATGTGCTGCATGTGGTACCTGTACCTGCTGCTGCACTGTAGGGCCCTCACCACTAGGGCCGCCTTCAGAATCTGAATCTGAGTCTGAGTTTGAACCCCAATCTAACTCTGAACTGGTTGTACTGTCTTGACCTGTGTGCCTATCCTTGTATAGGACTTCTTCATTGAACACTACATTTCTGCTACGAATGACTTTGTTATCCACAAAATCCCAAAGTCTGTAACCATACTCATCGCCACAGCCAATGAACACACACCTCCTGGACTTAGAGTCCAACTTCTTTCTTTCTTCCCTATCAATTAGTGCATATGCCATACAACCATAAACTTTCAAATACGAATAATTAACGGTTTTACCTGACCATAGTTCTTCTGGAATAGCCCCATCAAGAGCACTAGACAAGCAACGGTTAATCAAGTACACTATTGTATCAACTGTAGCGGCCCAAAGATGGACCAGAAGACCCGCATGAAGTCTCATGCATCTCGCCCTGTCGAGTATCGTGCGGTTCATCCTTTCTGCTACACCATTCTCCTGTGGAGTCTTAGGAACTGTCTTGATTCCTTTGATACCTTCCTTTGCCAGATAGTTAAAAGAACTCTTTGCTTGTGTACTCACATCCGTTGTCTGACTTTATTGCATTCACCTTGCAACCCGTCTCATTCTCAACCCTGGCCTTCCAAGCTCTGAATGTCTCAAATACTTCTGATTTCTCGTGAATTGAATAAACCCAAACCTTTCTTGTAGCATCAACGATGAATGTGACGAAGTATCTTTTACCACCATAAGAGAATTCTGAGCTGGACCTGTAACGCCCCGCCCCAATACTCAGACAATTTATACAATTTATAAGACAAATTAGATACTATGTAGTACAACTGCCCACCACAGGCTGCCTCTCAAAAGGTGGTTAACCGGATTGGTGACTCTTGATCATTGGCTAATTATATTTATACTCAAATTAGTTTTTGTGCACCTCCTATGTGGGACTAAATTTCTCAATCTCCTCTCAAATTCCACAAATCCCGTGTACGCAAACCAGTCGACTGTTCGCTGCAAATATGGGGTATTACATACACCCCACCTTTAGAAATCAACGTCCTCGCTGAGTACAGGGCACACATCTAGTGTAGGATCCGCCCTTTCTAGCCGATGTAGTATAGTCGATCCCGGAGATCAATCACTCTCAACACCGTAGATCGGATACCCAGCTATCAATCACTACCAGTGACTCTCAATACTGCAGAATATACCCGACCCCCGGAGATTAATGACTCTCAGCACCGCAGATCATACTGACCGCTACTACACCCGGTGTCGACGAAAAACAAATTCTTATACTTGCCAGTCGACTGTGGAAATAGACAGTCGACTGTCAATTACACCAATTGTAGCTTGCATATATTTTTCGACCTTTTAATTGATTTGTACTTCCTTATACAAAATATAAATCATTTCCAGAATGTATTCCTTTTAAAAACAATATCGTATATGTTCTCAAATTCACAAGTTTCTCATTTTTCAATGAAATCCTTAAAATGCATCAAAACATATTTTCCAATCAATTTTCCAAATAAACTGTTGTCTTTTATCAAAATCACTTTATAACCTATACTCGCATAAATAAATATTTGGAGTTTAGAATCGCAATTCTTTGCCACATTAGCATCGAAAGTCATTTCTCCAGATATTTGCATTATTTCAATTACTATTTCAATCATGCATCATGCAATCACTTCAATTCTAGCATTTCAACTAGCAATCATAACAATTTAAGGAATAGAATAGTAATTTGCATCTACCACATCAATCAAAATTTAACGATTCATTTCTACATTAATTTGCATGTAGTCTCATAATATCAATTCAATTTCAACCAAATGAATCATATATCATCTATCATACATTTTCTACTCCTAAATTAGAAAGCATTCAAGAAACACCCACCTAGAGTTGAAGAAGTAGTACTCAAATGAACTCCTAGAATTAGAAGCTCCTAAAGAAAACTCCAATTGCGACTCCTCGAAATCAGCGCACCCAAGCAAGGTCTTCAATCCATTTCGGCAAGCAACACTCATCAAGAGCATCTCCATCCCCACTCCATTTCGGCGACATCAAGAACAACTCCCATCTTCTTTCATATACACATACTATGTATGTACATATATATACATTAGTATATGTATATAGGCAAGTGAAATGGTGATTAGGTGGAGAAATGGGCAAGGCTATGCTGGCTTGTTTGGAGCTTTCGGGAATGGCAAGAGAGAGGGAAGAGGAGAGATGAGAGAATGAGAGTCTTAGGGGATATATTTATAGATTAACTAATGGGTAGTTAGGATAACCACCCCCCACATGAACACCACTAACCCCATTTTCTAAAATTGGAACTTGCTTTCCCTCCCACTTTCAAAATCAAAAGTTCAGATTTTTCCCTCCTCTCTAAACAGTCCGGCCCTCAAAAAGTGTGCACATCGCATGTGTGCACGTGCACGTGCTTTGTGTACAAAACAATTTATTTATTTAATCCTTTTAAAACAATTATTTATATATGTAATAAATATATAAAATTAACTTTAAAATTATACTTTTCATGCACAATTAAAATACGCACACATTTCATGAAAATTTATTTTGAAGGAAGAACGCGCTTAAACACGTGCACCAAAACACGTGCGTCGCCCGTAAAATCTCAAAAATACAAAATTGACTTTATGAACCGAAAAATATTTATAATTAATCGGGATGCAACATAAGAATATATCTAATATACATATACGATAATGCACTCAAACGTACAGAAAGCACGTGTATTGCACGTAGAAAATTTATTTTAATAAAGATAGTCAAAAATTAAATTTTCGTTTACAAAACAAATTTAAACATGTTTATAAAAATAAATAATTAAAATCCATTGAAAACTTTGCACGTAATGGTGGAATATCCGAAATCGACACGTGCATCGATAATACGTAAAAAGCACGTAAAACTCAAATATTTGAAATTTAGCATTCGAGTTGTCTCAATGGGATTTTAGGAATACAGAATTGCATAAATAATCGGAGTTCAAAATACATATCAAAATGCGTTATGGATATCATTAATAGCAGTACAAAATGCGCGTGCGTAACACCCTCGGGCAAAATTGTCAATTAAATTTTGCGGGGTGTTACACTCTCCCCCCCTTAGAACAGTTCCGTCCCCGGAACTCACTATGGTAAAGGCTTTATTTTGTACACACCAAAGAAAATATCAGTATAACATATAGAAAACTACAAACATTAAGAAAATACGTATAGCATAAAAGTAAGCAATGTGGAGGAATAAGACAAAAATCTATTTAAGAAAATTTATGAGTATCAAAATTTTACAAGAACTAAACAAGAAAACTAGGAAAGTAGCGTAAGAAAACAAATATGACCATAGAGGATAGTGTATTTTGAAAAGAGTTTATATACAAATTACTATCAAGTAAACCATTAGATAAAATGATAAATAAACTTAGTCATTAATTGTGAAATAGTACAGAAATAATGCAATAAAGAAGAACATAGTTAATGGACACTTTATAAATAGATTCAATACTGAAAATCCATCAATGTAATAAATGGTAGAAAGTCGTAAACCAAATTGGTATTATACGATAAAACTAGCAATTTAACAGTTTGAGAATATATGGGAAGGGAATATAGTAAAGGTATAGAAAACATAAAATGATTATGTATACAAATTAATATCATAAAATAATTTGTAAGGTAATTATAGTAATTATACATACAATTTGAAAATTAGGCATACATCGAAGTATTTTTGAATTATTCAGTGGAGCGAGAAAACCAACACTTAATTTCATAGGTGAAAAATTATAGGGGTGAAACAAATAAGTTTGATATGAAAATCATAAATGATTTGTAGCAGTAAAACAGGACATTATAGTTGAAAAACAATGACGTGTCACAAAACCAAGGATATAAAAGAAAATTTATGAATCATAAACAAAATACATAAATAACAAGAGATATATTTTTGTTAGGTGAGTAGCCACCAAATCTAAAATAGCAAAATACGATAAATTGGTATGAGATACTACCTCGCATAAAATACAAAGTACTACGAAGAAGACGACAAGATAGTGGAGATTAAGTGGTAAATTCACAGGTTTGATAAATAATGAAATCAGTATAAACAGTATAATGCTATGTTGCAAAATATTATAAAATAGTATAAGCTAGTACCCAAAAATGGAATAGTTGTAAGTGAATATTATAGAAAAACAAGGTAGGGGTTATCTAAGTATAGTATTTCCTTCTGGTGTAGGTTTGTCTCGCTGGTATCCAACAGCAGACTTGCCTGTCTTGATCTCAAGTTGCATAATTGCTTCTACGATACCCGGTTGCAGTTTGCCTTCTGGACATTCGGTTGCAGACTTTGCCTCACCGACATCTAGTTGCAGTTTGCCTTCTGGACATTCGGTTGCAGATTTTGCCTCGCCGACCTCCAGTTGCAGTTTGCATCCAATGATGTCTAGTTGCATATTTGCCTACTCGACATTAAGTTGCACCAAAGCAAAAATGGAAAGATGTAATCTTCCATGTATACTTAGATTAGATATGGGATGTTTAATAAAGTATGGTGTTATGTTTGAAAATCAATGATACAGAAAAGATTTTACACAATGAAATATCAAAATAGGTGTATAGGATATATCAAACATAGGCGGTACTAACCAGCAGTAATGAAAAATTATTTATAACACTAAAATAATGTAAAAGATATGGACATGTCGGAAATTAAAAAAAAACAATAATGATGTAGTGTAGCAATTTAGGATATTTGACACAAACAGTTATACATAAAAATAGTAATGTGATAATTGGAAGATGGTGAAATTATATGTATAGTAAGTATTTTGAAATACATGACACGTATGGAAATCAATGGAAAATATATGTAGTAATCAAGAATGTAAAGACAATTTAAAATTAGATGATAGAGTAAAGTATGAATAGCGTAAATTACAGAATTAATGAATATAACAAATAAATTAGTAGATAATATGTACTAATAATAATATTGAATGCAGACAATAAATCAAATTAGTATGTTGTATTTATACGGATAAAATATTTCAATCTTGTTAAAATACATGGAAGTATATAAGACAACACGAGATAACGAAAGAATATCGTATCACACAATCATATCATGTAAAATGAATGCACATAAGCAAAATTCCCAAGCAAAATTCAAAATGTAATAGTAAATGAAAATAATAGTTGTAGTATAAATTTAACAAAATACGTAAAGTAATAGCACATATGGACGGATGAACATAAGGTGACATAAAACACGAAAGACAAAACTTTAAGATTGAGAGACAATTAAAATAAGTTCAACCAGATCAAGACTAAGGAAAATAGAAAAAATACTAGGCATTAATATGATTTAATAGTATAGGAAAATATTTATTTGGAAAATATTAAATGTTGAAAAGTACTATGATGAAAATCCACTGAAAATAATTTGAAGGGAAAGTGTGTTTATGTGTAAGGCATCATGAATGAAGGTTCAAACCAACCATGCTTCCACTGCGCCACTCTGATACCCAGAGAAAATAAGCTCGCATACAATTTCACATACATGCATACGAGGAGAGCATCATGAATGAGGTTGAACGCAAATTCGATAACAATTTTCATTCATGACTCCAGCCATCCAATAGGGAAAGGAAAGAGAAAACATCAGCCTATAGAGCAACACAAATGTAAATCACTTACATTTAAATCTCTATAAACTGAACTCACACTCTAATGTCCACTCTAGGGGGTCGTTCCTTATAAATTTGTACTACTTTGAAGCGTAGCTCTGAAAGCATTTAAGAAAAAACTAAATTTTGATTTTAAAGTAGGAGGGAAAGCAAGTTTAAATTTTAGAAAATGGGAGTAGTGTGGAGCTAGTTATCTCATCGTGGGTAGTTGCTATAACTCCCTAATTCATCCTAGCCCTTAATCTCTAACTAGTTGATCTAATCCTAGCCATTCAATCCACCCAAAATTATGTATAAATACCCCATAGTTTCTTCTTATCTTAGTACATTAGAAAAATTTATTAAAGAGAGAAAAGATTTGAGTAAGAAAAAGATTGAGTAGTTTTGAGTTTTCCCCATTGGAGGTCGGCTATACAACCCAATTTGAAGCTTTCGATTTTGGCAAGGAGCTAGGAGGAGAAGGATCTATTCGTGCATTCTAAGGGATTTTTCTAGGAGCTTTCTGTTCGTATTTCTTCAACTTTAGGTGGGTGTTTCTTAAATGCTTTCTAATTTAGGAGTAGAAAATGCATGATAGATGATATATGATTTATTTGGTTGAAATTGCATTGGTATTATGAGATTACATGCAAATTAATGTAGAAATGAATCGTTAAATTTTGATTGGTATGGTAGATGCAAATTGCTTATTCTATTTTTCTAAATTATTATGAATGCTAGTTGAAATGCTAGAATTGAAATGATTTATATGAAATTGATGCATGTTGAGACGTGATTAGAATAATGCAAATATGTTGTTTATTGAGAATGTGGCAAAGAAGTGTGATTATAACCTCAAAATATTATTTATACGAGTATAGAGATTTTTGTAAAGTAATTTTGATAAAAGAAAATAGTTTATTTGAAAAATTGATTGAATATATGTTTTGAAGCATTTTAAGGATTTCGTTGAAAAATGAGAAACTTGTTATTTGAGAACATATACGATATTATTTTTAAGAGGAATACATTTCTGGAAATGATCTATATTTTTATATGGAAGTACAAATCAATCAAAAGGGTCGAAAAATATATGCAGGCTGTAATTAGTGTAATTGACAGTCGACTGTTGACCTTCTACAGTCGACTGGAAAGTATAAGAAATTGGGTTTTCGTCGGCAGGACAGCCGACTGTCTACGTTCACAGTCGACTGCTGATGTACTAAATTTTGGAGTTTGAGTTTTCAAAGTATTCGCGGAACAGTTGACTGATTCCTGATCGACAGTCGACTAAACCGACTGTGTATTATTGATGTTTTAAAGTTTCGTAAACCAATCGACTGATTCTTTGTCGATAGTCGACTGATACGGATTGAGATGTTTTGATGTTCGCTGAACAGTCGACTGATACTGTCACCAGTCGACTGAACCGAACTAGTTTTGGTTCTTGAGTTTGGATTTGATTTTGACAAATGAAAGTTAATTAAGTTTGAATACGAGATTTTATGATTATTAATATTTGACTGAGTTTTATTGTGAAATGCACACAAGGATATGAAAGATGAAATTGATAAAGATGTCGAATTGAATCGTTCTGATGTTATGAGATTATAAAAGAAATGTTTTGAGAAAAGAGTTGTGAACAAAAGAAATGGAAATATTATTTGAGATTGAATATGAAATATTGTTGATCTCTAGAAAGAGATAGTTGTTGGAATCTAGAGGCTAGGCGAGACCCTAGTGACCGACAGTTTTATTTATGATTTTGAGAGCTAACCGTTGAGAATTGAGCATCTCTTGAGAAGTAGCCAGGTAGGCGGACTATCTCTGTTGTTTTGATTTTAGTCCGGTCGTGTAAGCTAGCTCTAGGTTGTGATGATTTTCTTTTAAAACAAACATTGTAGGGATGTAATGAAAGTAAGAGAAAAACATGAGTATGAGGGCCATTGGATGGGTGTTGTGAGGGTATGCACAGGCCGTCTTCACGATGCGTCGTGACATGACGTGGATACTACTCCAGAGTACCATCCCGGTAGCAATGCTTGTGGGATGTTTGGTGACTACAAGAGGATCGTGTGCCATGAAGGAGGCTGAATTACCGCAGAATGCATGCTTGATGAGTCAAGACATGGGGCGGTGTTGTTGGAAATCTAGCTACCTAATTTAATAGACTAACCAGACACAAATTATAAAACCTCGCAAGTGCACGAATCGAATCGTAGTAATAGCAAGGGTCGATCCCACAGAGATTGTAGATTTCAACTAACTAATCAATAGAAAATAATAAGAATCATAATGAGTTGTTTTAAAAGTCTAAAAGGAATAAAAAGATTAAAACTAAGAAGGAATTGTTGAATCACAAATATCTCTTGAATAGTTGGGTTGTTGATCTCCACCAATAGTTAGTAATGCTAATTTGCCTTCTGAATTTACTTCTAATTACTCATGTTGTTCACTTCAAGGGCATGGTATCTACTCCTTAAAGTATTGTTTCCCTAAGCCAAGAATTAGGCATGGTATCTACTCTAATTCTTTTCTTTCCATAAGTATCTAGCAGGGTATCTACTAAGTTATACTTAGAGAAAACATCAGAACAGTGGAAACGAACAAACACTTAAAGTTCTAGAAATTGGTATCAAATCTAGATCCTCTAAGTTGATTGAACCAAGAACCCCTAAAGATTCCTTTGTTACAAATTATGGGCACGAGATTCGGTCGTCTCAATATGCTTCATATAACAGACTTAGATAAATGATAACATAAACTTGATATTCTCACGTGCTGTATGTCAGTCGACTGGCTCTCACCTCAGTCGACTGCTCTCAAACTTCAAGATCCAAGTTTGATGATCATTAATCTATGTCAATTCAACCAGATTCAATCAATAAGTAATTAGAAGATCTCAGAAGAACATAGCACTACATAACTACGGTTTCGATCTACCCAACTATGAAATTAGTTCCACATAATAATACTTTTATTGCTTAACAAGTTCAAATACATGATCAACATAAAAGAATAAAGAGAGAAGAAATAAACTAATGGATTCCGGCAATATGGTCGACTGGCTGTCACACAGTCGACTGCCTTCTGTTTGCTGGATCTTCTCTTTCCTTCTTCGATGTTGATGGAGTGATGTTCTTGATGCTTGTTCAGGAACTTGGTGATTGAGTTGCGTCTCAGAGATATATCTCCTTCTTCTGATCTGATGATCTCTCCTGATATTTATAGAGTACGGCTGAGAATTAGGGTTTCCACTTTTTCAGGAAGATCCTTCTTTATTTGATTTGATGATTAATATCTTTCTCTTTTCTCCTTTCCTTCCTTATTTGTTTACCACGTCCACTTGGAAAATACCCTGTCTTTAGATTTGATTCGCTGCATAAAACCTTGATTCAAATAGATTTGAAATCAGATTCAGGTGTATCTTCGAATATCTTATCTGTTTACTCCGCCGCAGACCAGTCGACTTGTCTTCGAACCAGTCGAATGAGTCGAGACTTATGTAGATTTCATCTTTGATCATACCAGTCGACTGTCTTTGAGAGTAAGTCGACTGTGTCGAGAGTTGTGGAAAATCAGCTTCTCTTGTTCAGTCGCCTGGTTGAGGAACCAGTCGACTGATCCTCTGCAGTTTGCTGTGTATTATCCTTGAAGTCCTAAATCTGCTTCGTTTTGCTGTTATAAGCTGTTTCCTATGGAAAGAGAAAATAGGAGTTAAATACCATATAGAGAGCTTTTAAATGTCTAATTATATTAAGATTATTGCTCTAAAAAGTGAATAATAATGTGTTCATCAAATACCCCCACACTTAGCTTTTGCTTGTCCTCAAGCAAAAAGTGAATTTATGAACAAGGGAGTAATAATCAGAATAAACTCAACCATCATGATTTCTTATTATGTGGACATCAACATGAAAAATATAAAACTACAAACAATTTCAGATAAAGTAAAGTTAAACAGACCCACTTTCTCTAGTGCAATTGTTCAGTCATAATCCCCAAACTTAATCATGTTTGTCATGCGATTAATGTAGTTATAGTATGCATCTACTCAGTCTGTGATTATCCCTTTTCTCTACTACAAATCCAGTAGCAAACCAGAGTTTTTTTTTTTTTTTTTTTTTTTTTTTTTTTTTTTTTTTTTTTTTTTTTTTTTTAGTCTCTTCTCTAAAGATGTCACTTGTCTTTTGACGCGAATGCGAAACATTTGTGATGTATCCACCCGGTTACTCAACAAGTCACAAATATTAAAGTGCTTTGCATACTCATATTTCAAGTTGCCGTTTGACGTAAAGGTAAACATTGGTGATGAATACCCCTAGTTACTAAGCCCTCAAAACATTGGAGTAGACTCTATTCAAATATATATATATATATTGTATCACTCTATTTACTTAAACTCGATTTAGGACTAGATCTAAAGGGAATAATTATCAGAAAAAGCATCACATTTTTTTATTATGTATAATCGCATGACTCACACAAATTTGTAGGAGATTATGAAACTCAACAATCCTAAAGTAAATAAGTATCCTTACTCTTACTTTATAAGAAATTGTTTATCCTAAAAAATTCAAAAGCTAAAAAAAAAAAAAAAAAAAATATTCAAAAGATTCCAGTTATAACTAACTAATACCCCCACACTTAGATGGAACATTGTCCTCAATGTTCGCACAAAACATAAGATATAGGCATGAGTTACCATCTAGTAAGGAGAGACTAGAAATTAAAATAACTAAAACAAAAATAAAAATGAATAACTGAAAGGAAATAAAGGAAAGTGTAAATACTCCCCTGAAAAATTGGGTTGCCTCCCAATAAGCGCTGTGTTTCTTGTCTTCAGCTAGACTTGATGAGTTGTGCCATGTATGGAATGGCTTGCGGCTCGCAACTCATCTTATTATAAGGTTTCCCCCCTCTGCCCATTCACCTAGAACGTTTGATTTGTCGTCAATGCTCCATGTGGGGGAAACCTGTGCAACATTTTATGGACCGTACCATCTTGACATTAGTTTATCAGCAATGGTCCATCTTAAAGCACCATTGTGATTTTGCAAGACTCCCTGCAGCCTTGCTTCTTTGTTCATCCTGAATTTTGCAGCAACTGTCACAGGTACTGTCTGGTTGTTCCCCAAATAATCAAGTAGTGGCCTCAGGTGTTCATGTAGTGGCTTTAGCTCCTCATCAGGTGTCCTTGGAGCAGTCGACTTGTCATGATCTTCAGTCGACTTGTATGTTTCATCAGTCGACTTGTCCTCTTCATAAGTCGACTTAACCTGTAGAACACAAGTGTTATCAGATACCAACTCTTCAAATACAGATGCAAGCTTACCTGGATAGGACTCTGGAGTTCCATGGTGAAGTACTGTCTCTGCAATCTTCCAGTCGTCGTATTCCATTTCAACTTGAGATAGTGGTGGAGGGTGCGCAATTGTTGCTTGTAATGGATCAACGCTATTTTCTTGAAACGTTTGGTCGCAAATTTCCGGAACCACGTCAACTTTATAACATTCATGATCATCGTGTGGAAATTGTGGTGCATCAAACATTGTAAACTCAGTCTCTTCTTCTAGTGTTGTCCTTGATTGGAGCTGTTCTTGTCCTCTAGGGTTAGGTATGGTTTGTGATGGAAATTCTCCTGCCTTTCTTTCACTTATCTCCGTAGCAATTTGGCCAATTTGAAATTCCAATTTTTGAATGGCCTGTCTTTGTTGATCACTGGTTTGTTGTTGCTGTTGGAGTAGTTGAAGAATGGTGGATTCAAAATTTAACTTCTCCTGTTCTTGTGCTGGCTCATCATACCCATTCCCGCCTTGGAATTGCTGCGTATGCCCTGGTGCAAATTGATTGTCTTGATGGTTTTGCCACCCTGGGTTATACATGTTCGAAAAAAAATTGTTCTGGGGCGGGTACATTCCCTGTTCTTCGTAGTTTGTGTGCTCCTGATCTGCGAAAGAAAACATGGGACATGAATTAGTTGTATGATTAGATTGAAAACAATTTGCACAAATTTCTTTTGGTTGGTTTTTTACGCCACCCAACGTTGAATTCCCAAGCATATCAATCTTTTTGTTCATGGTTTCCATCTCGAATTGCATGTTATTATTATGAGAAATTTCGAATACTCCCTGTTTTCTTGAGATGCTCCTTCTTGTTGAGAATTGTTGTGAGTTCTCGCTGAGTTCTTCAAATAGCTCTAAGGCCTCCTCAGCACTCTTCCTCATCAACATTCCATTGCATGCTGCATCAACAATTGCTTTGTTAGTGTAATTTAAACCCTCATAGAATGATTGTACCTGATCATCCTTAGGTATGTTGTGCAAAGGACACGTGAAAAGCTTGTTTTTGAAGTCCTTCCACGCCTCGAAAAACAAATCGCCATCTTTTTGTTGGAAAAGTAGAATCTCCCTTTTTAGTTGTCTGGTTTTCTGGACTGGAAAGAACTCTTTCAAGAATTTTGTTGCCAATTGCTCCCATGAATTAATTGATCCTGGTTCCAAAGAATTATACCATAACTTAGCATTAAGTTTTAGAGAAAAAGGAAACAAGATTAACCTGATTTGTTCAGAGGTAAGCCCTTGGATGTTTTGTGTCCTGCAAAGATCAAATAAGTCTTGTAAATGTAGATGCGGATCTTCGTCTGTTCTACCAAAGAAGTGGGGCACCATGCTGAGTAATTGAGGTGATAGATGCATATTCCCTGTGACTTTGGGTTGAAAAGCTATGCAAGAAGGATTCTCAATATTCTTAGGAATGAATTTGTCTTGCATTGGTACTCGGTTAAAAAAAATTTCACCCATTGTTGCTTTTTGAATTCTTCGCTGTACAGTCGACTGGTCCTTGGAGTAAGTCGACTGGTCTGACCCTGTTTGTACAAAAAGTAAACTAAAAGAAAATGTTAGAAAAGAAAAAGAAAAAATAAAATAAAATAAAAAGAAAAGAATTTTACTGATTTGTAAGTTAAAATGCTAACAATCCCCGGCAACGGCGCCAAAAACTTGTTGTTGGAAATCTAGCTACCTAATTTAATAGACTAACCAGACACAAATTATAAAACCTCGCAAGTGCACGAATCGAATCGTAGTAATAGCAAGGGTCGATCCCACAGAGATTGTAGATTTCAACTAACTAATCAATAGAAAATAATAAGAATCATAATGAGTTGTTTTAAAAGTCTAAAAGGAATAAAAAGATTAAAACTAAGAAGGAATTGTTGAATCACAAATATCTCTTGAATAGTTGGGTTGTTGATCTCCACCAATAGTTAGTAATGCTAATTTGCCTTCTGAATTTACTTCTAATTACTCATGTTGTTCACTTCAAGGGCATGGTATCTACTCCTTAAAGTATTGTTTCCCTAAGCCAAGAATTAGGCATGGTATCTACTCTAATTCTTTTCTTTCCATAAGTATCTAGCAGGGTATCTACTAAGTTATACTTAGAGAAAACATCAGAACAGTGGAAACGAACAAACACTTAAAGTTCTAGAAATTGGTATCAAATCTAGATCCTCTAAGTTGATTGAACCAAGAACCCCTAAAGATTCCTTTGTTACAAATTATGGGCACGAGATTCGGTCGTCTCAATATGCTTCATATAACAGACTTAGATAAATGATAACATAAACTTGATATTCTCACGTGCTGTATGTCAGTCGACTGGCTCTCACCTCAGTCGACTGCTCTCAGACTTCAAGATCCAAGTTTGATGATCATTAATCTATGTCAATTCAACCAGATTCAATCAATAAGTAATTAGAAGATCTCAGAAGAACATAGCACTACATAACTACGGTTTCGATCTACCCAACTATGAAATTAGTTCCACATAATAATACTTTTATTGCTTAACAAGTTCAAATACATGATCAACATAAAAGAATAAAGAGAGAAGAAATAAACTAATGGATTCCGGCAATATGGTCGACTGGCTGTCACACAGTCGACTGCCTTCTGTTTGCTGGATCTTCTCTTTCCTTCTTCGATGTTGATGGAGTGATGTTCTTGATGCTTGTTCAGGAACTTGGTGATTGAGTTGCGTCTCAGAGATATATCTCCTTCTTCTGATCTGATGATCTCTCCTGATATTTATAGAGTACGGCTGAGAATTAGGGTTTCCACTTTTTCAGGAAGATCCTTCTTTATTTGATTTGATGATTAATATCTTTCTCTTTTCTCCTTTCCTTCCTTATTTGTTTACCACGTCCACTTGGAAAATACCCTGTCTTTAGATTTGATTCGCTGCATAAAACCTTGATTCAAATAGATTTGAAATCAGATTCAGGTGTATCTTCGAATATCTTATCTGTTTACTCCGCCGCAGACCAGTCGACTTGTCTTCGAACCAGTCGAATGAGTCGAGACTTATGTAGATTTCATCTTTGATCATACCAGTCGACTGTCTTTGAGAGTAAGTCGACTGTGTCGAGAGTTGTGGAAAATCAGCTTCTCTTGTTCAGTCGCCTGGTTGAGGAACCAGTCGACTGATCCTCTGCAGTTTGCTGTGTATTATCCTTGAAGTCCTAAATCTGCTTCGTTTTGCTGTTATAAGCTGTTTCCTATGGAAAAGAGAAAATAGGAGTTAAATACCATATAGAGAGCTTTTAAATGTCTAATTATATTAAGATTATTGCTCTAAAAAGTGAATAATAATGTGTTCATCAAATACCCCCACACTTAGCTTTTGCTTGTCCTCAAGCAAAAAGTGAATTTATGAACAAGGGAGTAATAATCAGAATAAACTCAACCATCATGATTTCTTATTATGTGGACATCAACATGAAAAATATAAAACTACAAACAATTTCAGATAAAGTAAAGTTAAACAGACCCACTTTCTCTAGTGCAATTGTTCAGTCATAATCCCCAAACTTAATCATGTTTGTCATGCGATTAATGTAGTTATAGTATGCATCTACTCAGTCTGTGATTATCCCTTTTCTCTACTACAAATCCAGTAGCAAACTAGAGTTTTTTTTTTTTTTTTTTTTTTTTTTTTTTTTTTTTTTTTTTTTTTTTAAGTCTCTTCTCTAAAGATGTCACTTGTCTTTTGACGCGAATGCGAAACATTTGTGATGTATCCACCCGGTTACTCAACAAGTCACAAATATTAAAGTGCTTTGCATACTCATATTTCAAGTTGCCGTTTGACGTAAAGGTAAACATTGGTGATGAATACCCCTAGTTACTAAGCCCTCAAAACATTGGAGTAGACTCTATTCAAATATATATATATATTGTATCACTCTATTTACTTAAACTCGATTTAGGACTAGATCTAAAGGGAATAATTATCAGAAAAAGCATCACATTTTTTTATTATGTATAATCGCATGACTCACACAAATTTGTAGGAGATTATGAAACTCAACAATCCTAAAGTAAATAAGTATCCTTACTCTTACTTTATAAGAAATTGTTTATCCTAAAAAATTCAAAAGCTAAAAAAAAAAAAAAAAAAATATTCAAAAGATTCCAGTTATAACTAACTAATACCCCCACACTTAGATGGAACATTGTCCTCAATGTTCGCACAAAACATAAGATATAGGCATGAGTTACCATCTAGTAAGGAGAGACTAGAAATTAAAATAACTAAAACAAAAATAAAAATGAATAACTGAAAGGAAATAAAGGAAAGTGTAAATACTCCCCTGAAAAATTGGGTTGCCTCCCAATAAGCGCTGTGTTTCTTGTCTTCAGCTAGACTTGATGAGTTGTGCCATGTATGGAATGGCTTGCGGCTCGCAACTCATCTTATTATAAGGTTTCCCCCCTCTGCCCATTCACCTAGAACGTTTGATTTGTCGTCAATGCTCCATGTGGGGGAAACCTGTGCAACATTTTATGGACCGTACCATCTTGACATTAGTTTATCAGCAATGGTCCATCTTAAAGCACCATTGTGATTTTGCAAGACTCCCTGCAGCCTTGCTTCTTTGTTCATCCTGAATTTTGCAGCAACTGTCACAGGTACTGTCTGGTTGTTCCCCAAATAATCAAGTAGTGGCCTCAGGTGTTCATGTAGTGGCTTTAGCTCCTCATCAGGTGTCCTTGGAGCAGTCGACTTGTCATGATCTTCAGTCGACTTGTATGTTTCATCAGTCGACTTGTCCTCTTCATAAGTCGACTTAACCTGTAGAACACAAGTGTTATCAGATACCAACTCTTCAAATACAGATGCAAGCTTACCTGGATAGGACTCTGGAGTTCCATGGTGAAGTACTGTCTCTGCAATCTTCCAGTCGTCGTATTCCATTTCAACTTGAGATAGTGGTGGAGGGTGCGCAATTGTTGCTTGTAATGGATCAACGCTATTTTCTTGAAACGTTTGGTCGCAAATTTCCGGAACCACGTCAACTTTATAACATTCATGATCATCGTGTGGAAATTGTGGTGCATCAAACATTGTAAACTCAGTCTCTTCTTCTAGTGTTGTCCTTGATTGGAGCTGTTCTTGTCCTCTAGGGTTAGGTATGGTTTGTGATGGAAATTCTCCTGCCTTTCTTTCACTTATCTCCGTAGCAATTTGGCCAATTTGAAATTCCAATTTTTGAATGGCCTGTCTTTGTTGATCACTGGTTTGTTGTTGCTGTTGGAGTAGTTGAAGAATGGTGGATTCAAAATTTAACTTCTCCTGTTCTTGTGCTGGCTCATCATACCCATTCCCGCCTTGGAATTGCTGCGTATGCCCTGGTGCAAATTGATTGTCTTGATGGTTTTGCCACCCTGGGTTATACATGTTCGAAAAAAAATTGTTCTGGGGCGGGTACATTCCCTGTTCTTCGTAGTTTGTGTGCTCCTGATCTGCGAAAGAAAACATGGGACATGAATTAGTTGTATGATTAGATTGAAAACAATTTGCACAAATTTCTTTTGGTTGGTTTTTTACGCCACCCAACGTTGAATTCCCAAGCATATCAATCTTTTTGTTCATGGTTTCCATCTCGAATTGCATGTTATTATTATGAGAAATTTCGAATACTCCCTGTTTTCTTGAGATGCTCCTTCTTGTTGAGAATTGTTGTGAGTTCTCGCTGAGTTCTTCAAATAGCTCTAAGGCCTCCTCAGCACTCTTCCTCATCAACATTCCATTGCATGCTGCATCAACAATTGCTTTGTTAGTGTAATTTAAACCCTCATAGAATGATTGTACCTGATCATCCTTAGGTATGTTGTGCAAAGGACACGTGAAAAGCTTGTTTTTGAAGTCCTTCCACGCCTCGAAAAACAAATCGCCATCTTTTTGTTGGAAAAGTAGAATCTCCCTTTTTAGTTGTCTGGTTTTCTGGACTGGAAAGAACTCTTTCAAGAATTTTGTTGCCAATTGCTCCCATGAATTAATTGATCCTGGTTCCAAAGAATTATACCATAACTTAGCATTAAGTTTTAGAGAAAAAGGAAACAAGATTAACCTGATTTGTTCAGAGGTAAGCCCTTGGATGTTTTGTGTCCTGCAAAGATCAAATAAGTCTTGTAAATGTAGATGCGGATCTTCGTCTGTTCTACCAAAGAAGTGGGGCACCATGCTGAGTAATTGAGGTGATAGATGCATATTCCCTGTGACTTTGGGTTGAAAAGCTATGCAAGAAGGATTCTCAATATTCTTAGGAATGAATTTGTCTTGCATTGGTACTCGGTTAAAAAAAATTTCACCCATTGTTGCTTTTTGAATTCTTCGCTGTACAGTCGACTGGTCCTTGGAGTAAGTCGACTGGTCTGACCCTGTTTGTACAAAAAGTAAACTAAAAGAAAATGTTAGAAAAGAAAAATAAAAAATAAAATAAAATAAAAAGAAAAGAATTTTACTGATTTGTAAGTTAAAATGCTAACAATCCCCGGCAACGGCGCCAAAAACTTGTTGTTGGAAATCTAGCTACCTAATTTAATAGACTAACCAGACACAAATTATAAAACCTCGCAAGTGCACGAATCGAATCGTAGTAATAGCAAGGGTCGATCCCACAGAGATTGTAGATTTCAACTAACTAATCAATAGAAAATAATAAGAATCATAATGAGTTGTTTTAAAAGTCTAAAAGGAATAAAAAGATTAAAACTAAGAAGGAATTGTTGAATCACAAATATCTCTTGAATAGTTGGGTTGTTGATCTCCACCAATAGTTAGTAATGCTAATTTGCCTTCTGAATTTACTTCTAATTACTCATGTTGTTCACTTCAAGGGCATGGTATCTACTCCTTAAAGTATTGTTTCCCTAAGCCAAGAATTAGGCATGGTATCTACTCTAATTCTTTTCTTTCCATAAGTATCTAGCAGGGTATCTACTAAGTTATACTTAGAGAAAACATCAGAACAGTGGAAACGAACAAACACTTAAAGTTCTAGAAATTGGTATCAAATCTAGATCTTCTAAGTTGATTGAACCAAGAACCCCTAAAGATTCCTTTGTTACAAATTATGGGCACGAGATTCGGTCGTCTCAATATGCTTCATATAACAGACTTAGATAAATGATAACATAAACTTGATATTCTCACGTGCTGTATGTCAGTCGACTGGCTCTCACCTCAGTCGACTGCTCTCAGACTTCAAGATCCAAGTTTGATGATCATTAATCTATGTCAATTCAACCAGATTCAATCAATAAGTAATTAGAAGATCTCAGAAGAACATAGCACTACATAACTACGGTTTCGATCTACCCAACTATGAAATTAGTTCCACATAATAATACTTTTATTGCTTAACAAGTTCAAATACATGATCAACATAAAAGAATAAAGAGAGAAGAAATAAACTAATGGATTCCGGCAATATGGTCGACTGGCTGTCACACAGTCGACTGCCTTCTGTTTGCTGGATCTTCTCTTTCCTTCTTCGATGTTGATGGAGTGATGTTCTTGATGCTTGTTCAGGAACTTGGTGATTGAGTTGCGTCTCAGAGATATATCTCCTTCTTCTGATCTGATGATCTCTCCTGATATTTATAGAGTACGGCTGAGAATTAGGGTTTCCACTTTTTCAGGAAGATCCTTCTTTATTTGATTTGATGATTAATATCTTTCTCTTTTCTCCTTTCCTTCCTTATTTGTTTACCACGTCCACTTGGAAAATACCCTGTCTTTAGATTTGATTCGCTGCATAAAACCTTGATTCAAATAGATTTGAAATCAGATTCAGGTGTATCTTCGAATATCTTATCTGTTTACTCCGCCGCAGACCAGTCGACTTGTCTTCGAACCAGTCGACTGAGTCGAGACTTATGTAGATTTCATCTTTGATCATACCAGTCGACTGTCTTTGAGAGTAAGTCGACTGTGTCGAGAGTTGTAGAAAATCAGCTTCTCTTGTTCAGTCGCCTGGTTGAGGAACCAGTCGACTGATCCTCTGCAGTTTGCTGTGTATTATCCTTGAAGTCCTAAATCTGCTTCGTTTTGCTGTTATAAGCTGTTTCCTATGGAAAAGAGAAAATAGGAGTTAAATACCATATAGAGAGCTTTTAAATGTCTAATTATATTAAGATTATTGCTCTAAAAAGTGAATAATAATGTGTTCATCAAATACCCCCACACTTAGCTTTTGCTTGTCCTCAAGCAAAAAGTGAATTTATGAACAAGGGAGTAATAATCAGAATAAACTCAACCATCATGATTTCTTATTATGTGGACATCAACATGAAAAATATAAAACTACAAACAATTTCAGATAAAGTAAAGTTAAACAGACCCACTTTCTCTAGTGCAATTGTTCAGTCATAATCCCCAAACTTAATCATGTTTGTCATGCGATTAATGTAGTTATAGTATGCATCTACTCAGTCTGTGATTATCCCTTTTCTCTACTACAAATCCAGTAGCAAACTAGAGTTTTTTTTTTTTTTTTTTTTTTTTTTTTTTTTTTTTTTTTTTTTTTTTTTTTTTTTTTTAGTCTCTTCTCTAAAGATGTCACTTGTCTTTTGACGCGAATGCGAAACATTTGTGATGTATCCACCCGGTTACTCAACAAGTCACAAATATTAAAGTGCTTTGCATACTCATATTTCAAGTTGCCGTTTGACGTAAAGGTAAACATTGGTGATGAATACCCCTAGTTACTAAGCCCTCAAAACATTGGAGTAGACTCTATTCAAATATATATATATATTGTATCACTCTATTTACTTAAACTCGATTTAGGACTAGATCTAAAGGGAATAATTATCAGAAAAAGCATCACATTTTTTTATTATGTATAATCGCATGACTCACACAAATTTGTAGGAGATTATGAAACTCAACAATCCTAAAGTAAATAAGTATCCTTACTCTTACTTTATAAGAAATTGTTTATCCTAAAAAATTCAAAAGCTAAAAAAAAAAAAAAAAAAAAATATTCAAAAGATTCCAGTTATAACTAACTAATACCCCCACACTTAGATGGAACATTGTCCTCAATGTTCGCACAAAACATAAGATATAGGCATGAGTTACCATCTAGTAAGGAGAGACTAGAAATTAAAATAACTAAAACAAAAATAAAAATGAATAACTGAAAGGAAATAAAGGAAAGTGTAAATACTCCCCTGAAAAATTGGGTTGCCTCCCAATAAGCGCTGTGTTTCTTGTCTTCAGCTAGACTTGATGAGTTGTGCCATGTATGGAATGGCTTGCGGCTCGCAACTCATCTTATTATAAGGTTTCCCCCCTCTGCCCATTCACCTAGAACGTTTGATTTGTCGTCAATGCTCCATGTGGGGGAAACCTGTGCAACATTTTATGGACCGTACCATCTTGACATTAGTTTATCAGCAATGGTCCATCTTAAAGCACCATTGTGATTTTGCAAGACTCCCTGCAGCCTTGCTTCTTTGTTCATCCTGAATTTTGCAGCAACTGTCACAGGTACTGTCTGGTTGTTCCCCAAATAATCAAGTAGTGGCCTCAGGTGTTCATGTAGTGGCTTTAGCTCCTCATCAGGTGTCCTTGGAGCAGTCGACTTGTCATGATCTTCAGTCGACTTGTATGTTTCATCAGTCGACTTGTCCTCTTCATAAGTCGACTTAACCTGTAGAACACAAGTGTTATCAGATACCAACTCTTCAAATACAGATGCAAGCTTACCTGGATAGGACTCTGGAGTTCCATGGTGAAGTACTGTCTCTGCAATCTTCCAGTCGTCGTATTCCATTTCAACTTGAGATAGTGGTGGAGGGTGCGCAATTGTTGCTTGTAATGGATCAACGCTATTTTCTTGAAACGTTTGGTCGCAAATTTCCGGAACCACGTCAACTTTATAACATTCATGATCATCGTGTGGAAATTGTGGTGCATCAAACATTGTAAACTCAGTCTCTTCTTCTAGTGTTGTCCTTGATTGGAGCTGTTCTTGTCCTCTAGGGTTAGGTATGGTTTGTGATGGAAATTCTCCTGCCTTTCTTTCACTTATCTCCGTAGCAATTTGGCCAATTTGAAATTCCAATTTTTGAATGGCCTGTCTTTGTTGATCACTGGTTTGTTGTTGCTGTTAGAGTAGTTGAAGAATGGTGGATTCAAAATTTAACTTCTCCTGTTCTTGTGCTGGCTCATCATACCCATTCCCGCCTTGGAATTGCTGCGTATGCCCTGGTGCAAATTGATTGTCTTGATGGTTTTACCACCCTGGGTTATACATGTTTGACAAAAAATTGTTCTGGGGCGGGTACATTCCCTGTTCTTCGTAGTTTGTGTGCTCCTGATCTGCGAAAGAAAACATGGGACATGAATTAGTTGTATGATTAGATTGAAAACAATTTGCACAAATTTCTTTTGGTTGGTTTTTTACGCCACCCAACGTTGAATTCCCAAGCATATCAATCTTTTTGTTCATGGTTTCCATCTCGAATTGCATGTTATTATTATGAGAAATTTCGAATACTCCCTGTTTTCTTGAGATGCTCCTTCTTGTTGAGAATTGTTGTGAGTTCTCGCTGAGTTCTTCAAATAGCTCTAAGGCCTCCTCAGCACTCTTCCTCATCAACATTCCATTGCATGCTGCATCAACAATTGCTTTGTTAGTGTAATTTAAACCCTCATAGAATGATTGTACCTGATCATCCTTAGGTATGTTGTGCAAAGGACACGTGAAAAGCTTGTTTTTGAAGTCCTTCCACGCCTCGAAAAACAAATCGCCATCTTTTTGTTGGAAAAGTAGAATCTCCCTTTTTAGTTGTCTGGTTTTCTGGGCTGGAAAGAACTCTTTCAAGAATTTTGTTGCCAATTGCTCCCATGAATTAATTGATCCTGGTTCCAAAGAATTATACCATAACTTAGCATTAAGTTTTAGAGAAAAAGGAAACAAGATTAACCTGATTTGTTCAGAGGTAAGCCCTTGGATGTTTTGTGTCCTGCAAAGATCAAATAAGTCTTGTAAATGTAGATGCGGATCTTCGTCTGTTCTACCAAAGAAGTGGGGCACCATGCTGAGTAATTGAGGTGATAGATGCATATTCCCTGTGACTTTGGGTTGAAAAGCTATGCAAGAAGGATTCTCAATATTCTTAGGAATGAATTTGTCTGGCATTGGTACTCGGTTAAAAAAAATTTCACCCATTGTTACTTTTTGAATTCTTCGCTGTACAGTCGACTGGTCCTTGGAGTAAGTCGACTGGTCTGACCCTGTTTGTACAAAAAGTAAACTAAAAGAAAATGTTAGAAAAGAAAAAGAAAAAATAAAATAAAATAAAAAGAAAAGAATTTTACTGATTTGTAAGTTAAAATGCTAACAATCCCCGGCAACGGCGCCAAAAACTTGTTGTTGGAAATCTAGCTACCTAATTTAATAGACTAACCAGACACAAATTATAAAACCTCGCAAGTGCACGAATCGAATCGTAGTAATAGCAAGGGTCGATCCCACAGAGATTGTAGATTTCAACTAACTAATCAATAGAAAATAATAAGAATCATAATGAGTTGTTTTAAAAGTCTAAAAGGAATAAAAAGATTAAAACTAAGAAGGAATTGTTGAATCACAAATATCTCTTGAATAGTTGGGTTGTTGATCTCCACCAATAGTTAGTAATGCTAATTTGCCTTCTGAATTTACTTCTAATTACTCATGTTGTTCACTTCAAGGGCATGGTATCTACTCCTTAAAGTATTGTTTCCCTAAGCCAAGAATTAGGCATGGTATCTACTCTAATTCTTTTCTTTCCATAAGTATCTAGCAGGGTATCTACTAAGTTATACTTAGAGAAAACATCAGAACAGTGGAAACGAACAAACACTTAAAGTTCTAGAAATTGGTATCAAATCTAGATCCTCTAAGTTGATTGAACCAAGAACCCCTAAAGATTCCTTTGTTACAAATTATGGGCACGAGATTCGGTCGTCTCAATATGCTTCATATAACAGACTTAGATAAATGATAACATAAACTTGATATTCTCACGTGCTGTATGTCAGTCGACTGGCTCTCACCTCAGTCGACTGCTCTCAGACTTCAAGATCCAAGTTTGATGATCATTAATCTATGTCAATTCAACCAGATTCAATCAATAAGTAATTAGAAGATCTCAGAAGAACATAGCACTACATAACTACGGTTTCGATCTACCCAACTATGAAATTAGTTCCACATAATAATACTTTTATTGCTTAACAAGTTCAAATACATGATCAACATAAAAGAATAAAGAGAGAAGAAATAAACTAATGGATTCCGGCAATATGGTCGACTGGCTGTCACACAGTCGACTGCCTTCTGTTTGCTGGATCTTCTCTTTCCTTCTTCGATGTTGATGGAGTGATGTTCTTGATGCTTGTTCAGGAACTTGGTGATTGAGTTGCGTCTCAGAGATATATCTCCTTCTTCTGATCTGATGATCTCTCCTGATATTTATAGAGTACGGCTGAGAATTAGGGTTTCCACTTTTTCAGGAAGATCCTTCTTTATTTGATTTGATGATTAATATCTTTCTCTTTTCTCCTTTCCTTCCTTATTTGTTTACCACGTCCACTTGGAAAATACCCTGTCTTTAGATTTGATTCGCTGCATAAAACCTTGATTCAAATAGATTTGAAATCAGATTCAGGTGTATCTTCGAATATCTTATCTGTTTACTCCGCCGCAGACCAGTCGACTTGTCTTCGAACCAGTCGACTGAGTCGAGACTTATGTAGATTTCATCTTTGATCATACCAGTCGACTGTCTTTGAGAGTAAGTCGACTGTGTCGAGAGTTGTGGAAAATCAGCTTCTCTTGTTCAGTCGCCTGGTTGAGGAACCAGTCGACTGATCCTCTGCAGTTTGCTGTGTATTATCCTTGAAGTCCTAAATCTGCTTCGTTTTGCTGTTATAAGCTGTTTCCTATGGAAAAGAGAAAATAGGAGTTAAATACCATATAGAGAGCTTTTAAATGTCTAATTATATTAAGATTATTGCTCTAAAAAGTGAATAATAATGTGTTCATCAGGCGGGATTCCCCTCCAGGTTTTCTGTACACGTGCTTGTAATCATAGAACATCTAGGATACTTATCGAAATTACAATTAGATACATAGTGAAGATGTGATGAAAGTAAGAGAAAAACATAAGTATGAGGGCCATCGGATTGGCGGCGTGAGAGTATTTCACAGGCTGTCTTCATGATGCGTCGTGACATGACGTGGATACTACTCCAGGATACCGTCCCGGCGGCGACGCTTGTGGGATGTTTGGTGACTGCAAGAGGATCGTGTGCCATGAAGGAGCACATCGCACGTGTGCACGTGCACGTGCTCTATGTTCAAAATAATTTATTTATTTAATCTCTTTAAAACAATTTATTTATATATGTAATAAATATACAAAATTAATTTTAAATTTATACTTTTCATGCACAATTAAAATAGACACACACAATTTCATGAAGTTCATTTTGAAAGAATAATACGCTTAAAACACGTGCACCAAAACACGTGCGTCGCCCGGAAAATCTCAAAAATACAAAATTGACTTTATCATCCTGAAAAATATTTATAATTAATCGGAATGCAATATAAGAATATATTTAATATACATATATGATAATATACTTAAACGTACAAAAAAAACATGTGTATTGCACGTAGAAAAATTATTTTAATTAAAATAGACAAAATTGAATTCTGTTTACAAAAATAAATTTAAACATGTTTATAAAAATAAATAATTGGAACTCATCGAAAAACTTTGCACGTAACAGTGGAATACCCGAAATCGACACGTGCATCGATAATACGTAAAAGCACGTAAAACTCAAGGATTGAAATTTAGCATTTGAGTTGTCTCAAACGGAATTTTAAGAATACGGGATTGCATAAATAATTGGAATTCAAAATACATATCAAAATGCGTTATGGATATCATCAATAACAGTACAAAATGCACGTGCGTAACACCCGAGGGCAAAATTGTCATTTAAATTTTGCGGGGTGTTACACTCTCCCCCTTTAGAACAGTTCCGTCCCCGGAACTCACTATGGTAAAGGCTGTATTTTGTACACACTAAAGAAAATATCATTATAACATATAGAAAACTACAAACATTAAGAAAATACATATAGCATAAAAGTAAGCAATGTAGAGGAATAAGACAAAATCTATTTAAGAAAATTATGAGTATCAAAATTTTACAAGAACTAAACAAGAAAACTAGGAAAGTAGCGTAAGAAAACAAATACGACCATAGAGGATAGTGTATTTTGAAAAGAGTTTACATACAAATTACTATCAAGTAAACCATTAGATAAAATGATAAATAAACTTAGTCATTAATTGTGAAATAGTTCAGAAATAATGCAATAAAGAAGAACATAGTTAATGGACACTTTATAAATAGATTCAATATTGAAAATCCATCAATGTAATAAATGGTAGAAAGTCGTAAACCAAATTGGTATTATACGACAAAACTAGCAATTTAACAGTTTGAGAATATATGGGAAGGGAATATAGTAAAGGTATAGAAAACATAAAATGATTTTGTATACAAATTAATATCATAAAATAATTTGTAAGGTAATTATAGTAATTATACATACAATTTGAAAATTAGGCATACATCGAAGTACTTTCGAATTATTCAGTGGAGCGAGAAAACCAACACTTAATTTCATAGGTGAAAAATTATAGGGGTGAAACAAATAAGTTTGATATGAAAATCATAAATGATTTGTAGCAGTAAAACAAGACATTATAGTTGAAAAACAATGACGTGTCACAAAACCAAGGATGTAAAAGAAAATTTATGAATCATAAACAAAATACATAAATAACAAGAGATATGTTTTTGTTAGGTGAGTAGCCACCAAATCTAAAATAGCAAAATACGATAAATTGGTATGAGATACTACCTCACATAAAATACAAAGTACTACGAAGAAGACGGCAAGATAATGGAGATTAAGTGGTAAATTCACAGGTTTGATAAATAATGAAATCAGTATAAACAGTATAATGCAAGGTTGCAAAATATTATAAAATAGTATAAGCTAGTATAAAAATGGAATAGTTGTAAGTGAATATTATAGAAAACAAGTAGGAGTTATCTAAGTGTAGTATTTCCTTCTGGTGTAGGTTTGTCTCGCTGGTATCCAACAGCAGACTTGCCTGTCTTGATCTCAAGTTGCATAATTGCTTCTACGATACCCGGTTGCAGTTTGCCTTCTGGACATTCGGTTACAGACCTTGCCTCACCGACATCCAGTTGCAGTTTGCTTTCTGGACATTCGGTTGCAGATTCTGCCTCACCGACCTCTTTCGTACAATTTTACAAGAAATTGAAAACTTTTATTTCAACAATAATTACATCAGAGTCTTTTACAACAATATGCAGCGGAATCAATAAAATACAATAATAATAAATGTACAATTATTACAACTTTAACATTTAAGTAATCAACAGCATCATCAATCATCTTTATATCTTCATGTAACTCCATACCCTGCATATAAAACTGTGGGCGCGTCAGTTGTTTACAACTGACGAAATATTATACACGACCATCCTCTCTATGCCGAAAACATTATAACGATTCTTAAATACTTTAGCAAACACAAACTTGACCACAAACAAAGTTACAAAGGGACTATCCTGTTGATGTCGTGTTGTGCGGTGCACTTAGTCCTTAATGCAGTTATTTAGATTACATGACACTATTGCACACTTGTTCGGATTCTATGCATCCCATACTACATCGGTCCGAGGGCAAGCCCTTAATCGTTCTTCATCTTTGTAGGGTTCAATCCCTCGCCATGAATTAATCTACTACTGTAACTACAGTAAGTATCCCAGATGATCTATGAGTACAAGCACGTGTACAGAAAACCTGGAGGGAAATCCCACGTCATGTCACGACGCATCGTGAAGACAGCCTGTGGCAATTCAGCCTCCTTCATGGCACACGATCCTCTTGCAGTCACCAAACATCCCATAAGCGTCGCCACCGGGACGGTACCCTGGAGTAGTATCCACGTCATGTCACGACGGATCGTGAAGACAGCCTGTGAAATACTCTCACGCCGCCAATCCGATGGCCCTCATACTCATGTTTTTCTCTTACTTTCATCACATCTCCACTATGTATCTATCTGTAATTTCGGTAAGTATCCTAGATATTTTGTGATCTACGAGCTCATGTCCAGACAGCCTGGAGGGGAATTCCACGTCATGTCATGACGCATCGTGAAGACAGTCTGTGGTTAATTCAGCCTCCGTCATGGGACATGACACCACCCGCAGTCACCAAACACCCCACAAGCGTCGCCACCGGGACGGTACTCTGGAGCAGTATCCACGTCATGTCATGATGCATCGTGAAGACAGCCTGTGCATACCCTCACAACACCCATCCAATGGCCCTCATACTTGTGTTTTTCTCTTACTTCCATCACAGCCTTACAATGTTGTTTTAAAAGAAAATCATCACAACCTAGAGCTAGCTTACCCTATCGGGACTTAAATCAAAACAACAGAGATAGTTAGCCTACCTGGCTACTTCTCAAGAGACGCTCAACCCTCAACGGTTTGCTCTCAAAATCATAAATAAAACTGCCGGTCACTAGGGTCTCGCCTAGCCTCTAGATTCCAACAACTATCTCTTTCTAGAGATCAACAATATTTCATAATTAATCTCAAATAATCATTTTCATTTCTTTTGTTCACAAACTCTTTCTCAAAACATTTTTTTTATAATCTCATAACATGAGACCAATTCAATTCGATCTCTTTATCAATTTCATCATTCATATCCTTGTATGTATTTCAAAACAAACTTTAATCAAGTATTAATAATCATAAAATCTCGTATTTAAACTCATTTAACTTTTGTCAAAATCAAATTCAAACTCAAGAACCAAAAACCAGTTCAGTTCAGTCGACTGGTGGCAGTATCAATCGACTGTTCTGCGAACATCACAACATCACAATCGGTTCAGTCGACTGGTGGCAGTATCAGTCGACTGTTCCACGAATACTTGAAAACTCAAATACTAAAATTCAGGACAGCAGCAGTCGACTGTGAAAGTAGTCAGTCGACTGTCCTGCCGAGGAAAACCAAATTCTTGTACTTGCCAGTCGACTGTAGAAGGTAAACAGTCGACTGTCAATCACACAAATTTGCATCCTGCATATATTTTTCGACTTTTTAATCGATTTGTACTTTCACACAAAGGTATAGATCATTTCCAGAATGTATTGCTTTTAAAAAAACAATATCGTATATGTTCTCAAATTCACAAGTTTCTCATTTTTTTCAATGAAATCCTTAAAATGCATCAAAACATATATTCAATCAATTTTCCCAAATAAACTGTTGCCTTTTATCAAAATTACTTTATAAAATCTCTATACTCGCATAAATAAATATTTGGAGTTTAGAATCGCAATTCTTTGCCACATTAACAGCAAACCATTCTTTTATACACATTTACATTATTTTAACCAATGTCTCAACATGCATCAATTTCATATAAATCATTTCAATTCTAGCGTTTCAACTAGCATTCATAATAATTTAGAAAAATAGAATAAGCAATTTGCATCTACCATACCAATCAAAATTTAACGATTCATTTCTACATTAATTTGCATGTAATCTCATAATACCAATTCAATTTCAACCAAATGAATCATATATCATCTATCATGCATTTTCTACTCCTAAATTAGAAAGCATTCAAGAAACACCCACATAGAGTTGAAGAAGTAGTACTCAAATGAACTCCTTGAATTAGAAGCTCCTAAAGAAAACTCCAATTGCGACTCCTCGAAATCAGCGCACCCAAGCAAGGTCTTCAATCCATTTCGGCAAGCAACACTCATCAAGAGCATCTCCATCCCCACTCCATTTCGGCGACATCAAGAGCAACTCCCATCTTCTTTCATATACACATACTATGTATGTACATATATATACATTAGTATATGTATATAGGCAAGTGAAATGGTGATTAGCTGGAGAAATGGGCAGGGCTATGCTGGCTTGTTTGGAGCTTTCGGGAATGGCAAGAGAGAGGGAAGAGGAGAGATGAGAGAATGAGAGTCTTAGGGGATATATTTATAGATTAACTAAAGGGTAGTTAGGATAACCACCCCCCACATGAACACCACTAACCCCATTTTCTAAAATTGGAACTTGCTTTCCCTCCCACTTTCAAAATCAAAAGTTCAGATTTTTCCCTCCTCTCTAAACAGTCCGGCCCTCAAAAAGTGTGCACATCGCACGTGTGCACGTGCACGTGCTTTGTGTACAAAACAATTTATTTATTTAATCCTTTTAAAACAATTATTTATATATGTAATAAATATATAAAATTAGCTTTAAAATTATACTTTTCATGCACAATTAAAATACGCACACATTTCATGAAAATTTATTTTGAAGGAAGAATGCGCTTAAACACGTGCACCAAAACACGTGCGTCGCCCGTAAAATATCAAAAATACAAAAATTGACTTTATGAACCGAAAAATATTTATAATTAATCGGGATGCAACATAAGAATATATCTAATATACATATACGATAATGCACTCAAACGTACAGAAAGCACGTGTATTGCACGTAGAAAATTTATTTTAATAAAGATAGTCAAAAATTGAATTTTCGTTTACAAAACAAATTTAAACATGTTTATAAAAATAAATAATTAAAATCCATTGAAAACTTTGCACGTAACGGTGGAATATCCGAAATCGACACATGCATCGATAATACGTAAAATGCACGTAAAACTCAAAGATTTGAAATTTAGCATTTGAGTTGTCTCAATGGGATTTTAGGAATACAGAATTGCATAAATAATCAGAGTTCAAAATACATATCAAAATGCGTTATGGATATCATTAATAGCAGTACAAAATGCGCGTGCGTAACACCCGAGGGCAAAATTGTCAATTAAATTTTGCGGGTGTTACACTCTCCCCCCCTAGAACAGTTCTGTCCCCGAAACTCACTATGGTAAAGGCTTTATTTTTTACACACCAAAAAACATATCCGTATAACATATAGAAAACTACAAATATTAAGAAAATACGTATAGTATAAAAGTAAGCAATGTGGAGGAATAAGAAAAAAATTTATTTAAGAAAATTTATGAGTATCAAAATTTTACAAGAACTAAACAAGAAAACTAGGAAAGTAGCGTAAGAAAACAAATATATGACCATAGAGGATAGTGTATTTTGAAAAGAGTTTACATACAAATTACTATCAAGTAAACCATTAGATAAAATGAAAAATAAACTTAGTCATTAATTGTGAAATAGTTCAGAAATAATGCAATAAAGAAGAACGTAGTTAATGGATACTTTATAAATAGATTCAATACTGAAAATTCATCAATGTACTAAATGGTAGAAAGTCGCAAACCAAATTGATACTGTATGACAAAACTAGCAATTTTAACAGTTTGAGAAATATATGAGAAGGGAATATAATAAAAGTATAGACAAAAAAAATGATTTTGTATATAAATTGATATCATAAGGTAATTTGTAAGATAAATACAATAATCATGTGTATGATAAAAATGAAAAGGCAGAAATCGAAATAATTTTGATTTGTCAAGTAGACCAAGAAAAAACCGGTTGCGAAATTATATACGCACATAGACGAAAATTATAGGGATGAAACAAATAGCACGATATGAAAATCATAAATAATTTGTAGTAGTAAACAAGACATTATAATCGAAAAACAATGACGTGTCACAAAACCGAGGATATAAAAGAAAATTTATGAATCATAAACAAAGTACATAAATAACAAGAGATATGTTTTTGTTAGGTGAGTAACCACCAAATCTAAAATAGCAAAATACGATAAAGTGGTATGAGATACTACCTCACATAAAATACAAAGTACTACGAAGAAGACGGCAAGATAGTTGAGATTAAGCGGTAAATACACAAGTTTGATAAATAATGAAATCAGTATAAACAGTATAATGCTAGGTTGCAAAATATTATAAAATAGTATAAGCTAGTACCCAAAAAAATGGAATAGTTGTAAGTGAATATTATAGAAAAGCAAGGTAGGGGTTATCTAAGTATAATATTTCCTTCTGGTGTAGGTTCGTCTCACTGGTATCCAACAGCAGACTTGCCCATCTCGATCTCAAGTTGTATAATTGCTCCTACGATATCTGGTTGTAATTTGCCTTCTGAACATTCGGTTGCAAACCTTGCATTACCGACATCCAGTTGCAGTTTGCATCCAATGATGTCTAGTTGTAGTTTGCAGGACCCCACACATCTGTATGTACCAACTCTAGCTTCCCAAGCTTCTTCTCACGCCCACCCACTGAAAGCTAACTGTCTTCTATTTGCCCATCACACAATTCTCAAAAAATCCATCTCAACCTTCTTCAGCCTCGGCAAAAGATCCCTAGAACAAAGTTGCTTGACATCATTTTCACCAAGGTGTCCTAACCTGACATGCCATAGAATTGAAGAGGAACTACCTACTGATGCTGTAGCAATGATATCATCTGAATCACCTCCCTGAGTAAGTAAAACGTGTCACAATGCTTTTCTTTTGCCACCAACCTGGCACCTGTAGTCACCTTTCATTCTCTATGCCCAAAAGTTGTTTTAAACCCTTCTTTGTGTAGTTTGCTAGTTGAGATCAAGTTTTTCTTCAAGCTCGGAAGATATCTTGTATCATACAAGACCAATTACCCACCATATCGAGCCTTCACTCTTACAGTGCCTCTATCTCCAACTGGACATATCTGCCCATTACCAACTGAAACTGCACCAAAATCACCTATATTGTAATCCTCAAAAACATCCCTCATGTGGGTACAATGATAAGAAGCACCTGAGTCTATACACCAATCATCTTGCAATATATTAAATCCAGTAGATAAACACAATTTATTTAGACAGAGTTCAATACTTACCACATTGGCTACCTGAGACCCTGCTTGCGCTTTCTTATACTCCTCGCATTGGTCTCTCCTGTGTCCTGGCTTCTTGCAGTACCAACACTCATCTTTGCGATTTCCTGTTCTTGACTTGGACCTGTGATTCCTACTTTGCGACCTCCCACTGTTGTTACTTCTACCACGGTTATCAACTAATAGTGCGGTATTGCTAGGATATGACACCGAAGTCTCTTCATGTCTCTTCCTCCTTGCATCCTCATTCATAATGCTGCTTATAGCATCCTTTAGGGTTGTCGTATCAGTCATGGTGCTTGTAATAATCTGCTCTACTGTGCCATAACTATCGGGAAGACTGGATAGCAACAACAATGATTGTGCTCTCTACCAAACTTCAAACCCAACGATTCCATTTGATTGTAAACCATACAGAAATTGTTGATGTGCTCAGCAACCGAACCCCTTTCTGAAAACTTCAAGTTAACCAATTTCTTTAGATGTAAGATCTAGTTCGCTGTATTCGGCTTCTCAAACATGTATGTCGATATCTCCATTGCCTTCTTCGCGGTTCTTGCCTTCTCAATGTGAAATCGCGCTTTCCCGCTCAGTGACAACTGAATCTGCCCTAAACACTTTCTAATTCAATCTATTCCAGGCCACCAACGCAACCAGATCGGTCTCCGTCCCTTCTGGCTTCACACCAAACAACGGACCATCTAGATCATTCTGTAGGAGATACGCAATCATTTGGATCTTCCACATTGTGAAATCCGTTCCATCAAACTCCTTGACTCTACTCTTGTCCCCCATCTCAATCCAAACTACCAACCTGTAGTTCTGATACCACTTTGTTGAATTCTAACTGCGGAATAAACTCAACAACGACGACGAGATGCAAGAACTATAGAATCAAAACAAGAGAAGAAAAAACAAGTAAAAGCAACACACAAGAATACACACGATTTTTATCGAAGTTCACCCAAAACAATGGCTATTTCCCAGCGCAGCGACACTCCTGCGATTTCCACTAGAAATATGAAGATTAGGGTTACAAATCTCTCAAGAACTCACCACCAAGGTGTAGGGTTTCTCTCTATCTCCCTCTCTCTTAATGACGGCTGGTAGATCTCTATTTTCTTTTCTCATAACCCTAAAATCGTACACAATACAATATATATAGGATTCCACAACTTTCCATCTCAGCCGCTCATCAATCAGCGTCGGGACGGTCGACTGCAACATCATGTCGGTCGACCGGTCTTCCCCTTTGACTGCACAAGTTCCAATAGAGAGCAGGTCGGTCGACCGCACGGTCGACCGATCATTCCTTCAAGATACAGAATTGAGTTAGAGAGCGGGACGGTCGACTGCGCGGTCTACCGGTCGTGTTGCCTGGGTGCGGTCGGGGGGTGCGGTCGACCACAACTCTGCTGTAGCCTCCAACTACTCTTGACCTCTTGCTCCCACTTCGACTCTCCTTCCCGCCTTTCTTCTTCAACCCATTATCGTGTATTGGATCCACAAACCCCAACAACTCCGGTGTGAAGTTCTCTCCGAATTGAGGGGGAGCGACCATCTCGGTCATGTGCATGGGATGGGTCTAGGACTGACACCCACCTGCATCTTCGGTTCTCGTGCATGTTCTTTCAGTAGGGCCACAAAGTACTAGGTGGATCAGTTAAAGGCAACAGTGGCATTTCTGCAGGCCCAAATAGTGACGTTCATCGGGCAACAATCACAAGGAATTCCAACTCAACCACCAGTTAGTATTGTACAACTTAATACCCAATTTTAACTAATTTAAATTAAATGGAGTCAAAGGTCTTGTGGCTAGCAGAGTATGAACCCTTTAATAGATAATTAAATTAATGTTGTAGCACTCACATGGCCACTACATTCTTAGCTATTTACCGACCATAGCAGTACAGATTGAGCTAGACCTGACCATAGCACTACAGATTGAACTAGACTTGATCAGGGATGGGTCTTTCTATGTGGTTTAGTATAACTTCTTGGTATACTGTTGTCTAAATTTCTTTATATATTTACAAGCTGCCCGTGTTACAATATTTTTAGCAATTTGTAGGACTTCATATAGGCGGAATATGGTCCTATATTAGTTAGTAATGATTTCTGTGTGACATGTTACACTGAACTTGTACACTTTAAAATTTATAACCCTAATTCTAGTATCAGTTAACAAACTGGTTATGCCATTGTAGTAGGAAAATATTCATTAAAAAATAAGAAAGATAAGAGAGATATAAGTTCCCAAATCAATCAAAAAGTTTTAAAAGAAAGGTTTAATGGTCAAAAGCCATGTCAAATTTATTGTTATGTCTACATAAGCCATGATCAACTAGATGTGCTTCAACTGAGAATTAACAGAGCAAAGAAGCTGATAGTTTGTCCATGAGAAACATATACAAACCAATAACTGCATCAACTAGGACTATAGCTACATAATCTCTAATATTATAATGGGAAAAGGCCTTAGTGTCTATTGGTGCTAATTTCGGTGAGGGAGCAAACAGATGATTTGTGAATTCTTCTAGGAACAATAAAAGCGAACGTGTTGACTTCTTGCTGGGGTTTGACTGTTTCTCGCCGCTGCCGCTAACCTGCAAAAAGTTCGAAACACCTATGTTGCTGCTTATTCCGGTGTGGGAGCAAACAGACAGTGAGTTAATAATTGATGGAAACTACTAAAAGTCAAACCTGTGACCCTGGCCGTTAAAGACGGTTAGAGCTCCTGAGAATGAATCTGGATCGTTGATTGACCACCGTGATCTGAATCCGACGATTGCTGTTGCGGCCGATGGACCTGCAAAAATTCTGAAACACCGGGGAGTGGCCCCGGCGACAGACCCTCCGCCGCGCAAGTCATAACCAGAAATAAAGAGGCTAAGAGAGTGAAAACTGGCAAATTGTTGATTACCTTTTGACTGAAGAGGGCGGGGGGGGGGGGGGGGGGGGGGGGGTATTTATAGGCCTAAGAGACATTTTCAAGAAAATGATTTGTGTCTGTTGGATCGATTTAACTACCTTATCTCTTTCATGTCTCTCCCCCTCAAGAGATAAGATATCCTTGTTAGGGAATAAGAGATTTGATTCCTAGCCTGCATGAGCTGGGTATTTCTCCTAGTGGGCCTAATCTGTCACTTTTATGGGCATGGGAGAAGCCCATGTTTTGGAGTGGACCCAGACCTGTAAAAAAGGTCCATGATGCCTAATCTGCCAGTTGATGCTTTGAGATCTATGCAGAAATCATACGGCCTTGATCTGCTGTGATTTTTACCATCATCATAAGCCCCCCACTCTCGGAAGGCAATTTTCTTGGCTTTCGGAGAGTAGTACGTCCTATTTTCAGAATCTCGCATATAATTTTGGTAGTGAGAGTGTTTGGAGATACCTGGAACCAATATGTGGCTTCTGAAGGCAGTGAATATTTTCCTGAATTTTTTTCATAGTTCTTCGGATTTTTCCAAATTTTTTGGAATTTTCCCAATTTTAAAATTATTTTTTCAAATTTTATAATATATAAATTCAATTTTAATTATTTTTTCGGATTTTAAAATTAATTTTCCGAATTAAAATAATTACTTTTGAATTTTTAATTATTTTTGGAATTAAAAATGAATTCAGAGGTTTTTTTGCAAAAAGTCGGCCGTGCACGGATCTTGATGCGATCTGGGTCGCTCATCAGACGGCGGCTCGCGCGTCGAGGAGATCGAACAGCTGAGATCCGAAAGGAGCGCTGGGGACGATGGCAGGTGACTTGGACACATCTCGTGCGTCCAGCACAATTAAGCTCGAATATCTGAGAGATTGGAGGGTCAGGAATCGATGCGGAGAACCCCTAGCTCGACCAACCGTTTGGTCGAGCTAAAGCCAATTTCTTCAATTTTTAGGACTCCATTGTGCTACTAGGCTATAGTGCTGCTGCCTTCGAGCAATGGTGAGGGGTCGTCATCGAGCTTTTTTGGTCGAGCTATAGGATTGAGCTTCTTCGTCGAGCTCTGCATTTTGCTCAAGCCATGGTGGTCGAGCTTCGTTCTCAGTTGACCTACCAAATCGTGGTCGACCTATGGGAGCGTTAAGCTACTCTCATTGGGTCGAGCTATGGAGTTTTCAAAGTCTCGTCGAGCTACGAGAGCTCTCGAATTTGATCGAGCTGCGGTGCTCCTCTGTTGAGCTACTGGAGAGTTTGTCGAGCTGTGGGTAGCTTGTTGGTCGAGCTATGAGCAATTGCTTTGCCGAGCTATGGACTTAGATTTTTTTTTGGTCAAGTTTCTTCGAACTCTATTTCTTGGACTCTGTGGGTTTCGACAAAGTGAAAACTTGGAGCTGGAGGTCGACTGAGGGAGACGGCGGAGTGGAGGTGCGAAGCATTTGGCGAGGCGAAAGCTTGAAGTCAGAATTGGAGCGAGGAGAAGGAAGGCTCGTTGATGAGCTTCGGTTTTCCTCTTTGGCGCTCAAATCCGAAGGAGAAGAGTGGAAGAAGCAGAAGTGGAGCGGGTTAACAGGTCGGTGGATTCAAAATCCGACCCATTAGTACCCCTTCATTCTATTTCTTTTGAATTCCGTTCGTGGGTTTGGGCTGTGGATCCGAACCCGACCCAAAATCATCCCTTCACTTCATTAACCCAGCAAGCTTGCTTTGGGGGATTTTCTTTTCGAAGTTTTGTTGTTGTATGGAGTCTTTGGTCTCCTCTTTGAGATTTGTGAGCGTTGCAAATCTCCAAAGCTTTTGTGAAGACTTTGAAGTCTTGGTCTCGCAAAAAGATTGCTTTGTTAGGAATCGAGTTGTCTTCAGTGGAGTTCTTTCTCACATCGAGGTAAGAGCACTAGTGTGCTTGGGTAACGGTTGCAATAAACCTCCGGGCTTCTGATTCTCGGCTTTCACCTACTGACAAATCTCACACCTTGCCACAAACTCAATCACGTCCCGCTTCAAACCTGACCACCAGAAATGTTGCTTGATGTCCTTGTACATCTTGGTACTCCCAGGATGTACTGACAAAAGAGTAGCATGTGCCTCCTGAAGAATACTCTCCCTCAAATTTGATTGATTCGGAACACATAGTCTCTCTCCAAACCACAATACTTCATCCCTGATCTGAAACTCTGACAATCTGCTAGCACCAACCTGCTCCTTCATCCTCTGAATCTCTGCATCTTCCTTCTGACTTGATATAATCCTTTCATTAAGCGTACGCTAAAGCCCAAGCTGATGTCACGCCTCGCTTTCCAAAAAGAATGCGGAATACGGATACGTGACTCAACCCAGCGAATGATTTGCATCATCCATAAGTTGTTCAGGAATCTTTACAGCATCTCACAATATAATCAGAGTCGGAAGCAAAAGAGTCAACCACACATGCATAATTGAATTAATAAACCAATAGAATTTACTTGAAACAAAATGTATTAATCTCAAATAAATCAGATCTGGATAAGACAAAATCCTGGGTCACATCGCCCAAAATACAAAGTAATCATCCAAGTAATCAAAATACATTATTCAAAGCAACAATAATAGTAACACTAATAAGCAAGAAATTCAGCACTAATATCTCATTTTGCAAATGCCGTCGGACAGCTGACCATCCTGATCTGCAATTAATAATTGCAGGAGAAGGAAAGTGAAAACAAGTACCCATCAATGCAAGTTACGAGCCACTTATAATGTAGAATACAAGTACATGGAAAAGGTAAACAAATAGCATGGAATAATGCATCAACAGTAATAACTAGCATGAATCAGTAAAACAAAGTCAACTAGCATGGTATACTAACAGTACAAAAGAATGTGTCAAGTATAGTGTCATATGGCAACTAACAGTGTCCAGTAACAGTAAGCTCAGTGTATCAGTGTAACGGTATAACAGTATCAGTCTAATAGTATCAGTCTAATAGTATCAGTCTTATGCTCTTACAGTCTTGTGTGTATTATTAGCTAGGTAGCACTTCATGCATCCCAAAATATAACGCATGGTTGCTACAACAAACAGTTTTGTTTTTAGATTTCATAGTGGACCATAATGGAGCAGTGTACTCAGGTATCAGTAAAAGTAGCAATAGTAGTAAGAATAACAGTAACAATAGCTGTAAAAGTAACAGTAACAGTAACAGTTTCAGTAACAGTATGGAACACTAGTTCCCTTCCAAGTACATGTTTCCATATTTTCCACTACTAGATATTCCCTTAAGAAACCCCGGCTTGATCACTTTTATTATGGTTATCAAAAGAGATGATAGTGTATGAAATAGTGTCAACCTAATATGATACAATCAGTATTAGGTTCAGGGAAACAAATAAACATGCATAGATGATATACGGTCACATAAACGAGCAAAATAGTGTATGTTCATATTCAGGACAACATGACAGTACAGTACTAAAACAGTAATTTTTCTTACTACAGAAATCCAAACCTAAATCCATCGAAGAATCTGGAAAGAGACTTTCACACGAATCCAGCAATTATATATAAGCCATATAGTATTTCACAAAATCATAACTCAAAGCTGATTTGAATCCAGAAAACATCAGAAAATCGTATTCATTGATAGGAAAATAGCATTAAAACTCCTCAAATAAATTCAGAAAAAATCTGGGGTAATCCCCTACATGTCTAGTATCAGAATATAAAGTTTCATAATATTCCAGTAAAATTAGTTCAGTAAAAAAAATCAGAAAACATCAAGAAACGATAGTTTGGCAAATCTGAAATTCTCAACACTGCAGTACAAAAAATGTGATATCTCGTAAACCGTGAAACGAAATCCAAATCCGCTAAAGGAATATGAAAATAGACAAAATAAGCTAACTTTCATATTTCATAAATATTTTCCATAAAGTAAAAGAAAATAGGGTGAAAATACGATTCTTTACAGAACAGCGAGCAAAATAAAGCAAGTATAGCTTTCAAAAACAAGCATGAAATGGCATATAAAACTCATCAATAAAATCTACCAAAATTCTGGGTAATCCCTAAATAGATATAGAAATACTGTGCAAAGGTTAAGATCAAAATAATTTAATTAGGACTAGTATCAAAATAGTTTAATCATCAAAATCATCAAGAAACAAAATCTGGAAATAGAATACAACTCTGTAGTAAAATAGCCATAACTCACTCATACAAAAACGAAATTGATCAAGGTCAGAGAGTTTGGAAAGAAGACAAATTTATCTACAATTCATGTCGAATACAAAAATTGATAATTCTGATCTTAATAGGGTCTACAATTCAAATCAAAACTGATCATCGACAATTACAGATTTTCTCTTGAAAACAAAACCAACATAAACCACACGAAACTTGTTCTAATCACAATCAAATATGGTATAGAGTCTACTAAGTATCCAAACATCATGAAATAGAGTATATAACATGTTTACAACCATCATATCACATGGATCTCATCAAACACATAATTTCACCTAATTATCTCACATATACGAATAGATCAAGAATGGTCAAACCTAGTTGTTTTCATGTCAATTTTTGTGTCGTGAGGCAACTATGGTCAAATAGCACTATAGAGACGTAACCCATAAAAAATAACACACATACGAGTTGTCTCTAGAACCCAACTACACTATAAGCGGTATTTTTGACTTGTATCATACAAAGAAATTTGAGTACAAGTTACTTGCCTTAACCGAAGATGAAAACCAAGAAAACCAAGAATAACGGGAACGGATTCCCGACCAACGAACACAACGATCGAACAAATCCCATGAACACAATCCGAAAGCAAGAGCTCGAGATAACACGTACAAACCCAATCAAAGAGAGAGAGGGAACACCACGGCGAAGACGAATGGCGGCCAATGCAATGGCTGCTGCTGTCGCAATTGCATTCGGCAAAGAAGATCAAAGGGAGGGACGCGTGGCGTTGGCGGCGTCGGCTTCGACCGGCGTCGGCTTCGGCCGGCGTTGCTGGCGGTGTCGCCTTCGGCTGGCGTCGCTGGGCGCACCGATTAGAATAGAGAGGGAACGAGAGAGATGACGGAGACGATGAGAGCTCAGCTAGGGGGTGATCAGGCGAAGAGGTGGTCAGGTGCAGGGTCGGCAATGGGTTCAAGTGTAGTCGACAGTAATGGGGTTCAGTCGGAGATGGAGATGAAAGGCAATGGATGGGTAATTTGGTGGTCGGGAGGTGGAGCAATGTGGTTAGTCGGTAGTAGGGTTTCGGAGGTTGAAGGTGGGGGTTGCACAGTATAAGAGGGGGCTAGGGTTCGGTAGGGGAGAGAGAGAGAAAGATAGGTGGATTTTTATAGGGTTTTGATTTTAGGGTTTCAGGAGATGTTGGGTATTGGGTTATTGGGTTCATGGGTCCAACAGGAGTATTAGTAGGAGTTGGTTTAAAATTAGAATTTGAATAGGATTGATTTATCAATTGGGTTTAGGGATATTTATGAAGATCTAGGTTTAAATGCAAATAGGATTATCAATAGGCTTAGGCAAAAGAAACCACGAGCACCCAAAACACGAGCAAAAGAGAATAGAGCAAGATCCAATAAAGAGAAAATACAACAAGCGATAAGGAACGAAGCAAAAAGACAAACAATCAGATACAAGAGCTCAAAATGAAATAAAATGAATATATATTGAAAACAACTCCAATATACGGTCTAAGAAAATACAAGAGAGTACAAATACCCAAGAAAGAGAAAAATACACCAAAAATACGAAAAACAAAAAAATATGGGTTACAGCTGAGCCAAGGATGCTCCCAAGCCTTGTATAACTACCTCAATACCAGCCCGATCCAACTCTTCTACAAGATGCCTCTAGGTCGTAATCAACCCGGCCAAACTGCTTTTACGGCTAAGTGCATCAGCAATAATATTAGCCTTCCCCAGATAGTACTTAATCTCAGGACGAATGTCCTCAAGTACTTCCAGCCATCTCCGTTGCCTCAGATTCAGGTCATTTTGCTGATAGATATACTTCAAGCTTTTATGGTCCGTATACATGTTTAATTTCTCACCGTACACGTAATGTCTCCATTGCTTCAAGCCGAAGATAATCGCAGCCAACTCCAGATCATGAGTCGGATAATTCTTCTCATGCGGTCTTAGTTGCTTAGGCCCATAAGCGATTACCTTCCCCTCTTGCATCAAGACACAACCAAGCCCACGATGTGAAGCATCGCTGTAAACATCATACTCAACACTTGCTCCAGGCAAAGCCAAAATGGGAGCAGTAGTCAACTTCTCTTTCAACTCCTGAAAGCTTGCCTCGCACTGCTCGGTCCACTTGAAGTTCACATTCTTCGGGGTCAGACCAGTGAGCGACACGGCTATCTGAGCATAACCTTGAATAAACCTCTTGTAGTATCCAGTTAGCCCAAGAAAACTTCTGATTTCCTTCACTGTAGTAGGCCTTGCCCAATCCTTCACTGCCTCTATCTTCTGAGGATTAGTCGTCACTCCCTCCTTAGAAAGGATGTGACCCAGGAATGTCACTTCAGATATCCTGAAATTGAACTTGGATAACTTGGCATACAACTCATGCTCTTGAAGTTTCTTTAGAACCTCAGCCAGATGCTCAGTGTGCTCCTCCTCTGACTTGGAGTACACAAGAATATCGTCGATAAACACCACGACGAAAGAATCAATAAACGGCCTCAGAACTCTATTCATCATGTCCATAAAGATTGCAGGTGCATTCGTCACTCCAAATGTCATAACTAAGAATTCGTAATGCCCATGTCGAGTTCTAAATGCATTCTTGTGCACATCTTCCACTTTTACTCGAACCTGATGGTATCCCGATCGAAGGTCTATTTTAGGGAAAATAGCTGCTCCTTGTAGACGATCAAACAGGTCATCGATTTGTGGAATAGGATATTTATTCTGAACAGTGACCTTATTCAGCTCCCGATAATCGATGCACATTCTCATTGACCCATCCTTCTTCTTCACCAATAGTACCGGTGCTCCCCAGGGCAACACACTCGACTAAATAAAGCCTTCCCCCAATAGTTCCTTAATCTGCCATTCAATTTTATCTTGCTCTACAGGCGCCATCCTATACGGTGCCTTGGAAATGGGTGCACTCCCTGGCTGGATAGTGATGTTGAGCTCTACATCATGATGCGGGGGTAACCAGGGAAAATCTTCCAAGAACACGATCGGGTAATCCCGAACCACTGGAATTTGCTGCACCTCCACAGGAACCTTCTTCTTGCGGAAAGCTACCACCAAATTTGAACATCTCTTCTTCCTCTGGAAAGTGACTTCAGGACTCCCTGGAGCCTTCACTATTACTTCCTTGGTCTTACACTTGATGTTCGCATTGTACACCGACATCCAATCAATACCAATGATAACATCGACCACTAGGATATTCAGCTCGATCAAATCAATCCCAAAAATCATGTCTCCGATCTCGATCTCGCAGTCTGCATAGTACTGATCAGTGGTTAAAGTCTCCCCTGATGGAGTAGTTACTGCTATGACCTTGCCTGGAACAATATTTGGTTCGACTCCCAAAACTTTAGAAAATTTAGGAGATATAAAAGTATGAGAGATCCAGTATCGAATAGAATAACAGATTTCATTCCATTTAATAAAAGTTCTCCTGTTATATAACACACTCTTGTTACATAACAGTTCTCACTAAATAAACAGGGAAAAAGAACAACAGAAACTTCTAAACATCCGCCCTCGTACCAGTAATGACGTGATCCACTTCATCAGTGTCGGCTTCAGTCATGGCAAATACTCGCCCCTGCTGGTACGACTTCTTCCTAACTTGCTGCGTTGGTACCTTCCGGATGACATCTCGCAGCTTGGGACAATGAGATCTGTAATGACCTGTCTCTCCACAGTTGAAACAAGTCACCACCGGAGGTCTCACCCAACCATTTCCGGGTCTTCTAGCCACATTGACAGCATTCTCCTCCGTAGGTTTGAACCTTTGAGTTGGCGGATGCCCTCTGACATTCCCAGAAACTGCGGGTCTCTTCCCGACATTCCGATTGTTCCTCCGGTTCTGGACGACATGAAATTGCTCCATATCCGCCTCGGTAGCTGCAGCTTGCTTGACTAACTTGTCAAACCTCCTGATACGAAGGGGTATCATCCTTGATCTCAGACTTGGCCTCAATCCATGCTCGAACTTCCAAGCTTTCTTCGCCTCGTCCATCACAAGTTTGGGTGCATACCTCGAGAGTTGAGTAAACCTTGTCTCATACTCCCTGACAGACATGCCTCCCTGCTATAGTGCCAGGAACTCCATCGCTTTCTTCTCTTGGACATCAGACAGAAAATAGTGACCGTGGAACTCCTCCAAGAATTCCTCCCAGCTGACAACACCATTTCCCAGTCTACTTCATCGACTGCCACCATACAGCTGCATCCTTCTCAAGCTGCAATGTAGCCAACTTCACCTTGCTACCTTCTGGAGTTTCCAAGAATTCAAAGATAGTCTCGACTTGCCGAATCCAATTGTCAGCTGCATCTGGGTCTGACTTTTCTTCAAACACTGGTGGCTTCATCCTCTTGAATGACTCCACAAGTTTGATCGCCTCAGGAACTGGATTCGCAGGCATCCCCCTACGGTTTTGATTCATGGCTACGGCGTTGAGGGTTTGATAGACTCTAGCCAACTCCATTTCTAAGTCGAGTCCACAGCTGGGTCCTTCTCCATTCCTTGATCTTCTTCTAGCCATACTCTGATTCAAAAGATCCATTAAATTCGAAGTAGAAAATATGAATTTAAACCTTTCCATTTCATTAAATTCAAACTTTGTACATTCAAATTTAAAGCATCGTCTGACATCAAGCAAAAGCATTGAGAAGATACAATATTCTAATCCCTACGGTTCCTCTTGGCTTCCCTAAGCTCTTCCCATAGTTCTACCACATCTTTCTTCAGTACATCATACATGTTCTTCCTCTTCTCGAGTTCCCAAACACGATGACTGAGGGTTGCAATATTCTCCTTGCACTTCGCACACTGGGCTAGCAATAACTCTGCTCTCTCCCTCTGAGTCCCCACTTGCCTCTGAAGAGACTTGATGAGACTTTCCAGAACTGGCTCTTCCTCATCGAATGAAATGTCTGATGAGTCCAGAGGCAGAGTGATCTCTCGAGACTCTGGCCATTCTCCTTCATAGTCTTCGGGATCCTCTTCGTCGGAATCTCCTTGTCCAGGGTAGTAGTCCTCTTCGAATATGTGCCAATTATCATCGCCTGTTGGGTAGTGGTAGTTCGCCATCTTGGGGAAGGGAGAAGAAGAAGCATTAATCATAGAGCAACACAAATGTAAGTAGCTTACATTTATATCTCTATACCCAACTCACTCTCTAATGTCCACTCTAGGGTTTCGTTCCTTATAAATTCGTACTACTTGGAAGCGTGACTCTCATACCACTCTGTAACACCCCGAATTTCAAATAAGACTGAACTCGAAGTTCCACAGGATTTTTACACTTCACTTCGTACAATTTTACATGGAATTTGAAACTTTTTATACAACAATGATTACATCAACACAGTGGAACTATAAATTTCAACATGATACATGAATTGAATAACAACTTGAATATTTCTTTAAGCAGTAATCATTCTTTAGTCTTTTCATTCACTTTATCCTGCATAGAAACTGTGGACACGTCAGTTGCATACAACTGACGCTAGGATATAATACATCAATTTCTCTTACTTAAAAAGCACACACTTATCACAAAGAAAGCTAAAGGGACTATCTTATTGATGTCGTGTGTGAATGTACACTTAGTCCTTAATGCAGTTATTTATATTATATAACACTAATGCACACTTGTTCGGATTTTATGCATCCCATACTATATAGGTCCGAGGGCAAGCCCTTAATCGTTCTTCATCTTGTAAGGTTAGATCTCTCGCTATGACTTAAACTACTACGGTAACTACGGTAAGTATCTTAGATGTCCTATTAGCTACGAGCCCATGTCCAGACAGCCGAGAGGGAAATCCCACGTCGTGACATGACGCATCATGCAGAGCCTATGGACAATTTGCCTCCGTCATGGAACGATGGCACTAAGTAGTCCCCAAACACACCACAAGCGCCGCCATGGTCCCGATAATTCCGAAAATGTATCCACGCCATGACATGACGCATCAAGCAGGAAACCTATGAATACTATCACACCATATATCCGAGGCCCTCATACTTGTGTTTTTCTCTTACTTTCATCACATCTCTACTATGTGTCTAATCCTTAGATAATAGAATCATGAATAAAATCAATACTCTAGAATGAGCGTTACCTCTACATCGGTCTTAAACATCAATCATTAACCATAACCCATACTTGGTCTCTTATCATCACATTTCTCTTTCAAATATTTCATTTATGCCGATGTGAGGACTTAGCTAAACTCTAGTGTCAAATTCGTTTCCTGTTCCTCAAAAAGTGAGTACAGTCGACTGATATTGCAATCAAATCCGAAATTCGATATTTGACAGTCGACTGTCGACTTTAGTTCGGTCGACTGTCAATTATAACAGGCTGTAGTTAAAGTGGATCATGAATACATTTTTGACATAGAAAAATTTCTTTTTAGATGGATCTCAACATATTCCTCTTTTATTCACAACGTGTTCATACAATCATTCTTTTTCATTCTTTAACAAATCAAACTCTTAATTTAGTTTTATTTTTACGAACTAATCATTTTCTTATGTTTCAAGAGACAACATAGATGATAATCTAGTGACTACAATATTACTCATATACGGCAATTAAAAATACACACTTTTACCACAAATCAATTTATTTCATAGTCCATGGATACTAGTTTGCATTCTATAATTCATTCATAGGTACAATTCTTCACACATTGCATTCTACAAATCTAACATAAGCAAACTTTTCATAAAATCACAATTCATCAATTCTAGCATGCAAATATACTAACAAACCAATAACACATCTTAATTAATACATTCCAATTCATTTTACTCACTTTTCATGTGGGTCAATTTGAGTTTCTTTTCTTATTAGTCTATTCAAATAATTGTATAATAATTGTATGGCAATTCTTCATACTTATTTCTTAGAGCATCTGTAGTCGTTTGGTATATATGCATAATATGCATATTGTGTAAAAGGAGCGCTGCAGTCGTTGTGTAAATATGGATAATTTGCATAAATCGCTACAGTAGAGTACCATATATGAGAACTGAAATAAGAATTATGCATATATAAACGACGGAACTTGAAGTGCCGTCGCACAAAAAATATATATATTTTAATGGTCGGACGACACTCTGGCACTTGAAGTGCCGTCCCTCCAAAAAAAATTAATTTCGTAACTAAAAAAAACCAAAAAAACCCCACTTCTCTCGGATGCAACATGGAGTTGCGTCCTAGGCCTCCTCTATAGTTTTTTGTAATTTTTGTAATTTCTTGGTAATTTTTTATATTTTTTTTGTAATTTTTTTTGCACTTCGAGTACGATTTTTTCCTCCGACGGCACTTCAAGTGTCGTCCCACCATTTAAAATATATATATTTTTTCTCTCCGACGCAAGGTCATGTTGCGTCCGACCGAATTAATTTTTTTTTTCCAACGCAATGTGATGCTCCGTCTGTATATTATTTTAATTTAAATTGGTAAAATATAGCATTCGACGACTGCAGCGAAATCATAAATTGCTATATGCATTTATCCATTTATCCATTTTTTAACAATAACGACTGTGGATGCTCTAACATGTTCACAAATCAAGTCCTAGTATGGTATCTAATTTAGAAGTTTGAGAAATCACCCACCTTATTGAAGAAACAAAGAGAAAACTCCTAAGAAGCTCATTGAATGCAAGAATGGTTTCCTTCTCCTCCTAGTTGTGCCACCAACTTAAGCCTTCTCCTCCTTGTTGTGTGAAACCTGAGCTCTCATTCTCTCCTTGATGTATGGCCGGCCTCCCAAGTAGCAAGAACACACAAACACACAACTCTGAATCTTTTTACTCACACTACTCTTTCTTTTCCTCACAATTTGATTATTTTCTTTTCTTTTCTCTTGTAAATTTTCTAGTGTAAGCCATGAAGAAGATAGGGTAGGGGCATTTATACATAACTCAAGCTCAAATGGAAGGTTGGGATGAGTTTAGATGAATTTAGATGAGAGGCTAGGATGTATTAGGGAGTTAGAACAACTAGCCATGATCACACACCAACTCTCCCACTCCTCCATGCACAATCTGGCCTCCCCTCTCAACCAAATGGCACGTGCAAGTGCAATGCACATGTCACACTAAGCACACTACAAAATTATTTGTATATTAAAATGTTAATTTTAATTACTATTTGATCAAGTCTACACTACAAGTTGTATTAATTATAATTAAAATTAACTAATGGGCCAATTAGGTGGGCTAGATCCAATGGGCTCTCTAATTAAAATTAACTAATTAATTAAGTGGGCTAGAATTAAACAATTAGGCCTTTAAGAATTAATAATCGATACTAATAGGCTTTTTAAAAGAGAAGAAATAAAATACTTGTTCATGACATGAAAATAAATAATTTTTAAGGGTAAATGTACATAAATTTGTACGTGCAAAACACGTGAAATCAAATAAAACTTATATTTAATTATAAATAAAAATTCAGGATGTTACATGATCATCTCTTAGAAATCTTGGCTGATTTTGGTGGAGAGAGTTTGAACGGTCTTGGAGACTCTGCGGGGTTAATCGGCTTTGTCACAAGGAAGCTTGATTAGTGATGGGTTCTCTTCTATTGGTGGTGAATATGGCGCCCACCAAGTGTTTGTGAAATTTCTCACTCCATCACGTTCATCAAGTGTTTGTGAAATTGCACATCCCACAACATACACCAAGTGTTTGTGAAATTGCTCACTCCATCACGTTCATCTAGTGTTTGTGAAATTGCCCATCCCATGAAATACACCAAGTTTTTGTAAAATTGCTCATCCCACGACATCACCAAGTGTTTGTGAGATTATTCACTCCTTCGTGTTACTTCTTCTGTTGACCGAACGTTATGACGATCATTCGTGGTATCGACTAACTGTCCTATTGTCAAGTTACTGCTACTATAGGACCTGGGTTGGTGTGATCTGACCGTTGATTCCTATGGAGGGCATAGATCCTGCCACGTGGCGATTTAACTCCTAGGGTCATATAAATAGGGATTGATCCCACCTCCCCTCCTTTATTTACCACCTTCACTTTCTCACTCCTGAAATTTTTGTAGAGGTTCTCTCTCTAGAAATCACAGTGTTTCACCTGGTGGTGCATGGTGGCTTGCCTACTATTTTGATGGGGGTGCTAGCTTCAGCTGTTGGTTCAGAGTTTCTTCCACTTTAGCTAGGTAATCATTCCTACGACCACTGTTTTTCATGTCTAGCATTTCGTCGGTCTGTGCCTCTACTAGATCAGCTGGTCTAGATGAAGAAGAGGGAGTTATGCTTGATCAGTTTCCCGAAGAGAAGAGTGTGCGTTGTGAGGCTGATCGTTCCACCATTGTGGAAACGATCGTCGAACCTGAGAGAGATAGGGGGTGTATGCTCAAGACCCCGTTGTTCCTTGTTTCAAAGTTGATTAAAGAGTACTCGGTAGTAGATCAACAGTTCCTTAGGAGCAGCATGGAATACGACGAGCCGAATCCCGTCCATTCCACTAAGACTAGTCGTACCGCCACCATTCTTACACGAGATGAGCTTGCCATGATAAGAACAGGTTTTGGCATTCCTCGTGAGTACAATCTACTCCTGCTAGGGCCTGGAGTCAGGGTGTGTTATGCCATGTCGGAGGAGTACTATTTCTTTCCTTGCGATGCTTTCTTTGCGGGGCTTCACCTGCCCCTCCACCCATTTGTTAAAGAGGTGCTTAACTGGTATTGGCTATATCCAGTGCAGCTGATGCCGAACACGTGGAGACACATTGTCGGCTTTATCTTACAGTACCGCCAGCTCGGAGCTAAGCCGAGTCTCACAGTGTTCAGACGATATTTCAAGCTTATCCAACTCAGCTAAATGGAAGAGCATTGGTACCTCAGCCCTCACAAGAATAGGGGGCCAGTTGATGCTCCTCGATCAATAAAATGTTGGAAGCAGAAGTTCCTTGTCGTTCGCAGTGCTGAGCCGTGGGGGATTCCAATTGGAGAGGAATGGTTCCCTCGGCAGTGCGAGCAGAGCCGGTAATGAGCTTGGAGGAGAAGAGCCTCAGTGATACACTCTTGGGACTAAAAGTGTTGTCGTGGCAAGATATTACCAACAAAGTGCTCTTTTGAAGGCGGTCTTGGACCGGCCATTCCTAAAACAATTTTTCTGTTATTGTTTTTGTGCTCTTCTATCCATGTTTTTGTTGATTTCTAGTTCTTTTATTCATGTCTTTTCTGTTTTTATTTGATCTTATGTTTTCTGACTACTCCGTGTTTCTTCTTGCAGGTGGGACGGACATGGATTTCGAGGGTATTTTTGCAAATCTGGATGCGCTACGTAATAAGAGGAAGGAAGAGTCGAAGAAGCGGAAGAGGTCGGCGTTGCATCCCTATTCTTTCCCGGGCTTACCGCCCCGGCTCCCGTTGCACAGACTGAGCCCCTGCAGGGGTACCGCCTGCTATTGAGGCAAGGTTCTTCTTTGGTTGTGGTCGTGGCTAGTGCCACATCAGCCCCACTGACTGGTACGGCTACCGTGGTGCTAGCTAGTCAGGGGGACATGGTCTACACCCCCAACTGGAACGTGAAAGCCCAGGAGAACTTTTTGGGGAATTTCGCTGCTTGCCTTGAGGCCTATCAACACATCCCTACTCCTTCTGATAGGGAGAGGTTAAAGATGGAGCCCCCCGAGAGATCCATCTTGGAAATAGTGAGGGCACATGTGACGGTAGGACCTAGTCTCCTTAGTTGCTTAGCTTGCACTTTTCTTTTCTTATATCGTTATGTTTTTAACTGGTTTCTCCTCGCTTCAGGCGATGAGCCACCTCGGGAACTTGGTAAACTTTTATGCGAATGAGGAGAAGAGCTTGAGGTCCTGCATCTCTCATGCCGAGAAGGACAAGAAGAAGGCTGTCAAAGTGTCCAAAACGAAGTTGGAAGGGATGAAGAAGAAAGAGGAGGAGGTGCGCCTTGAGTTGGAGGCGTTTGCAGCGAGGAAGGAGGAAATGTGCCTCGAGCTGGAGGTGTCCAAGGACAGAGTAAGGGCATTAGAAAAGAAGAATGCCGATCTTCTGCTGGAGTCGGAGAAGGCCCACATTATGTGGCCTCGGAGGTGAAGGTCGAGGTGGCCAAGGTTCATGTGGAGTGCAAATCTAAGCTGTAAGGGGTGATGCTGAAGTCCTATGCCTTGGCGATCTCACATGTGGTGGAGCGCGTTCCCGGTTTTGACGGGAAAGGCTACCATGTGACCCTTCGACTTGGTAAGCCCTTGGATCCAGACAAGAAAGATGATGGTGAGGTCGGTACTCCTGCAGGTAGCGCGAGGAGTGGCTCTGGGAAGAAGGACAAGGAAAAGGGCATAGCTGGGGGTTCCTTTTCCATGGTACCGAAGCAGGTGGATGCATGATTCACCTTGATACGCCCTTTATCTTCCAGGCTCTCATTGATTTGTTTTGTTTGGGACTTGCAGTTTACTTTTTTGTGATGCCTAAATGCGGACTGGCCATGCATTCATGTATCTTCCTTTTAGTGTTCGAAAAACTATCTTCTAGATTGGTTATCACTTGTTGTGTTGTGTTGATATGCTTTGAAGCGATGTTTGTCCACGACACTTAGTACTTTAATCCTTCGTCTGACTATACTTTTGGAATTGTTGACAGACGATCATGGAATCTGATAAAAAATCTTGTAGTGACGTGGTAGAGCACCGTTAGCAGTCGACCGTTTGCGTGTTCAGTCAGATGAGGAATGGTTGGAGTCTGTTCGCCTTAAGTCGGCGCTCGTTGAAAGGGATTGTGAGTTAGCACTCTTGTATTCCGATCGTCTGATCAACTTGCCACTGCCTCCGAAAGTGACGAAAGACAGTATTGGAGAATGTACTTTACTCAGGAAATAGTCATCGAGAAGGACTTGTAGCTATACTGCCTTCAAGCGAGGCTGGTGGGTAACGAACGGTGAGTACTTTGCACATCATTGATGCAAAAAAGGAGTTAATGGTTGGAGCAAAAGAAGGCACCACGACTAATGCAAAGGAGAGTGCGACGGTAGGAGGAGTCAGGTCGATTGTTGGGGGAACGGTGCCAACAGCATTGGTGCCCCTCGACATCCTGGCGGCGCCCGAGCAGGGCGTCGGCTTTGTTGAGTTTGAATTTGGTTGGTGGAGAGTCCCGTGCCTCGTGTGCTGGCTAGTAATCTCAATCTATGGGATCGATGTTTTCTGTGAAAGATGCTTGCAGCCACGGAAAAGAGGGGAATGTCAGGCGATCCACAAGTGTTGCTTTTTACAAGTGTTTCTAGAGTAACTACGATCCATGATTTTGGACCTCTTAATTTGTCGTTGAGGGAATTTAACTAGTTGCAGGAACATATCAAATAGCGAGTTGAACTCTGAACGTGTGTAATTACAGCTTGCGATAGTAACTCTGAATCATGGGTATGGATTCCGAACTTGTTAGTTTAAGTATTAAAAGGTTGTAGAAGCAGATCGAATGGCAAAGTACACTCTGAACTTGCTTCTTTACAAATTGACAGAGTTTTTTTTGAGCCATGGGTATGGACTCCGAACCGGTCGTCAAGGCGGTAACAGATTGCAGGAGCAGATCGAATGGCAAAGTGTACTGTGAACTTGCGTTATTGCAAATTGTTAGAGTCTCTACGAGCCATGGGTATGGACTCCGAATCTGTCTTACGGGAAGACTTGTAACAAGTGTTTGGTGCCATTTATACGAACTAGATTAGCCCGTGGGCACGTGCCGACGGCACGCCTTCGGAACGATACAAAACACGAAAATCCCTGTAAACAATAAAACAACAATTATGTAGCTCAAGTTTGAATAGTATGACAATAATTAGTTGTAAATAAAATTCCATATTTCCATTAGTATATGTTGAAAAATAATTATAAATGGGGTTGTAAAATCTAACTTCTTAGAACTTTAAGTGTGGAAAATGATGAAATTTAACTTTTGAAAAGATATTTGCTATTTTCAATATAACATGTGCAGCTTGATGGGATTGTAGGGTAACTTCATGCAGTTTCGAGCTTGATGGGGTTCACTGTCAGGATTTTGGGGGTTTTTGTACTCAGGTCAGCTTCGGTTTTTAGGCTGCCTTTGGGGTTTGGCTGCTTTAGTAGCTTTTGTTGCTTATGTTGTTTATGTTGTCACTTTCTTTTCGTTACTCTTATGTAATTTTCTGTGCTTGTCCTACTATGTTTCCTTAACCTTTCATTAATGAAACGATGGCATCGCCCATCTTTTATCAAAAAATAAAAATAAAAATAACATGTGCAATAAAAAAAACATAAAAATTCTGAAAATTTACAGACCTAAAATCTTAAAATCTAAATTTCTAAGTAAATAAAAAAAGAATGGGAGAGAGAGATAGGGAGAGAGAAAAAGAGAGAAATATGAAAAAGTGAAGAGAGAAGAGAGATAGTAATAAAGTAATGAGTTTTTTAGTTTTGGGGGGAAATATTTGGTTTTGGGGTTTGAAATTTTGGGGGGAAAATGTCTTTTGTGAGGTTAGATCTAGGCCTTTGATTTTGGGGGGATTGAAGGTGAGCCACTTGATAGCTTTCTTTGTGTTTTATTATATAGATAAGCTTGGCCGTCAACTCGTTATATAAATCTCCCAGGAACTTTAACTAGTTTCGGGAACAGATCGATCGGTGAGTTGTACTCCAAATGTGCAGGATTGCATGTTGCGAGAGTAATCCCGAGTCGTGGATCTGGATTCCGAACTTGTGTCGTAGAAAGCTTATAACGAGAGTTTAGCGCTGCTTTAAGTATAAGCTGGGCATTTTTAGCTCATTGTTTGCTTTAATAAATTGACTATGATGCAATGAAATAAATTGGCTAACTTTATTAGAAAATAAACTAAGGGGCTGCTCTAATGGATGACCTTTATTACATGTACGACCGTTAGTAAAAGCCATCTTTATTGAAAGAAAAAACTAAATGGCTGCTCTAGTGCTGGCCTTTTTCACAAAATGTAAAAATTCTGTAGAAATTAGGAGAGCACGTTTCAGACACCGGTTGTACTTCGTAAGGTGTCTCTCATTTGAAATCCCTACTGACATATCCCGGCCCCCTGGGTCTTCAAATTGATGAGCTGTCAAGCGAACAACTTGGTAGACCTTGTCTGGACTTGCCTGCTTCTGGGGGGAAGGGGGGGGAGGGTTGCCTAAAGTCAGAGGAATCTTTTGATGGACCGGTGTGCTTAGGCAAGATTGTTTGTTTCTTCTGAATGAGTGGATCAGCTTCGGGTGAGGGAGTTGAATGAATTGTTGGGTTTTGGTGAGGAGCTGGGAGGAAGTCACTTAACAAGTGCAGCGATTTGGTTTTGACTTGGCTGCCCAGTGTAGCGGCTTCGACCTTGCTTGTTGGCCTTGTGATACAGCGATTGTTTTCCTGTAGTAGTTCTTCAGCATGGAAAGGGAGAACCGAACCCCCATGGTAGCAGTGTAGCATGCCCATGCTGCCTGTTGGCTTCCTACTACTTGGCCTGTGCCTGCTGTCATTGGAAATTTTATTTTCATATGAAACGCAGAGGCGACAGCGAGGAAAGCGGCTAGTCCTGGGCAGCCGAATATGGCATTGTACACGGATTTAACATCGACTACCAAGAAATCTAAAGACTTTTTCTGAGTTGTTGGTGCTTTCCCTGCCGTTACGTCAAGTGCGACAATTCCCTCGACTTGGACAGGTGCACCAGAGAAGCCATGAAGTGTATAGCTGTCTGGCTTGAGTCGATCTTGGGAGAGTTTTAGCACATGAAATGCGACCATAAACAGGATCTTTAGGGAACTGCCGTTGTCAACAAGGATACGCTACACCTCGTGATTTGCCATGCCTAGATTGATAACCAATGCATCACAATGAGCCATTTTGATGCCCTCGAGATTTTTTTCTAAGAAGGAGACTAAGAGGCCCGAACTCTTCGGGGGTGGAGTGTTATGAACCGAATTAACCTCTCTTACAAAGGCTTTGCGAGAGGATTTAGAATCCCCCCCATAGGTCCACCATGGATGGTGTGCAGAATGGCCATATGCTCAGAGTCTCTGGATTCAGAAGGCCTTTCAGGATTCTTATTAGCCCCCCGTAGCAGAAGGTTTTCGGTGTTGTTGTTTTGTTAGACAAACTGAGAGAGGCAGCCCCGTTGAATCAGGTTTTCAATTTCTTATCTGAGGGCATTGCCATTATCGGTAGTATGTCCATGGCCTCTATGAAATGCTCACCATAGGCCCTTGTCTCTTCTCTTGCCGGAGGTCGCCATCCTGGGAGGAGGACGAACTATCCCATCTTTTCAACCGCCATGAGAATGGAAGACACACTGGCGGTTAGAGGAGTGAATTTGTCAAAGCGGGGCATGGGAGGAGGACGGCATTGACCTGCACCATTTTCTGAAACTTCTTAGGTATTTCCTCACTTGAGTTATTCCGTTTGTTCCCGGAAAGTGACTCTTTCTTCACTTAGGGAATGAGAGCTTCCTCGACTCTGATGTACTTCTCACTCCTTTCTAGGAGCTCAGTAAAATCTTGAGGTGGCCTCTTGGCGAGGGATGCTTTCAAGAAAGCTCTTTACGCATGACGTTGTGGTGGAAGGTTGCGACCTCCACTGAGGAGTCCAAGGAGGAAATTGACCTCGCTTCCGTTATAAATCGGTTGACGAAGTCCTTTAGCAGTTCTCCATCTTTTTTGCTTCAGTTCTAGCAAGGAGACACTGGTCTTTTCAGCTCTCTAGGTAGTAACGAAGTGTGCAATGAAGAGTTCCTCGAGCTAATCGAAGGAAAATATGGATTCGGGTGTTAGATGTGAATACCATTCCCTTGTTGATCCTTTCAGTGTTGCAGGAAATGTCCGACACATGAGTGCATCAGTGACGTTATAGACCATATGAGTGTTTTAAAGCTTTCAATGTGGTCTGTCGGGTCTGATTCCCCATTGTACGATTCGAATTGAGGAGCCTTGAAGCCTCTTGGGATAGGTGCGTCGAGGATAGCTCTGCTGAAAGGAGGTCGTCTAGGGCGGAAGGCCCAGTTGAAGTGTCTTCTCTCACTCTTCATCTGTTCTAGACGTTTATCTAGTTCTTGGATTCGGCGAAGGACTTGATCGTCCTTATTTTGAGATCCGGTTGAGTCGGCGGATCCTTCGTTTAGGGGGAGGCCCAGACCTTGACTCCCTTGGAGAGTATGGAGGATGTCAAGTTTGATTTTTCCAATTTAGCCTCTGTGACTGGGGCATTTTGCCCTCTGTTCTGCACAGGAAGCCCATGACTCTCATGCGTCAGATTTCCAATTCTGGGACGTCCCCTGTAAGAGGTGGATTGCCTTGATTTTTTTCTAGAAGGATGAGTTCTCTAGTTTGCTTGATGTTCCGAACGGGAGGCCTCAGATCGGGCGTGCCTCTCGTTCAACCTCATTCGCATGTCGGCTTCTGGTTGCTTATTATTGATGATCTGGCAGAGAACTCTAGACCTCGTGGGCCTCGCGAGGCCATTGAATCAGTTAAAGCATTATGGACTGAGATGCGGTCGTACTGAGGATGTTATTCATGCTAGGAGCCCCTCGGTGCCTCTCCGTTGGAAAGAGTGTGATTAGGCTATCGAGGTGACTGCTGAGGAGGAATCTGATCATCTATAGGAGGAGCTGGTTGAAGAAGAGAGGTAGTGCGACGGCTGGAGGCCGCCCTTTTACCTCTTAATCTTGGTGGCATGGAGACAAGCTCTACTTGTGTAGCCTTTCCCACAGATGGCACCAATCTGTTGCAGCTTATTTCTGTGTGGGAGCAAACAGATAATGAGTTAATAATTGATGGAAACTACTAAAAGTCAAACCTGTGACCCTAGGCCATTAAAGACGGTTAGAGCTCCTGAGAATGAATTTGGATCGTTGATTGACCACCGTGATCTGAATCCGACGGTTGCTGATGCGGCCGATGGACCTGCAAAAAGGCTGAAACACCGGGGAATGGTCTCGGCGACAGACCCTCGGACGCTCAAGTCAGAACCAGAAAGAGAGAGAGAGAGAGAGTAAGAGAGTGTAAACTAGAAAATAGTTGATTACCTTCTGACAAAAAAGGGGGAGGGGGATATTTATAGGCCTGAGAGACATTTCAAGAGATTGATTTGTGTCCGTTGGATCGATTTAACTACCTTATCTCTTTCATGTCTCTCTCCCTTAAAAGATAAGATATCTGTAACGCCCCGAATCCCAAATACACTGAATTCGAGATGTTCTACAGGATCTTTTCACTTTCTTTAGTACAATTTTACAAGGAAATTTAAACTTTTCACTTTACATCAGAGTTTACATCAATATTACACTTTTCATTTGCACAGCGGAAGTAAAATTTACAACAATTAAATAAATGTACAACAACATAGTATAATCTTTAAGCATCCATTCCTCTTTAACATGTCATTTACCTGCATATAAGACTGTGGGTACGTCAGTTTATTCAACCGACGATCATTATACACGGCCATCCTCTCTATGCCGGGAATAGTATAACTTAATTTTTCATATTTAACAAACACAAACTTGTCACATTTCAAACCAAAAGGGACTACCCTATTGATGTCGTGTTGTGATTGTGCACTTAGTCCTTAATGCATTTATTTATAATACATGACACTAATGCGCATTTGTTCGGATTCTATGCATCCCATACTACATAGGTCCGAGGGCAAGCCCTTAATCGTTCTTCATATTTGTAGGGTTCAATCCCTCGCCATGACTTAATCTACTACTGTAACTACGGTAGTGTCTTAGATGATCTATGAGTGCAAGCACGTGTACAGAAACTGGAGGGGAATCCCACGTCATGTCACGACTCATCGTGAAGAACCTATGGACAATTCAGCCTCCTTTATGGCACACGATCCTCATGCAGTCACCAAACATCCCACAAGTGTCACCACAGGGACGGTACCCTGGAGCAGTATCCACGTCATGTCACAACGCATCGTGAAGAACCTGTGAAATACTCTCCGCCGCCACGGTATCCTGGAGCCGTATCCACGTCATGTCACGACTCATCGTGAAGAACCTGTGAAATACTCTCCGCCGCAAATCCGATGGTCCTCACTCGTGTTTTTCTCCTAGCTTTCATCACATCTCCACTATGTACTAATCCTTAGTTTTTATTAGAATCATGAACAAAATCAAAGCTCTAGAGTTAGCCTCTCCACTAAACCGGACTTATCCATTCATTTCAACATGACCAACCTTGGTCTTTCTTTTCAATATTCATTTCAATTTCTTTCCAATTGCCGGGGGAGACTTAGCTACTCTTTCATTTCAATTCCAATTCACAAATTCTAACATAATCTGAGCATTCCCAGCTCATGAGTTCATTTTTCATTGCCTCAGCATATCATGATCTTAGCTTTCATATTCATGTAATTCTTCATTCAAAGTATGACTCATTTCATGTAAATTTCTCAATTCAAACTATGATTCATTTCATATAAATTCATACAGCAATAAAAAGAGTTCATCAACATCAATCATAAAGTTCACAATCTTCAAAATAGACAGAATAATGTTCTCTGACATATCTAAACACTCTGGACAGTCGACTTGTTCAGTCAATTCCAGTTATTCATAACCACTCGGGAGAGTCGACTGCTGCACACGGCAGTCGGCTGTTTCGCAGTGTTCCACTTTCAATTATCAATCGCAGGACAGTCGACTATCGTTCAACACAGTCGCCTGTTTTGCGGAGTTCAATTATGTAATTTCTCAAGTTCTATACAGTCGACTGCTACACACATTCGGTCGACTGAACAGTTTAAAAGTCTCAAATTATGGAATCACACATCATATTTTGTCACGCTATTCTTCAACATGAATAATTCACATTTCATGGTTATCACATTGTTCTCAAAATGAGGAGTACTAACGAATATTCACAATTCATATTTTCATACATCTATAATGTCACTTCAATCTTTACTATACTAATCTTCCTCTTTTCTAGTTCTTTTGCAAGGTATAATTTCCCAAAAATACACATATCAAAATCATAGTTCTGATTACACCTTTTATTCTCAAATCACATTTTATTTCATGCAACAATTCCCAAATTATCTTTATAAAGTCTCATGTATTTTCAAAAGAGTAGAACATTCGAGTTTATAAAAATGCATCAGTACCAGTCGACTTATACTATAGTAAGTCGACTGTCCAGGGGAAAACATCCATGATTTCAAGCAAGAAGTTGACTTATAAAAGCACCAGTCGACTTAAATGAGCATATAAGTCGACTTACCAGAACGTTTCCTTTCCGACATTTCTCAACAATTAATGCCACTAATCTCTTTATTAGCCAAGTTCACATTCATGGTTATAATTTATCCATATCAACTTAGATTTTTACTAATCCAATCACATACAATTGCATACTCACATTCCAATCAATTTATAGGTCAATTCTCCAATTAAGAGTGTACTCTTATTAATATTTTTCATGCATCATTTCTCAATATAATACTAGCATCATTTCTAATCAAACCCACTATCATTCATTCAAACAAGCATTTCTACTTTAGAAATATGGAGAATTTTACCCACCTTGTATGGAGAGAAAACAACACAATAGCAACGAAGGTCCTTTGCGAATGAATGCACCTCCTTCTAGACACTCGCATACACCTCCAAGCCCAAGCAAAACCGAAAGCTTCCCCTTTTGATGCCGGCCTTCTTCTCCTTGTTGAAAGCAATACAATCCCACACAATTCTCTCAATCTTTTAACTCAAAACTTACTACTAAATTAGACTATAGTTTTAGAAAGATATAATTGCATATGAATACTAGCCATGGGAGGGGGATATTTATACTAGAAAACAAGTAGAATGAAGGGCTAGGATTGACTAGTTGGTTGTAGGATAGAGGGCCAAGATTAGAGTAGGAGTTATAAAAACTACCCACAACTACATAACCACCTCCATGATCTACATTCAAAATTTGGGTTTCCCTCCCAAAAGAATGCAACCGGCCACCATGGAGAAGTGTGCATTGCACGTGTACGTGTAGTGCACGTGCATGCAACTAGGCCAAAAAAAATTGTACATTTTAATTTTGTATAAAAATAAAATAGCTTTAAAATAGTCTTCTACATGACAAGTTAAATAAAAATTAGGTTAATCCATGGGCTTTATTTTGGGCCAAAATAGTTATTTAAAATAAAATAAATAAATCACATTTTGGGCTTTTAAGAAAAGGCTTTAAAATAAGGATTTCTATTTATTTAAAGAAAAAGGCTTTTGTATAAAATAACTTGAGAACACATATTTAAATATTTATACACATCATAATAAAATAATTATAAGGTTTAATTCAACCAAAATATTGCACTTGCACACTACGTGCAAAATAAAATTAATTTTTCTTTGATTGAAAAATCAGGGTATTACAACACTCCCTCCTTAGAATAGTTTCGTCCCCGGAACTACAGTCAAGAGCGAGAAAACGAAAAAAATACAACACACACATACAAAAATACAATCAAGCAAAAAGCTCAGGATAGTCCTTCAACATCCTCTCTTCAGACTCCCAAGTAGCCTCTTCAACCAAGTGGTTTCTCCAGACTACTTTGACCATCGGTATCGTCTTATTCCTCAAGACTTTCTCCCTACGGTCAACAATCTCGACAGGAGACTCAATGTAATTCAGGTCTAACTGCAAACCTTCCAGCACTTCAGGCAAATGATGACTCGGATCTGGAATATAACCTCTCAGCATAGACACATGAAAGACATTGTGCACCTGAGACAACTCTTTCGGTAATTCAAGCCGGTAAGCAGTTTTCCCGATCATTTTCAATATCTTATACGGGCCTATAAACCTCGGGGCTAACTTCCCGCCTTTGCCAAATCGAACCACACCTTTACTAGGTGATACCTTCAGAAAGACGGAGTCACCAACCTCAAACTCAAGGTCCCTTCTCCGGTTGTCTGCATAGCTTTTCTGCCTGCTCTGAGCTTCCACCAACCTTTTCCTGATCAGAACAATCTTCTCAGAAGTTTGCTGCACAAGCTCAAGACCAAACAACTGCCTGCTCCCCAACTTCATACCAACAAACAGGAGTCCTGCACTTCCTGCCATACAAAGCTTCGTACGGTGCCATCCCAATGCTAGCCTGAAAACTGTTGTTGTAGGCAAACTCTACCAAGGGTAAATGCCTTTCCCAACTGCCTCCAAAGTCTAGTATACAACACCTAAGCATATCCTCAAGAATACGATTGACTCTCTCGGTCTGCCCATCGGTTTGCGGATGAAAAGCAGTGCTGAAATCTGTCTTGGTACCCAAAGCTGTCTGAAGACTCGTCCAGAAATGCGAAGTAAACCGCGCATCTCGATCAGACACAATAGTTGAAGGAACACCATGAAGTCTGACAATCTCGCCAACATACATCTCAGCCAACTTGTCCATCAAAGCAGTGAGTTTCATCGCCAAAAAGTGAGCGGACTTGGTCAGTCGATCGACTATAACCCAAATCGCATCATTGCCTTTAGGACTCTTAGGCAATCCCGTGATGAAATCCATACTGATGTTATCCCACTTCCATTCCGGAATAGGTAACGGCTGTAATAGACCTCCGGATCTCTGATTTTCGACTTTGACTTGCTGACAAACCTCACACTTCGCAACAAATTCAGCCACATCCCGCTTCAAATCTGACCACCAGAAATGCTGTTTGATGTCTTTATACATCTTAGTACTCCCAGGATGTATCGACAAAAGAGTAGCATGCGCCTCCTGAAGAATACTCTCTTTCAGGTCCGCCTGATTTGGAACACACAGCCTATCTCCGAACCACAACACTCCATCCCTGATTTGAAACCCGGGCAACCTGCCAGCACCAACCTGCTCCTTCATCTCCAAGATATCAGCATCAACTTCCTGACTTGCAATGATCCTTGCATTCAAAGTAGGCTGAAGCCTCAACTGAGCTAAAGATGCTCCCAATCCTTGCAAGACAACTTCAATACCTGCTCGGTCCAACTCCTCAATCAGATGTTTCTGAGTTGTAATCAAACTGGCCAAACTGCTCTTCCGACTAAGTGCATCAGCAACAACATTAGCCTTCCTAGGATGATACTTGATCTCAGGTCGCATGTCCTCGAGTACTTCCAACCATCTTCGCTGCCTCAGATTCAGATCCTTCTGCTGATATATGTACTTCAAGCTCTTGTGGTCCATGTACATGTTCAATTTCTCACCATACACGTAGTACCTCCATTGCTTCAGGGCAAAGATAATCGCAGCCAACTCCAGATCATGAGTCGGGTAATTCTTCTCATGCGGTCGTAGTTGCCTAGACCCATAGGCGATTACTCTTCCCTCTTGCATTAGGACACAACCAAGCCCACGATGTGAAGCATCGCTATAAACATCATACTCAACACCTGCTCTAGGCAAAGCCAAAATAGGTGCAGTAGTCAGCTTCTCTTTCAACTCCTGAAAGCTCGCCTCACATTGCTCGGTCCACTTGAAGCTCACATTCTTCTTGGTCAGTCTAGTAAGCGGCACAACTATCTGAGCATAACCTTGAATGAATCTCCTGTAGTATCCAGTCATCCCAAGAAAACTTCTGACTTCCTTTACTGTAGTAGGCCTAGCCCAATCTCTCACTGCCTCTATCTTCTGAGGGTCAGTTGCCACTCCCTCCTTAGAAAGGATGTGACCTAGGAATGCCACTTCAAATTTCCAGAAATCACACTTGGATAACTTGGCATACAACTCCTGCTCTTCCAGCTTCTTCAAAACTGCTGCCAGATGCTCGGTGTGCTCCTCCTCTGACTTGGAGTACACGAGAATATCGTCGAAAAACACCACGACGAAAGAATCAATAAACGGCCTCAGAACTCTGGTCATCAAGTCCATGAAGATTGCGGGTGCATTCGTCACTCCAAATGGCATAACTAAGAATTCGTAATGCCCATGCCGAGTTATAAATGCAGTTTTGTGCACATCTTCGGCTTTCACTCGAACTTGGTGGTATCCTGATCGAAGATCTATTTTGGAGAATACAGCTACTCCTTGTAGACGATCGAACAAGTCATCAATTTGAGGAATCGGATACTTATTCTGAACAGTGACCTTATTCAGCTCCCGGTAATCGATACACATTCTCATCGATCCATCCTTCTTCTTTACCAAAAGCACTGGTGCTCCCCAAGGTGACGCAGTAGGTTGAATAAAGCCTTTCTCCAATAATTCCTCAATCTGCCGTTTCACCTCATCCTGTTCCACTGGAGCCATCCTATACGGTGCCTTAGAAATGGGTGCACTTCCCGGTTGAACAGTGATGCTGAACTCTACATCACGATGCGGGGGTAACCCAGGAAAATCTTCCAAGAACACAGTCGGATAGTCCCGAACCACAGGAATCCCTTGCACTTCCACAGGAGTCTCTTCCTTGCGGATAGTTGCCACCAGCTTAGAACACCTCTGCTTCCCTTGGAATGTGACTTCAGGTCCACCTGGAGCCTTCACTGTTACCGTCTTGGTCTTGCACTCGATGCTTGCACTGTACACCGACATTCAATCAATGCCAATGATAACATCGACTTCCAAGATAGTCAGCTCGATCAGATCAATCCCAAAGATTTGATCTCCAATCACAATTTCGCAATCAGCATAATACCGATCAGTGGTCAAAGTTTCCCCTGACGGAGTAGCTACTGCTAAGATCTTGCCTGGAAAAATCTTCGGTTCAACTCCCAACACTTTAGCAAATTTAGGAGACACAAAAGTATGAGAGGATCCAGTATCGAACAATACAACAGCTTTCATTCCATTAAGATAGAGTTCTCTTGTTACATAATACACACCATTACATAACAGTTTCACAATATGAACGGAAAGAAGAAATGACAAAAAACCACTAAACATCAGCCCTCGTACCAGTGATGACCTGATCAACCTCATCAGCATCAGCTTCCGTCAAGGCAAATACTCGCCCTGATTGGTACGGCCTCTTCTCAGTCTGCTGCACTGGGGCATTGCTACTTCCCTTTCGTGGCTTGAGACATTGAGATTGGTAATGTCCCATTTCACCACAGTTGTAGCAAGTCACCGTAGGAGGTCTCACCACATTGTTCCCAGGTCCTCTAGCTACACTAACAGCGTTCGCCCCTGTCGGTTTGAACCTCTGTGCAGATGGTTGCCCATTGAAACTCCCAGAATGTGCAGGCCTCTTGCCAGACTGCCAGTTGTTCTTCCGGTTCTGAACAACTTGGAACTGCTCCATATCCGCCTCCGTCGCTGCCGCCCTCTTCACCAACTTGTCGAATCTCCTGATACCAAGGGGTATCATCCGGGATCTCAGGCTTGGCCTCAGTCCATGCTCGAACTTACAAGCCTTCTTAGCCTCATCCATTACCAGTTCAGGTGCATACCGAGAGAGCTGAGTAAACTTAGTCTCATACTCCCTCACAAACATGCTGCCTTGCTGTAGCGACAGAAACTCCATAGCCTTTTTCTCCTGAACATCGGAGGGGAAATAATGACTGCGGAATTCTTCCAGAAATTCCTCCCAGCCAAGCACTATACCTCCCATGGTCCTCTTCATCGACTGCCACCAAACAGCCGCGTCCTTCTCGAACTGCAAAGTCGCCAATTTGACCTTGCTGCCTTCCGGTGTCTCGAACACCTCAAAGATTGTCTCCACTTGACGGATCCAGTCGTCAGCCGCATCTGGGTCTGACTTTTCCTCAAATACAGGTGGTTTCATTTGTTTGAACGATTCCACCAGCTTAATCGCCTCGGGCACTGGATTCACCGGCCCCCTTCCTTGATTCATAACCACTGCATTAAGCTTCTGGTAGACTCTTGCAAGTTCGGTCTACAGATCCAAACCTTCCCCATTCCTAGCTCCTCTTCTCGACATATTCTGATGCAAAAGATCCATCAAATTCGAAGTATAAGACAAGAATTTAAATCAACTTGCATTTCATTGAATTCCAAACTTTATACATTCGAATTAAAATATTTTTGACATCAGAATGAAAGAAATAGAAGCTACAACAATCTAACTCCTATGGGTCCTCTTCGCTTCTCGAAGTTCTCCCCGTAGTTCATCAACTTCATCCTTCAGCACATCTGTCAGGTTCTTTCTCTTCTCAAGTTCCCATACCCGGTGACTGAGAACTGAAAAGTCATCCTTTCGCTTCGCCAGCTGAGCCTCCAATAATCCGACTCTCTTTTGCAGTGTCTCTACCTGCCTCTGAAGAGAAGCCACAAGACTACTCATAACTGGTCCCTCTTCTTCATCAGAAGAAGAATCGTCAGACGAGTCTGGAGGTGGGGTAATCTCTCGAGATTCAGGCCACTCCCCCTCATCAGAATCTGCTTGCCCAGGGTGATACTCGTCCTCAGAATCATCCTGTCCAGGATGGTACTCTTCCTCAATGATATGCCAGTCGTCGTCTCCAGCAGGGTCGAAGTGATCAGCCATCTTAGAAGAAGCATGAGTCATAGAGCAACACAAATGTAAGTCACTTACATTAAAATCTCTAAACTCAAACACACACTCTAATGTCCACTTCTAGAGTGTCGTTCCTTATAAATTTGTACCAACAGGGAAAGCGTAGAAAGCGTGGCTCTGATACCACTCTGTAACGCCCCGAATCCCAAATACACTGAATTCGAGATGTTCTACAGGATCTTTTCACTTTCTTTAGTACAATTTTACAAGGAAATTTAAACTTTTCACTTTACATCAGAGTTTACATCAATATTACACTTTTTATTTACACAGCGGAAGTAAAATTTACAACAATTAAATAAATGTACAACAACATAGTATAATCTTTAAGCATCCATTCCTCTTTAACATGTCATTTACCTGCATATAAGACTGTGGGTACGTCAGTTTATTCAACCGACGATCATTATACACGGCCATCCTCTCTATGCCGGGAATAGTATAACTTAATTTTCCATATTTAACAAACACAAACTTGTCACATTTCAAACCAAAAGGGACTACCCTATTGATGTCGTGTTGTGATTGTGCACTTAGTCCTTAATGCATTTATTTATTATACATGACACTAATGCGCACTTGTTCGGATTCTATGCATCCCATACTACATAGGTCCGAGGGCAAGCCCTTAATCGTTCTTCATCTTTGTAGGGTTCAATCCCTCGCCATGACTTAATCTACTACTGTAACTACGGTAGTGTCTTAGATGATCTATGAGTGCAAGCACGTGTACAGAAACTGGAGGGGAATCCCACGTCATGTCACGACTCATCGTGAAGAACCTATGGACAATTCAGCCTCCTTCATGGCACACGATCCTCATGCAGTCACCAAACATCCCACAAGTGTCACCACAGGGACGGTACCCTGGAGCAGTATCCACGTCATGTCGCGACGCATCGTGAAGAACCTGTGAAATACTCTCTGCCGCCACGGTACCGTGGAGCCGTATCCACGTCATGTCACGACTCATCGTGAAGAACCTGTGAAATACTCTCCGCCACAAATCCGATGGTCCTCACTCGTGTTTTTCTCCTACTTTCATCACATCTCCACTATGTACTAATCCTTAGTTTTTATTAGAATCATGAACAAAATCAAAGCTCTAGAGTTAGCCTCTCCACTAAACCGGACTTATCCATTCATTTCAACATGACCAACCTTGGTCTTTCTTTTCAATATTCATTTCAATTTCTTTCCAATTGCCGGGGGAGACTTAGCTACTCTTTCATTTCAATTCCAATTCACAAATTCTAACATAATCTGAGCATTCCCAGCTCATGAGTTCATTTTTCATTGCCTCAGCATATCATGATCTTAGCTTTCATATTCATGTAATTCTTCATTCAAAGTATGACTCATTTCATGTAAATTTCTCAATTCAAACTATGATTCATTTCATATAAATTCATACAACAATAAAAAGAGTTCATCAACATCAATCATAAAGTTCATAATCTTCAAAATAGATAGAATAATGTTCTCTGACATATCTAAACACTCTGGACAGTCGACTTGGAGCTCTTCCAGTCGACTTGTTCAGTCAATTCCAGTTATTCATAACCACTCGGGAGAGTCGACTGCTGCACACGGCAGTCGGCTGTTCCGCAGTGTTCCACTTTCAATTATCAATCACAGGACAGTCGACTGTCGTTCAACACAGTCGCCTGTTTTGCAGAATTCAATTATGTAATTTCTCAAGTTCTATACAGTCGACTGCTACACACATTCGGTCGACTGAACAGTTTAAAAGTCTCAAATTAAGGAATCACACATCATATTTTGTCATGCTATTCTTCAACATGAATAATTCACATTTCATGGTTATCACATTGTTCTCAAAATGAGGAGTACTAACGAATATTCACAATTCATATTTTCATACATCTATAATGTCACTCCAATCTTTACTATACTAATCTTCCTCTTTTCTAGTTCTTTTGCAAGGTATAATTTCCCAAAAATACACATATCAAAATCATAGTTCTGATTACACCTTTTATTCTCAAATCACATTTTATTTCATGCAACAATTCCCAAATTATCTTTATAAAGTCTCATGTATTTTCAAAAGAGTAGAACATTCGAGTTTATAAAAATGCATCAGTACCAGTCGACTTATACTATAGTAAGTCGACTGTCCAGGGGAAAACATCCATGATTTCAAGCAAGAAGTTGACTTATAAAAGCACCAGTCGACTTAAATGAGCATATAAGTCGACTTACCAGAACGTTTCCTTTCCGACATTTCTCAACAATTAATGCCACTAATCTCTTTATTAGCCAAGTTCACATTCATGGTTATAATTTATCCATATCAACTTAGATTTTTACTAATCCAATCACATACAATTGCATACTCACATTCCAATCAATTTATAGGTCAATTCTCCAATTAAGAGTGTACTCTTACTAATATTTTTCATGCATCATTTCTCAATATAATACTAGCATCATTTCCAATCAAACCCACTATCATTCATTCAAACAAGCATTTCTACTTTAGAAATATGGAGAATTTTACCCACCTTGTATGGAGAGAAAACAACACAATAGCAACGAAGGTCCTTTGCGAATGAATGCACCTCCTCCTAGACACTCGCACACACCTCCAAGCCCAAGCAAAACCGAAAGCTTCCCCTTTTGATGCCGGCATTCTTCTCCTTGTTGAAAGCAATACAATCCCACACAATTCTCTCAATCTTTTAACTCAAAACTTACTACTAAATTAGACTATAGTTTTAGAAAGATATAATTGCATATGAATGCTAGCCATGGGAGGGGGGTATTTATACTAGAAAACAAGTAGAATGAAGGGCTAGGATTGATTAGTTGGTTGTAGGATAGAGGGCCAAGATTAGAGTAGGAGTTATAAAAACTACCCACAACTACATAACCACCTCCATGATCTCCATTCAAAATTTGGGTTTCCCTCCCAAAAGAATGCAACCGGCCACCGTGGAGAAGTGTGCATTGCACGTGTACGTGTAGTGCACGTGCATGCAACTAGGCCAAAAAAAATTGTACATTTTAATTTTGTATAAAAATAAAATAGCTTTAAAATAGTCTTCTACATGACAAGTTAAATAAAAATTAGGTTAATCCATGGGCTTTATTTTGGGCCAAAATAGTTATTTAAAATAAAATAAATAAATCACATTTTGGGCTTTTAAGAAAAGGCTTTAAAATAAGGTTTTCTATTTATTTAAAGAAAAAGGCTTTTGTATAAAATAACTTGAGAACACATATTTAAATATTTATACACATCATAATAAAATAATTATAAGGTTTAATTCAACCAAAATATTGCACGTGCACACTACGTGCAAAATAAAAATAATTTTTCGTTGATTGAAAAATCAGGGTATTACAATATCCTTGTAGGGGATAAGAGATTTGACTCCTAGCCTGCATGGGCTGAGTGTCTCTCCTAGTGGGCCTAGTCTGCTACTTTTTATGAACTCAGGAGAAGCCCATATTTTGGAGTGGGCCCAGACCTGTAAAAGAGGCCTGTGATGGCTAATCTGTTTGTGGATGCTTTCAGATCTTTGCAGGAATCGTATGGCCCTGGTCTGCTATGATTTTTACCATCATCAATTGGGATGGATCCCGGTGACGAATCCTCCAATGCTCAAGTCAGTAATCAGGAAGATTATGAAAGAGCGTTTGTGGAAAAAAATACTGATTACCTTTCTTATGGTGGGGGTAGATGGGTATTTATAGTCGCCTTTAGAGGTGGTTTAGAGATAATCATTTATCTCTATCTCGGTGTTTTTGGATAAGCCAGAGAGTTTAAGTCGTTTCATGATAAGAGTTTTGGTTTAAACCGTCTCTTAGAGATAATCAAAATTTTGAATTACTATCTAAATGATATGGTCTGGTTTGTAATAGGCCATCATCCTTACCCAGTAGGATAGAACCATTTATTGTTTATTGGGCTGGGAAAAGATCCAGTTCCCATTTCAAACCCGTTTGTGGAAAAAATTACCGTTTTACCCCTAAGAGCTTGAAATTCGTGCTTGATTTGAACGGTCCCGATTTGGTTCTATTTTTAGCCATATCACAAGCCCCCACTCCCGAAGACTGAGTTTTACAGCCTTTGAGGAGTGGTTTCTACCTTTTTTAATGGCTTATAGAGTTTATCGACATTTTCGGGGACGTTTAGAGCTCATTTGGAGTGTAACGATGCTTTCCTGAGTTTGTAAAATACTCAGAATTATTTTTAGAATTTTTTGGATTTTTTTGTGGAATTTTTTCAATTTTTAATCATTTTTCTAGATTTTTTAATTCAATTTCTGAATTTTAATAATTAATTTTTGAAATTATTAATTAACTATTCTATATTATTATTTTTTTCTTCAGAATTTAAAAATATTTTTCTAAATTAATAATTATTTTTAGACTTTTTAATAAATGTCTCGAATTTTTAATTATTTTTTTAAATTTTAAAATAAAAATTCAATTTAAAAATTAATTAAATGATTTATTAAATTACCTGATGACATGGCAAGATCCGGGCCGTCGATCATGATTGGCACGAAGATCTAGAAGATCTGTAACACCCCGCAAAATTTCAATGACAATTTTGCCCTCAGGTGTTACGCACGTGCATTTTGAACTGTTATTGATGATATCCATAACGCATTTTGATATGTATTTTGAATTCTGATTATTTATGCAATCACGTATTCTTAAAATTCCATTTGAGACAACTCAAATGCTAAATCTCAATCCTTGAGTTTTTACGTGCTTTTTACGTATTATCGATGCACGTGTCGATTTCGGATATTTCACCGTTACGTGCAAAATTTTCAATGGATTTCAATTATTTATTTTTATAAACATGTTTAAATTCATTTTTGTAAACGGAATTCAATTTTGTCTATTTTAATTAAAATAATTTTTCTACGTGCAATACACGTGTTTTTTTTGTACGTTTGAGTACATTATCATATATGTATATTAAATATATTCTTATGTTGCATTCCGATTAATTATAAATATTTTTCAAGTTGATAAAGTCAATTTTTGTATTTTGAGATTTTACGGGCGACGCACGTGTTTTAAGCGTATTATTCTTTCAAAATAAATTTTATGAAATTATTTGTATCTATTTTTATTGTGCATGAAAATTATAATTTCTAAGTTAATTTTATATATTTATTACATACATAAATAAGTTGTTTTAAAGAGATTAAATAAATAAATCATTTTGTACACAAAGCACGTGCACGTGCACACGTGCGATGTGCACACTTCTTGGGGGCCGGACTGATATTGAGAGGAGGAAAAAATCTGAACATTTGATTTTGAAAATGGGAGGGAAAGCAAGTTACAAGTTTAAATGATGGGGTTAGTGGTGTTCATGTGAGGGGTGGTTATTCTAACTACCCATTAGTTAATCTATAAATATATCCCCTTCTCTCATTCTCTCATCTCTCTCCTGCCCATTCCGAAAGCAAGCCTCAAATTATCCAGCATAGCCTTTGTCCATTTCTCCACCTAATCACCTATTCCACATGCCTTTATACATATACTAATGTATATATATGTACATACATAGTATGTGTATATGAAAGAAGATGGGAGTTTATTCTTGATGTTGCCATGGAGATGCTCACTGTTGTTGCCGAAAGTAGAGATGGAGTGTGGGCTTGCTTTGGTGCACGGTTTTTGAGGAGATTGCAATTGGAGTTTTCTTTAGGAGCTCCTAATTCTAGGAGTTCATTTGAGTACATTTCTTCAATTTTAGGTGGGTGTTTCTTGAATGCTTTCTAATTTAGGAGTAGAAAATGCATGATAGATGATATATGATTCATTTGGTTGAAATTGAATTGGTATTATGAGATTACATGCAAATTAATGTAGAAATGAATAGTTTAATTTTGATTGATGTGGTAGATGCAAATTACTATTCTATTCCTTAAATTGTTATGATTGCTAGTTGAAGTGCTAGAATTGAAGTGATTGCATGAGATTGATGCGTGTTAAGACATAGGTTAAAATGATGCAAATGTGTATAAAAGGAAGTATTTGTTGTTAGTATGGCAAAGAAATGCAGTTCTAAACTTCAAAGTATCTATTTGTGAGTGTAGATATTTTTATAAAGTAAATTTTGATAAAAGACAATATTCTATTTGGGAAATTGATTGTATATGTTTTTATGCATGTAAAGGATTTCATTGAAAAATGAGAAACTTGTGAAATTGAGAATACATACGACATTGTTTTTTTTAAATGAATACAATCTGGAAATAATCTATATTTTTATATTGAAGTACAAATCAATCAAAAGGGTCGAAAAATATATGCAGGCTGTAATTAGTGTAATTGATAGTCGACTGTTTACCTTCTACAGTCGACTGGAAAGTATAAGAAATTGGGTTTTCGTCGGCAGGACAGTCGACCGACTACTTTCACCGTCGACTGATGCTATCATGAATTTTGATGTTTGAGTTTTCAAAGTATACGCAGAACAGTCGACTGATACTGTCACCAGTCGACTGAACCGACTGTGATGATTTGATGTTAGCAGAATAGTCGACTGATACCGACTGAGATGATTTGATGTTCGCTGAACAGTTGACTGACACTGTTACCAGTCGACTGAACCGAACTGGTTTTTGTTCTTAAGTTTGGATTTGATTTTGACAAATGAAAGTTAATTAAGATTAAATACGAGATTTTATGATTATTAATATTTGACTGAGTCTTATTGTGAAATGTACACAAGGATGTGAAAGACGAAATTGATATAGATACCGAATTGAATTATTCTCATGTTATGAGATTATAAAAGAAGTGTTTTGAGAAAGAGTTTGTGAACAAAAGAAATGGAAATGATTATTTGAGATTAATTATGAAATATTGTTGATCTCTAGAAAGAGATAGTTGTTGGAATCTAGAGACTAGGCGAGACCCTAGTGACCGGCAGTTTTATTTTATGATTTTGAGAGCTAACCGTTGAAGGTTGAGCGTCTCTTGAGAAGTAGCCAGGTAGGCTGACTATCTCTGTTGTTTTGATTTATGTCCAGTAGGATAAGCTAGCTCTAGGTTGTGATGATTTTCTTTTAAAACAAATATTGTAAGGCTGTGATGGAAGTAAGAGAAAAACATAAGTATGAGGGCCATTGGATGGGTGTTGTGAGGGTATGCACAGGCTGTCTTCACGATGCGTCGTGACATGACGTGGATACTGCTCCAGAGTACCGTCCCGGTGGCGACGCTTGTGGGGTGTTTGGTGACTGCGGGTGGTGTCATGTCCCATGACGGAGGCTGAATTGACCACAGGCTGTCTTCACGATGCATCGTGACATGACGTGGAATTCCCTTCCAGGCTGTCTAGACATGAGCTCGTAGATCTCAAAATATCTAGGATACTTACCGAAATTACAGATAGATACATAGTGGAGATGTGATGAAAGTAAGAGAAAAACATGAGTATGAGGGCCATCGGATTGGCGGCGTGAGAGTATTTCACAGGCTGTCTTCATGATGCGTCGTGACATGACGTGGATACTACTCCAGGGTACCGTCCCGGTGGCGAGGCTTGTGGGATGTTTGGTGACTGCAAGAGGATCGTGTGCCATGAAGGAGGCTGAATTGCCACAGGCTGTCTTCACGATGCATCGTGACATGACGTGGGATTTCCCTCCAGGTTTTCTGTACACGTGCTTGAACTCATAGATCATCTGGGATACTTACTGTAATAGATTAAGTCATGGCGAGGGATTGAACCTTACAAAGATGAAGAACGATTAAGGGCTTGTCCTCGAACCTATGTAGTATGGGATGCATAGAATCCGAACAAGTGTGCATTAGTGTCATGTAATCTAAATAACTACATTAAGGACTAAGTGCACCGCACAACACGACATCAACAGGATAGTCCCTTTGTAACTTTGTTTGTGATCAAGTTTGTGTTTGCTAAAGTATTTAAGAATCGTTATACTGTATCCAGCATAGAGAGGATGGCCGTGTATAATATTTCGTCAGTTGTAAGCAACTGACGCGCCCACAGTTTTTATATGCAGGACTTGGAGTTACATGAAGATATAAAGATGATTTGATACTGTTGATTATTTAAATGTTAAAGTTGTAACAATTGTACATTCATTATTGTTATACTTTATTGATTCCGCTGCGTATTGATGTAAAAGACTTTGATGTAATTATTGTTGAAAGAAAAGTTTTAAATTCCTTGTAAAATTGTACGAATGAAGTGTAAAGATCCTGTGGAAATCTCGAATTCAGCTGTTTTTGGAATTCGGGGTGTTACAGAGTGGTATCAGAGCCACGCTTCAAAGTAGTACAAATTTATAAGGAACGACACCCTAAAGTGGACATTAGAGTGTGAGTTCAGTTTATAGAGATTTAAATGTAAGCGATTTACATTTGTGTTGCTCTATAGGCTGATGTTTTTCTCTTCCCTTTTCCTATTGGATGGCTGGAGACATGAATGGAAATTGTTATCGAATTTGCGTTCAACCTCATTCATGATGCTCTCCTCGTATGCATTTATGAGAAATTGTATGCGAGCTCATTTTCCCTGGGTATCAGAGTGGCACAGTGGAAGCGTGGTTGGTTTGAACCGTCATTTATGATACCTTACACATAGACACACTTTCCCTTCAAATTATTTTTTGTGGATTTTCATCATAGTACTTTTCAACATTTAATATTTTCCAAATAAATATTTTCCTATACTATTAAATCATATCAATGCCTAATATTTTGTCTCTTTTCCTTGGTCTTGATCTTGTTGAACTTATTTTAATTGTCTCTCAATCTTAAAGTTTTATCTTTCGTGTTTTATGTCAGCTTATGTTCATCCGTCCATATGTGCTATTACTTTACGTATTCTGTTAAATTTATATTACAACTATTATTTTCATTTACTATTACATTTTGAATTTTGCTTGGGAATTTTGCATATGTGCATTCATTTTACATGATTTGATTGTGTGATACGATATTCTTTCGTTATCTCATATTGTCTTATATACTTCAATGTATTTTAACAAGATTGAAATATTTTATCCGTATAAATACAACATACTAATTTGATTTATTATCTGCATTCAATATTATTGTTAGTACATATTATCTACTAATTTATTTGTTATATTCATTAATTCTGTAATTTACGTTTCCTTAATATAATGCATATACTCGCTATTCATACTTTACTCTATCATCTAATTTTAAATTGTCTTTACATTCTTGATTACTACATATGTTTTCCAATGAATTTTTATATGTGTCATGTATTTCAAGATACTTACTATACATATAATTTCACCATCCTCCAATTATTACGTTACTATTTTTATGTATAATTGTTTGTGTCAAATGTCCTAATTGCTACACTACATCATTATTGTTTTCAATTTTATTTCCAACATGTGCATATATTTTTCATTATTTATCTTAGTGTTATAAAATTTTTTTCAGTACTAATAATTAGTACCGTCTATGTTTGATAGATCCTATACACCTATTTTGATATTTCGTTGTGTAACATCTTTTTCTGTATCATTGATTTTTAAACATAACATCATACTTTATTAAACATCCCATACCCAAGTATACATGGAAGATTTCATCCTACCACCTTCCGTTTTGGTGCAACTTGATGTCGAGTGGGCAAATATGCAACTAGACATCATTGGATGCAAACTGCAACTGGAGGTCGGTAAGGCAAAATCTGCAACCGAATGTCCAGAAGGCAAACTGCAACTGGATGTCGGTGAGGCAAAGTTTGCAACCGAATGCCCAGAAGGCAAATTGCAACCGGATATCGTAGGAGCAATTATGCAACTTGAGATCGAGATGGGCAAGTCTACTGTTGGATACCAGTGAGACGAACCTACACCAGAAGGAAATACTATACTTAGATAACTCCTACCTTGTTTTTCTATAATATTCACTTACAACTATTCCATTTTTGGTACTAGCTTATACTATTTTATAATATTTTGCAACCTAGCATTATACTGTTTATACTGATTTCATTATTTATCAAACTTGTGTATTTACCGCATAATCTCAACTATCTTGCCGTCTTCTTCGTAGTACTTTGTATTTTATGTGAGTTAGTATTTCATACTACTTTATCGTATTATGCCATTTTAGATTTGGTGGCTACTCACATAACAAAAACATATCTCTTGTTATTTATGTATTTTGTTTATGATTCATAAATTTTCTTCTATATCCTTGGTTTTGTGACACGTCATTGTTTTTCAACTATAATGTCTTGTTTTACTGCTACAAATCATTTATGATTTTCATATCATGCTATTTGTTTCATCCCTATAATTTTCGCCTATGTACGTATATAATTTCGCATCCTGGTTTTTCTCGGTCTACTTGACAAATTGAAATTATTTGGATTTCTGTCTTTTCATTTTTATCATATACATATGATTATTGTATTTACCTTACAAATTATTTTATGATATTAATTTGTATACAGAATCATTTTTATGTTGTCTATACTTTTACTATATTCCCTTCTCATATGTTTCTCAAACTGTTAAAATTGCTAGTTTTGTCATAGAGTATCAGTTTGGTTTGCGACTTTCTACCATTTATTACATTGATGAATTTTCAGTATTGAATCTGTTTATAAAGTATCCATTAACTATGTTCTTCTTTATTGCATTATTTCTGAACTATTTCACAATTAATGATTAAGTTTATTTATCATTGTATCTAATGGTTTACTTAATAGTATTTTTGTATGAAAACTCTTTTCAATATATACCATCCCTTAGTGTCGCATTTATTCTCTTATACTACTTTCTAGATTTCCTTGTTCAGTTCTTATAAAATTTTGATACTCATAATTTTCTTAAATAGATTTTTGTCTTATTCCTCCACATTGCTTACTTTTATGCTATACGTATTTTCTTAATGTTTGTAGTTTTCTATATGTTATACTGATATTTTCTTGGTGTGTACAAAATACAGCCTTTACCATAGTGAGTTCCGAGGACGGAACTGTTCTAAGGGGGGGAGAGTGTAACACCCCGCAAAATTTAAATGACAATTTTGCCCTCGGGTGTTACGCACGTGCATTTTGTACTGTTATTGAAGATATCCATAATGCATTTTGATAAGTATTTTGAATTCCGATTATTTATGCAATCACGTATTCTTAAAATTCCATTTGAGACAACTCAAATGCTAAATCTCAATCCTTGAGTTTTTACGTGCTTTTTATGTATTATCGATGCACGTGTCGATTTCGGATATTCCACCGTTACGTGCAAAATTTTCAATGGATTTCAATTATTTATTTTTATAAACAAGTTTAAATTCATTTTTGTAAATGGAATTCAATTTTGTCTATTTTAATTAAAATAATTTTCTACGTGCAATACACGTGCTTTTTTTGTACGTTTGAGTACATTATCATATATGTGTATTAAATATATTCTTATGTTGCAATCCGATTAATTATAAATATTTTTCAAGTTGATAAAGTCAATTTTTGTATTTTGAGATTTTACGGGCGACGCACGTGTTTTAAGCGTATTATTCTTTCAAAATAAATTTTATGAAATTATTTCTATCTATTTTTATTGTGCATGAAAAGTATAATTTCTAAGTTAATTTTATATATTTATTACATACATAAATAAGTTGTTTTAAAGAGATTAAATAAATAAATCATTTTGTACACAAAGCACGTGCACGTGCACACGTGCGATGTGCACACTTTTTGGGGGCCGGGCTGATATTGAGAGGAGGGAAAAATCTGAACATTTGATTTTGAAAATGGGAGGGAAAGCAAGTTACAAGTTTAAATGATGGGGTTAGTGGTGTTCATGTGAGGGGTGGTTATTCTAACTACCTATTAGTTAATCTATAAATATATTCCCTCAGTCTCTCATTCTCTCATCTCTCTCCTGCCCATTCCGAAAGCAAGCCTCAAATTATCCAGCATAGCCTTTGTCCATTTCTCCACCTAATCACCTATTTCCACATGCCTATATACATATACTAATGTATATATATGTACATTCATAGTATGTGTATATGAAAGAAGATGGGAGTTTGTTCTTGATGTTGCCATGGAGATGCTCAATGTTGTTGCCGAAAGTAGAGATGGAGTGCGGGCTTGCTTTGGTG